>JANAVB010042618.1:34537608-34804297 GCA_029216955.1 Iris pallida
ATATATATATATAATATATAGATAGATAATATCTTATATATATCTGTATTATCATATATATTATATATATATATATATCTCTATATCTTCGCTCTGAACCCTAGCGCCTCCGATCTCTACTTTGATTCCGGAGTGGCCTCGGCCGCGCCGGAGTCCCCTGGGGCTACCATACCACTTGGGTGGTAGTCCTCCTCATATCGTCATTCTTTCTTGTTGAGGTTTTCATGGCATCTCGTTCGTTTGCTGAGGTGGTGTGGCCAGGGTCCTAAGCCTGCGCCACTCATTTCCCCTCGATCCGTCTCTTCCTTTAAGGAGCCCCCTCGATCTCCTTTACCGAGGAGGAGGAATCTGCTTGGCATCTCCTCTTCGATTTGCTTTGGTTGGAAAGTTTTCTCAATACAGACCTCCTATTGACAAGATTCGTAAGCCCTAGCGGAGTTTACTTTCGATGGTTCTATTTCAGCAGGTCTCATTGATTCAAACACATTCTCATCCGTCCTTCTTGTGAATCTGATTATCTTCGTCTCCGATCAAAGGACACGTGGTATATTGCGCGTGCTCTCATGAGGATTTTCAAATGGGATCCAGACTTCTCACCGTCACATGAATCGCCAATAACTCCGGTATGGATTACTCATCCTAACCTACCTCATCATCTATATGCGAAGGAAGCGTTATTTGCGATAGCAAGTGCCATAGGAAATCCACTCAAAATTGATAAAGCAACAGCTGACTTGTCTCATCCAAGCCTTGCTAGGGTTTTCATTGAAGTCGATGCTTCGAAGCCTCTTCAACAAAAGATCCGTATTAATATGCCCCGGAACAGGAGTTTTTGGCAACATATAGAATATGAGTCTTCTCCCTTATATTGTACTTACTGTCGCCATCAAGGACACTCCTTGATTTCATGCAATACAAAACAAAAAGAGAAAGGGAAGGAGGTGGCTACGCAGAAGGAGGGTCAAGCTAAAGTGACTCAGAGTTTACCCAGAGATTCGTGTGAGGAGATGGAGGAGCCGTCCAATCACCATCAGACGGCTACCGAGGCTATTAATCAGCCTAACTTACAAGAGACTCGAGCTGATATTAATGCAATCGTTAATAGTGATAGCCGTCGTCTTGAAGATACTCATGAACACCCGCCAATACATACAACAAACACCCAAGAAGGCCCAGATAATGTGCCCGCTATTAATGTTTCTCCTTTGGCACCGGATCCTTCTATGAGGGTTGATGCGACAACATCCACTCAAGATCAAATTGATCAATCCAGGAAGGGTGATGATGACACTATTGCCAATCCTGAAGATTCTATCCCAGTTCATCAGGAGGAAGATACCACGGAGATTGAAGAAGGCGAAGTTGTTGGTCGCGCATGGGCGAACATTGCAGAAGAAGAAGAAGCTCGGCAGGCTAGTGAGGTTCGACATAAAGAGGAAGAAGCGGAGGTGGTCCGGCCATCTCAGTCGGTGCGAAAGAAAAAACCCTAGCCTCCTCCTTCGGACAGAGTCCTCCGTTCAGGGAATCTCACTCAAGCTGGTACTCAATCCCAAACCCTTCATGTTTAATTTTCTCATCTGGAACGTACGTGGAGTGGCTAACAAAATGACTGTAAAAAGAATCAAAAATTTGTTGCGGATTAATAAAATCCAATTTCTTGCGATCATTGAGCCGAAGGTGGTAAAGGAACAACTCTTATCTTTCCAAATCAAACTCGGGTGTTCTCAATCGCTCTCCAATGAACGTGGGAACATTTGGTTATTTACTAGAGCAGGTTCTTCTATGACCTAGGTGGATTCTTTTGATCAAGCCATTACTGTCAGGTTATTCATGGATATGCTTCCTACTGAAGTTCCTTTGTCCATTGTTCACGGGCTCAACACTAAAGAAGGTCGAACTGATTTGTGGAAGAGGTTACAACATATCCAAATAAGCTCTACTCTTCCTTGGGCTGTAGGAGGTGATTTCAACGCTGTTAGAAGTACGGATGAGAAAACTGGAGGACTGCATCCAAGTACTCAATCCATGAATGCGTTCAATGATTTTATTATGACTACGGGGCTGTCAGAGTTACCATATACAGGTAACAAGTTTACCTGGATCAAGTCGAAGGGGGATAAGCAGGGCTCGAGACTGGATCGTATGATGATGGACAAGGAATGGTGGGATATGCTTCCTCTCTCAGTTGAAGAACACCTTAACCGCAATGAGTCAGATCATTCCCCGCTCTTGCTCAAATTTAAATCTGCCAACGCGGGAGGGAGAAGGCCTTTCCATTTTCTTGACTTTTGGATCTCTTATGAGGAATTCTTGCAGGTGGTTAACAAGGCTTGGAACTCTGTGGAGCATTCCAATGCTTTGGTTAGAGTCTCTGAGAGATTAGTGGCCTGCAGGAAAGCGTTATCGACCTGGAGTTATGCTACTTTTGGGGACATTTTTCAGGAGGTGAAAGCGGCTGAGGACGGTGTCTTTGCAGCTGAGGTATCATTTGAACTAGATAGTTCTGATTCCAATCGAGAAAGTCTTCATAAAGCTCGTGCCATCCTTAAGCAAAGGCTATCTTACGAGGACTCATTTTGGAGACAAAAAGCGAGGATGAGGTGGGATTTAGAAGGTGATCGAAACACTGCTTATTTTCATGAGTGTGTTAATAGCAAACGAAGGAAGCTTCGTATTCACTCTATTCAGGCAGATGATGGCTCCTCTCTTACTGATATACATGATCTTCAGGCTTCGGCTAATGATTATTTTGCTACTCAATACTTGAGCTCCAATCCGGTTCATGACGAGGAATTACTATCATGTATTCCATCATTGATCGAAGAAGATGACAACAACATTCTGATCGCTGCTCCTACTTCCGAAGAACTTCTCCAAACCATCAAAAGCATAGATTCGAGGAGTGTAGGGGGTCCCGATGGTTTCATTGCTAGTTTCTTTATGGCGGCTTGGCAAATCATCGAAGGGGACATCATGGAGGCGGTATAGTTATTTATGGATGGCTTTGCTTTACCCAGAGCTATCTCTAGTACATCTCTCATTCTCATTCCTAAGGTAAAGCAACCTTCATCTGGGTCGGATTTTCGGCCTATTAGCCTGTGTACTGTGATGAACAAACTTATTTCAAAGCTTTTGGCCAATCGTCTTGCTAGTTTTCTCCCTTGTATTATTTCTCCAGAGCAGTGTGGATTTGTTAGGGGGAGGGAAATTGTAGATAATGTCATTTTGGCACAAGAGATGATAAGCATGATGAAGATCAAAAACAGAGGAGGGAATGTAGCAATTAAATTAGACATGGCCAAGGCTTATGATAGGCTGGATTGGGGCTTCTTAATGTAGGTCATGAGAAAGTTTGGGTTTAGTGAAATCTGGATTAATATGGTGTTCAGACTAATTAACAATGTCTGGTACTCAACGGTGATTAATGGAGAATCTTCGGGTTTCTTTCATTGATTTCGGGGAGTTAGGCAAGGGGATCCACTATCCCCTGCTCTTTTCATCATTGCAGCGGAGGTTTTATCTCAAAATCTCAAGTCCATGCTTGATATTCCTTCCTTTCATCATTTCTACTCGCCTAGTGGTTGCCCTGCGGTGACACATCTAGCGTATACGGATGATGTATTGATTTTTGCTGATGGGGATGTTGGATCCATTACAACATTGAAGGACATGCTGATGAGATATGAAAAAGCTTCGGGGCAATTGGTGAATATATACAAATCATCTCTATATGTTCATCTAAACTTTCCGGACAACAGAGCTGCCGAGTTACGTAAGATTACTAGCTTCCAGTCATCTAATCCTCCATTCTCTTATTTGGGTTGTCCCCTAATGTCTGGTAGAAAGAATGCTGCTATGTTTGAAGATATTGTTTCTAAAATCAGAACTAGAATTGAAGGGTGGCAGCAAAGGTTACTTTCTTATGGAGGTAAACTTGTCTTGCTTAAATCAGTGCTTACTTCTATTCCAATGTATATTTTAGCTGCTTGTACCCCGCCGAGAGCAGTGATCAAGCAGCTCGAAATTATGTTTTCTCGGTTCTTTTGGGGTTCTCAAGAAGGAATGTATAAGCACTCATGGCTTGGTTGGAATAAGATGGCAAAGCCATACGAGGAAGCTGGTCTTGGTCTTCGCAACTTAGATGAGGTTATCAACTCTTTTTCAGCTAAGTTATGGTGGAAATTCAAATCGCAGGATAGTCTTTGGACGTCGTTCATCAAAATGAGATACTGTAAGTATACAAGTATTGATACAGTAAGAGCTCATTCGAATGCTTCACATATCTGGAAGAGGCTTCTTCAGGAGAGGAACATCTCTAATCATCTTATTATTACTGATCCAAATAATCAGAATAGATGGACATGGAGTCCTGCTAGAAGTGGTTTGTTCTCAGTTTCTTCGGCATATAAACATACCCGAATTCCTCATCCTCGCTGTCCAGATTTCACTCATATTTGGAATACGTGTATTCCATTAAAATGGTCTGTATTGGCCTGGCGTATCCTACATGATAGATTACCTACGGATGATAATATTCAGTTATTGGGGTACAAGATGGCCTCGAAATGCAACTGTTGTTCTGAACCTGCTCAGGAATCTATTGCGCATATTTTTTCTTGTGGGGTGCTAGCCCATAGAGTATGGACGGTTCTGCAGAAGGAATTCTCTATGAGATGTTCGGGTTTGTTGATCAATAGGCTTCGAAGATGGTGGAGAAGACCAATGATTCATCTTAAAGAGATAGTAGTTGGTGCCACACTGTGGGTGATGTGGAAGAACAGAAATAAATGGCGATATGAAGGTTACATGTTCTCTGACATTCAAGTCCTGGCTGAAATCAAGAGGCAAGTTCGTAAAGCAATGGCTCGATGCAAGCATGTGAAGACCCTACCACAATTTTTAGCTTAGCCTCTTATATTTTCTGATGTATTTTGAACTTTTGTCTCATACTTGCTTCCTGAGTTGGGACTCTCTCATGATATGAATAAAACTCAATTGTTTTGTTGAAAATATATATATATATATATATATATATTTTTTTTATATATATTATATATATATATATATATATATATATATATATATATATATATATATATATATATATAAATATATATATATATATATATGTTATATATGTAAAAAAAAAAAAAAAAAATATATGTTATATATGTATATGTATACATACATAACTGTTTAACCTATGTATTTTATGTAATATTGTACATATGTTATACTTTAAATATATGTAAATATGCTTGTTATATCTATATGACTACTATGAATAATTTTACCTTGATAAAATATTAATATTTATTATGTATTTTTACGTCGTTGTATTTTTGTGTATTTTAATTACTGCAACCATTTGGTGTCCAAGCCTAGCATAGATTTTTGGGCCCAAATGTGTTTTCACGCATTCAAGACCTGTACAAGCCATATTGGACTTGATTCATGGCCTTGGGTCCTGTATTTGAACTCTGGTTCAAATTATGTACATGGACAAAATACGCAGATAATTAATTATTTAATTTTAGATTATGTACCATGCTATTTTTGAATTTCTAAAAATACTTTAATTGCTGTTAAAATTCTAGAAAAATAGTATTTAGATACTATGTTAATTTAGATAATTTAGTATAATTTTTACAGAATTTAATTTATAGTTTTGCCACTGTTTTGGCATATGAAACCAGAACTCACTTTCTGTGTACTTATGAAAACTGATTTTTATAAAATACATGTACTGGTTAATAAATTCCAAAAAAATTATAATAAATTTCTATAATTAACAAGGATCATTTTGGTACTTTATTTTATATAAAATTGAGCTTTTTGCCTATCTCAAAAATTGTTGGAACATAATGTACAGTTGATTTATTTATTGAATAATTACGACTTGCAACTTTTGTGTTATTTTGAGTTATAGCCGTATTGAACCTCACCCCACACTAGTGTAAAGACCCTAGTATATTATTTATAGTATTGTGTCATCCCATATTGGTCTTCTATGCTAAAGTCATCATTTTGGCTAGGTGCCCAGTCACAAGTCGTGTTGCACCAATTAGTGTCTTAGTGTTTTAGCTTAGTGTAAAAACTAAGTTTATGCATTTATTTCTACAGTGACGAGTTACCAGCATCTATAGAATTTTATCGCAGCTTTGCTTTGCTAGAGGCAAGTACTTTCTACAAACTTTATATACTGCTATAAACCATAAACTGTGATTCACCAACCATGTTAAATGCTGATCCTTGGGATAGCAAGTTAAAACTTTGCATGTTGTATTACTTTCAGTCTCTGCCATGTTTAGGATCGTTTTCATATCTCTCACATGTTTAAAAAACGGATTAAGGGAAAACTGCTAGTAGTGTACGTGATCATGACCCCCTTCTCCGTATGTATTTATCGAGCACCGTTACATTCTATATGTATCTGTATCGTATGTCTGGTCCCGCATTTGTGTATGGATGTACACCGATGCCGTTAAGTGTATGTATGTACACTTCAGAAAATTAATATGTACCGCTGTACAACCTGATTACCTATTGACTGATCACTCACCTACTACAGTTTTAAACTTTAAAATGAATATCTATTGCCATGATAAAATGTACCTAAAACTGAACAAACATGATATGTCATTTCTTTTCATCACATGATCAGTATTATATGTTTGTTAGATTCAGTACTTGCTCCCGTCCTGACAAGATAACATTGTAGGTATACTTACTGAGGAGGAGTTGCTATGTGATTCGCATTATGGAGTTACTGCCGAGGACCAGGCTTTGCCTTACGAGGATGTACCTGCGGAAAACCTCGTCTAGTTGTCTTTTGCTTTAGACTTTTGAGTGTAGTCATGTATTAGACTACGTATTTTGTAACTGGACATGTATCCAGTTTTATATTTCAGACTTGTACTTGGACTTATTACTTATGAGACGACTTTTGTGTTTGGAGCATTTATGACTCTTTTTCACTTATAGAACTGTTAGCACATTTAGTCTTATCTTGTTGTCTTTAGAACAGCTTACTACGCTTTATCTCAAGCGTAGGCTAGACATGACTCGGCCCGGCCCAACAATTTGGGTAGCGTGTCGTGACATGTTTTTAGTGGTGGCCCATGCAGGTCGAGACTAAATTGTTTGGTTACGTTATTGTACCAAGCATGCCTGCAATAAGGAACTTAAGGTAATTAGACAACATTAGGAATGACGCTTAGAACACCTAGAGGAATACTAGGATTGCAACATAGGAAATACATCACATGCTTGCTATTATAATTAGATTTTCTTGTCTATGATTGCTTACTTTAACAAGTCCTTATCAGTCCTTTTTATTGTAATTAGATGGTGCTTACTCGTTCATCCCAGTATGTCACACCTGAGCATGGCGCACTCCCTATCCAGTCAGCTGACCAGTTGACTGATATTCTTCCACCTCCACCTACCATACTCCCCCACTCCACAAATCTACCAACCCAGATGCCTCCACCACCTTCCACATCACAGTCCCAGCAGGACCCGATACTTCCACCTCCCCCTATCACTATACCTACCAAGGCTTCCGTCACACTCGACGGAAACCAACTGCTCACTCTGATCCATGGGTTCCTAACAACCCATCAGGAGCAGACTACCCTACTCCGCCAGAGCATGGAGCGTTCTGAGGAACGTACCGTGGTCCCACCACTTGTAGAGCCACGGCAGAGAGCGGGGACGATCAAGGACTTCATGGGTCTGAACCCCAAGGAGTTCTCAGGGACTGAGGGCATAGTAGTAGCAGATGACTGGTTAGACTCGGTAGAGAGGAAGCTCCTTGGAGTTAGGATGCCGGATGACCTCCAGGTCGAGGCAGCGGGATTTCTGCTGATAGATTTGGCAGGAGTTTGGTTCCGGAATGAGCCGTTATTTGCGAGAGGGAGGGCCACTTGGGATCAGTTCAAGAGCCAGTTCAAGAAGAAATTCTTCTCGACCACCGCTAGAGTAGCCATGGGGCTACGATTCCAGAACATCCAGCAGGGGAACCATTCTGTCGACGAGTATGCGGCAGAGTTTAGTCGTCTGAGCCGTTTTGCTCCTAGTCTAGTTGCAGACCCAGAGGAGATGACGCGTAGGTTTTGCCATGGTCTAGTTCCAGACATTGGCATTCTTATAATGGCGAACGGTACGACTGACTACTACCAGAACCTAGAGTTGGCCCGGAGCATAGAGGAGCGTCTTCAGTCTTGCAAGAGGCCGGCTTCTGTACACCTCGAGGGACCGTCCAAGCGTCAGGCTTTCCAGCAGAGAGCACCGACGCCGCACCAGCAGACTTACCGTCCCCCCACACCACATCACCCGACCCCGCCAGTTAGAGCCCCGGGACCCCAGGCAGCAGCAGAAGGGAGGTTTTTGTGTATTCTTTAAGAGGGTAGGCCACGACGCTACCATCTGTAGGAAGAGGTTGGGGCAGTGTTTGGCTTGTGGGTCTGCCACCCATCAGCTTCGGAGCTGTCCAGTAGCCACGGAACCTAGAGGGCCACTTTCGACTCAGCAGCAGAGGTTTGGGCAACATCTGCAGCAGGAGAAGGGACCCCAGGGGAAGGCTTATAGTCTAGCCCTTGAGCCGGAGCCGGAGCAGGTTTCGAAGCCAGATTACTTAGCTGACGTCATCACAGGTTATGTTTATTTGCATACTTTTCTATCTCTATGCTTGTTTGATTCTGGTGCATCTCATAGCTTCCTGTCATTAGAGTTTTTGCATAAACACCATCTAGTAGCTACACCTACTGCAGAGATTAGTAGAGTAATGACGGGAGGCGGACCAGTGCCTATTAGAGCTATCTATAGATGCTCTATTTTTATAGCCGGGAGAGAGTTCAGGGGACGATTTTTTGTGATACCACTCCCCGGTTATGATATCATATTGGGGATGGACTGGCTTAGCTATGCCCATGCAGCTATAGACTGTCATGAGGGTAGTATTCTGTTCAGTCCCCTAGGCACAGCACCATTCAGTGTTAGGAGGTCAGGGCCGGAGATCAGCCTAGAGCCGAACTGTTGTGCGACAGTTGGGGATGTAGCACCGCCACACCCTATCATTAGGGAGTTTATGGATGCATTCCTAGAGGATCTTCCAGGACTTTCGTCTGACAGAGATGTGGAGTTCACCATAGATTTAGTAAGAGTTTTAGTCATACATTATCAACCCTAGGATCTGTCAATCATGTTACAGCCCGTAGGCAGACAGTAAGTAAATGCAATCGAGCTAACAGGTGCTCGTCGGCTAAACGCCTCAAAAGAATATTTTTACAATAGAGTGGGAGAGCCAAAATAACCCACTCGTTGCCCTGGTTACGTCTGGTGTTCACCATCGGGCTGGAAAGTCGGTAGATCCTTCGGTGCTGCTCCGAAATCTGGCCATACAAAACCAGCTGGATCAGACCCCAGAAAGAGCAAGTGCCATAAAGGAAGCTTCACTTAGGAACTAAAACCAGCAATTAGCACAATAATAATAATAATTAATAATAAAGACGGGAATTAAAGAAAAGCATAACAGGTGATATACGACGAGATGACCATAGGACTATTCAGATAACCAGGTTACAACCCGTAAACCAAACAAGGACCGGGGTTGTAATCCTTCGTCTGAACAGAACTTGGAATTCTCACCATTTATCAGTAAAATGAATACAGGCATTCTGGTCATGCAGTAATCTGGAACAAGATCAGGGCAAGACTAGATAGGTGAGACTCAATCCAATCATTTCACGGCCAAGCAAGAATTACGGCTTGATACTTTAACTAACTAGGGTTATCACAGGCCTAGTTACTAGCAAGATGCAGTGAGATTACTCCACAGCCACAAGCCCTGCAGACCATCCAGGTTACCCGGGTTGAAAGATTAGGGTTGAATTCAGGTGGGTACATCGTCCAGGAAATGCATGTACCCTTAGGTAGCTTGAAGGGTGCAACACATGACAGTGTGCTGGAAATGTGCCCTACTCGACGGCAGGCTACAGATCCCAAGGCGTGCCCAGGTAACGGGATTGCCTGTAGCTGGGAGATCTCTTTATGACTAATGTATTAATCTAGTTATTTAGCCTTAGTCCATTTCAGTAGGTACTCCTGACCGTGGTACTCAGGAGTCCCCTCCTAGACATGATGCAAGACAGGACTGGATTATTTGTACAAGCACAATCGCCCACGGTGTCCAGGTTAATTATACAGGTCATGTCATGTCAGGTAGCCGTCGCAACAGCTTATCATGTCAGGTTATCATGTCAAGTGTACTTGTCAGGAGTGCGCCATGACGGGCCACTATCGGGTCATGCCACGTTTACTTGTCACACCATGTCATGTACAATTGTCATTTCAATCATGTCAATCAAATTATGATTTATCAAGTTCATGACAAAAGGCGTAAGGATATAAAATGGGCGTAAAAATATACAATAAAGGGTTACAAGACATGGGCAAATAATAAGAATAAAAATAACAGTACAAAGCTATAGGAGAGTCATACGGTTCAGGAATAATCTCATGCGGCTGGGAGGAGAGCAGCCCATGCGGCTGAATAGGGTCAGGCGCATGCGGCCAAGGAGAGAATCCATGCGGCAGCAGCTCATGCGGCTGAGAGTCCAAAGCTCATGCGGCTGAGAAGAAGGAGGCATATGCGGCCAACGGGAAGAGTGGGGTATTATGCGGCTGCAGGGGAAAGGGTCCCTGCGGCGGAGAGCAAGGCAAGCTCATGCGGCAGGAGGAGAACAGCCCATGCGGCTACGGAAAGAGGGAAACGCATGCGGCTGAGGCAACAATCCATGCGGCAGGGACAGGAGCGGAGCCATGCGCTTATGCGGTTAGCGGGGTCATGCGCCTATGCGGCTACAAGTGGACCAAGTTCATGCGGCTCGGGAAGAAGTTCTCATGCGGCTGGGTCCAGTAAAGTCTCATGCGGCCAGCGGGAAGAGAGGGCGCATGAGACCAAGTCAGAGCATTCATGCGGCTGGAAGAAGCGGGGTCCCATGCGGCTAAGGAAGGGCGCATGCGGCTCAAAAAGTACAGAATAACATGCGGCTGGAGATTGAGCGAGTTATGCGGCTAAATGCGTTCGGCCTTCATACGGCTCAAGTACTTCCAGCCATGCGACTGAAATGGAACACTTGTCGCATGAAATATTCATGCGGTCAAGTCAAGCACAGTTCATCTTCTCCAAAATACCGAGAAGAAGAACACCATGAGAGCCAAGTTCTCAAGCTCCATAACTCCATCATCCGGAGCCCAAATCCGAACTTCCATAGGTCAAAATGGGGCAGAACAAGATTCTCTACAACATGGAACCATCAAGGCTCAGAAATAACAAGATTAAGTAGATCAAAACCCAAAAATTTCAAAAATAAAGTAAACTTGGATCTACAAGAATCTAGCCATGGAAAGTAAAAATGCCAAGTACTAAAGTAAGTTAAAATGCTGTAAGGAAGAGAATGAAGCAATAAAATTGGAGTTCCTCCATGAAGCAAGTTGCACTTGCCTAGACCTCTCTCTCTCTCTCTGGTAGGTGAAAAAGTAGATGGAAGAAGAGTAATGAAGAGAGAGAAGGAAGAATGGTTAATAAATGGTAGTGGTGGTGGTAGGTAGGTAGGGGGTTCATCCTTGGTTCATAATGAACCAATAGCAATCCCAAACTGAACCAAGCCAACCCGAACCAAGAATAAACCAAGCCATGAAGGAAGCTAAACAAGAAATCATGCAATACAAGATAAAATACGTACATGTATTCCAAAAATATGTAATACGAACCACAGACATTATAACTCTACCCACCTTAAAAGAATTCCGTCCTCGAAATTTAATTAGGAGGCTAGAGAGACGAGGACAAGTTATATTAATCACAAGCAAGCTATAACTAGGCAGACAATCACTCATTCAAGCAAAGAATCGAAGGCATGAGGCATAAGGAAGACATTATACCTTACGAGTCAAACAAGCCGGGATATCGCGATCGGATATCATCCTCACGCTCCCACGTTGACTCACCCAAAGAGTGATGACCCCAAGCAACTCGGACTAACTTGATAGTCTTGTTCTTGAGTATCTTCTCTCTCCGGTCTAATATAGACACGGGCCTCTCCTCATACGAAAGGTTGGTACTGATAACCAATTCCGAATGATCTAGGATGTGGCTCGGGTACGGGATATACCATCGTAATTAAGATACATGGAACACGTCATGCACCTCGCTTAGCGACGGTGGAAGAGCGAGACGATAGGACACGTCTCCTACTCGCTCCAGAATATCGAACGGCCCTATATACCTAGGACTAAGCTTTCCTCGTGCACCGAAATGAATGACGCCACGGTTAGGCAAAATCTTCAGGAATACATGGTCGCCGACGGAAAACTCGAGAGGGCGCCGATGAGAATCGGCCCAATGGCGCTGGCGATCCTGGGCAACTCGAAGATGATCTCTGACCCTCCTGACCACCTCAACTGTCTGGGCAATCATTTCTGGACCGAGCATCTGTCTCTCTCCAACATTATCCCATGCTAGCGGGGATCTGCACTTCCTGCCATACAGTACCTCGAACGGTGCCATCTGGATACTGGCTTGGAAGCTATTGTTGTACGAGAACTCCACCAGGTGCAAGTGATCTTCCCACGAACCACCGAAGTCAAGTGTGCAAGATCTCAACATATCTTCAAGAGTCTGGATTGTACGCTCCGACTGACCATCTGTCTGCGGATGATATGCTGAACTGAACTGGAGACGAGTTCCCAAACTCTCCTGCAGGCTACGCCAAAAGTGCGACATAAATCTGGAATCTCGGTCCGAAGTGATACTGACTGGCACTCCGTACAACCTGACAATCTGCCTGAGATACATCTCTACTAACTGAGCTGTCGACTGACCAACTCTGAACGGGAGAAAGTGAGCTACCTTCGTGAGCCGATCAACTATAACCCAAATAGCATCTCTACCAGCTGGGGATCTAGGCAATCCGGTCACAAAATCTATGGTCACATGTTCCCACTTCCATTCTGGGATCGGCAAGAGCTGAAGAAGTCCAGCTGGCCTCTGATGTTCAGCTTTAACTTGTTGACAAACCAAACACCGAGAGACAAACCGGGCTATCTCCTGCTTCATGCCATTCCACCAAAAGTGCTGACGGATATCTCGATACATCTTCGTACCACCCGGATGAATGGAATACGGAGAACTGTGGGCCTCTGCCATGATCTCTTGTCTGATATCTCTACTGGATACACAAAGATGCTTACCATGCCTAAGTGTACCATCTTCATAAATGTATAACTCTGGTCTTCGTCCTGCCTCACACTCTGCCCTGAGTCGCTGAAGCTTGGAATATGCTGACTGCACCATCCGGATCCTCTCGACTATACTAGACTGAACTTGCATACTGGCCACCAATGCTACACTGGAAGGAAGAACAATTTTAATACCCATCTTCTGAAGATCTGCTAACAGCTCTGGTTGTGCTGTTAGGAAATGAACTCCGGCTCTCCTGCTCAATGCATCTGCAACAACGTTGGCCTTTCCGGGATGATACTGCAGGTTGACATCATAATCCACAAGAAGCTCCAGCCACCTTCTCCGACGCATATTAAGATCCTTCTGGGTGAAAACATACTTCAGGCTCTTATGGTCGGTGAAAATCTCTACCCTATCTCCGTAATAGTGCCTCCACAACTTAAGTGCAAACACTACTGCTGTCAGCTCCAAGTCATGGGTTGGGTAATTTCTCTCATGATTGTTTGCAAAAACAAAAGTATGAAACTTTATTGATACAAACTTTGTAATAAAGATTACAAGAATTCTGGGAAAATTACAACTATAGGAATCCAATCTAGATGACGATTGCTTTATCCCTTGGACGATGTGAACTTTGAAGACGAAGTCTCTGAAGTTGAGAACAACTCTGGAAACTGAAGGCAAAAGCCTCGAAAGTTGAAGGCAAAAGCCTCGAAAGAATGCAGCAGCACTTGGACAAGAACTCCTGGACTCTCTGATTTCTGATCTCTGATCTCTGAACTCTTGATCCCCCTGAAATGAAGACTTGAAACTCTATTTATAGAGTTCTAGAAATAACTAACTTTCAGTTATTCTGGACTGCGCGGGATAATTTGTGCAGCAATTGGTTTGTGCAGTATTGGACTACGCAGGCAGTTGCTGGATCGTGGGCCAACTATCTGGGACACATGGCATCATTTGATTGAAATGTGCATGATCGTACATAGACAGTTGCCACGTAATGAGCAATTGATGGCATGAATGCCACATGTACTTTATCAGTTATGCTGGTAGAATGCGCAACCTGAACTACGCAGACTTTGGTTTGCGCGGACTCAGACTGCGCAGGAATGGATTGCGCCATCATGGATTTGCTGCCAACTGTCAGCCGCCCTCGAGCACTGTGCGGCGCAATAAACGAACAGTCTTCTCGTTCTCCGTGCTGTCAGTTGTCAGGAAGATTTGATTTAATTTAGGTAATGATGACTTCTGACACGTCAGCCTGTGCAGTTGGAAATATGCGCAAAATAGTGTGCGCAATTGGATTGCTGCACAATCTGTTGTCTGCACAATTCATCAAAATAATATATATCTTGATTCTTTGACTTTGTTGATTGATACAACTTAATTTTTTAGGACCTACAAGACCCCCTTCAAAGTTTTCGAAATGGGAATTTATTCAAAATTTCGAAATACTTTGAATTTTTTGAATTTTGAATCAAATTGCGCATGATGATGAGCTGTCTGTGCAAATCAAAGAGCCCCCAATTTTAGGCGCAATCCGAGGCAGCCATTTCATATTTCAAAAACTATAAATAGCCTCTTCTTTATTTTTGTTTCTTTACTTTGCATCTTTCGAGCTCTTGAGAGAAATACTTCGAGCTCTTTGTTTTCAGCCTTCTTCTCCGACGACAAATGGCTCCTCGACGCTCCTTCACCACCGCCAACAAGGGCAAGGCTCCGGCCGAGCCATCTGACAGAGTTGCACGACGAGCATCTCGACACGAATCCGCGCACCCCGCTCTGAGAGGTTGTTCAACCGATCGAAAACCCTTTTTAGGGTGATTCGACTTCCTTTGATCTTCGAAACTCATCTCTTTTTAGAGATGAGTTCATATTGCGCCACCCTTTTTAGGGTTTTGGTAGTTTGATTATAGTAGAATCGGAGAGATCGTCGACGAACACTCGTAGCCTCCTTAGGATCTTCAGGGAGTATGTCATGAACTACGAAGTCAATGAAAGGAGTTCTCCATTCTTCATCGATAACGTTGACTTCAGCAAGATTACTGAATTCAATATTACGATTGTTTTCAATACAGAACAGTTCTCGGTTGGAGATAACCACCACCTGCTGTCTTTTGATAGGGATGGCTAAGACAGCTGCAAGATTGGCTAAAGCATCTGCTTCGGTATTGCAAGCTCGTCGAACATAATCGATGAAGAAAGCTTTGAATGATATAGCTATATTGATTGCTGCTTCATGATAAGGCACCAGGTCTTGATGACGGACTTCATAGGTTCCTCTAACCTGATTAACAACCAGCTTAGAATCACCGTAGACTTCGAGATATTCAACATTCAGTTGTTTAGCTAACTGAAGGCCGATGAGTAGAGCATTATACCCTGCCACATTATTGGAGCAAGGTTCATCTAAAGAGTAGGCTCTTTGGATAGTTGATCCGTCTGGAGAAACGAGAACAACTCCAACTCCTGCTACAATAGTACCATTGGGTCCAATTCTCGATGCACCATCAAAGAATAAACGCCAGGTTGGAAATTCTTCAGAGATCATGTTGGCTTCCAATATCTCGTCTGGAATTTCGTCATAGAGTTTAGATGTCTCAGGCACAGGATGAGCTGCTAAGAAGTCCGCCAGCGTTTGACCTTTGACAGACTTTTGTGGAACATACACCATGTCATATTGAGCTAACAGGATTGCCCATGTAGCCAGCCGAGAATTAAGTGTGCTAGGCTTCTTCATGAGTACCCTAAGAGGATTAACTCGGGATATGACATGAATAGTTTGGCTAATAATATAATGCCTCGTTTTCTGCACAGCAAACATGAGAGCCAGGCATTCCTTTTCGACCGGACTATAACGGTATTCTGCACCAATCATAGTTCGGCTAAGATAATAGATAGCCTGTTTATGGCCTTCTTTGTTCTTTTGGGCAAGTAAAGCACCCAATGAATGGTTCATAGCACGGACATACATCAAGAATGGAATGCCAGAGATAGGTGGCACCAAGACTGGTGGGTTCATAAGATATCGTTTGATATCATCGAATGCTCGTTGACACTCTTCAGTCCAAACAAAAGATACACCCTTCTTTATTAGTTGAGTGAATGGTCTGCAGCGTCCAGACAAATTCGAAATAAATTGCCTGATGTACGTAAGTCAGCCTTGGAATCCTCGTAGCTCTTTTAGGTTGCGTGGAGGACGCATCTCTTGGATGACTTTGATCTTCTCGGGATCCACGTTTATACCCTTAGAGGTAATCACGAAGACGAGAAATTTGCCACTAGAGACACCCAAGAATGACTTGGTGGGATTCATCTTGAGCTGATGTTGACGCATGAGATTGAAGATTGTTCTCAAATCTTGGATATGATCTTCTTTTAGACGACTTTTGACAGCGATATCGTCAACGTAGCATTCGACTATTTTACGAAGATGTTCTCTGAAAATGGTACTCATGGCTCGTTGGTAAGTTGCACCAGCGTTCTTGAGACCAAATGGCATCACTGTGTAGCAATAGACTCCCCGAGGAGTGCGGAAAGATGTGTGCTTTTCATCTTCGGGATTCATTTTGATTTGATTATATCCGGAGAATCCATCCATAAAAGATATTCGCTCGAACCCACAAGTATTGTCAATCATGACGTCTGTGATAGGAAGAGGAAATTTATCTTTTGGACATGCTTCATTAAGATCTCGAAAGTCGATGCAGACTCGAACTTTGCCAGTTTTCTTCAGGACGGGAACAACATTGGCTACCCAATCAGGATGTTGTTCTTCTCGAATAAAGCCACAAGCAATAAGCTTCTTGACTTCATCATCAATTGCATCCATCATTTCAGGCTTAAATCGCCTTTGTTGCTGTTTGACTGGTTTAGCATTAGGAAGAATGTTCAGCTTGTGAGTAGCAATCTTAGGATCTAAGCCTGGCATGTCCTCATAACTCTAAGCAAAAACGTCAATGTATTCTTTAATGAGAAAAATCAACTCTTGTTTATCTGCTTCTGGAAGATTCTTGCTAATAAAGATTGGCCGAGGTGAATCGCTTTCTCCTACATCAATTTGAATTAGTTGATCTTCAGTAGGAGGTTCTATTTGTTCAAATCGGAGTACCCACTGATTATCCATCTGTTGAGCCCAAGGATCTGTTTTGGGACTTTCTTCAATATCCTCATCATATCCTTCTGGAAATTCAGCGGAAACCATATTAGAAGATACGATTACACGATGGACTTCACCGATGCTAGTATCGGAATCCTATGATCTGGAATCAGAAGAATTAGAACGTTCTTCGCTATCAGAGTCAGAAGCTGCTGGGGATAACATTGGAGGAGAAGCGTATCCGAGACCTCTTTTGGTCCTGCTATAATACATTTATGATTTTCCTTTTGGAACTGTTGTACGAATGGGAGTTCGTCTATCTTTACCTAGTTAAGGCCGCTTTTGAAGTCGTAACCCATCTTTCGGACGATGTCTTTTGATTGTTGACTGTAACGACGGAATTGAAGAGGTCCTGTGTCGTTAACTTTGCTATCATCCGTATAACGAAATTTTTGTTCCGGTCTTTTACTAAAAAGTATTGTGCTTTCACCTTTCTTGCGAGCAGGAACAATATGATATAAGTCTTTTGGGTGTTCACATGAAACTTCTGTTTGAAGAGATTGTACAACTCCCATTGTAAATGACTGAAAGCTATCTAACATATCCAAATAGTATTTAGTATGATAAATAACATCAGTATACTGAAAAGTAGATGCTTTTTCATTGATATTTACATCTGTATTTACATCAGGACCTTTAGCCTTAGCAGACTTGGTCAGATTAATTACAAGAGGGAGAGAAGAAGAACGTGGAGGAGGATTGGCTTTGTTACGACGGAGGTCGATAACAAGCGGCTCAGAGGAGGTGAGCTCCCTTTTCTTCTTGTTATGAGATAAATCTATAACAAGTGGCTCAGAAGAAGTGAGCTGCTTTTTATCCTTATTACGACATAAGTCGATAACAAGCGGCTCAGAAGAGGTGAGCTTCCTTTGATTTTCATCAGCATCAACTGACTTCTTTTGGACTGGCAAGTGAATAGCCAGTGGCTTGGAAGATTGAGGATGAGAAACTTGCCCTTTGATAGGTATGATAAGAGTGTCTTTGGGCATTGCTTCTTGTTCTTCCTCAGTATCTAAGGCTAACACAATCTTCATGAATTCATCCTTGTACATTCGAGCGTCGTTGCAGTATGCTTCAACGCCTTTGAAGGGATAAAGATCCGCAACCTCCTTGTGGACCACTCTTTTATCATCAACATATTTGAAACATTGATGAAGGGTTGATGGAACAACATTGTGCTCATGTAAGAATGGTCTCCCCAATAGAGCATTGTAAGAACAACCAAAATTGTCAATGATGTAGAATATAACTTTTGTGCGAAGATTGCCTATTTAGAGTTTTAGGTGAATCTTGCCCAAAGGTTCGCTTCTTCCCTGATTGAATCCAAGGATGGTAGTGATTGTAGTGGAGAGACTATGTACAGGAATTTTCAAAGCATCGAGCATCGTCTTCGGTATGATACTGAGAGCAGACCCTGGATCTATCAGAATACAATCGACTTTCATCGAATCGACATATCCTGTATAGTAAAGAGGACGGTCATGCCTGTTGTCTTCCATCAGCATGTCATCTTGTGTGAAAGTTATGTTTGGAATCAATTCCTGAACACTATTACAAGAGACTGGTTCTGCTTCGGGCTTTTTGAGAAAGGTTAGACAAGTCTCTGCTTGCATAAGAGCTTCACTTAGAGTTTCTCGCGTCTCTTTCGAAAGACGCAAGAGTTCAAAGATAGACAGCCTTGCTGGTGTATTGGCTAGTTGAGCCAATATATCGAAGTTGTAAGGCTTCTCAAGCCCAGTAGGAGATGATTTCTTCAAGGGTTTGTCGAAGCGGACTTGTTGCTTGCCTTTGTCAGCCGTTGTTGGCTTGGGAGAAATTGATACTACAACTGGTGAAGATGTAGAAGGGACCTCTTCAGTAGAAGCAGGTTGTGCCGGAGCAGGTTCAGAAGAAGAAGCAGGATCCTTTTGACCTTCAGAATGATCTTTCAAATAGGCTTTCCCTGATCTGGTGCCTAACAGAATCTCTTCGTCAACTATGGGATCAAAAGACACCATGTTGCAAATCTTTGTTTTGCCTTTAGAACGAGTTTTCTTCTTGGAAGAAGAGGACACCTCAAATTCTGAAGCAAGATCAGGATGGATCCACATAATTTTACCGTTGTCAAGAGATAAAGGAACAAGACCTTCATTTAGTGGAAGTGGGAGATTCTCAATCTCAAGAGTAGCTTTGGGAATTGGAATGACACCATGCTGTACCATCTGTGGAGGGAAATCCCCAAATTGGACTGAAACCATGTTGGCAGTGACAGTCTTTTCATCTTGTTGCAAGGTAACAACTCCAGCATTAACAAGCTCTTGGATTTTGCCTTTGAGCACATAGCATGCTCTAGTAGGATGTCCAATGAATCGGTGGTAGACACAATACTTAGGATGATCGGTCTTACCGACTTCATCAGGTTTCTTTGGGTCAGGGAGTTGAATTTTATTGCTTTTGAGTAAACACTCAAAGATGCTTGCAGTGTTATTCTCGTCAAAGGAATATTCCACTTTCGGACGAGGTTCCCTCGGTGGAGGTGCAGAAGGAGTAGGAGTGGATGTAGACGGAGCCACATTGACAGCCAAAGATTCTTTGTTTTTGTTCAAATTAATGTTCAAAGTCTCTTTTGCTTTGCGATTGTTTTGGCGATTGCCACCACCTGAAGTCTGATGCTCATCTCGATCAGGGTTAGATATTTGTACCCCCAATTGTTTGAACTTATCGGCACTCACTTCAGCAGCTTTGGCGTTGACAATGAATGAAGGCCAATCTTAGAATTGGGTAGATCCCGTCCACATACTGATAATAGGCAAAAGATTCGCCTTACAAGTATCAATAGTGACAGCAGCTGGAGTTCCTGGAGGCATTTTCAAAGCTTCACAGTGGAACCGTTCAATAAAGCTCTCAGCAGTTTCATTATGTTTCTATTTGATTTTGTTGAGAGCTGACATCGTCATATCATTGAATCCTTCATAGAACTGTTCCAGAAAGATTTGTTTGAGACCTGAAAAGGAAGTAATGCAACTATCGAGCAAACTTCTGTACCAGTCATATGCTACGCCGGCTAAACAACCGACGAACACTCTGGTAAGAAGAGCGTCATTTGGCTGGAGTTGAACAGTCATTACCTCAAAATGATTGATGAATTGACTTGGGGAAGTACTGCCATCGAACAGAGAGATTGTGGGGATTTTGTACTTCGGAGGAAACGGGACTTCTTTCCATTCAACTGGATAGGGCTGCTTAATCCCCAATCTTTGCAAGTTGTCTTTCTCTTTAAATGCTTCGAACTGGCTTCGTAAGAGTTTGACAGCTTCATTGGCGTCTTCTGATGACGAAGAAGGAGCAGGTTGAGTTATAGTGGTAGAAGGAGGAACAGCATTGTAAGCACTACCCCCAGCTCCTGACTGGCTGGGTGTAGTTTGTACTTGCACTTGTACAGGAGGCATTTGGGGAGACACTACGCCCAGTCCAGTATTGGCAGGTATTGAGGATGCTATTATCTCTGGACTAGTAGTAGGTGCAATTAGTGGTGTAGCATGCTGTGCTACAATGATAGAATGCATACTAGCAACCATTTCAGCCATGGTTTTTAGTTTGTCTTCGAGTGCAGCAATTCGCTGTTCCTGATTTATAGAAGTTGAAGCATCTGGATCATCCGTGACGACATACGCTGTTACTTCCTTTGGTACAGTGGAAGATACTGTCTGTTCAGAGCTTTCGCTATATGCGTCATAATCTGAGGAAGAATAACCTGAAGGGTTTTGAGGAAGATTCCTTTGACCGATTGTATCTCGGCTTCGAGAACGGGTATGTTGAAACACTCCTTCGGAAGATTCTTCTTGGAGTAATTCTAAATACTGCTGGCTTGGCTTGCGGAGTCTACCATGCTTAGAGCATCTTTTACCCCCGGTGTCTCGGGAAGTCATGTTAACAGAAGCATATAAGACTTCGTCTTCCTCTGACATAGGTTCAGATTTAGCAAAAGTCAGACGATCGAAAACAGATCGTTTTGTTGTTTGACAACAACATTGGATGATGACTTTATGATTGTAATGATGATCAGATGGTGGAGGTGTTGAGGCATTGTCCCGTTTTTGTCTTAGATGTTCTCGAAGATCAGCAACGGGACGAGGAAAGCTCTGAGGGATTTGTTCTTTGATAACATTAGGAACATGATTCCGATTCTTCAAATGTTTAGTCCCTTGAGTATACAGGGAAGTGCTCACTTCATTGGCATAAGTATCAGGATTTTTGACCTTGGAGATATGTTTCTGATGATGTTTAACCTTTGGTATTGGCTGTTTGCGTTTTACCGAAGTGGGTCGGTTGAGATAAGTTCTGAGATCAGCAAATTCACCCCCAGGGGTTTCTGTTTGAGACACTAACAGTTTTCCCTGTCTGGAACGGGAAATTTTGAGAGTCGGGAGGTCCTGGAATTCTGCTACCGGAGTAGGCAGAATACCTCTTTGATTAGTACAAGTACTCTTGTTATAAAGGAAAGAAGAATCCTTGTTTGAAAGAGTTCTAATACTGATTGGTGCCAAAGCACATTCAGATGGATCCTCTTCAGTAAAGACTGAAGAAGATTGAGAAAAGACCAAAGGGCCTTTTCCTTTGTTTTGAGATGAAGGGTTAGCTAAAGAGCGTTTCCCTCTGTTGTCTTCCAAGTCATGGGATAAGGAAGTTTGAGAAAAGACCAATGGGCCTTTTCCTTTGTTTTGAAGAGAAAGAGGAATAGCCAAAAGACTACCCCCAGTAGATTGCGCAGGGGCAATAGGGTGTTTGGGAAGAGAAGTAGAGTCTCTTCCTTTGTTATGAGAAGAAGAGAGTTTAGCCAAAAGGTTGTCACTCTTGGATTGCGCAGGAATACTTTGCGCAGAAGTTCTGGCCACAGAAGCTGTGGTTTGTGCATCAGGAGTCCTTGCTTTAGAGTGCTTGGGAGGCACTTTAGTTACTGGAGTATTAGTTTGCGCAGGAAAAGTTACTGCCAATTGCGCCAGAGTCATAGGAGTCTTATATTTTGACAAGGCAGCATATGAAGTAGCCTGTGCAACAGTTGCAACAGACTGCACAGCATTGACTGCAACAGATTGTGCAGCAGTTGTTGAGACAGACTGTGCAGCAGTTGGCACAGCAGTTTGTGCAGCAGAGTGTACAGCATTTTTGGTGGCAAAACTGCCAGATTGTGCAGCAGTCTTGGAGACCCAAACTGAGCGCACTTTGCTCTTGGCAGAAGTGGCTGCAGTACGGGGAGTGGTCTTGGAGTTGAGCATCGCCTCGTAGGCTGTCTGGTTGACTTTAACAACCAGCGTCTTCTGCGTCTTCCCGATAGATGCTATGTCACATTGAGTTGCTACTTCCTCGTCGGAGGAGAAAGTTGTCCCCAGCAGAGTCGCCATTTTGTTTGCAAAAACAAAAGTATGAAACTTTATTGATACAAACTTTGTAATAAAGATTACAAGAATTCTGGGAAAATTACAACTATAGGAATCCAATCTAGATGACGATTGCTTTATCCCTTGGACGATGTGAACTTTGAAGGCGAAGCCTCTGAAGTTGAGAACAACTCTGGAAACTGAAGGCAAAAGCGTCGTAAGTTGAAGGCAAAAGCCTCGAAAGAATGCAGCAGTACTTGGGCAAGAACTCCTGGACTCTCTGATTTCTGATCTCTGATCTCTGAACTCTTGATCCCCCTGAAATGAAGACTTGAAACTCTATTTATAGAGTTCTAGAAATAACTAACTTTCAGTTATTCTGGACTACGCAGGATAATTTGCGCAGCAATTGGTTTGCGCAGCATTGGAATGCGCAGGCAGTTGCTGGATCGTGGGCCAACTATCTGGGACACATGGCATCATTTGATTGAAATGCGTATGATCGTGCATAGACAGTTGCCACGTAATGAGCAATTGATGGCATGAATGCCACATGTACTTTATTAGTTATGTTGGTAGAATACGCAACCTAAACTGTGCAGACTTTGGTTTGCGCGGACTCAGACTGCGCAGGAATGGATTGCGCCATCATGGATTGCGCTGCCAACTGTCAGCCGCCCTCGAGCACTGTGCGGCGCAATAAACGAACAGTCTCCTCGTTCTCCGTGCTGTCAGTTGTCAGGAAGATTTGATTTGATTTAGGTAATGATGACTTCTGACACGTCAGCCTGCGCAGTTGGAAATATGCGCAAAACAGTGTGCACAATTGGATTGCTGCACAATCTGTTGTCTGCGCAATTCATCAAAATGATATATATCTTGATTCTTTGACTTTGTTGATTAATGCAACTTGATTTTTTAGGACCTACAATGATCACGAAGTTGTCGCGACGCATTAGCTATTACCTTCCTATGTTGCATCAGAACACATCCTAAGTCTCTGCCTGAAGCATCACAATACACGAAGAATCTCCGATTCCATCTGAAAGTGCAAGAATGGGAGCCGTTATCAGGCCTCGCTTCAACTGTTCAAAAGAACTCTGAAACTCTGCTGTCCAAGCAAACTGCACATCCTTGCGGGTCAACTGGGTCAATGGCGCTGAAATTCGAGCAAAGTCTGGAACAAATCGCCGGTAGTAGCCGGCCAATCCGAGAAAACTACGGACCTCTGAAACTGAGCTGGGCATTGGCCATGTCTCAATGGCCACGATCTTCTGGAGATCTACTTCTACTCCTCTTCGAGTGATGATATGACCCAAGTACGAAATGCGATCGAGCCAAAACTCGTATTTACTTAACTTGGCATATAACTGGTGCTCTCTGAGAATCTGAAGAACCACACGAAGATGCTGCTCATGCTCCACCTCGCTCCTGCTATAGACCAGGATGTCATCCAAGAACACAATCACAAACTGATCCAAGTAAGGCATGAAGATGCGATTCATGAGATCCATGAATACCGTCGGTGTATTGGTTGCTCCAAAGGGTATAACAAGGAACTCCCAATGCCCATACCTCGATCTAAAAGCTGTCTTCAGAATGTACTGCTCTCTGACCCTGATCTGGTGATATCCTGAGCGCAAGTCGATCTTCGAGAATACTGCTGCCCCTTTGAGCTGATCAAACAAGTCATCTATCCTCGGGAGAGGGTATCTGTTCTTGATTGTCACTGAGTTCAAGGTACGATAGTCAACACATAACCTAGACGTACCATCATTCTTTTTTATAAGAAGCATCGGGGCTCCCCAAGGTGATCCACTAGCACGAATGAATCCCTTGGTTCGAAGTTCTTCAATCATCTTGTACAATATCTCCAATTCTGAAGGTGCCATCCTGTAGACTCTCTCTGACACTGGGGCTATCTCGAGAATCAAGTCGATAGTGAACTCGATCTCCCGCTCTGGCGACATACCTGGAAGCTCTTCTGGGAAAACATCTAGAAACTCTTCAACTATCCGAGGCAACTGTACTGCTGCTACTGCCATCCGCAACACTGGAGGAGAAGGCTCAACTGTGCCTCGGGAAAAGAAAAACTCTGGCTCTCCGGGAATGCTAAATACAACCCTACCAATATGGCAGTCTATTCTAGCATACTGGTTCCTCAACCAATCCTTCCTCGGGGTGCTGGTCCCCTCTGCTGAAATCCTCGCTGCCTATTCTGACTCTGGGCCTGGGCTTGAACATGCTGCTGGGGGTTCTGTTGCTGGAATACCTGGGACTGAGGCGGCAAGGGCCTCGACAATAGATACTACTGCTGCTGGACTGGTGCTGGTCCTCTCACCGACGTCAGTTTCAAAAATCATGAGCTTTCTGGGTTTAGCAGGCTATTATAGAAAGTTCGTCCAGAATTTTGTTAGGATAGCTGAACCCATGACGAAGCTGATGCGGAAGGACGTAGAGTACATTTGGTCAGAGGACTGCCAGGCAGCGTTTGAGGAGCTGACGACCGCTCCAGTTCTGACTCTACCTTCAGGTTCTGGAGGTTTCACCATATACAGCGATGCTTCAGGAAATGGGCTAGGATGTGTCCTACAGCAGCATGGAAAAGTGATTGCTTATTGTTTTCCATAAATAAATTCACTTTATTTATTGTGTATCTGGGAAAATTATAACTGTAGGAATCCGATCTAGAAGACGATCGCTTTATCCCTTGGACGATGCGAAGAAGAAAAGCTTTCAAAATTTTGACAGTAATTTAGATATCTGTCTCTCTGTCAAATGAATGAGAAAAGAACTCTATTTATAGAGTCAAAAATAACTGAAAAAGATAACTGTCTTCACAGCCTGTGCATAGTTGAAAATCACGCAGGATCTAACATACGCAAGGTTGTGAGCAGTTACTGGACGTGGCCTGTAACTGTTTGACACATGGCAATCATGCATGAGTCGTGTGCAAGTTACAGGACACGCAAGCGAGAGATCAGTGGCATGGTTGCCACGTACTCCAATTTGATGAAATCCACGCAGGCTTGTTGAGGACGAAATCCATGCAGACTTGGGTCAGAAAGCTTCAAAGTCTACGCAGACTTGGGGCAGGAAGCTTCAGAATCCACGCAGACTTGGGGCAAAAAGCTTCAAAATCCATGCAAACTTGATGAAGGAACATATAAGTTCAAAATACACGCAGTCTTGAGGCAGAAGGCTCAAAATATACGCAAGCTTGAGGCAGGACTGCTCGCTGTCTTGATTCGACGTGCCTCGACTGACACAAAATCTCTGACAGTGATTACCTTGTCAGTCGCATTAAATGACAAGAAGCTCTTTTGGTACGCCAACTTGATGAAGGCTGAATCTTGTTGAAGAAGATTTCAAAAGTCACGCAACAGTCGGCTGTGATCTCTCGAGTTCCGTGCATACGTGGCATACGAGAAGACATTCTTCGACTGTCGTGCTGTCAGTCATAATGACACTTCTGACAAATGATGAGCTGTCTCTAGCGTGATTTTTAAACATTGGTCTTGATCAACTCAGCGTGACTTTGAGACTCAGTTCTGATCAACTCAGCGTGACTTTGAGACTCAGTTCTGATCAACTCAGCATGACTTTCATTTTTAAGGCCTACAAAACCCCCTTCAAAGTTTTCGAAAAATGATAAATTATTTCGAAATACTTTGAAATCAAGATGATAAAATGAACTTAGTCACGCTGAGATGACTTTAAAGAGATATTTACTTCTTAATGCTTTGAAAACATGCAAATGAATTTATTAAATGTCATGATGACTCTTTATTTTTCGAGACTGATTGCATCCAATTTATGGTAGAATATGAACCGCCGGCGTACTTCTTTATATAAACAGGGAGAAGATTCGACTTTAATCTTCATCTCACGTCAACATGACACCGAAGGAGAAAGCTGAGGAAGAAGCACGAAAGTTGGGTTTTTGTGCCCATGGCGACCCTACTCTCAGGGGTAAGGAACCGGAGCCTTTAGTTTTTGAGTTCAAAGATGACCCTACACAATTAGCCAAGAACTTCCTGAGCCATTTTGGTCTGAATGGCTCATCTTCTTCCAATGGGCGTAGCCTCGCAGAGCAGCGGGAAGCGCTCAACGCTCTGTTACACCGTATGGGGGTCAACAGCGTAGAGGATTTGGGCACCAAGCTCAGTCGCTCTGCAAAATAGGGCGTGTCCTTTTCATGTTTCTGTTTTAAAAATATTGTACCCTTTTATCTTTGTATTGAATGCTCAAATATTTCTGTGGTACAAATTTACGCTGAAAGCTAGCTTTACTCCGAATAGCGTGCACTAACGAAGAGCATTAGGCAGCACTCTTTGAATATTTCCAATGCTGCGCTGTCTTCAAAAGCACACGTGACACTCATTCCGTGGTTATGAGCACTTTTTACTCGGATCTTTCCCAAAAATAGGCTTGCACTTTGATCTTTAAATACATAACTGAGTTCTACCCATACTCATCTCTTCATTCTTTTTCATCTTCTGAGAATGACCTTTTTGCGAGATTTCATTCTCAACAGGAAAGCAATGCTTTCTAATCTTAATCTCGATGGTGAGTTCAGTATAATAGCCCACTTTTCACTGTTTGAAGATGAGCTTTTGTTTCTGACTGAACAGGGTACGCCTGTCTGACCAGTGCGTGCCAAATGACATTTCTGTTGATTAATCTCTTTTTCTTTGCTGTTTTCTGCAGAAGCTTGGCTAAAAAAATTTTCTAGAACTGGCATTGGCGATTTGGATGCTGTGAGGAGCGTTCTTCTGACACTAACATCAGGGAGCTCATGCGCTTTTGACGCGCAAATCAGACAACTCAGAACTCTTCGTGGGATAGAAGGGTCTTCCTCCGATGGTAGGAAGAGCCTTTATACACGGAGAGTTGGATGGTGGAGTTAACTCTACCCCGAGAAATCGGGTAGTAGAGTTCCTTTCACGGCAGAACTAGGAATTGTATCCCAATGTTGGATACATTCCTATCTCCTTTGAAAGGCCGCTCCTAATCCACCAATTGTATTGGCAGCAACACGCCTTCGGGCTGCCATACTCTGTGGTTCTCCTCTCGTCTGAGAGATAAGACCAGAGTTTGATTCCTGCTGTTCTGGTCGCCACGGGGACTCAGACAGTCAGGAATTGCCACCAACAACGAACCCGACGGAGAAGATCCAAGGAAGAAAATAGATCTCTATTAGGTTATTATTGTGTGTGTAGAATAAAAAATCCAAAATTGTAATAGACTTCCATTATGATTTGTAAGAAAGTCTAAGAAAATGTAATAGACTTTTTAAGATGATATGAGAGTGGAAATGATAATCCTTCTATGCTCAATGATTTGTATCTATCTGGATGAATTGTGGACATGATAAATAATGAAATCTTATTTTCTGATTTAGAGTACCTAATACTATCAGAGGTAACATGGACGTGATAATATGTAGGAACTCAAAAGAAAAATAGATTGATTTCTATACAGACAATGGAAAAATGATAGATGAGTAGGTAAATTCAGCATTTATTCAGAGGTTATGAAAACGTGATAAATAACGAATCCCCACTTTTTTTAATAAATTGATAGAAGATAATGAACGGACAAACGTCAAGTGATAATGAATAAGTGAACCGTCGGATGAATATGACAAATGAACGGATGAACCGTCAAGCATTAATGAACGGACGAACCGTCGGATGAATGTAATAAATGAATGGATGAACCGTCAAGCATTAATGAACGGGCGAACCGTCAGATGAATGTGTCGCTTCATTATTCGAGGAACTTCTGTCTATAAATATAGCAAAAATCTAACAAGAACAAACACTTCTACTCTTCAACATAAAAATGTCGTCTGAAGAAGTATCCAAGAAGGCTGTAATCGTCTCGAAGGTTCAGAAGGACACTGAAGAACGCCCTGCCGATCCAGTTCAGCCAAAGGAGGTAGAAGCAGGCGAAGGTTCGTCTGCACCCAAGCCGCCACGAGATATTCTGGACTTTCTGCTTGATCCAGGAAGGACTGAAGAAGAGGAAGCCATGAGGATGGCAGTCTGCAAGTTTCTCGTGGGCTCCAGCAAAGAAGTTCTCAGCTCTTTTGCTGATCGTGTTTTCGAGAAGGACGGCAGCGGTCCGCGGCCAAATATAGAGATGGATGATAGTGATCTTCCTTAATATCATGTACTATCATTCATGATTAAAATAAAATAAAATTTTATTTATAAACATGAACTTGTCTGATGATTTACAAGTATTTATACATAATACTTTTTAAGGAATTTGCCATTGATAGGCATCATAACTTTTCGACCATCAAGTTTCGAGAGTTGATAAGCTCCATTTGATAAAACTCTGCTCACAATATAGGGGCCTTCCCACTTTGCGTTGAATTTGCCTTTGCTCATATGAGTCATAGTCATAGGATGTCTGACTATTAAAACAAGTTCCCCTTTTTGATATGCTCGAACTCTGACTTTCTTGTTAAAAGCTCTTGAAATTCTAGCTTGATAGAATTCGATATTCTGTTGAGCAGATAATCGCTTTTCATCCAGAGCTTCCAACTCCTGAAGTCGAAGACGATCATTATTCTCGGTAGTAAGTTCATTAGCGATTGCTATCCTTAAAGAAGGAATTTGAATCTCTAATGGAAGAACAGCTTCGCATCCGTACACCAAAGAGAAAAGTGTACATTTAGTAGCATTACGAACTGTAGTACGGTAAGCCCACAAACATTCACCGAGCTTCTCACTCCAATTACGTTTGTTAGTAGAGACAAACTTCTTTAAGAGTTTGATGATGGTTTTGTTGAAAGCTTCTGCTAATCCGTTAGCGGCCAGATTATATGCGGTAGAAGCCACATTATTGATCCGATGATCATCACAAAATTGAGTAAATTTCTGGCTGACGAACTGTGGACCATTATCATGAATAATGCGTCGGGGAACACCAAATCTGTAGATGATATGATGCTTGATAAAGTTGATGACATTGGATGTCTTGACTTCAAATAACGGAATAGCTTCAGCCCATTTAGAGAAATAATCGGTTATTGCGAGAATAAACCGATGACCTTTTGATGATGGCGGATTGATTGGACCAATAATATCCATGCCCCAAGCTTCGAAAGGCCATGATGCTGCTGTTGGATGCAGAAATTCCGAGGTTTGATGAATAAAATCCGCATGGATTTGACAAGCTTTACACTTCCTTGCATATTCGATGGCATCTGATACCATAGTGGGCCAGTAATAACCCATACGTCGAATACGGTCTTGAAGTTTTGGTCTTGGCTGATGTGCACCACAAATTCCATCATGTGCTTCACGAATGATTTATTGAGCCTCATCACCGGCAACACATCGAAGAAGTAAACCATCATAAGCTCGACGATATAAGGTTTTTGTAGTATGATTATAATAGAATCTGAGTGATCGTCGTCTGATAGATGCCGCTTCATTCGGATCATCTAGAAGAATATCATACAATACGAAATCTAAGAAAGGAAGTCTCCAATCTTTATCCGTATTCTGAGTCTCAGCTGAATTACTGAAGATGAATTCCATGCTAGAATCAGATGAAGATGATAATGATTTACGACTAAATCCAAATCCTCTTGTTGTGTTGACATCATGAGATGTTGATTCTTCAATGTCAACTGGAAGTCCTAGAGTTAGATTGTTTTCGAGATGAAATAATTCTCGATTTGCAAACAACAATCATTTGTTGACGTCTAATTGGAATAGCCAACACCGCTGCAAGATTGGCAAGAGCATCAGCTTCTGTGTTACATGCTCGCCTAACATGCTCGATAAAGAACTCTTCAAATGAAGAAGCCATAGATATAGCCGATCTATGATAAGGAACCAGATCTTGATGGCGAACTTCATAAGTACCCCTAATCTGATTGACAATGAGTTTAGAATCTCCATACGCTTCCAAATGTTGAATATTCAGATGTTTAGCGAGTTGAAGACCAATAAGCAGTGCATTGTACTCAGCTACGTTATTTGAACATGGTTGATCGAGAGAATAAGCCCTTTGGATAGTAAGACCTTCTGGCGACACAAGAACGATTCCAACCCCAGCGACAATGTCACCATTATGACCTATTCTTGAAGCTCCATCAAAGAATAAATGCCAAGTAGGATCTTCTTCAGCAATTTGGTTTGAATCTAGGACTTCATCTGGGATTTCATCATAGAGTTTTGAATTTTCTGGAATTGAATGGGCAGCCAGAAAATCAGCTAAAGCTTGTCCTTTGACTGATTTCTGAGGAATATAGTGCATATCATACCGAGCAAGTAAGATTCCCCAGTTAGCCAATCGATAATTCAAAACACTCGGTTTCTTCATCATAACCCGTATAGGATTGATCCGAGAAATGACATGAATAGTCTGGCCAATGATATAATGTCGTGTCTTTTGGACAGCGAACATCAAGGCTAGACATTCTTTTTCGACCGGTGAATATCGAGGTTCAGCTCCGGTCATAGTACGACTGAGATAATAAATGGCTTGTTCATGACCATTTTTATTCTTTTGAGCGAGCAATGCACCTAGTGAATGACTCATTGCTTGGGTATATAGGAGGAACGGTATCCCTGAGACAGGAGGTACCAATACTGGAGGGCTCATCAGATATTGTTTTATATCATCGAATGCTTTCTGACATTCATCATTCCAGACAAAAGAAACACCTTTCTTCATAAGTTTATTAAATGGTCTGCAGCGTCCTGAAAGATTAGAGATAAATCTCCTGATATAAGCGATCCTTCCTTGAAATCCTCGTAGCTCTTTTAGGGTGCGTGGAGGACGCATCTCTTGGATGGCTTTGATCTTCTCGGGATCCACGTGTATACCTTTAGCGGTAATGACGAAGCCGAAAAATTTGCCACTAAAGACGCCTAAGAAGGACTTAGTAGGGTTCATCTTTAATTGATGCTTATGCATTAGATCAAATATAGTCTTCAAATCTTGGATGTGATCCTCTTTTTGTCGACTTTTGACTGCAATATCATCAACATAGCATTCGACTATTTTCCGCAAATGTTCACGGAATATAGTGCTCATAGCTCGTTGATAAGTTGCTCGTGCATTCTTGAGACCGAATGGCATCACTGTATAACAGTATGTACCGATCGGCGTTCTGAAAGAAGTATGCTTCTCGTCATCTGGAAACATTTTAATCTGATTGTACCCAGAATACCCGTCCATGAATGACATCCGTTCAAACCCACAGGTATTATCGATCATAACATCAGTGATTGTTAAAGGGAATTCGTCTTTAGGATATGCTGCATTAAGATCGCGAAAGTCTATGCATACTCTGATCTTGCCAGTCTTTTTAAGGACAGGAACTATATTAGCCACCCAATCAGGATGTTGTTCCTCTCTAATAAACCTAGAGGCTATGAGTTTATTAACTTCAGCTTCAATCGCATCCATGATGTCTGGACAAAATCGTCGCTGTTGTTGCTTGACCGGTTTAGCATTCGGCATGATATTGAGTTTATGGGTTGCTATTTGTGGATCAAGTCCTGGCATATCTTCATAACTCCAAGCGAAGATATCGATGTATTCACGAATAAGTTTGATCATGTCTTGCTTATCAGTTTCTGAAAGACTTTCACTGATGAATATTGGTTTGGGGGATCCCTCTTCACCAACATCTATTTGAACAAGTTTATCTTCAGTCGGAGGTTCTTTTTGTTCGAACCGGAACTCCCATTGATTATCTAACCTTTGGGCCCATTGTTCTGATTCAGGTGAGATTTTAAACCCATCTTCGTCTTCATCACTTTCTTCAGAATAGTCAATGGAGACCATGTTGGAAGACAAGATGTTACGGTAGAGGTCACCGATACTTGTATCAGAATCCCAAGAGGTAGTACTAGAAGAATCAGATCTCTTATCTTCGTCAGATTCGGGATCTTCATGGACAATGTTAATAAAAGGAGTAGGAGCAATATAACCTAATCCGCATTTCGTCCTTCCATATTTTAAAGGAGGGATCCGAACAGGCATTCTTCTTCCTCTCCCATTACTGAGGCCAGTTCTGAAGTCATAACCCATATTTTTAATGATATCTTTAGATTGCTGACTATAACGACGTAGTTGTAATCTTCCAGTATTATCATTTTTGTCATCATCTTCAAGGTTAGAAGGATTTTGGGGCCCTTTGTAAAAGAATATTGGAATGTCTCCTGGCTTTCTGCTGGGAACTAGAAAGTATGAAGTTTGTACTAATTCTAGGGATACATCTGTATGGAAAGTCTGTACAACTCCTATGGTTATTGTTCTCAAGTCATCTAACAATATAAATAACTATGAACATGATTACACATATCAACATACTGCAAAGATGGAGACTTTTTATTAACTTTAAAAGTAGCAGTATTTACATTGGAAGAGGGCTGAGCCTTAGAGATCTTAGCCAAATCAATGACTAAAGGAGGAGAAGAAGAATTAGAAGGAGTTTTGTTTCGATTAAGATCGATAACAAATGGCTCAGAAGAGGTGAGCTCCCTTGAAACTTGAGATGGAATAGTAGTCCGTCCTTCAACAGGGATTACCAGAGTATCCTGTTTTATATGTGAAGATACAGGAACTGTAGTACGCCCATTAACAGGAATGATCAGTATATCTTGAGTAGACGACTGAGGTAATGGAGAGATCCGTTCGCTCACTGGAATGATGAAAGAACCTTCTCCAGAGGGTTTGAGAGATTGTTGCTGAGTAGTTCGACCTTTAACAGGGATTACCAAAGTCTCACTTTGTGAATCCTCTTTCTCCATAGCTTGTATCACCCCTGTATACTCTTCTTTGTACATCCGGGAATCATTGAAATAAGCTTCAACCCCATGAAAGGGATTTATATCAGCAACTTATTTTTGTACTCTTCCATTGCTGTCAATGTATTTAAAACACTGATGAAGAGTAGAGGGCACCATATTATTTTCATGAAGAAAAGGCCTCCCCAGAAGAAGATTATAAGATCCTACGATCTCGATCACATAGAAAGTGACTTTGGATCTGAAATCACCTATCTGAAGTTTTAGGTGAATCTTTCCCAGAGGCTCGCTTCGGCTCTGATTGAATCCCAGGATAGTAGTAACCGTCTTGGAAAGCTTGTGAAGAGGGATTTTCAATTCATCCAACAGACTCTTTGGTATTATACTTATAGCAGACCCTGGATCAATGAGGATACGATCTATCTTCATTGTATCAATATAACCGGTGTAGTAGAGAGGCCGATCATGTCGATTATCCTCCAGTAGCATGTCGTCTTGTATAAAGGTGATATTTGGGATAATTTCCAATACACTGTTGCAATGTAAGCAAATGGCAGGTTCTTCACCTGGCTTCTTTAATTGTGCAAGACAAGAGTCTACCTGAAGAAGTGCTTCACTTAACGTCTTCCGAGTCTCTTTGGAAAGACGTAGAAGTTCAAAGAGGGACATTCTAGCTGGAGTATTGGCAAGTTGAGCTAGAATGTCGAAGTTATAAGGTTTCTGGAGCCCAAGAGGATGAGACTTCTTGATTGGTTTATCAAACCGAGCCTGTTGTTTGCCTTTCTCAAGAGCTGTGGGCTTGGAAGGAGCAGGTTCAACCGGTGCAATAGAAGGAATAGGTGCAGTGGATGATTCTTCTTCAAGAGGAACATTAGGAACATCTTTGTCAGCAGGAGGGATATCAGGAGTATCCTCAGGGTTCTTGGAATAATCCTTCAGATAAGGTTTCCCTGTTCGAGTAGCACCAGCAAGTGCTTCTTCCTTATCTTTTGGCTCTGCATCAGAAGTAGATCCGAGAGAAGTCATATGACATGACTTAATCTTTCCAGCCTTCTTGGACTTTCGAGATGTAGTCTTTTGAAGAGAAGGAGATTTAAAGTCTGCCACTAGATCAGGATGAATCCACATGATTTCTCATGTTTCCATAGTGATTGGTACTAATCCTTCAGACTGTGGAGGAGGAATATTCACTATCTCAAGAGTTGCCTTGGGAATAGGAACGATCCCGCTTTCAAGGAGTTGAGGGAAAAAATCTCCGAATTGCATAAAGACGACATTGGAGGTGACGGTCTTCTCTTTCGGAGTAAGAGAGATAGCTCCAGATTTAATCATTTCTTGGATCTTTCCTTTCAATACATAACATGTACGAATTGTGTGACCCAATATTTTGTGGTATGGACAGTATTTAGGATGATCCGTCTTACCAGCTTTATCAGGCTTCTTAATTTCAGGTAATTGTATTTTATTACCTTTCAGCAGACATTCAAAGATACCAAGGACATCATCGTCATCAAAAGAATATTCTTTCTTGGGATGAGGTGCTCTTGGTTGTTGAGTTGTAGAGGCAGGAGGAGTTTGAACAGTCGATGCATCTTTACTCTGAAGATTAACTTCAAGAGTTTCTTTTCCCTTGCTTTTATTGAATTTAGCAGTATTTTGACCTGTTTCTTTAGGAGACATCTGCACTCCTAAACCTTTGAAGGTTTCAGCACTAATTTTTGCGGCTTTGGCACTGACTATGAAGGAAGGCCAATCTTGGAATTGAGTAGATCCTGTCCACATGCTGATGATTGGCAACAAATTTGATTTGCATGTGTCGATGGTGACGGCATCAGGAGTTCCAAGAGGCATCTTCAGAGCTTCTCTTCGAAACCGTTCAATGAATTCCTCCGTAGTTTTATTATTTTTCTGCTTGATTCTTATAAGAGCAGACATAGTCATGTCATTGAGCCCTTCATAGAACCGTTCAAGAAATATTTGTTTGAAACCGACAAATGAGGTAATACACCCATCCGGGAGACTTCTATACCATTCATAAGCCGTTCCTTTGAGACATCCGACAAACACCTGAGTAAGGAGGGCGTCACTTGGTTGCAGCTGGTCAGTCATCACTTCAAAGTGATTAATAAATTGACTTAGAGAAGTGCTTCCGTCATAGAATGAGATAGTAGGAGGCTTGTATTTAGGAGGGTACGATACTTGCTTCTATTCTATCGGATAAGGTTGCTTGATGCCTAACCTTTGTAAACCATCCTTCTGTTTGAATGCCTCAAATTGAGTTCGGAGATTCCTCAATTCTTCAGTAACAACTCCGGAGGATTATGGAGTTGTAGCTTGTAGAGAATAATTGGAAGGAGGAACAGCATTATAAGTACTACCCCCAGCTTCAGAGTGACTAGGAACTGGTTGAGCTTGCCCAGGAGTATTGGACTGGACTGCTGGAGGAACATGTACTGGACTTACACCAGTGTCAATTGGTATGGCTTCTGGTACAGTCTGTCAATTTTGTAGTTGGGCTGCCATGAGTTCATACATCGACTTCATATTATCAGCCATAGACTTCATTTGCTGTTCCAAAGAAGCAATTCTTTGTTCTTGAGGAGTCATAGAAGAAGAAGGTTCATCAGTATTCCCATCAACCATATATGTTGTGACTGTACGAGGAATTATTGATGAACTGGTGGATGTTGTTTGTTCTGAATCACTGCTTTGTGTATCAAAGTCAGTTATAGGAGAACTACCACCAGTAGGAAGAGGTGGGAAGTTAGATTCCTCAAGAAATTCAGAATCATCTTCAGAAATCAAAGTCCTTTGAGTAGAAGCCAGGACCCTTGATCTAGTGCCTCTATATACTCCATCTGGACTATCATTTCTACCCCCAGTATCTCGAGAGGTCATGTTGACAGAAGCATACAGAGGTTCATCTTCATCAGGCATAGGTTCACACTGAATCCGATTGAAGACAGATTGTCGTTTAGTTTGACATCTGCATTGCATAGTGACTCTCGGCTGGAAGTCACATTCATGATCAACATGGTCCTGATTCATTGATTGACATCTGCATTGAATTATGACTCTTGGCTGAAAGTCACATTCAGCATGATTCATTGACACAGAATTATTCCTTTTCTTCTGTTGAAGATGTTCTCGTAGATCTGTCTGTGAAGATTGAGGTACATCAGAGAACATTATTTGTGCATTTTTAGGAATATATTTCCGGTTCTTGGGTCTTGATGGCTCTTGGTTATATAGAGAGTAATTAATGTGAGCCACATAATTTCTAGCATACTCTGCATCTGGATCTCTTGCTTTTGTTCCCGATTGGTATGGTTTTTGACACCAGAAGTGCTTCCTAAGCGGATTTGATCAAGTTTTGCTCTTAGATCAGTTGGAGGTAACACATTAGTTTTTGAAACTTGAAGTTTTCCTTCCATTGATCTGGATATTTACAGAGAAGGAAGAGTTGAACCATCCCCTTGATTAGGAGTTGGTAACAAACCCTCTTTTATAGACAAATTCTGTACCCAAGTCGAAGAAGTCGTAGAAGAAGACATTAAGAAATGTTTCTTCTTAGACTTATTCAAGTTTTAAGACATAGAATGTCCAGAAGGAAGAGTAGTCAAAAGACTATCTTCTTTTCTTTGACTAACAAAATTGTTAGTCAAAGCTGTTCCTGAAGTAAAAACTACAGGAGCAGAAGAAACAACTAAAGAGTTATTTCCTTTCGAAGGGACTTTGTGTGGTAGAGTTTTAGCAAGACCACCCCAGTTCTAGTAGAACTTGGCAAAGAAGAAGAAATAGCTAAAGAGCTACATGCTGGTGACAATTTGGCTAAGGAGCCTGTATTGTCAGTGTATAAAGTCTTGGCAAAAGAGCCAGATTTTGGTAAAATACACGCTGGAACAGATTTGGCTAAGGAGCCAGTGCTGCCAGTGTGACTTTTGATTTTGAGATTGCACGCTGGAACAGATTTGGCTAAGGAGCCAGTACTGCCAGCATGACTTTTGGAATTAAGATTGCACGCTAGAACAGATTTGGCTAAGGAGCCAGTACTGCCAGCGTGACTTTTGGAATTAAGATTGCACGCTGGAACAGTTTTGGCTAAGGAGCCAGTACTGCCAGCATGACTTTTGACTGCTGTCGTCTTTGAGCACACAAGAGCGTGCGTGCTTGCAGTAGAGTCCTTGCCAGTGTTAGGAGTAGACACTGTGGCAGAAACTCCAATATTTGTTACCAACTGATTCTTAGGGACATAGACAGATCGTCCCTTCGACTTGGCAGTGGTGGTGGAGGCTGAAGTGGGCTTGCCACCCTTAGCCCGCTGCATTTTTTCGTAGGCGAGTTGATCGAATTGTATCGATATCACCTTCTTTATCGAGCCGACTGACGAAGTGTCGCATTGAGTTGTTGCCATCTCAGAAGAGGAGATGGTTTTCCCCAGCAGAGTCGCCAATTTATTTTCCATAAATAAATTCACTTTATTTATTGTGTATCTGGGAAAATTACAATTGTAGGAATCCGATCTAGAAGACGATCGCTTTATCCCTTGGACGATACGAAGAAGAAAAGCTCTCAAAATTTTGACAGTAATTTAGATATCTGTCTCTCTGTACAATGAATGAGAAAAGAACTCTATTTATAGAGTCAAAAATAACCGAAAAAGATAACTGTCTTCACAGCCTGTGCATAGTTGAAAATCATGCAGGATCTAACATACGCAAGGTTGTGAGCAGTTACTGGACGTGGCCTGTAACTGTTGGACACATGGCAATCATGCATGAGTCGTGTGCAAGTTACAGGACACGCAAGCGAGAGATCAGTGGCACGGTTGCCACGTACTCCAATTTGATGAAATCCACGCAGGCTCGTTGAGGACGAAATCCACGCAGACTTGGGTCAGAAAGCTTCAAAATCCACGCAGACTTGGGGCAGGAAGCTTCAGAATCCACGCAGACTTGGGGTAAAAAGCTTCAAAATCTACGCAAACTTGATGAAGGAACATATAAGTTCAAAATACACGCAGTCTTGAGGCAGAAGGCTCAAAATATACGCAAGCTTGAGGCAGGACTGCCCGCTGTCTTGATTCGACGTGCCTCGACTGACACAAAATCTCTGACAGTGATTACCTTATCAGTCGTATTAAATGACAAGAAGCTCTTTTGGTACGCCAACTTGATGAAGGCTGAATCTTGTTGAAGAAGATTTCAAAAGTCACGCAACAGTCGGCTATGATCTCTCGAGTTTCGTGCATACGTGGCATACGAGAAGACATTCTTCGACTGTCGTGCTGTCAGTCATAATGACACTTCTGACAAATGATGAGCTGTCTCTAGCGTGATTTTTAAACATTGGTCTTGATCAACTCAGCGTGACTTTGAGACTCAGTTCTAATCAACTCAGCGTGACTTTGAGACTCAGTTCTGATCAACTCAGCGTAAATTTCATTTTTAAGGCCTACACTTATGCATCTAGGCAATTACGGACTCATGAGCGGAATTATCCTATCCATGACCTAGAGTTAGCTGCGGTGATCTTTGCACTCAAGTTATGGAAACATTACTTATACGGAGAGCGTATGGAAATCTTTACTGACCACAAAAGCTTGAAGTATGTGTTCACGCAGAAAGAGCTGAACATGAGGCAAAGACGATGGTTGGAGTTGATGAAAGACTTCGATATCGATTTACAGTATCACGTCGGAAAGGCAAATGTGGTGGCGGATGCACTGAGCAGGCATCCGATGGCATAGTATCTGATGATAGATCAGCACTTACGGAAAGACCTGGAGAAGCTCAGTATCGAGCTAGTTCGGCCAGGATCAGTGATACAGATGATGGCGCTTGACATTCAGTCAGGTTTGATAGAGCAGATCAGGGAGGCACAGTCTACAGATGAGAGCCTTCGCAGCCTTCGGGCCCAGGCTTTAGATGGATTGCTGGATGACTTTACTGTAGCAGAGGATGGATCCTTGAGACATGGCAGCCGATTGTGCGTGCCGAAGGGAGAGTTGGTAGAGGCAGTCTTGCATGAGGTACACCGATCGAGATATTCTATTCACCCTGGTGCTAACAAGATGTACTGTGACTTGCGGGAACATCTTTGATGGCACGAGATGAAGAGGGATGTATCACGTTTCATCTCGAGATGCCTAGTTTGCCAGCAGGTCAAGGCGGAGCGCCAGAGGCCAGCTGGTCTGTTACAGCCGTTACCCATTTCCGAGTGGAAGTGGAAACACATTATGATGGACTTTGTCTCAGGGCTTCCTCGTTCCCAATGAGGGAAGGATGCCATTTGGGTCATCGTGGACAGGCTGACAAAGTGTGCGCACTTCATACCCTTCAAGGTATGGCTTTCTACCAAAAAGTTGGCAGAGCTATACATGCAACAGATAGTTCACCTACACGGAGTGCCAATGAGCATCGTGTCGGACAGAGATAGCAGATTCACATCCCACTACTGGAGGAGCTTGCAGGAGGAGTTGGACAGTAGGCTCAAGTTCAGTACGGCGTACCACCCGCAGACAGATGGATAGTCTGAGAGGACGATACAGACACTGGAGGATATGCTGAGGACCTACGTACTGGACTTTGGAGGATCATGGGAGAGCCATCTGTACTTGGTAGAGTTTTTATACAACAACAGCTACCAAGCCAGCATCGGTATGTCTCCTTTCGAGGTACTATATGGACGATAATGCCGTACATCGCTCTTTTGGGACAATGTTGGAGACAGAGTTATGTTTGGGCCAGAGATGATCACAGATGCAGCAGAGAAGGTCGGAATGATCAGAGACATGCTCAGAGTAGCTCAGGACAGGCAGAAACACTGGACTGATGCAAGTCGCAGACCGATGGAGTTCGCAGACGGTGATATGGTGCTAGTGAAGATATCACCTACTAGAGGGATGATCCGGTTCGGACGAGGAGGAAAGCTGAGCCCCAGATACATCGGGCCGTTCGAGATACTTGGCAGGATCGGAGAGGTAGCTTACAGGGTTGCACTTCCACCCAACCTAGCAGGAGTTCACGATGTCGTTCACGTATCTCAGCTGAGGAGATATGTTTCAGACCCCAATCAAGTGCTAGATCATTCAGAGTTGGAGATCGGGCCGAGCCTTACAGTTTCTGAACAGCCAGTAGAGATATTAGACAGGAGGGAGAAGAGGCTGAGGAACAAGGTTATACCCCTAGTACGAGTAGCTTGGAGCCGTCACTCTCCGGGTGAATCTACTTGGGAGAGAGAGTTGGACATGAGGGAGAGATACCCTTACTTGTTCGATCCAACCGCTGCGAGGGAACCACCCATTCCCGCCTTATACCTTAGAGGTTAGTTTCGATCATAGCCTTAGTCATTTGTTGCATTGCTTGCTATGTTAGAGAATTGTAGGGTCTTCAATCTTTGTGAATTTCGACGACAAAATTTTTTAAGGAAGGAAGACTTGTCAGCCCCTGATTTTCAATTTTGACTTAATTAGTGTTAATTAAATTATTAATGCCATATTTAGTCCTAAAATAATTTATTATAATTTTTAGGAATTTTTCTAGAATTTTTAAATGAGTTTTAAATACTAAAATACCATTTTGTAATTTATTAAAATGTTTTAATATAGTTTTGTAATTTATTGAAATGTTATAATATTAGTTTGTAATATTTAGAATTGTTTCAGTATTAGTTTGTAATTAACTAATTGTTTTTAAATATGGAATGTAAATTTCTATTTGTATTTAGTCTTATTTGGGACCCATTCGTAATATCCTAAAGTCTAAGGACCAAAGTGTAAAACCTAAATCTACCCACCCCCGACGACTGCCCGACGACCGACGCCGACCTGCCCCCGCATTTCTCGGCCGACCTAGGCCAGCCTGACCGCCTCAAACCCCCTATAAAAACCCCCACACTCTCCCCGACCCAACCACCACCACCCCGACCTATCTCCGACCATCACAGCCCCCGTCTTCCCCAATTAAACCTAGCCGAAACCCTAACTCCGACGAACCCTCGTCCAGCCCCCACAACGACACTCACCGCCCCCAACCACCATCAACCGACGCGCCACGCCGAGGCGAACACGTCGCCACCTGAGCGCCACCGCCCCGACGCTCCTGGCCGTCGATAGCTCACTCGAAAACCCCACCGAGTCGGACACACAGGTAACAGACCCTAATCTGTGTCGTGCGTGTCTCGTGCACATGGATACGACTCGTCGTGTCCTGACGAGCATGAGGGTAAGGTTAGACACGAAGGACGGGACCCGTACGTGTCGTGCTTAGCACGGACACGCGACACCTGTGTCCCTAACTGTGAGGACACAGGTTCGATTTATCGGGTTTTTAATTAATTAACTTAAAACCTAAATAAATGAAACCAGAATCCTAACCCTAACACAAAGCTCGGGCTGACCCCCTAGCCAGTCCGACCGAGTCTGAGAACTCGACCCAGTGGGCCGAGTTCGATCCCCCCCCTGTGTTCTGTTTGTTTTCCTTTTCTTTTTCTTTTTCTTTTTCTTTTTCTTTTTCTTTTCGTTTCTTTTTCTTTTTATGTTATTATATATATATATATATATATATATATATATATATATATATATATATATATATATATATATATATATATATATATATATATATATATTTATGTATATATATTTCTGTATATATATTTCATTGTATATATATACTGTTATATATACGTATATGTACAGTATTTATATATATAAATATATATTCTATAATTAGCATTTTAATGTATAAGTGTATATATATATATATATATATATATATATATATATATATATATATATATATATATATGCACATAAGTATATATATTTTGTATACTATTATATATATATATATATATATATATATATATATATATATATATATATATATATATATATATATATATATATATATATATATATATATATATATATATAAAAGAATATATATATATATATATATATATATATATATATATATATATATATATATATATATATATTATATTATATTATACTATTACCATATATATGTATTTACTGTTATATATATATATATATATATATATTTATTTCTAAAATATATATATATATATATATATATATATATATATATATATATATATATATATATATATATATATATATATATATATATATATATATATATATATATATATATATATATATATATATATTATATTTTACTATTACCATATATATGTATTTACTGTTATATATATATATATGCACATATGTATATATATTTTGTATACTATTATATATATATATATATATATATATATATATATATATATATATATATTATATTTTACTATTACCATATATATGTATTTACTGTTATATATATATATATATATATATATATATATATATATATATATATATATATATATATATGTATATATATATATATATATATATATATATATATATAAGAAAAAATATATATATATAGAAATAAATATATATATATATATATATATATATATATATATATATATATATATATATATATATATATATATATATATATATATATATATATATATATATATATATATATATATATATATATATATATTATATTTATTTCTATATATTTTTTTTTTCTTATATATATATATATATATATATATATATATATATATATATATATATATATATATATATATATATATATATATATATATATATATATATATATATATATATATATGTTATATATGTATATGTTATATATGTATATGTATACATATATAACATATACATATATAACATATATGTTATATATATGTTATATATGTATATGTATATGTATATGTATACATACATATACATAAAAATATATATATATGTTATATATGTATATGTATACATACATAACTGTTTAACCTATGTATTTTATGTAATATTGTTCATATGTTATACTTTAAATATATGTAAATACACTTGTCATATCTATATGACTACTATGAATAATTTTACCTTGATAAAATATTAATATTTATTATGTATTTTTATGTCTTTGTATTTTTGTGTATTTTAATTACTGTAACCATTTGGTGTCCAAGCCTAGCATGGATTTTTGGGCCCAAATATGTTTTCACACATTCAAGACCTATACAAGTCATATTGGACTTAATTCATGGCCTTGGGTCCTGTATTTGAATTCTGGTTCAAATTATGTACATGAACAAAATACGCAGATAATTAATTATTTAATTTTAGATTGTGTACCATGCTGTTTTTGAATTTCTAAAAATACTTTAATTTCTGTTAAAATTCTAAAAAAATAGTATTTAGATACTATGTTAATTTAGCTAATTTAGTATAATTACTACAGAATTTAATTTATAGTTTTGCCACTGTTTTGGCATATGAAACCAGAACTCACTTTCTGTGTACTTATGAAAACTGATTTTTATAAAATACGTGTACTGGTTAATAAATTCCAGAAAAATTATATTAAATTTCTATAATTAACAAGGATCATTTTTGTACTTTATTTTATGTAAAATTGAGCTTTTTGCCTATCTCAAAAATTGTTGGAACACAATGTACAGTTGATTTATTTATTGAATAATTACGACTTACAACTTTTTGTGTTATTTTGAGTTATAGCCGTATTGAACCTTACCCCACACTAGTGTAAAGATCCTAGTATGTTAGTTATAGTATTGTGTCACCCTACATTGGTCTTCTATGCTTAAGTCATTATTTTGGCTAGGTGCCCAGTCACAAGTCGTGTTGCACCAATTAGTGTCTTAGTATTTTAGCTTAGTGTAAAAACTAAGTTTATGCATTTATTTCTACAGTGACGAGTTACCAGGCATCTATAGCATTTTATCGCAGCTTTGCTTTGCTAGAGGCAAGTACTTTCTATAAACTTTACATACTGCTATAAACCATAAACTGTGATTCACCAACCATGTTAAATGCTGATCCTTGGGGTAGCAAGTTAAAACTTTGCATGTTGTATTACTTTCAGTCTCTGCCATATTTAGGATAGTTTTCATATCTCTCACATGTTTAAACAACGGGTTAAGGGGAAACTGCTAGTAGTGTACGTGATCATGACCCCCTTCTCCGTATATATTTACCGAGCACCGTTACATTCTATATGTATCTGTGTCGTATGTCTGGTCCCGCATTTGTGTATGGATGTACACCGATGCCGTTAAGTGTATGTATATACACTTCAGAAAATTGATATGTACCACTGTACATCCTGATTACCTATTGACTGATCACTCACCTACTACAGTTTTAAACTTTAAAATGAATATCTATTGCCATGATAAAATGTACCTAAAACTGAACAAACATGATATGTCATTTCTTTTCATCACATGATCAGTATTATATGTTTGTTAAATTCAGTACTTGCTCCCGTCCTGACATGATAACGTTGTAGGTATACTTACTGAGGAGGAGTTGCTCTGTAATTCGTATTATGGAGTTACTGCCGAGGACCAGGCTTTGCCTTACGAGGATGTACCTGCAGGAAACCTCGTCTAGTTGTCTTTTGCTTTAGACTTTTGAGAGTAGTCATGTATTAGACTACGTATTTTGTAACTGGACATGTATCCAGTTTTATATTTCAGACTTGTACTTGGACTTATTACTTTATGAGACGACTTTTGTGTTTGGAGCATTTATGACTCTTTTTTACTTATAGAACTGTTAGCACATTTAGTCTTATCTTGTTGTCTTTAGAACAGCTTACTACGCTTTATCTCAAGCGTAGGCTGGACATGACTCGGCCCGGCCCAACAATTTGGGTAGCGGGTCATGACAGTCTTGCTGGAGAGTGATTGTACCGAAATTGACCATCTCTTAAATTTTACCCTTGAGCACGTAGCACGCTCGAGTTGGATGTCCAATAAACCTATGGTAAACACAATATTTAGTATGGTCAGTCTTACCAACTTTATCTGGCCGTTTAGGTTCTGGCAGTTGGAGTTTATTGCTCTGTTGATGAGGCAATCAAAGATACTCATGATGTCATCTTCATCAAAAGAGTATTCTTCTTTTGGATGAGGTGTCCGTTATGGTAGTGCTGAAGGGGTATATGTTGGCTGATTTACATTGATGGCTAGGGCTTCCTTGCCTTTGAGGTTAATGGCCAAAGTCTCCTTGCTCTTGCGATTGTTCTGACGGCCATTATTATTTGGTGTAGCGTATTCATCTTTGTCAAGATTAGGCATTTGAATGCCTAATTACTTGAATTTGTCAGTGCTCTCTTCTGTAGCTTTGGCGTTCATTATGAAAGAGGGCCAATCCTGGAACTGTATTGATCATGTCCACTTGCTGATTATAGACAACAAGTTTGATTTGCAAGTGTCTATAGTTAAAGCATCTGGAGTTCTGAGAGGCATTTTGAGTGCTTTACGGCAGAACCGTTCAATGAAACGTTCAGTCGTTTTATTATGTCGTTATTTGATTTTGATGAGAGCAGACATAGTCATGTCGTTACTTCCCTCATAAAATTATTCCAAGAACATTTGTTTGAAGCCAGCAAAAGAGGTTATACACCCATCTGGTAAACTACGATACCAGTCATATACTGCACCAGCTAAACAGCCAACAAATACTCTAGTAAGAAGAGCATCATTTGGTTGAAGTTGATCAGTCATTACTTCAAAGTGGTTGCTGCCATCAAATAGCATAATGGTAGGGGATTTATATTTAGAAGGAAATTGGACCTCTTTCTATTCTATGGGATAGGGTTGTTTGATCCCAAGCTTCTGCAGGCCATCCTTCTGTTTGAAAGCTTTAAATTAAGTACGTAAAAGTTTTACGGCCTCATTGATATCTCATGTTGATTATGGAGTAGTGGATTAATTCAATGTGTTAGGAGGGGGTACCGCATGATAAGTACCACCCCTGCACCTGATTGACTTGGAATAGCCTGCGCAGGAATGGAAGCAGTGTGAGAAGATTGTACCCCCAGATCAATATTGGTGGAAATTGATGTCATCACAGGTTCTTGAGTCGGAATCAGATTCATGACTGGTGGAACTGTATATTGTGCCATAATCACAGCATGTATGCGTGCCATCATCTCAGTCATGTTCTTCAAACTAGCCTCCAAAGTAGCAATTCTCTGTTCTTGACTGGAAGAAGTGGAGGTATCGTGATCTTCTATGACAGCATAAGCAGTTACTTCTCTAGCCTTTGAAGAGGAGCTATTGGAAAGGATGGTCCTTTTAGAACTTTTACTGTCAGCATCAAAGTCACATAAAGAACTACCCCCAGAATAAGTGATAGGGATATCTTTTTGACTGAAGGAATCTTGGTTTGAATCAAGAAGATTCCTTTGACCGATTGAATATTGGCTTCTTGATCGAGTATATTGGTATACTCCTTTACCGGATTCATGAATTCGATCTAAATATTGCTGACTGGGATTGCGAGATGCATTATGTCTTGGATGTTTTCCACCCCCAGTGCTTCGAGATGCCATGTTGACATGAGCAAAGAGTAATTCATCTTCGTACACTAGGATTGGTTCAGGAGTCTGAACATAACTTAAACAGTCAAAGACAGACCGCTTGGCTGACTGACAGCAGCATTTGATGACAACTTCATGATGGTGGTTACAATGATGTTCTTGTTGCTGGACCACTGCTGGACAGGATGGATTTGTAACCTTCTGCTTCTATATTAATAGTTCACGGAGGTCACTATCAGGACGAGAAGAAGTCGTAGGAATGTAGTCCTGGATGATATTCGGGACATGGTTCTTGTTCCTGAGGTATCATGTACCCTGAGTGTACAAGGACGTGCTAAGCTGGTTAGCATAAGTCACAAGATCTTTCACCTCGGTATTCTTCCTATGGTGTAAATTAGCAACTGGTGCAGATTATGATTGATACATCTTATGATTTCTCGAGGTTGAGCCTAACCGGCATCTGTTGATATAGGTGCACAAGTTTGACAGAGGAGCTACTTATGCATCTACTTAAGATACTAGTAGTTTGCCTCGTCGGGATCTTAAAATACATAAGATTGGTAGATCCTGCCCTGATCTCTTTGGAGTGGGCATAATGCCCTTTTACATGGAAGGTTTATTTTGAATGGAACTCATTTTCCTGACAGAGGTTTGGTTGTCTCTATTAAGGAGAGCGGTACTTTCCACCCAGTCAATGACTCGAGCAGAAAGAGAAAAAGTTAAAGAGCGTTTTCCTTGATTTAGTGATTTCTCACTACACTTCTGATTTGGTGGCAAAGAGTGCAATTCTCTTTACATTTTGCTAGTGCAGAAGTATATGCGGGTTAGGCCAAGGCATGAACCTGCGCAAGTTGCACCGGAGCAGAAACATGCGCAAGTTGCGCTGAAGAGAAAAAGGTCAAAGGGCACTTTCCTTTGTTTTGGACAATAATATGTCGAGACAGAGTCTTCTTCGATTTCAGAGTCAGAGAAGTAGAGGGATTAGCCAAAGGGCTATTTTTCTTAGGTTGTGCCGAAGCGTTAATAGGCGCAAGTTGCACAAAAGCAGGAACAGATACAGGTTGCGCCAGAAAGGAGAAGGCCAAGGGGCACTTTCTTTTGTTTTGGACAGCAAAGTGTCTAGGCAGAGTTTCCTTCAATTTTAGGATCGGAGAAGTAGAGGGATTAGCCAAAAGGCTATTTCCCTTAGGTTGCGCTGAAGCATTGATGGGCACGAGTTACGCAGAGGTAGGAGATTGTGCCACCGAAGACTTAGGAGTCCAAATAGAGCGCATCTTGCTCTTAATAGCGGCAGCAGTGCGCTTGGCACCCCAAGCATTAATCATTGTCTCGTAGGCTGTTTGGTCGACTTTAACGACCAGGGTCTTCTGCGTCTTGCCGATTGACGCGGTATCATATTGAGTTGTCACTTTCTCGTCGGAGGAGAAAGTCGTCCCCAGCAGAGTCGCCATTTTATTTGCAAAGAACAAAAAAGTTTTATTACAAACTAAAAAAAAAGTATAGGAGTACAATTAATTTCTGGGGAAGTATAACTATAGGAATCTCATCAGAAGACGGTCACTTTATCCCTTGGACGATGTGATATCGAAGACACGAGCCTCTGGAGAATGCAGCAGCACTTTAGCAGGAGATTATGATCACTCTTGATGCTTTAAGAATGATTTGAAACTCTATTTATAGAGTTCATGAAATAACCATTTAGTGGTTATTCTGGGTTGCGCGCACTTCAGATTGCGCGCCTCTTGTTCACTTGCACGAACGGTTGCACTAACTGTTGTAGACGCGTGATATCATTTGATTGAGATGTGCGTGGTCATGAGCAGTGTAGTGGACACGTTCTGCGAAGTTAGTGGCTTGCACGCCACGTCACTCTGTTCCAAATACTGTTTGATTACTCTGCGCGAGCTTCATCAGGTTGCACGTGGGCGCAATAAAACAACATGTACGAGCGGTTTGCACCAACTGCTGTAGACGCGTGGCATCGTTTGATTGAGATGCACGTGGTCGTGGGCAGTGTAGTGGGTACGCTCTGCGAAGTTGATGGCTTGCGTGCCATGTTACCCTGTTTTAAAATAAGAGTTGATCAAGTGGCGCCAATTTGTCAGGCTGCGCATAGGCACAACTTAACAACTGGCACCTTTGACTAGGTCTTTTGTGCTATACTGATTAATTCTTGCGCCATTCAGTGACTTGTACGAACCAGCTATCAATATTAATTATATGCTGACAAAGTCTTCTCGAGCGCCGCGTTGCGCGGGACTCGAAAGGATTTTCCTTAATCTCTGTGCTGTCAGTTGTCAGATAATGATGACGCCGTTACAGCTTCTCGAGGAAGTGCACCACGTGGCTCTCGTGCAACCTGACTCCAGCGCAACCTGGCGTTGGCGCAACCTGAAGCTGCGCAACTTGATTGTTCGGCACAATGTAATGTTTTGGCGCCATCTGATGATCGAATATTTTAATGGGTGGCACATCTTATTTTTTAGGCTCTACAAGAGGTCGAGGAGGCCTTGTACCTTTCCTTTAGTATTTCATATCTTCATTGTATTAGAGACATCAGATACTTTTACATTGCTCGATAAATGTAATAATTCATAGTTTGTACTTTGATTCTGGGATTCGATTATATAGATGCTGTGGTTTATATTCATTCATATCTGGACTTGTAGTTCCCTAGAGATTGGTACAGCTTACTTCATCGTGTCTAACGACGAAGGTTGGGCGTGTCCAACTCGTGTCCGATTATTCGGGAGCGGGTCATGATATGTTTTTAGTGGTGGCCCATACAGGTCATTCCTAATGGTACCTAGGTATTAGTATACTATTCGGGGACTTGTTTAAACTAGGGAAACTTGATCACAGCATAGAAAATCAGATACATCGGGTATATTGATATTCTATAAACACTTGTTGTTTTAGGTTTAGGATATTTTAACAGTTTTTTGTTTTTCAGATAATTCAAGCACGCAATACTAGAACGGTTGATCCACCTACACTTGAGGGTTTTGAACCTCCACTACTTTCTATCGCCCTACTATCTCCATGGGTAGTACGCAGTTGACGGAGACGTTTCAAGAGTTTCTTGACACCCAGAGGGAGCAGGCCATCCTTTTTCCAAGCCATATTTGTGGATACACTCTTCGAGCCAAGAAGGACTTCTGACTTCCAGACTCTCAGACCTTTGGACTTCTCCGACACCGAGCGCATCCCTTGCACCTAGGAGCAGATCGAGAACCTGGAACCGCCACTTCTGAAGATCATCCAAGTCTCTGAGGATCCGACTCCTCTGAAAATTAGAGCCACCAGCCAGGAGATCTAGAACGTAGCACGGACAATAGAACGAGACGGGAAGCTGATGTCCAGGAGAAACAAGAAGACTTATAACGGGGATAACAACTATTATGGATCCGTAAAGCGTTCCCACACTCAGACAACGCCTCTTCAGCCACGTCATCAGATCCAGATGATGGCCATTTGTGCTTTCTGTCGCCATCCAGGACATCATTTCGAGGAGTGTCGTAAGCGGCTCAGACTCTGCTTATACTGCGGATCTTCTGCCTACCGAATGAAGGATTGCCAGCATGTTGCTGATCATAATGGTCGAGGAGCATCAGGATTTCAACAGCCATCACGCCAGCAACCGTATATTCCTATCAGAGTCCCTGCACTTCAGCCACCCTAGCGGAAGATCCAGACTCATATTCAAATGGCGATCACTTGCAATTTCTGCCACCGCCCAGGACACCACTACGACGAGTGCAACAAGAGACTAAAGCTATGCTTGTTATGCTAATCGCCTGCCCACCAAGTCAAGGATTGCCCGGATACCGCTGACCATACTGCCCAAGGACGAGCACGAGGAGCATCAGGACTATAGCAAGGTGACCCACCTCTCCAGATTCAGCAATCACATGGAGCATTACCGTATGGACCAGTCTACGTCAGGACCGTTGAAGAAGATTGAAGAGATTCCAGTCCCGGAGGAATACTGAAGATAGACTGAAGACACAAGGCTTCTTTTGCATGGTTGGAGAAAACTTTGTATCTTGATTCGCAATCCAGTCTTCCCTTAAATTTCTCTTAGCACCTAGATCCTTTCTTGAAAGTTCTTATTTTCTATTTTGAAACCTTGGTTGATATTCGAAACTTAATTCAAGATATTGTTTCTTATTCAGTAAACATGTTTCATATCCACAATTCAATATTTATTTGAAATCCACTACTCGATACGGTTTGTCTATTCCCCTTTCATGACTTTGATTTTCTATTCGAGAGTTGTTTGTCCACTACTTGTTTCGACCTTGTCTCCTATCCAAGATTTCTCTTATTTCAATGGATACTTGTTCCTACTCGTTTATTGATATTCTGTTCGCTAATCGAACTTGTACTATTCGAGATTTATTCCTACTCGAAATATCACTCTGAAACTTTGTTTGAACCTTCGCTTCTATTGATGCTTGTTTGAGATTCTATTTCCTATTTTTGACTTTATTCGGGACTCGTTCTCTATTTACGACTTTGTTTACTATTGAGATTCGCTTGTTTCATATTTACGATCCAATACCTTGTTTCCTATTGGAACCTGTTTTCTAGTCACTATTCGAAACCTTGTTTTTGTTTTTTATTCACGACTTTGTTGATACTTGATTTTCTATTTTTTACTGAGTACACTATTGGAGATTTTATTTTCTATTCGAGTTTTTGCTCAAGATTTCATTGTTATTCGAGATTTTATTGAAACTTGTTTCCGGTACGAGATTTTATTTCTTATTTTGAAACTTTGTCTCCTATCTGATACTTTGCTTCTGTTCATCCTTCGAGACTCTGTTATCCCTTCGGGATAACGTCCCATATATGGATTCTTGTTATCATCCCAGGTTTTATTTGAGATTTCGGTTACCATTTAAAACTTTGTTCACTGTTGAGGTTTAAAATCTCTTTGTTGCCCTTTTAGTACTCACTACTCCTTGATTGGATCCGTTGCTGTTTCTTGGTATCTAGTGAAACTCTCGTTTTCTAAAGGACAGATAATATCACCTTTTATTGTGACTTGGACTATTGGAACTCCTTTGAATTCTTTGAAACCTTTTAATAATTCCTATAGATAAGGTTGAGAGACTATTTGATGACCTACTAGGGCATGGCAGTTGCGCGCTGCAGCCATTATCTGGATTAGGGAGACTGAGGGTTCACTGCAGCCCGCAGCGCACTGGCAATGCATGAACTCTAAGTTGAAGTGATTTCAGACCTTCATAGGTTTTCGGGTATTGTGGAGACTTTGTCCTAAATCCATCATATCTTGATCTCTTGGGTTGCTTCGTTGATAATTGGTAGAAAATGGATAAAGTTGATAGAATATTCGATAACATATCGTTATTTGAGTCACGGAGCCGAAAGTTCACTGCAGCCAGATGTACACTAGCAAGGTAGGTATTCTAAGTAAGGTGATTTCAAATAACTATATGTTCTCGGATACCTTAAAGACTATATTCCTTTTTTCATATAAGAATTACAAATCCTTGCATGATCACCTTGATTTGATACTAATACCTCTTGGATATTTCGTATGTTTTCTCAATCAACCCTTGCAAACTTCCTCTTTTTGCATTTTATCGTTGGAACAGTTGATTCACTTAAATATATATTGCTAGATTTTGAGTCTCTTCCACCAGATCCTTCTATTTATCCTACTTAAATTTGAACGTGTTGATAAACTTTGATCATGCCTATCCAAATCGTAATTTTTCCTATTTTCCCCTATTTTCGATCTTGACCATGCTTAGAAGATCGTGCCTTCATGATTTACTCTAAGTCGTAATTAAAATTCATTCCACCTTGTTCCTGCTTGATCCTCGATCATTGTCAAGGCGTGTCATTTCAACTTCTTGGTCTCAAGGCTTAGAGCGTTTTAGAGTTGTACAAGATCGGCAGAAACACTAGGCGGACAACAGCAGACGACCACTGGAATTCGCAGTTGGAGATAGAGTATTTCTTGAAGATCTTGTCGGCCAGAGGCACCATTCATTTTGGCAAAGGCGGAAAGCTCAGCCCCAGATACATCGGGCCCTTCGACATGACGGCGCAGATTGGCGAGGTGGCGTATCGACTTGCACTTCCTGCTAGCTTGGAGGGAGTACACGACGTCTTCCACGTGTCCCAGCTTCGATGCTACATTCCATATCCTAGTCATGTTGTTGATCACTCAGAGCTAGAGGTGGGTCCGAGCTTGACCTACGTAGAGCAGCCAGTAGAGATCCTTGATCGGAGGGAGAAGCACCTGCGGAATCAGACTATATGCCTTGTCTGAGTCATGTGGAGACATCACTCTCCTGGAGAGTCCACATGGGAGCGCGAGGATGAGATGCGTGAGCAATATCCCAGTTTGTTTGCTTGACTATACTTTGTGTTGAGATTTCCATTTCAATAAATATTTTGTGGAGTTGGAGAAATCATAACATTTTGGAAAACTTGTTTGTTTATGATTCCTTGAAATTTCGGGGATGAAATTTTTTTGAGGAGGGGATATTTGTAACCCCGCCTTCTTGAAATTCTAAAAATATTATTTTCTTATAATTTTTTCTATGTATAAATATTTTTTTGTAAATTTTAGTAACCTAACTTGAGATTACCAAATTTCTTTTTGGCAAGCCCATCCTTGAAGGCCCAACCTCCTTGGCATGTGGTTGCATTCTCAAAAGGAGAAAATAAAATGTGCTCTTTCTTCAAACTGCTCGATTGAACAATTGGGATTGTTTTGAACTTCTTTTTTTTGAATTTCTATTACAACTGCCATGTGCAGCTCCCCCAATTTTAGATCTTCCCGCTTTTTCTATTCCTTCTCTCCAAGGAACCCGAAGCCCTAACCACTTATTTAAGGTCGGCAATTCTTTCTTCCACCTGGTTTCATTATGACGAATTCCTGAAGAATTACACCTTCTTTCCCATTCTTTCCTTACAAAATTTTCTTATCAATCTATGATGTGGCTTTGAGTTCTTTACTGCCGAGCTATTTCTTCGATCAAGGAGAGCACCTGAGTTCTGATGGAAGCAACGAAGAATCAAAGTCTCTTCCTATCGATTCGTCGTTCCTTTGATCGAGTGTTTGGTAAGTGAACAAACTTTTCCAATTGTTTTAGATCTGGAGTTTAGATAGATTTGATTTGTATCAACCGGTTTACTTTTGGAACAGATCTGCTGTGACCAATTGGATCGATTCTTTGTTCCTTCATTTCAGCAACTTGAGGTGATACTCTGTTCTTGCTGATTTGCTTTAGATTCAAATGTTTGGAGGTTTGGAATATTTTTTATTTATTTTATTGATCAGATCTGGAGTTTAGATTTGTGACTTTTCGATCATCAAATCTTCGTTGAGCAATGACAGAGGTGAGTTCCCTGATTGGTGATCGAACTTATTCTTATGATTGAGAAATCGTTTCATTCTTGATACAGTTGAAGCATATTCTAAATTTTGTATCCTCCTTAATTCTCCATCTCTGTGTCAGAATTCTTGAGTGGTTTGTGTGGTTCGATCTAGATTGTGAGCTTGCAATAAATTTAGGTGAGTGTTGATACATAGGGTACTTTGATCTATTTAAATCTTTATACAAATTGACAGTATTACTTCTGCTCTGATTAATTGTTCTTTCTAAATTCAGTTCTAGAAGAACTGAGTTGTGTCGAACAAGTGTCTGTTCCTGCAAGTATAAGATACAACCTTGGCTCAGGTAAATCCTATTATCTTTTGTGGTATCAGTTGTTTTTTGGACTAGGTTAGTCGTTCGTTTCATAAGGAGGTTATATGCTTTAGATTTTGATAACTGAGTTGTAGTTGGATTTTAGGAGTAAATCATGCAACGTAGTATCGGTATAACTCAAGTATCAGGACTTGTTTTTAGAATTTTTAGAGTGATGGCTAGTGATGTGGGTCAATGGCAGGTTATTGTACAGTTACTGATGATTTTGAGAAAGGAGTTGGGGTTGCACATAATGCATTCAGTTACCTAGTCTTAGCAAGTATCAGACATGTACTGATACTTGGGAAGTGCTGTGGTTGTTTTGCTAACCTGTGTCAGTTATCAGTTCTTAGCTTTTGGTCATCTCCCTTACATTCCAGTGTTGTTTAAAACTATACTTTACAGTTTAAATGGTTTACTCCAACAGGGATGCAGTGCTCAGGTTTTGTTAGCTTTTAAGCTGTTGAATACATAATAATCATGCCTATATCGATACAGTACCACCATTGATAATTAAATAGGATCCTTGAACTAGAAGACATACTAGTTGAATGAGAAGTACTGTATTTTTAGCATGATTGGTTAATAATTTAAACTTAACCCACTTATACCTACCTCAGAAGGATATCCAGCTTTACTACCCATTCTCGATCACCCTGAGCAAGGCAAGTATACTCCTCGATTTGCTTATTTATTTCATGTCTTGTGCTTCTATTTCATGCTTGTACCTTCCTGTTGGACACGATATTACACAGTCTTGTCTTGTTCCATGAGTTTGCTTGTGTATGGGAGGAGAAATACTAAAGGTGTGTGATCAGACCCGAGTTACAATTCATGTTAATAGCTTAGGCCTCGCACTGTGCACGCGGGTCCTAAGCCGTATATTCAGGCCTGTGCCATGTTCCATGTTCTACCCAAGCCCATCACACACTCTGGATGTATTTCATATTTTACACATGTCAGGTTCCCTATATATTTTATACTCAGGTACCAGGCTACATTCCAGGTTCATTTCATATATTCTTGTAACGTCCCAGAACCAGAATACTGGAGAGCGGGGGCGTACATAGCCAGCTACGTATATTGAAGTACAACCCACCTCGCTATACGGTCACGGCTGTCTAGATACATGAGGGTTTAACTACAAGCCATCAGTCTCCTATGGTCATAAACAAGCCTATTGTCTCAATCTCAAGCAAGTAATAACAGTTACAAGATGTCAGAGCACCAAATATACAATAGTAAGACGTCCCATACATTCCATATTCGGATGATCATGAAGCTAGTCATACAAAATGTCAAGACTAGCAAGAGTTCTGGTCATACATGATCAACCCTAGGATTTGTCAATCATGTTACAGCCCGTAGGCAGACATTAAATAAAGGTACAACCGAGCTAACACGTGCTCGTCGGCTAAACGTCTCAAAAGAATAATTTTACAAATAAGTGGGAGCACAAAAGAAACCCACTCGTTGCCAGGGTTACGCCTGGTGGTCACAATCTGGATGGAAGACAGGTGGATCCTCTAGAGCTGCTCCGATATCTGGCCACACAAAACTAGCTGGTCAGACCCCAGAAAGAGCAAGTGCCACAAAGGAGGCTTCACTTAGGAACTAAAACCAGCATACCACAAATGAATATTAAAGATGATTATAAATGAAACAGATAGTAATAAAGATAACAACAGTAAATTGAGTACGAGGAAACCATTCAAGTAGCCAGGTCACAACCCTTAAACCAAACAAGGACCGGGGTTGTAACCCTTCACCTGAATAGAAATCTGTTTCAACTACTTGCTGGTAAGCAAGAACATAGGGTGAAATAAGTCAATAAACGAAGAGAGGACACAGAACTGCTCCGGGGGCCAGGTTACAACCCTTAAACCAAACAAGGACCGGGGTTGTAACCCTTCGCCTGAACAGAACTGGACCCCCGATCATTATTGTTAAGGCCAGTATAAATAATCATGCTATTGAAGTAAAATAAAACATAACGAGCATGGCATGGGGAGCAATAAGACAATAAATGAAGAGAGGACACAGAACTGCTCCGGGAGTCAGGTTACAACCCTTAAACCAAACAAGGACCGGGGTTGTAACCCTTCGCCTGAACAGAACTGGTCTCCTGATCATTATTGTTAAGGCAAGCATAAATAATCATGTCTTGTCATAATCCTGCACAGGATCAGGACAAGTCGAAGCTGGGCTAGACTTCATTTAATCAATCACGGCCAAGCAAAGAGTACGGCTTGATACTTTAACTAACTAGGGTTATCACAGGCCTAGTTACTAGCAAATGCAATGAGATTATCCCAACAGCCACAAGCCATGCAGAATATCCTGATTATCCAGGTCGAATGTCCGTTTATGAAGGGTGCAACACATGACTGTGTGATAGAAATGTGCCATACTCGTCGGTAGGCTATAAGTCCACTTAGTGCGCCCAGATAACGGGATTACCTGTAGCTGGGAAATCTCTTCATGACTACTGACTTATTCTAGTTTATTAGCCTTTGTCAATTTTTGTAGGTATCCCTGACCGTGGTACTCAGGGAGCCCCATCCTAGACATGATGCAAGACAGAACCATGCAAGACAGAACCATGCAAGCCATGTGCACTTAGTGCGCCCAGATAACGGAAGTGTTCTTCTTCTCTATTATTTCGAGAAGAAGAACCATGCAAGCCATGGCTTCCAAGCTTCATAAAACCTTCATCTAGAGTCCAAATTCGAACTTTCATAGGTCAAAATGGGGCAGAATAAAATTCTCTACAACATGGAACCATCAGAAGTTGATAATAACAAGATTAAATAGATCAAAACCCAAGAAATTCAAAAATAAAATAAACTTTGATCTACAAGAAATGAGCAATGGAAATTAGAAATACTAAGTATTAAAGTGTGTTAGAATCTCATAAGGAAGATAATGGAACAATAAAAACGGAGTTCCTCCATGAAGCAAGCTGCACTTGCCTAAGCCCTACTCCCTGGTAGGTGAAGAAGTAATGGTGGAGAAGAAAAAGTGATGGAGAAGAATTAATGAGGAGAGAGAGAGTGAGGTGGAAATATAAATAATGGTGGTGGTGGTAGGTGGGGGTTTGGTCCACATAAAACCAAGCCAAGCCGAACCAGCAAGTTGAACCAAACCAAGAAATGAAATGCCAGAATAACCATGCAAGAAAATATGCAATAAGAGTCAAGATACGCACACATATACCAAAATACGTAATACGAACTATGGTCGTTACAACTCTACCCACCTTAAAAGAATTCCGTCCTCGGAATTTAATTAAAATGCTAGAGAAGCAAGGACAATCTATACTAATCACAGGCAAACTATACCAATCAGTCCATCATGCAGTCATTCATTCAAGCGAGGAATTGAAAGCATAAGGTATAAGGAAGACATTATACCTTACGAGTCAAACAGGTCTGGATATCGCGATCGGATATCATCCTCATGCTCCCATGTTGACTCATCCAAAGAGTGATGACCCCAAGCAACTCGGACTAAATTAATAGTCTTGTTCTTGAGTATCTTCTCCCTTCGGTCCAATATAGACACGGGCCTCTCCTCATACGAAAGGTTGGTACCAACAACCAATTCCGAATGATCCAGGATATGGCCCGGGTCCGGGATATATCATCGCAGTTGGGATATATGGAACACGTCATGCACCTCACGTAGCGACGGTAGAAGAGCGAGACGATAGGATACATCACCTACTCGCTCCAGAATGTCGAACGGTCCTATATACCTAGGACTAAGCTTTCCCCGCACGCCGAAATGAATGACGCCACGGTTAGGCAAAATCCTCAGGAATACATGGCCGCCGACAGAAAACTCAAGAGGGCACCGATAAAAAATGGCCCAATGACGCTGGCGATCTTGGGCAACTCGAAGATGATCTCTGACTCTCCTGACCACTTCAACGGTCTGAGCAATCACTTCCGGACCGAGCATCTGTCTCTCTCCGATATCGTCCCATGCTAACGGGGATCGGTACTTCTGTCACGACCCACACCCCCTGTGAGGGTACGAGTACGTAACAGCGCCCAGCCTACGCCGCAGTATCGGCGGTAGAATGCTGTTCTAAGTCTCTAACTAACTATCAACTCATGTAGTATATAGTGTACTCATCATGATCAACTCCGAACGGAGGACAAGTATAAGATATGGTGTAACTCAATCACAGTCTAAGCATGATAAGATAACACCGAATATAACTAAGAAATTGAAAACAACAAAACTACTAATAAAAATAACAACAAACTCAAACAATCTCAAATACATCTCAAGTCTCAATCTCTATATACAACTCCAGATCTAAACAGGAAACTAAAACAAGACAGACTAACTAAACTTTCGATCACTCCTGAGTGTCGGGGCCATAGGTAGCTAAGCCATCTCCTGGTCTGTAACATGTAGGGCATGTGTCCTCAGGGCAGTCATCTGTAAAATTTTCAACAGGTCCAGTCAGGACAGGAACGAGCACATCTCATCTAGAAAACCCAAGTAAATGACAGAGAACTATACAGCAGTTATAGACAGTTATATTGATGAAAATGGCAGTTATATTCAGGTGATGGTAAGAAAGAGAGATAAAGTGCAAGAAAAGTAAATACTAAACAAGAGAAGAATCATAGCAATGAAGACTGTAAAAATAGAACTAGCTGAACCAGGATAATATGATATAAAGTCTAGACAGAAAATGTAACCAGTGTAAAACCTATGTAAATCCAGTACGGGATGAATCTAATACAAGATGAATCCAGTAAGGGACGATTCCAGTTATAGTGATCAACGATTCCAGGGTGAGTCCAGCCTATACTCTAGCAGTGTATTTTAAAATACCGAGTTCGACATGTAAACGGCTGTAGGTAATACGGCACATCACACACCTGGTCGGGTGTGAGATGGCTATCATTCCAGTAGATTCCAGTTGGGAGATTCCAGATTGGGGTATGTCTACATGTCTTACTCTAGTATTTTCCCTCCCAGCAAGTGAATCCAGAATTCTGACACAATGATTCAAGATGAGTCCAGCCAAAATATAATGATTCCAGTAAATGATTCCAGTAAATGATTCCAATTAAATGATTCCAGTAGGTGATTCCAGTAAATAGAAGCCAGGGATGATGATACCAGTAATAGAGGCCAGAAAACAAAAGTGTGTCGTATACATGAATCTAGAAATATCCACACGTGTTGTAACAGAGAATCGTATACAACTAACTAGAACTGAAGTACAGTAATTGACAAGTAAATGAGAGGACTATCAGATAATGTACTCGCCTGCTACTCTGAAAAGAGTAGTATAATATCAGATGTCTGCACCGGAGTCACAATGTCCTAAATAGAGCAGTAAGGGTTATGACATGTTTAAAATAAGGTAAATGAAATCTACGATGTAATCTATATAATTTCTGGGTCAATCTAGGTCAAAGTCAACTCTAAGTCAAACATGGTCAACTGTCTAGGTCAAACTAGGTCCAAGTCAAACTTGGTCAACTCTGGGTCAACCCAAGTCAACTACACCAGTCAACTAGGTCAATTAGTCACATCTAGACTCAATGTTGACTTTGGTCAACCGTCTAGTCAATTTAGGTCAACTAGTCCAATCTAAGTTAAACTCTATATCTAACTCAACCAACCCTTAGGCTAGTGCACTAGGATACCACATCCTATAACAAAGTGCATACCAACCCAAGGCTAAGGTATCTCACATAATATAGTACACACATATTTGCATAGCCTATATAGAATTTACTAACCTATCACACATATGTATATACATATATACCCTCTCATATATATATATATATGCATTACATAACACATTCTTTCATTCAAATTCAACAATGCATACTTTATATATATTACATCCTTACAACCAATTGCATATGTCATTATATACATACATGCATATTTACATATTTTCATACATATATATATATGTTGAGATAGAGGGCTAAGGAAGGGGACATGAGGAGTGGTGTGGTGTGTGTGTTAATAGAGTAAGGTGTGAAGAGGCTTCTCAGGATTCATTCAGTCAAATGACAGTTTTGTGTGTACACAGGAATACATGATATTGTGTGTTAGAGTTTAGTGTCTCAATCATTACAAGTGGCAGGGATTAAAACAGGGTTCAATGGAGAGCATTTCAGGTGTGTGTGTGTGAGAGAGAGAACATGAGAAAGTAATTTGTGTACAGGGTTCATAGTGTTTATGTAGTAATAGTGAAGCATGTGTGTTAGAGTGTCAATTGGATAGCTAATAGTGAATGCCAGTTAACCCATAAATCAGTGTATAGCAGTGAACAATTTCAGTTAAAACTCAGAAAATTCCATTTCAATCTTCATGTTTCCACAATCTCGGGTTTTAGGCAGTGTTTGTACACTCATCTCCATGTATCCCAAAGCCAAATGCAGCTACTGCCAATGCTTGCAGTAGCCTAAATGGCTTTGCCAAGGGGCAGGATCCCCTGTTTCCTGGTGGGATACTTGCTAAAATCTTGAATTTAGTGAATGCCTATCTCCTTATATTTCTCTCTAAACCTGATACACTCAACCAAACTCAGACTTCAACACACTAAGGACTGAACATTGGTATCACACTCTAGGATTGATTTCCAGGTCATGAATTAACCCGACCAACCCATTCCATTTGAAAATCAAAAATCAGTTTAAGCATCAACAACTCAGTTCACATATTCAGTTGGGTAGTTTCTAGGAATCATAGGGTAATATCCAATCAACCATGTATCAACCTATCAGTGAACTAAACCTGTGTGTGAATCTCAGGGATGTGGCAAGGACAGTTATGTGTATGCAAGTGTAGTGCACTGTGTGTTCAGAATTTGGGTAGGTGTATCTCAGGTTTCACAATGTCAGGTTCCTATAAAACCCAATTCAACTGTCAACCAACTGAGATTAATTGTCAGTTGATTACCAACCTAATCTCAGGTTTTAGGCATATAGTTCAATGACTGCTAATAAATGAACTAACTGACAGTTCACAGGGATTCGATTCTCAGGTTTCACATATTGAATCACTCAGGATTCATTTCAGTATCTCAGGAATCCTTGTTCAGTGAATATCATTTCAATAAATCAATTACATATATATATGAATCAACAAAGGCAAATTTAAACATGGAAAGATGGTTGGAAACACATTTGAACTCAGAAATTGTAAATAGGACAGTATCAGTAAATAGGGGGGGAAATTGGAAATCGACAGTTAAAATAATGTTAATATCCAAATTAACTGGTTGGTAATTAGTCATGCACATTCATACGTGTCCTATAAGTGGTTTCGTGTCCACACAACCAGACACGAAGTGTCCAGACACGAAAAACACAGAGGAGAGGATAAGTGAACACAGTATGGTGCGCGTGTGTCCGTGTCTCGTGAGCACGACACAAAGTTTGACACGCCTCGTGGTCATACCCACATGTAGCCCAATACTAGGGCTACTCACTGGACATGACACGAGGTGTCCACGGGTCGCGTGTCCTGGGCACGAGACACGTATCAGTGGCTCGAAACTGATATACTCAGCACAGTACGAAATCAGTGCGGGCCAAATTCCTTCGTGCACACTAAACGAGAAGCCATAAAAATTTATAAGTGGCGTGTCAGTCATTAGGATAATGTGTGTATCAAGTTTAGTGGCTTGAGTCGCCGTATCGTGTCCGCTAGGACGCCCGAGCAGCAGGACACTGCACGACGGTGTCGTGCAGCGTGTTCGTGTCCAATTTGGACACGGACACGAGCCTAAATCGTGCTCAGTCCTAGGGTTTTGTGATCTACACTTAAAAACCTATTTTTCTATTCAATTAGTTTTTGAAAATACCACCTTTTAATTCTCACAAGCATTTCAACAAACACGTTCTATACAACACTGATACGTGTCCAAAAAGGACACGAAAGGACACGAAATTTTAGGGATTCCTATTCCTACAGTTAGGTTTGGGCTAGAGCATCCTAGAAATACAATTAAACAAAAAATTCATGGGTTAGAATAGATTATACCTATTGATGTGCAAAGCTCACAAAAGCCCCAAATGGAATGGTTCTCCAAGCCTCAAAAACTCCCACAAATTGATCCTACTCTGAAATATTCTTACACAAACAGAAAGAATAGAAGAATTAGGTCCTAATGCAATTGATTTGAAGGAAAATGGAGTTGAAATGGATTTCCTATGATTTTAGAAAGATGGAGACTCACCTCTTCCAAAACTTGCACAAATTCCAATGGAGGCTAGCCCTAAATTCTAGGAGGGAATTAAATAGGGAGAAAGGATCAATAGTGGCTGCCATGGGCTGATTAAGGTTAGGTTTGGTTCATGGTGTGGGCCTATGGGCTATAAGTCAAGTCATTAATCATGACTTATGAAGTCATAAGCCATATTAGTCAAATCAACTCCAAATCTCTCCAAACAAGTTCCAATGACTTAAACTTCACTAAATTAGGTCAAACCAAGTTTACTTAACCTAACCAAGAGGTCTTAACCTAGGTTAGTCACTAGGTTAGTCTTCTAGTCAACACTAGTCAAAGTCAACTATAGGCCCAAAATCAATTCTACTAAAAATTATTAAAAATCACTAAAAATCATAATATGAAATAAATATCCTTAAATAATAATTATAATTATAAAATTTCAAAATTACCCTCATCTGAAAAATTGGATGTTACAACTTCCTACCATACAGTGCCTCGAACGGTGCCATCTGGATACTGGCCTGGAAACTGTTATTGTACGAGAACTCCACCAGGTGCAGGTAATCTTCCTACGAACTACCGAAGTCGAGCGTACAAGATCTCAACATGTCTTCCAAGGTTCGTATGGTACGCTCTGACTGACCATCTGTCTGCGGATGATAAGCTGAACTGAACTGGAGGCGAGTTCCCAAACTCTCTTGCAGGCTACGCCAAAAGTGCTATGTAAATCTTAAATCTCTGTCCGAGGTGATACTGACTGGTACACCATAAATTCTGATGATCTGCCTGAGATACATCTCTGCTAGCTGAGCTGTCAACTGACCAACTCTGAACGGGAGAAAATGAGCCACCTTCGGGAGCCTGTCTATAATAACCCAAATAGCATCTCTGCCAGCCGGGGATCTAGGTAATCCAATCATGAAATCCATGGTTATATGCTCCCACTTCCATTCTGGAATTGGCAAGGACTGAAGAAGTCCAGCTGGCCTCTGATGTTCAGCTTTAACTTGTTGGCAAACCAAACATCGAGAGACAAACCGGGCTATCTCTCTCTTCATGCCATTCCACCAAAAGTGCTAACGAATGTCATGGTACATCTTCGTACCGTCGGAATGAATGGAATACTGCAAACTGTGAGCCTCTGTCATGATCTCCTATCTGATATCTCCACTGGGTACACAAAGATGCTTCCCATGTCGAAGTGTACCGTCTTTATGGATACATAACTCTGGTCTTCGTCCTGCCTCACACTCTACTCTGAGTCGCTGAAGCTTAGAATCTGCTGACTGCACCATCTGGATCCTCTCGACTATAGTGGACTGAACTTGCATGCTGGCCATCAATGCCATACTGGTAGGAAGGACAACTTCTATTCCCATCTTCTGAAGATCTGCTAACAGCTCTGGTTACGCTGTTAGGAAATAAACTCTGGCTCTCCTGCTCAATGCATCTGCCACAACGTTGGCCTTCCCTGGGTGATACTGCAAGTTGACATCATAATCCACAAGTAGCTCTAGCCACCTTCTCTGACGCATGTTAAGATCCTTCTGAGTGAAAACATACTTCAGGCTCTTGTGGTCGGTAAAAATCTCTATCCTATCTCCATACAAGTAGTGCCTCCATAACTTAAGTGCAAACACTACCGCTGCCAGCTCCAAATCATGGGTTGGATAATTCCTCTTATGATCACGAGGTTGTCGTGATGCATAAGCTATTACCTTTCCATGTTGCATCAGAACACATCCTAAACCTCTGCCTAAAGCATCATAATATATTGAGAATCCTCCGGTTCCATCTGGAAGCGTGAGAATAGGAGCAGTCATCAAGCCTCGCTTCAACTTCTTAAAAGAATCCTGACATTCTGCTGTCCAAGCAAACTGTACATCCTTACGGATCAACTGGGTCAATGGCGCTGAAATCCGAGCAAAGTCTGAAACAAATTGCCGATAGTAGCCGGCTAAGCCAATAAAATTGCGAACTTCTGCAACTGTGCTGGGTACTTGACACGTCTCAATGGCCACGATCTTCTGGAGATCCACTTCTACCCCTATTCTGGTGATGATATAACCCAAGTACGAAATACGGTCGAGCCAGAACTCGCATTTACTGAACTTGACATACAACTTGTGTTCTGTGAGAATCTGAAGAACTACACTGAGATGCTGCTCATGCTCTGTCTTACCCTTGTTATAGACCAAGATGTCGTCTAGGAACACAATCACGAACTGATCCAAATAAGGCATGAAGATACGATTCATGAGGTCCATGAATACAGCCGGCGTATTGGTTGCTCCAAATGGCATCACAAGGAACTCCCAATGCCCATACCTAGATCTGAAAGTTGTCTTCGGGATGTCCTGCTCTCTGACTCTGATCTGATGGTATCCTGATCGTAAGTCGATCTTCGAGAATACTGCTGCCCCCTTGAGTTGATCAAACAAGTCATCTATCCTCGGGAGAGGGTATTTGTTCTTGATTGTCACTGAGTTCAAGGTACGATAATCTACACATAATTTGGACGTACCATCCTTCTTTTTCATAAGAAGCATCGGGGCTCCCCAAGGCGATCCACTAGCATGAATGAATCCCTTGGTTCTAAGTTTTTTAATCATCTTGTATAATATCTCTAACTCTGACGACGCCATCCTGTAGATCCTCTCTGACATTGGGGCTGATCCGGGAATCAAGTCGATAGTGAACTCGATCTCCCGCTCTGGACGCATCCCTGGAAGCTCTTCTGGGAAAACATCTGGAAACTTCTCAACTATCCGAGGTAACTGCACTGCTGCTACTGCCATCCGCAACACTGGAGGTGAAGGTTCGACTTCGCCTCGAGAAAAGAAAAACTTCGGCTCGCCTGGAATGCTAAAAATAACCCTGCCAATGTGGCAGTCTATCCTAGCATACTGGTCCCTCAACCAATCCATCCCAAAGACCACATCATAATCGGCCATTGGGAACTCTATCAATCTAGCGAGGAACTCTCTACCACTAACTACGATCCGACATAAGAAAAATACCCTATCTACTCCCACAAGTCCGTTACCAGTAAGTATATTGAGCCTTACTGATAATGACTCGGGCTTCAGTCCTATCCGTGTCGCGAATCGTGCAGACATAAATGAATACGATGCACCAGAGTCAAATAATACTGAAGCTGGAAAGGTGTTGACGAGACTAGTACCTGCTACTACCTCACCTGGTGCTATTCTTTCTTCTTCCATGGTCAAGGCCAGCACTTGACCATGCCCTCTGGGTGCGGGTTCCCTCTGCTAAAAACTCCTCTGCCTGCTCTGGATCAGGGCTTGGGCATACTGCTGCGGTCTCTGCTGCTGAAATGTCTGGGCCTGCATCGGTAATGGCCTCGGAAATGGGTACTGCTGTTGCTGGACTGGTGCTGGTCCTCTAACTGACGGACAAGAGAAAGCTGATGAAGATGAACTCCCCCTGTTCAGGCAGTTTCCAACCTTGTGGTCCAGGGTACCACAAACCAAGCACAAATCATGTGCTCTGCGACACTCCGATACCACATGCCCTGGCTTCCCGCAATGTGAACATCCCACTGCGGAAGACTGCTTCTGCTTCTGCTGCTGAGGGTACGGCGGGTTGAATGCTGAACCGACGTCACTGAGGCCACCCGCCTCGGAGCTCCAATGGCCAAAGCCCTAGCTGCCGGGGCTGGTGCTGAAGACTGATTTATCTGGCTATGGGATCGCTTCTGACCTCCGGTCCTATCCACGATCCTCTGGGAGGTATATTCATGCCTCCTGGCTGCTCTCAATACCGCATCAAAAGTCTGATGCTCAAACTGCTCCACGGCTAATAAAATCTCCAGGTGAAGTCCCTGCTGGAACCGCTGGGCTCTGTCGAACTCGGTCGCTACCAAGGTGGGAGCAAACCGACTGAGTCTCGAAAATTCGGCCGTATATCCGTCGACCGTCCTGCCCATCTGCGTCAGATTGGTGAACCTCGTCTATAGGTCGTACCGAGCTACAGCATCAAAATACTTGGTCTGGAATCTTTTCCTGAATACTGCCCATGAAATAGGGGCCACTAATCCAACGGCCTGCGTCGCCCACCAGCTGCGGGCAAGATCCAATAACTGCAGGCGCACCACGGCCACCTTCTCGTCTTCTGGAGTCCTGGCTGCTTCTAGAATCACCTCTGTGTCCTGAAGCCAAGCATCTGCAGCGATAACATCTTAACTACCATCGAAGAAGGGAGGGTTTAAGTGCTTGAAGCTGTTGGCCGCGCTGTTACCCTGATGACCTCCTCTGGTCAGAGCATCTGTCATCGCCTGGTGCAAGGCATCTCCTCGACGAACCTGGAAAGCTAATAATGACCTGATGAGACCCACCAAAGTGCCATCATCAGGCTCTGCAGGCTGGACGGGCTGAACTGGTGGCTCTCCTCCAGTAGACATGACTCTGGATGCTACTCCTGAATATTGGGATTGATCTTCGGGTTGCTGCTGGTCCACGGAAGGTGCTCCACCTTGCTGATCGGCAGGTCCAGGAACAATGCCGCTGAAGAAGATGACATAGAGAACAATAAGGAAGGACCATGACAGATCAACGATACAAGCATGTGATCAGGTCAAGATTTTTAAGGATTTAGAAAATACGAGCAGAGATCAAGGACGAGTACTGATTGGGACATCTATTCGATAAACCCTCACATATCTTGATTTACAAGACCTGCATGGGCCACCACTTAAACCATGCAATGCCCCAGAACCAGAATACTGGAGAGCAGGGATGTACATAGCCAGCTACGCATATTAAAGTACAACCTACCTCGCTATACGGTCATGGCTGTCTAGATACATGAGGGTTTAACTATAAGCCATCAGTCTCCTATGGTCATAAACAAGCCTATTGTCTCAATCTCAAGCAAGTAATAACAGTTACAAGATGTTAGAGCACCAAATATACAATAGTAAGACGTCCCATACATTCCATATTCGGATGATCATGAAGCTAGTCGTACAAAATTTTAAGACTAGCAAGAGTTCTGGTCATACATGATCAATCCTAAGATTTGTCAATCATGTTACAGCCCGTAGGCAGACATTAAATAAAGGTGCAACCGAGCTAACACGTGCTCGTCGGCTAAACGTCTCAAAAGAATAATTTTACAAATAAGTGGGAGGACAAAAGAAACCTACTCGTTGCCAGAGTTACGCCTGGTGGTCACCATCTTGATGGAAGACATGTGGATCATCTGGAGCTTCTCCGATATCTGGCCACACAAAACCAGCTGGGTCAGACCCCAGAAAGAGCAAGTGCCACAAAGGAGGCTTCACTTAGGAACTAAAACCAGCATACCACAAATGAATATTAAAGATGATTATAAACGAAACAGATAGTAATAAAGATAATAATAGTAAATTGAGTACGAGAAAACCATTCAAGTAGCCAGGTCACAACCCTTAAACCAAACAATGACCGGGGTTGTAACCCTTCACCTGAATAGAAATCCGTTTCAACTACTTGTTGGTAAGTAAAAACATAGGGTAAAATAAGTCAATAAACGAAGAGAGGACACAGAACTGCTCCGGGGGCCAGGTTATAACCCTTAAACCAAACAAGGACCAAGGTTGTAACCCTTCGCCTGAACAGAACTGGACCCCCGATCGTTATTGTTAAGGCCAGTATAAATAATCATGCTATTGAAGTAAAATAAAATATGACGAGCATGGCATGGGGAGCAATAAGATAATAAACGAAGAGAGGACACAGAACTGCTCCGGGAGTCAGGTTACAACCCTTAAACCAAACAAGAACCGGGGTTGTAACCCTTCACCTGAACAGAACTGGTCCCCTGATCATTATTGTTAAGGCAAGCATAAATAATCATGTCTTGTCATAATCCTGCACAGGATCAGGACAAGTCGAAGCTGGGCTAGACTTCATTCAATCAATCATGGCCAAACAAAGAGTACGGCTTGATACTTTAACTAACTAGGGTTATCACAGGCCTAGTTACTAGCAAATGCAATGAGATTATCCCAACAGCCACACGCCCTGTAGACTATCCAGGTTATCCAGGTCGAATGTCCGTTTATGAAGGGTGCAACACGTGACTGTGTGCTGGAAATGTGCCCTACTCGTCGATAGGCTACAAGTCCACTAAGTGTGACCAGATAACGGAATTACCTGTAGCTGGAAAATCTTTTCATGACTACCAAATTATTCTAGTTTATTAGCCTTAGTCAATTTTTGTAGGTATCCCTGACCGTGGTACTCAGGGAGCCCCATCCTAGACATGATGTAAGACAGTACTGGTTTATTTGTACAAACACAATCGTCCACGGTGTCCAGGTCATTCATACTTGTCATGACATGCTAGCCATCATAACAGCCTTCGAGATATATATATATCATGTCATGTTCACTGTCAGGAGTGCGTCATGACGGGCCACTATCATGTCATGTCATTGTCAAAAGTGTACCACAACGGGTCACTAGCGTGTCAGAAAACATATTTAAATTAACAAGGCACCAACATACATGTAGCACTAAATAATCAAAAGAAGGTGCAGGAAACAGGGGGAGTCATGCGGCACAGGGGACAGGGCGCATGCAGCTGAGAGTCATGCGGCTGGAAATCAAGAGAAGTTCATGCGGCCACGAAAATTCATGCAGCTGCGAAAGTTCATGCGGCTACGGAAGTTCATGCGGCTGCGGAAGTTCATGCGGCTACGGAAGTTCATACGGCCACGGAAGTTCATGCGGCTGCGGAAGTTCATGCGGCCACGGAAGTGTTCTTCTTCTCTATTATTCCGAGAAGAAGAACCATGCAAGCCATGGCTTCCAAGCTTCATAAAACCTTCATCTAGAGTCCAAATCCGAACTTCCATAGGTCAAAATAGGGCAGAATAAAATTCTCTACAACATGGAACCATCATAACTTGATAATAACAAGACTAAATAGATCAAAACCCAAGAAATCCAAAAATGAAATAAACTTAGATCTACAAGAAATGAACCATGGAAATTAGAAATACTAAGTATTAAAGTGTGTTAGAATCTCATGAGGAAGAGAATGGAACAATAAAAACGGAGTTCCTCTATGAAGCAAGCTGCACTTGCCTAAGCCCTACTCTCTGGTAGGTGAAGAAGAAGAAGTGATGGAGAAGAATTAATGAGGAGAGAGAGAGTGAGGTGGAAATATAAATGATGGTGGTGGTGGTAGGTGTGGGTTTGGTCCACATAAAACCAAGCCAAGCCGAACCAGCAAGTTGAACCGAACCAAGAAATGAAATGCCAGAATAACCATACAAGGAAATATGCAATATGAGTCAAGATACGCACACGTAAACCAAAATACGTAATACGAACTATGGTCGTTACAATTCTTGTGTTTCATTTCAGCATGCTTGTTCTAGTTTTCTGTCTTAAGATTCATATGCATGTTCATATTTCTTCTTCATGTTGTTCTTGTTCATTTCCTTGGATATACTTCACTCCGCTCCTGATTGGATATGTTGCATTGAGATGGAGGCCATTTGTGATACTTACTACGGACAAGAGCCTGGAGTTACCTTGGAGCTAGCTGGAGTTGCTCTGGACCTAGAGGCCAAGGAGGCCTAGTACCTTTCCTTTAGTATTTTATATCTTCATTGTATTAGAGACATCAGATACTTTTACATTGCTGGATAAATGTAATATTTCATAGTTTTTACTTTGATTCTGGGATTCGATTATATAGATGTTGTGGTTTATATTCATTCATATCTGGACTTATAGTTTCCTAGAGATTGGTACAGCTTACTTTATCGTGTCTAACGATGAAGGCTGGGCGTATCCGACTCGTGTCTGATTATTCGAGAGCGGATCGTGACAGTGTCGCATACGTCGATGTCAGATACCTGAGGCAAGTACTTCCAGCGAACACTCTCATTTCATATTTAGTTATTGTATTTCACGATTTAGATGTGCATGCCATGATTCTATCACGATATCCACACGAGATTAGTATTTATGAATTCATGTCATCATATTCATGTTTACCCTGTTCACCATGTTCCCTGTTTATTTATTTCCTGTTTCCATGCCATGATTAGAATCCATGTATGCTAGTTAGTCGCAAAGTAATTTAGTATATATGTGATCAAAACCATGTATAATCCGTGATTCTGTGTTTCCATGCCTGCTAGCTAATCATACACTACACATATGATTGAGCCTGACCAAGTAGAATCTTAAGCCGATCACATATAGAACATAGTACTTCAACCCCACGTAGTGTAGCTATGACTCCTGCATTTTATATTGTTACGTCACTCACCATAATTTTCTGTTTACTTTATCTACTCTCACCATGTTACAGTTTCTCTCCAGTATTATCTCTTCTATTTCCTGTCTTACAATAGCTATCATGTTATGGGTAGTAGTTTCCGTATTGTACTTGCTCCAATTCTGATCGGGATAACAACATTTTTAGGAGAGGACTTAGAAAACTGGTGCACTACTTATCATGACGCTCCTGAGGCAGATCATGGTTTAGCTGAGGATGTAGGAGACAATATTACCGATGAGCCACTGGAGGATGTATATATAGCTTAGCTTAGACTTTATTTCTGTCTTTAGATTTCCATTCCAGAATATTGATGAGTTGTAATAATTTGAGGATGACTATACCTAACTTTTGGAGATATACTTTGTGGATTATTTTCTTTCTTTTTTATATCATGCTACTAGTATTTATGATTGAGTTTAGATTATGTTATCATGGTTATGATTATTGCTAGATTGAGATGGATGTACCTAGATTTGATAGCTTACTTCCGCCGACTCTGCGGCGTAGGCTAGGTGTGCTTCTACGTACTCGTGTCCGAACTTTCGGGCGCGGGTCATGACATAGTCTTCTCCTTTGGTGCTAGCTCTTTGAAATCTTTAAGGTCCAGCTCATGTGTCACAAGCTTTCCTATAAGTGTTTCGAGAGTCATTGTAGTGAGATCGTTCCCTTTAATAATAGTCGTTGCCTTGGGATTCCAGTTCTTGGTCAAACCGCGAAGTACCTTTCGTATCTTTTCATGATTGTTGTATTCTTTTCCAATGGAAGATAGAGGGTTAACGATATCTAAAAATCAAATAAACATATTGATAATAGTCTCATTAGGCTTCATTTTGAAGGCCTCATACTCTTGCGTAAGTCGTGAGATTTTGGACTCCTTTACTTGTGAAGTTCCTTCATGAGTTGCCTCAAGAAGTTTCTAAACCTCATGAGACGTGGCACATGTTGATACTCTATTAAACTCAGTTCTATCTACATCACAAAATAAAGCATTGATAGCTTTTGCTTCAAGACTTGCTTGTTTTCTTCATGATCAGTATACTTGTTATGCGGTTTTTGAATCAGGTTCCCATCTACAACAATAGGAAGTGGTTTCTTATAACCGTCAATGACAATTGACCATAAATCAAAATCAAGTGACTTGAGATAAAATCTTATGCGTGTTTATCAATACATGTAGTTTGTGTCATCAAATAGGGGTGGCCTATTTGTAGACTGGTCTTCACCATTGCTAGTATATAATGATGCCATACCTTAAAGAGTTTTAATCCAACTAAGAGAAACTTGGCTCTGATACCAATTGTAGGATCGATGGCACATCTAGAGGGAGAGGGGGGTGAATAGAGTATAGTGGAAGAAATATCCCCAATAAAAATTATGCAGGTAAAGGCGGATATAAACAGATACTTGAATGTAGTAAAGTAAAGCAGTAAGTAAATAGGGACAAGAAGGTAATACGCAGACACCGAGATTTTATACTGGTTTTTTTCTGAGAGGACTAGTCCAGTCTCGAGTACTCATGCTCGATATTTAATCCACTATTTGAAATAGAGGTTACACCACGTGCTTTACTCCGAAGAACACGCTAATTTTAATACCGTTGTGTTTTTATTCGAAGCCCACGATCAAACTTCAACACCGTCTGAAAAAGCTTTTATACTCCAAGCTTGTACAACTCAAATACTCCTAATCGAAAACCACCGACACTTAGAAGAATGTAAGTTGTCTTGGAAATGTGAAGATTAACAGCTCTTTGTAATAGGAAGGTTTTAGAATAGATAGAGAAGATGAAGAATGGATTGAGTGATTAGAATGTCAAATTCTTATCTATTTATAGTAGTTTTTTGAACCAGAGTTCGGGCATAACTTGGTTAGGGTAAACGTTCAAATTTTGAATGTTGGAGATCCAAAAGACTAGAAAATGCTGCTGACCAAGAGTGATCCTAGCGGACCAAGTTCGGTCCGAGGTCAGCTAAGTGGTTTTCAGAAAATTTTTGGTTCATGTAGGCTTTTGGATGTAGATTTGGTTTGGACAAAAGAAATGTTTGTTTTTGTGAGGGAAAACTTCTAGATGCTAGTGATCCCGACTCACAAAATAATCTAGACTTAAGAAATGAAAAATACAGAATAAAGTAGAAAAAGTCTTCTTGACGATCAAGTGCAATCTTCTATAGTCATCTTTGAAGTCTTCTTGCTTTTAATATCAAAGTCGGAGTTTTAAGTCAATTATCGAAATCAGGTTGATCATAGCTCCATGGGCCAACAGGTTGGTGGCAGCAACTATGTAGTGATGAGATAAAATTCTAGAGAATTCTGGAGTGTTAAATTATGGTAATTGATTTTATTAATAGTAGTAATAATAATAATAACAATGACAATAATAATGATAATACTAGTGCTAATAATAATAATAATTAATAATAGTAATACTATACTATATTAATAATAATTTATATTAAAATGTTTAGATTTAAATTAGAATTATTTATCATTTTTTATTAATATTCAGTAATTTTTATCACTTTCAACAAATATCCAAACAAGCGAACTAATTTTTTTCCACTTTCAACAACCATCCAAACAATCAAACTCAATTTTCTCACTTGCAAGAGACAAAAACTACTCTATTCAAATACATTTTGAAAAGTGCCACTTACTGCAAGTGCACTGCAACTCAACATGCTGCAAGTGTCACTTTCACACTTTTAAAAAGTTATCGCTATCCAAACAGCCCCTTGCTGCAAATGTGCTACAACTTAACATGTTGTAAGTGTCACTTTTACACTTTCAAATAATTACTTCTATCCAAACAGCCTCTTAGCCATTTTTCTTGTGCTTAGCAACCTTAGCACATGCTTGTGAAAAACAATACATTATACACAACTCCCATATTGCAAAAAAAAGGATAATTTTTTTTTAATTTGTGCATACAACATGTCATAAAGTAATGACGGTTTGGAGTCTAAGTCGCCAGAGCTAATGGTGTGTCCTTTTTCAATATTTTTTACTTGTTGGAGGAGGCATATTTTTTTATTGTCTCGTCTCTCGTTTTCAAAGTGCCAAACCTATTGACGATATGGAAATAACATTCGCATCGTCGTTACCATTGGAATTATGTATCTATTCTTAATTTTTTTTTGAAAGTTCCTATCCTTTTATGATATTAAATTTTAGAATCTTGATCGTATTTTTTTATAATCATTTTTGAAAGTTCGTACCCCTCTTATAATATCTACTCAGGATTTTGGATTAGGATATTTAGTGTCTAATCATGAATTAGAAACCTCCCCATAACTTCATGAAATTTACACCACACAAAAAGCAAAATTATGTAAAGAAAAAAAAAACTATGCCAATCACATGGCCCACATAAATCCCATTAAGAAAATCTCAAACCCTAATAAATCCAATCTAATATAACCGGTCACATTTCGTAAAAAAAATCCCAAGTTCGTTCCTTCTCATTCCATTTCCCCAGAGAGAGAGAGAGAGAGAGAGAGAGAATGGAGATTGGAGGCGGCAACTCCCTCCCGTCCGGGGCGGACGCGACGAAGCGGAAGGTGTGCTACTTCTACGAGCCGGAGGTGGGCAACTACTACTACGGGCAGGGGCACCCCATGAAGCCCCACCGCATCCGCATGACCCACTCCCTCCTGTCCCACTACGGCCTCCTCCACTCCCTCCAGGTCTACAAGCCCAACCCCGCGCGCGACCGCGACCTCTGCCGCTTCCACGCCGACGACTACGTCGCCTTCCTCCGCTCCGTCACCCCCGAGACCCAGCAGGACCTCGCCAGGCAGCTCAAGAGGTTCAACGTCGGCGAGGACTGCCCCGTCTTCGACGGCCTCTACACCTTCTGCCAGACCTACGCCGGCGGCTCCGTCGGCGGGGCGGTCAAGCTCAACCACGGCCACGACATCGCCATCAACTGGGCCGGCGGCCTGCACCACGCCAAGAAGTGCGAGGCCTCCGGCTTCTGCTACGTCAATGATATCGTCCTCGCCATCCTCGAGCTGCTCAAGAGGCATGAGGTACCTACCTACCTATTCTTCTGGAGTCTGGACACCATCAAATTTCCTCACTCTATTCTATTTCTCTCCAAGTGACTGAAGAAATGCCTGAACGGATTTTTTTTACAGAGCATCCATATATTATCTATACAATATAATGAGTTATAGACATGTCGCCAGTTTTTGCTTGTCCATTTGTTCCTTGTCTGTGTACAGGGATATGACACAAGAGTTTTCATACTTCCCTGTTTAGGATTCCAATGCAACAAAGACATACAGGATAGGTGCGGACATGTACCAACTTTGGCGTGTCTAATTTGTTTGAATTCCTTGCCTATTTTGTCTGTAACCCTCTATACCTAGATATGACACCAAATTTTCTTGCTTCCCAGGTTAGGTTCCAATGCTTATTAATTAAATATTGATTGTGCATGCCCATTTTTCTTGTTGTCCGTGCCGCATATCTTGTTCAAGGGAGGAAGTAGAGTCATGGAGGATCCTATTCCTAGCATCTTTTCTCCATACCGAGCGCACTTCACAGATACACTGAGAATGCAATTGATGTCTATCCTACGATTTCGTTTCATTGCTTCAAATTTACATTTCCTGATAATAGTTGTAGTGCTATTGCTGCTTTGGTAATCATTATGTGGAATTGATCTTTATTGTCTTGGAAACCACTGACACGGCCTCTAAAGTCTAATCTTTTTTTTTTTTGTACGTTTGCTATTTAGGAATCGTATTTTCTTATTACTTTGGAAACCAGTGGCATACCTTCTAATCAAAGTTTTAACTTTTAACCTAAAACCCTAGATTGCACAAGTAGCAACGAGTATTTTCATCACTGTTCTAAAAATTGGCCTAGGCGGCCGCCTAGGCGCCTGATGCCCACCCGATGCCTGCCTAGCCTCCCCCCCCCCCCCCCCCCCCCCCCCCCCCCCCCCCCCCCCCCCCGGACCCTCGACTATGCATGTCTTTTGGACTTTTTCTGCAATTTTCAGTAGGTTTTTGGGGGGTTTATTTATTTTTTTTGAACCGTGGCCGCCTAGACGGGCTAGCTGCCTGGTGGCCACCCGACTAGCGCCTTTTACAACCTTGCTTTTCATAGAAGAGGAGTTAGAGAAATATATTTTAGTCCAAACCTCTCTAGTTTATCAAAGTGTAATGCAACATTTAATTATAACTCCAATGTTAAATCTGTTGATGAATTTTATTTTATGCAAACATTTAAATTCATTAACCAGTGTTTTCTTAAATGCATTATTTTAGTAAATAAATGAGTATTAGTCTGAACAAAACAAACATTTGCTTTAGTGGCTAGAAAGTGGTACGACATACCATTTTGTCCGCTATAAGTATTATGTGATTCAATACAGTTTTCATCACATCATTCTTTAGTTTTTGGATTTGCTCTTAGTTACCTGTATAATTTTACTAGATCAATACAATATAATACATTTTGTCACGTCATCTTGATAATATGCATTTTGTCTAACATCTGCTCGCAGCGTGTACTGTATGTGGACATCGATATTCATCATGGAGATGGCGTTGAGGAGGCCTTCTACACGACTGATAGGGTGATGACGGTTTCATTCCATAAATTTGGAGACTATTTTCCTGGAACAGGAGACATGCGTGATGTTGGATATGGGAAAGGGAAATATTATTCGCTGAACGTTCCGTTAGATGATGGAATCGACGATGAGAGTTATCATTCTTTATTCAAGCCTATCATGGGAAAAGTTATGGAAGTATTTCGGCCTGGTGCTGTTGTTCTTCAATGTGGTGCGGACTCGTTATCTGGGGACCGACTCGGATGTTTTAACCTTTCCATCAAAGGTCATGCAGAGTGTGTTAAATACATGAGATCTTTCAATGTCCCACTGTTGCTGCTAGGAGGTGGTGGATATACAATCCGGAATGTCGCCCGCTGTTGGTGCTATGAGGTATTTTACATAGCCAAACTTTTTTCTTGGTAAAGTTTCTTACCACCTTGTACATTCTACCACAGAACGTCAGTTGTTCCTATTCATAAAATTAACTTGCTAGAGAAATAGGGTATTTGCTGTTTGGTGTGTAAGTCTTATTTGGGATATATGGGTTTGCCAGAGACTTCGCTTCACATGCTACTATTCCAGAAAAATCTTGACGTTTAAATTCATTTTAAAAAATGAAGCAGATGTCTTTCCATATTAGTTACAGATATGTAACTCATATGAGATGCCCGTCTGTCTGTCTGGCATCTCTTTGGTCGAAGATCTAGTTACACATTTTGTTCAGAAGGGAAGAAGTCAAGATGCACTAGTACATGTTTTATGCTGTCGGTTCCAGTAGGTTACCAGTGTACATTTTTTGACCTTTGTTAACTCCTACCATTTTAATATATTCACTACCATTTTTTCTCTTTTCAACAGACAGGAGTAGCACTTGGTGTCGAAGTTGATGACAAGATGCCTCAACATGAGTATTACGAGTATTTTGGTCCAGATTACACTCTTCATGTAGCACCAAGTAATATGGAAAACAAAAATTCCCGGCAGCTTTTGGATGATATAAGGACAAAGCTCTTAGATAATCTTTCAAAGCTTCAACATGCTCCCAGTGTCCAATTTCAAGAACGACCACCTGATACTGAGTTTGCAGAGGTATTTTCCATTCAATATGACAGCAGACACATTACCTTATCAAGAATTCAAGCATGAGTTAGTGGTCAAATGAAATAAGTCACATAACATTTACTTGAGATCATTGAATAAAGTATAATACTATAATGCGCTATTTAATACGGATGTCTGGTGACATGAAGAATGTAAGGTCAACATTGGATAAAATATTTGATCAGGAAAGATGGCAATATACAGAACGTAAGATCAACACCAGATAAAGTAGTAGATCTATATTTAACACTTTTGTACTTTTTTTATTTCTAGTCGGATGAAGATCTAGAAGATGTAGATGAAAGACATGATCCCGATTCTGATGTGGAAATGGATGACCAGAAGCTTCCAGATGAGACACAACGGTAGTCATTCTTTGTTTTATTTTCATCTTTGCATGTCAGATATGTTCTGCTAACTTATCATGTTTGATTTGCAGCAAATCCGCCTCAAACAACATCCAGAACATGAGAATCAAAAGAGAAAATGTAGAAAATGAGATACAAGAACAGGTAATATATTTGTTTTACCAATTTTTTGGATCACATCTATAATCTAAACTTGACATAGATAAAAAGACCTGAAAAAATAAGCTGCTAATTTTGGCATTTGCCATTGATGCCAATTTCCAAATGCTTTGAAGCCTTTTTTGTTCTTTGATTGCCATTGCATAAGTCTACTTTTTTAGTTTACATGTATTCTTATTTTTCTCACTAAAACATGTAATCGTATAATTGTTTTGTCTTTTCATTCTATCCATTTTTTCAATTGATCGAAATTTCTTGCTTCGAGTGTCACATGAACATGACTTAGAAACCATGAACGTCCACAATAATATTGTCTTACCAAAGTTCATTAAGATATGTATCACAGTATAAGTAGCACTGATGTGAGAGATTGATATTTTCTAGCTTGTGACGTGTATTATTTTTTTGATGTAAAACCATCAAAAAAATAACTTTTCGTCTTCATAGGGAAATTTAAGGTTATGGTGTTTTCTGGGACTTCCAAAGTCTTGGAAAACATTATATTTTGTTCATGTGGTACATGTTGATTGGTAGAAGGTTTGGAACTTGCACTATCTTTACAATTGAGGAATGGAACCTACAAGGTTTTTAATGCTGCAGGTTAGCGAATATGTAAAAGCTATAAATTCAGTGATATTGGTCATGGTAGTCAAAGGCGTGCCTCGGGCATTCCTAAAACGCGCATCGCAGTAAGGCGCAGCAACTGCGTCTCGTAACTCACTAGGCGAGGCGCGTTTCTCAGGCGCACCAAGGCGCGCCTTGGTAAGGCACAACCAAGAAAAAACGTGCCTAGGCACACCTTATTTTTTTTAACAAAAATCGTTGAGGCATGAAGATAGCCCTTATCTGATACAAGTGGGACATAGGTAGCCCTTTTCACGGTTGTCAAAGTTGGCTACAATTAAGCTAAAAAAACTAAAATTTACTAAAAACATGGTAGGAAGAACACACATTCTTGTTAGTTTTGTTGACTGCTACTGTTGTTATGCTAGTTCACATGGTTATGTTTTATTTTTATTTTTGTTGATTTTAATATGTTATTTGATTATATTTATTAAATTACTAATTTATTTACTTATGTATATTTTTATTATTTTTTATTTATGCGTCTTGTTTTGCTCGGGCACGTGCCTTGCGCCTCGGACAATATGAACCCTTTGCGTCCCGAGTGCGCCTTTAGCTACCTTAATCTTGGTGCATCAACACATGTCTTCCCTCCCCAGTTTACTGTCACATCCCGATTCCGAAGAATCGAAAGGTCGCCACTGGACGTGATGTAGTACAAGCCTAACTTGCGCTTGTAAAAGGCATGGACTTGCACATGAACAAAATAGACTATATTGAGACTGAAGCAACGAAAATTTAAAGCAGAAAACCAAATAACAACAATGATACAAGAACATTATTATTTTATTCATAACTTGCAGCAAATACAAAGACTTTTAGTAGCCATCCGAACATGCCAACTTGGCGTACAACTTTTGAAACCGAAAATAATTAAATAACTTCGTTTCATACAATATATTCCTTTATACAAAGAAAACAATACACCTTCAGATCTTCAGCTTCCAAGGAAGAAAAGACTTCTATCCCCTCTGGAGCAGAATTTTCAGAACTTGTGGTGGTGGGGTCAGTACATTAAAAAATGCATTGGTGAGTGACAAAACTACACTCACTTGAAAGCAGACACTAACTAATCATGTGAGAAAATATTTCTTTTTAATAAGAGTGGTCTTTCTATCTATCTTTTAACCTACTTCATTTTAAGTCAAACGAAAACAATAAGCCATACTACCTTTTTTTCATTGGTTCAAGCAATTAGAGATTATTCCATGAGCAATATCTATTCCTTTCTACCTTTATCAAACACATCATCATACTAAAATCATGAAGGTTCTTAGGAACATAATAGCATTTCGGGGTTAGAAAACATCAGTAACTTGTACATGGTTTAAACAACGAAATCGTCAAATCCCATTACTGCAAAACAAATATTAGAAATCATATTTATAGACATCACAAATCTGTCCTTGCATCAAATGGTTAGACTTGCAAAATAATTTCATTAGCATGCGACCTAATTACATGATGGTCCATGAGTGACTTATCATAATTAGAAGTTGGGATGTTTAAGTCCATCTCTCCAATTAGACATAACACCTCCACAATCGCAAGGACATATAGTCCTCAGGGTGTCCCATCTCTGCATGATATGCAATATAGACTATCAATTAAAATAAAACAATGCAACAATATATACCAAGCATTTATTTCCTTCTACTCTTTCCATACCAACGGCCAAGATGTGAATCATAGAGCCTTAGCTCTGTTCTTCTTTCTTTTCTTTTCTAAACACTCTTCTGATCTCGGGAATGTGCAAGCTCTCGAGTGTTTTTTTTCCCACAATACAACAATCATAAGTGTTCTTCCACGTAAACAATGATAAGCAAAATTACAACTTCTCAAAAGGAAATGACATCTATAATATGATTCTTTCAACTATTAAACAGAGTGTCAATTCTTTTCTTCTCTATAATCCTTCTCTAAATAAGTTCATATGATCATTTTTCGTGTCTTATTAAGAGCATAAAACTTTCATGTAATTATCATTCGTGTGAATTGAAACTCTATTCTTTAGAAGCAAAATATATATCCATTCTTTATGGGTTCTTTATTGGTCGTGAAAGAATTGGAAAAGAGAAGTCTTGTCTACTCACCTTAGATGAAATGTCTTTCTATCACAAGAGAGTTCCTACCAGAAGTTTTTCTTTTATTCGAGCCAACAAACCAACATCTATAGTAACATAATACCACCTCTAGGAGCGGGACATTTCACCAACCCCATAATACTCCCCTCCCCTTTTTCCCAATTCGGGGTAACTGATCTAAGTCCAACATATACATCATTAGTGGCTGGATAAGTTTCACGAACCAGAATAAGGATGAGCAATGGAATTTGGATCAGAAGTCACTGCTCTTTCTTTTTTTGAACGCTCTAAACTGTCACTTTATAAATTTATTTAACTAGGGGTCTTGACCTTAGTAGTGAGAACTCTTGTTAGTTATTGGTAGAAGTTGTTATCTCCTTAATGGGGGTGTGACTTGAGCTTAGGTGATATGGTACCGTCTGTAGCAACATAATCACATCGAGGCTAGATAAATATTTTGGAACCACACCAAGGAGAAGGACATTACATCCAATTTAAGAGAAATTCTCAATTTCATTCATAAAATTGTCATTATAAAATCTAAAATATCGATGACCTTTTGAAGAATTCAAATTCAAATAAGACAACCGATTCTAATATAAAACACGTAAAGATAATCCTAAATTTAAATTTGAATCTAAGTTTAAATTCAAATATGAATCTAAATTAAATTCATATTTGATGTAAATCCAAATTTAAATTTAAAGCATATCTAAAAGAAGAATAAAGCCAACCTTTTCAAATTCTTCATCCCATTCTTGATTTGTCAATAGTGCCGCCCTTATGTTTCATCAATGTTTGTCAAAATTCGGATCTTATCACAAATCGTCATGGGATCTGATTGAATGAGATTGTGAATCGAATTATGTGTTATAAGGTCCTGCTGGTCACTCTGAAGGTTATGATATATTTTCATGGTTGACAACTGACATTAACATGCATTACTTGAATAACTAACTAGAAAAGAAGTCATTGAACTTTATAATATTATTGAGTTGCTGTGTCATTTAATTTTATCGGAATGATCCTTTCTAAGCCAACTTCAGTTGTAATCCTCACTCATACATGCCAAAGAAAGACAAAAAAACATGGAAGCTTTTAACTTGTAAGCTGTTTAATAGATGGCACCAAATTTTGAATTGGTAGATGAGTAGGAGTCAAATTTTAGAGCTACTAAATAACTATTTAGATTTTAGTATTCTCACTTGATTCAACAATGTAGATAAGAGACTTGAAAATGGCCAGTCCGGCACATTGAAACAAAAGGCCAGGTGGCTAATTCATAGCCGTCTGCTTTGGTGGTTTGGACAATTGGCACATTATTGTCCACATTTACTTGCAAGGTTTTATGCAGTGAACACACAAGTACCTAAGTTATTACAAAGATGCTATTTATTTAGTTTACTGCATTTGCAGATGCAGTTAGCATTATCAAGTAACATTTCATTTCACTGCAAGGGCTTCTTAGGTTGCTACAGGTTCAAATCCCTTGAATTGATAGAATTCATGAAATCACGTTTCAGTTTCAGTATTTGGTTGAGATTTATCAATTCAACATTTCAGTTATTTCAATATGTTTTGTTCAGCTTGAACTGTGACAATTACCTTTTTTTACTTTTGAGAGGTGTAGTCACCTCCCTAATGTTAATGAATAAACATAACTCTTTTGGTATATCAACTTTGACTTTGAGAGGTGACACTAGCATCATTACAACTGTAGTTATTTAATTGATTTCCAATTCATTTTATTTTTGGTTCAAAAATTGGATTTGGGTTCCCCAAGTGAATTAGGAATTCACGATTATGAGCCAAGCAGTGTGAATTGCAGTCCTCTTTGACTTCCAGTCCACAGTAACCAACTTGGCCCCAATTACAATTGCAATTCATTGTTTCAGTGGCTATACATAACAATGAGGTAACCGTATTCCTGCTTATAACATAGCAAATCAACAGTGGAATTGTATTCTGGTATTTACTATTTGTCAGGTTGAAGCTGTGAGTTGGGGTTTGCATGAAATTACTCTAATAGGAGAATAGGGGATGTTGTGACATCCTCATAAATAATGCTCTCCAAATGATGATAATGGTCATCATCATCTAAGCCTTCTATTAGAAAAGAGTCCTCCATGGAGCATAAGAAAACTCCACAAAATAATGTAGTCTTATGATTGGTTGTCAACTTGACGTCAACCGTGTTCTACAATTTTCTCGGCAAACAGATTTTTAGCCTCAAAGAGCTTGCACTTCACTGCAGGATGTTCCATTATTTGAAGTGATACTTCTAAAATCACATCTTTGTACGTGCCCACGTATAAAGAATTACAGAGTTACCTTCCCTTTATGACATAGTTGACACTATTGCTGCATCATGTTTTGTAGAGTTATATTGGTGCGATTTCTGCCAAAATATTGTGTAATAATTTATTGTATTAGGATACGTGCAAATGAATTTCACAGAATAACCTTCGATATCAGGAAATTATGTGTACACAAATGCGTTACTGTATATAACTTGATTGTTCTCCAGCAATCTAGCTTACACAGCTTCTGAAGCATATTAGTCGCTGTTCAGTGGCGACTTTTGTGGAGAACTGGAGAGGATAAGTGTTTCATAGTTAATGTATAAACCTGTCCGGGACTTGGAACCTAAGTCGTGGATGCTACAATGTATCTTTGGTAATTAAATGAGATCTATGTTACTATATAACATCTGATGGAAAAGATTGTTGGGAGCTCTTCTTTCAATTCTTATGCAGGTAGCATATTTATTGATGGTAGTTCATGTAAATGCATTGTGGCATTCACTATTTCTTCCCCATGTTTGGCTAACCCTAGTTTTGAATAGACTGACTATATGCTTACAAATATAAATGGTAGTTAACATAAGTGCATTAGAATATTCAACTGAGTATGCTCACTTTGATGTTTGGGTGACAGGTTAACAAGAGAAGAGTAACTGTGAAATGACCAGGTTATTTTAGCTGCAGTTATTAAGCTTTATACATTGAACTTATAAATCTGATTGCCTGACCTACTTTCTTAGGAGTTGCATTTGAGTTGATAATTTACAAGCCAATATAATCTTAAGAGTAAAAATATCCGAAAAGATTGGGTCCTTTGGGATAAGGGCTTCAAATTAGTTGTCACTGAAACTCCAACTAGAGAATTGGTACTTATGAACATTCTACTAGAAAGCATCTTTTTTTGCCCATCTCATGGATCTTGAATGAAATTTGAATATTAATACTGTCCTTACATTATTTGTTTAGCTAATTTTTATTTTATATATTATCTTATAGTTTGCTTTTATATTGTCCAGGAAGCTCACAGGACAGCTGCAGAGCATGTCAAAGGTGCTGAGCTCATGGCTGAGGAAACATTCTCTAAGGTAACTACTAGTTGTATATGTAATGCAGATTCATCAAGGAAGGAGTTTTGTTGAGAAAATACGGACTCAATCAAGGTCAATCCAAATCACAATCACCATTCTTCATAATGTACACCTTGACTTAGACAAACAAAAAATGAAGTGGTTACGTAGTCCGAACCCATGCATCAAGTGAAGGTGACAGTTTTTATTTGGTGTTCATGACGAGTTGAATAATTGTAACATCTTCACAGTTCACTTGATCCATGGGTTGGACATATCCAAACCCCTTGATTTTTGAGTTATATATATCCAGTCAAGGACTCAAGGAGACATGAATTGTGATTTGGGAACAGTGTTGAACGTCGATTTGATGGATGAAATCAATCACGTATTTGCACAATAAAACTCTTTGCTTAGGTCCTAGGTTGTCAACTCGCGATACATATTGTATATCGATTTGCTTGCATATCGTGTATCACATATCGTACAATAACTCTAAGAGTTTAGGTCTATACTTCTTAATCCGTATAGGAGCACGATTCAATATAAATTTCTCATAAATTTTTATTTCATCTTTACATGTCTATCAAGTAAACTAGTTCCATACGCATATTCTTAAGTATACATTACATGACTCAAGCAAAAGACTGATATTTCCTATTGTCATATATGTACCGTATCGGATCAACCGATGCATAACAAAATGGTAGTGTATCTTATCGCATCGTAAGATATGTATCGTGTATCGAAAATTTTAAATGTGGATTCAAGGCGGAGCAAACTTCCTCCAGTTAGTCACTTTTGATATCACTTGATTGATGAGTTGGAGCCATCCAATCCAATTGATTTTGATTTGTAGGCGATCAAGGATACGTTGATCACGAAGAATAATGTTGACCATCAATATATATGTCGCTTCTAATGACTTTATTTTTATTTGTTAGGATATCGGTAACATGTCAATAGATGAGCCGAGCAACAGAAAGGTCGAACAAGACACCCAGAACCGGTTGCCTGACGGGCCTGCTATGATGTATCCGAAATCATAAATCTGCTGTAAAATAGCTATATCTGCAATGGTCACTTGTTGCTGTTTATCCTTGAACTGTTATTGAACGGACCGTGCCGCTGAACATATACTTAATATTGGAGCTAGGGCTCATTACGTGGAAAGAAGATGGGGTATTTTTCCCTTTTATGTATTATCATCTGAGACATTGAATCAAATATAGAAAGTTGTTTACAAAGCTTTAGTTGATGAATGGTCAACTACAGCTTCAAGCTTTGAGCTAAAAGAAAATCGTATGGGTGATGTATGTATTCTGCTTATATTCAACTAGTTGACACAAATAACTATAACTATATAAAAGTACATTCATGATTTGATTGCCATTTCTTTGCATGAAAGTACTTCCGGTTCTTTGTACGAAGTAACCCTTTCTAAATTCTCTTTAGTAGAACAAGGCTGGTTCTGCCGGTGGAAGGGATATCTTCACTATTGCTAAGTGGGATCAAAACAGTAAGGGGGCGTTTGGTACGCGGTATTTTTTTTATTCCCGGAAAATTTAAGATGGGAATCTATTACCACGTTTGTTTGGCTTATAAAAAATTTATTCCCGAAAATTATAAATATCCGGGTAAATAATTTACCCACAAAACATGGAAATTCTATCCCTTGAGAATAGGTGGGTAATTTTTTTTTTGCCCGGGCAAAAAAAATTGTCTAATTTTTTTTTCTTCTTTTTGATCAATTTTGATTAGTTTTGAACATTTTTTCTTTTGTTGTCGTTTTTATCGTTTTTTTGTCATTTTTTGTCGTTTTTACCAATTTTTTGTCGTTTTAAGCAATTTTTTGTCGTTTTAAGCGATTTTTGTCGTTTTTACCCATTTTTTGTCTTTTTTGTCACTTTTGATTTTTTTTTTGTCTTTTTATCGCTTTTTGGTCATTTTTTGTCGTTTTTATCGCTTTTTGGTCATTTTTTGTCGTTTTACCAATTTTTTGTCGTTTGAAGCGATTTTTTTTTTTCGTTTTTTACCCATTTTGTCTTTTTTGGTCACTTTTTGATTATTTTTTGTCGTTTCAACCCAATTTTGTCCTTTTTGTCCTTTTTTTTGTCATTTTTTTTTCGTTTTAAGCATTTTTTGTCGTTTTTGTAGCTTTTTTGTTGTTTTTACCGATTTTTAGTCGTTTTTTGTCGTTTTTGTCCTTTTTTGTCATTTTTACTAATTTTATGGCATTTTTTGTCATTTTTGTCGCTTTTTTGTCGCTTTTACCGATTTTTTTTTCGTTTTTGTCGCTTTTTGGTTATTTTTTGTCGTTTTAACCGATTTTTTTGTCCTCTTTTGTCGTTTTTATCGATTATTTTTCGTTTTTGTCGCTTTTTGGTTATTTTTTGTCGTTTTAACCGATTTTTTGTTGTTTTTAACCGTTTTTTTTGTCGTTTTAACCGATTTTTGTCCTTTTTTGTCGTTTTTTATCGATTATTTTTCGTTTTTGTCGCTTTTTTAGTTATTTTTTGTCGTTTTAACCGATTTTTTGTTTATTAACCTTTTTTGTCGTTTTTAACCAATTTTTGTTATTTTTTGTCGTTTTTGCCGCATTTTGGTTTTTTGTCGTTTTTACCGATTTTATGTCGTTTTTGTCGTGTTTTGGTTATTTTTGTCGTTTTTACCATTTTTTTGTTATTTTTTGTCGTTTATACATTTTTTGTCGCTTTTTGGTCATTTTTGTCGTTTTAACCGATTTTTTGTCGTTTTTCATCGTTTTTTGTTATTTTGTCGTTTTTACCATTTTTTTCATTTTTACCGATTTTTTGTCGTTTTTACCCTTTTTTTATATTTGTTCATTTTTTTCGTTATTATTATTTTTTATTTTTTTCGGGAATATTTATATTGTCACCAAACATGGGAATGTAATTTTTCAGGAAATTTAATTTCTTAAAATTTGATTCCCAGAAATATAGAATTCCCGGCTATATAATATTCAGCATACCAAACGTCCCCTAAGGCCTCGTTTGGTTCACGGATTCAAGGAATCCGGAAAGGAAACTTGTTCCTTTCCTTTGTTTGGTAGCCACAAATTTGGGAAACACTTTCCTGACATGGGGGAAAATAGGAGGGAAAATGGTTCCTCTCATGACCCATGGGATTCATTTTCCCTCCTCCTTTCCCAACATTAATTACCAAACATTATGACAAAAGTAGCCTTCATTTATTACCTATTTTACCAATTAACTCTTCATTATAATTATGTTGACATTGGATATTGTTGGAACAATGATATATATTTTTTTTCCTTTCCTACACCAACCAAATATAGGAAAAGAAATTTGATAGGAATTCTACTTTCCCATCCCTATGGAAAATACATGGGAATTGATTTTCTTTCCGTGAACCAAACGAGGCCTAAGTGTACAAAAACCATTGAGAGACCTCGAGTCCAAGGATCTGTCTAGATCACTGCCAACACTAGAGTACATACTTGGCGTGCAGGATTCTAGGGTGAGTTTGTTCAATATATTCTACTTTGTACTCTCTAATCTACTTTTCTCTAGCTATATATTCTACTTTGTACTGTAATCCCTAAAACTAAATTGCCCGTCCGGATGAAGTTATTGTATTCCTAGGAATCCACTTTCTATTCTTTCCCTTCAACATTTCCATACTCATGTTTTGGTTAGGTTGAGAATAACAAAGAATTCAATTTTTTCATTCCCATGTTTGGTTCACACCGGGATAGAAATTTTATTTTGTTTAGTTTTCTATAAATACATTTTCATTAATTTCATGATGCTACTGTTACCTAAATTTACATGTTTGAAATAAAAGTTAAAATTTTGAAATTAAAGGGAGAATATTACTATCCAAACAACATTTCTAGAAAAACAAAACTATTCCAGGAGACTTGGGAATACATTTTTCCACATCAATGGAAATATAAAGTCTCTCATATTTTTCCTTAATTATCAATTCTAGATATACCAAACATGCGTAAAAAATTCAAAATTCATCTCCAAGCCTTCAAAACTTGAACCAAACGTCTCATAACGTTAAACATAAATCTTGATCGTGACTTTCCTGATTAAGTAAAGCATTTGACTCCTACAAAGAAAGGAGTATAGAGCTAGTTTGGATTGTAGCTATGTTTTGTACCATTTTCTCATACATACATACCTTGGAAGTTTGTTGGACTAGCATTTCAAAAATGGCCATTTAAACTCCAAAATGAGTGCATGTTTAGAAAATGTTCATCTGAAATGAAACTCGTTTGACAGGTAACTAGACTTTCTAATACGTACTAATAAGACAAATTAAAAAAAAATTCTGGAAATTGCTGAGAAACCCAATTTCGGGGTTGGTTTTTATGAAAAATCCACCCACATGATGGGTTTTATGAAATGTCCAGAACAAACTCAGATCTGAATTGCGATTCTCGTCTTCTTCTTCTTCTTCACGAGAGATCTAAAATCCATTGCTCTCATCTTCAGCAGAGATCGCAAAGATCGTTCGTAGTTCACCATACTTTTTTTTTCCAGTCGAACTCCGATCTTCTTCTTCTTCTTCTTCTTCTTCTTCTTCTTCTTCTTCTTCTTCTTCGACAATTAGGTCAATTATGGAGAGAAGATCTTCTTCTTCTTTTCCATAAGAGTTAGCATCGTTTTGAAAGAAGAACGAAAACTCTTGAATCTTTATTCATGTCAAATTTCTTTCCACAAAACAAAAAAAATAAAAAATTAGGTTTCTGTCAACTGTTCTCCGTCGATATCACACGAAGAACAATCATTCTCCTGCATTTTTAACAAGGAGAATGCCATTCTCCGTGTTGAATGGCATTCTCCGTGTTACTAACACGGAGAATGTCATTCTCCGTGTTTCTAACACGGAGAATGTCATTCTCTTGTGTTTTAACATTTGAATGACAATTCTCCATGTCATTTAACACGGAGAATGTCATTCTCCGTGTTATTTAGCACGGAGAATGGCCATTCTCCGTGTAATTTAGAAACAGAGAATGCCATTCTCCGTACTAAATTACACGGAGAATGGTTATTCTCCTACGTTTTAACACTGGGAATGACCATTCTCCGTGTTAAATAAAAGGAGAATGCCATTCTCCGTGTAAATTAACATGGAGAATGTCATTCTCCGTTTTATTTAACACGGAGAATGTCATACATTCTCCGTGTTTCTAACACGGAGAATGGCCATTCTCCTGCGTTTTAACACTGGAATGACCATTCTTCGTGCTAAATTACACGGAGAATGGTCATTCTCCATTTTATTTAACACGGAGAATGGCCATTCTCCTGCGTTTTAACACTGTAATGACCATTCTCCGTGCTAAATTACACGGAGAATGACTATTCTCCGTATAAATTAAGACGGAGAATGACGATTCTCCGTGTAATTTAACACGGAGAATGGCCATTCTCCGTGTAAATTAAGACGGAGAATGCCATTCTCCGTGTTACTAACACAGAGAATGACTATTCTCCGTGTAAATTAAGACGGAGAATGACATTCTCCGTGTTACTAACACGAAGCATGGCCACCCTCATGCGAAATTAACATTTTTCGTGTTCTAACATGGAGAATGACCATTCTCCTGCATTTTATGGTCAGTTGAAACTTTGAAGGGCCATAACTTTTGACTGGGAGGTCAAAACGAGGTCCGATTTGTCCCAAAATGAGCGTATCTTCGAGGAGCCTGAGATTAACAGTTTCTTCATTAGACGGTCTTCCGAAATTTTAGAATCGCAAAAAAATGATGTTTAGACCTCCGTTTTAGCACTTTTGCCGTTTGTCTCGGTCTTTCCGAAATTTTTCGACGAGTTTTTGAAGATTTTTGAGGAGAAAACCTAGATTCGAAAGTGAGCAGCGTATGGAAGAAGATGAAGTATCGAAACGTTTTTTTTAAGAGTAGTTTCGTGGGTGTTTTCAATAAATTAGAAGGAAGGGCAAAAAGGTCATTCGGAACCCTCTTTATATATTTTTTGCTAATTCTGGGCACGCGATGAAATGTTATTGTGCAGTGGATTTTTCATAAAACTTTTTCGTTTTTTGGGCATTTCATAAATTTCCCTTTTTAGAGGAATTCATGAGTTCTTAATTTTTAAAACTCGGTCATGAAAAGTCATTGGATTATATACATCTCATTTTTTTTTGAGTTGATTTTCCAAGGTACACTTTCAATCAATGTTAGTGAAATCCATATGTCACATTTTTATTTTGAGTTCGTATTCGAATTTTGTAGCAGGAACTCAAAGGGACTGTTTGGATTAAAAGTAAGTGTATTGAAAGTGACATGAAACTACCACTTTCATTGGAAGTGCCCATTGAATTTAGCAGTTTCAAGATTTAGTTGGACGTTGCAACTGCATTGCAAGTGTAACATATATGACAGTACCCAGTTCTTGTCCCCTCTTTTTTGTCCAATTTTTACCTACATAAAAAAAGTGAAGGAAATGTGTTGAAAGTGGTGGATTTTTGCTGCAGATGCGATGGCTCAGTCGACATCTGCCTCTCCCTCCCCTTCCTCCTCCATTTCCAGCGCCTCCTACGATGACCACCACAACAACCCCTACTACAACCCCTAGTTGGAATCCTAGTTGGCCCCGCCGCGCTTGCGCTCAGCCGAACGTCCCTCTCGTCGTCCTCTTTCGACGACCGATGCTCGCGCTCTTTGAATGCCCTTCTCGTCGTCCTCGAACTCCTCCACTACTCTGGATCTGGGAGAGGATGATGGCGTTGGAGGAGGAAGGGGACGAGGGAGCGGGAACGATGAGGCCGGTGGAGGAATAGCGGATGAGTTTGAAGGAACCGAGGTCGGGGGAGTCGCGACAGAGGCACGTTGCCCTCCTCAACCGAGGAGGCTGCCACCAGCGACGGTCCTGACGGGCAAGTCATCCTCGACCGAGGCCGTAGCTCTCCTGATCTCGTCGACCGAGTAGAGAATGGGGTCGGATGCTAGAGCCGTAGCTCCCAAGTGTTCGACGAATGCCAAAGCGAATCCGAGCTTTGCCATCGTAAGCACCTTGCCGTAATGTCGAAGCTTGACCGTTCTCTCCCGTCTTCATTACCATGAGCATCTTGCAATGCCCAAGAAGAACAAGAAATATAGAGGAGGATGAAGGATAGAAAAATAAAGGAAATAAGAGAACCGTGTTGCTGTTCTTTGAATAGAGAAGGAGAGAAAGAAACAACATATAATCTTGTTGGAAGTCTAATCCAATCATTAGAAGTCCACAATTTTGAAATTCTTCACTTGCGAGTGACAAAAACTTACGTATTCCAACACATTTTAAAAAATAATACTGTATTATAATAATACTATATTATAACATAGTAACGGTCATACTTTTTGAGAAGTTACAAACATCCAAACAGTCCTTAGTCAAATTGGGAGATGAGCTGATGATGAACTTCGAAAGCGCAATGGCTGGGCAACTAATAATTGCGGTTGTCAAGTGTCAAATCCCACCCCTCCGTGGCAAAGCAAAGCAAAGCAAAGCAAAACAAACAACAATAATTGAGATGATCCATCTGTCGATCTGTGTGTGCTTCCCCCCTTCTTTTCCCCTCTGTCTCCCTCTCGGTCGCTCGCCCTTTTACCGACCGAATCATAAAATAATGCTGCATCGATGAGCTAGCTACACGAGTGAGTGGCGACGGACGAGCCCTTGCCATCTCCGCCGTCGATTCTTCTAACATCCACCCACCACTTTCCTTTCCTCATTTCTCAATTCTCTCAGTTTCTATTTCTAATATAGTTCTGCTGCTGCTGCTGCTGCTGCTGCTGCACCCTCTCTTCTCGAGCAGCAGCTAGGGTTAGGGTTAGAATCGGAGTTGGGGGAGCTAGCTCGATGGATGCTTGCCATCGACCTATTTCTCCTCCTCCTACTCCTCCTCCTCCTTAGCCAGCCTCCTAATTATTATTATTATTTATTGGATACACCGAGCAGCAGCAGCAGCAGTGGGAATAAGAAGAAATGTTGAAGGGAGGGTCTACTTCTCGCACGGGGGCGGTCAGATCTAACCCTCCGGCGGGGGCTCCGTCGTCGTCGTCGCGCAACGCAGCAGACGGGAAGAAGCGGTTCGAGACAAAGACGTTGGCGTCATCGACGGCCAAAGGGACGACCTCCGCCCGCTCCACTCAAGGCAACGCCCAATTATGCATATTATTATTATTATTATTATTATTATTTGGCTTTGCTTTAAATTTGGTTGAAATCTAGCACATACTACTACTACTAACTGCATCATCTATGTACGCACGTACGGGTTCTCAAACCCCTCTACTCTGCTTTTGTTTTGTCCTTGGATGTTCCATACTTCTTAGCAGCAGTTGTTTCTTGATTCGACACTTCGTCGAGTTTGTGTAATTTCAGTATGTACAACAAGATTCAAGACTCGCGTCGGATGCTTATAGTTTTTTTTATCTTTTTTTATTTTAATTAATTTTTAATTACATTGTCGTACAACCACAAACAGGGCCGGCCCGGGGGTTGGGTTGTCTTATCCGGAACTAGTTTTGCTTGCCCCTTACTGTAGGTCGATCTTGGAGACCACGACCTCTATTGGGATCATGCTGAGCCTGGGGTTTGTCCTAACTAGGGGAGGGTTGCCCTAAGCGGAGGGGGGTTACCCAAGTCCGAAGTCTTGTCTCGCTTATCCATGGGCCGGCCCTGACCACAAACCATAAGCTTGTCCAGCCGTTCACTCTTCGTCTCGTGCTACGTTAACTAGCTTGGCGTCTGAACGAACGCTTCATGTCCGATGCGGGGGTGAGGTAGGACTGACAAGAGAGAGAGAGGGAAAGCATGAAGGTCATTGGTAAGGTTCTTTCATCTAAAGCTTAATTCTTCTTTCTTTGTAAAAAAAAAAAAACTTGAGAGTTCGGTATGGTGGGAGAGAAAACAAGAATGTACTCACAAAGTTGATTTATTATTCCCATTTTATAGAACGATAGTACTTAACTTGTATTCTATTAACAGTGTTAAGGTATCAATGAACATAGAATTTTTTTAGCATAAGTAATTGTTACAATCGATATTAGTTGTTTAAGTTGGTCAATGTTTGCGTGTTAATAACTTGTTGAATAAACTAGAAAAGATAGTGCTTCTCTGGTGTTGTATTAACAGTGTTATCGTTGGTTAGTGATTGCGTGTTAATAACCTGTTAGAAGCTCTTCTTTTCTTGTGGTTTCTTCAATGTTAACATGTGGGATTCCAACCTTTTGTGTAATGGCCTAGATTATACATGTTGTAGGATTGCAACCATCAATGTGCACCCGCCAATTGGCAAGAGGTTTGTCCCAAGTTTTGCGGTATCGGAATCAGTATTGGACTCCTATGAGTATCAGGATAGGCGGTATCGGCAATATCGACGGTTTCAGATCGGAGTATCGGATTTTTTGGTATCAGAAAGCAAATAATTATTATTAAATTTAGAGAAAATATTTAAAACGTTTAGGCATAATTTTTAAGTATTTTTGTATTATTTCATAGTAGTTTTGAAAGTGAATGAAATAACAGTCGCCCTTGATGATTGGTTTACCTATGATAGATAAGTTTTATTTATTTACATGCTTTTACAACTTTAATATGCTTTTACATCCTTGCTTATTAGTCTTTTCCGTTTAATTTTCTTTGCCGAATTTACTGGGAAAGAGACTGTCAATACCGATATCGGGTCGGGACATGCCAAAACTATTTGAGTATTATTGGCTGTATCGAATCGGTATCAGCTGATTCTGCAAAGTATACTTTCTCCTACATATATTACCTTCTAAGTTTTTTCCTAGTTGACATTAAAACACGGCTAAATTTCAACTTGATACCCTCAACTATCCATGTTTTGTAACTTGATACCCTAAACTTTTAAAATAGTTAACTTAATACCATCAACTATTGAATATTTTCAACTTCATACCCTAAAATCCAAAAAATTCCAAAAATACCCTTGCCCCCCCTCCCTCCCTCTCCGACGTCCCCCCCCCTCCCTCTCCGGCGTTCCCCCTCCCTCCCTCCGGCGTCCCCCCCCCCCTCTCTCCCCCGGCGGGCGGCGCGCAGCAGCAGCGGCGGCCGGAGCAGCAGCGGCGGCGCGTGCAGCAGCAGCGGGGCGGCGGGCGCGCAGCAGCAGCGGCGGCCGGAGCAGCAGCGGCGGGCGCGCAGCAGTAGCGGCAGCGGGACGGCGCGCAGCAGCGGCGGCCGGAGAGGGAGGGGGGGGTTTGGGAAATAGAGAGAGGGGGGGAGGGCATTTTGGGAAATATATTTTTCAGGGTATCAAGTTGGCTATTTTGAAAGTTTAGGGTATCAAGTTGCAAAACATGGATAGTTGAGGGTATCAAGTTGAAATTTAGCCTTAAAACACAGATGCACTCGTCATAAGTTAATTGCAGTTTTATTGTATCCATATTTTATTGATGGTGACATACTCACCATGTCGGACCTCAAATCACCTGGTAGAGAGGATAAAGCACCATCACTTGCACCGCCAATTAACAACAGTTTTTCCTACCCTGCAAGGCTAAAAGGTCCCGCTGAGTTCTTACTCTTAGAGCGGGACTTTATATATTCCATAACATACAAATTAGAAAGTTATCTGGTCAACATAAGAAAAGTATTTGATCCATATAAATGGGAAAATAAATCTTTTACTGATGTGTCAAACCACTCTATTCCTTAGTATTATGATGTTTGAAAAAATGGAAAATAATCTACTAATCTACTAATTCACTCTCTTCGTGCCTAATATATGAGCTCTTAGGAAACAAGAAGAATGAGGGAATCGAAAGGAATCGATCTATTTTTTGGGATAATCAAATAGTATACTGAATAACGAGGGATTCCATTGCCATAGTTTGGTTAGGACTTAGTAGTTGTTTGCCAACAGAAGGTTTGAGAAATCCTATGGGAGTTCAGAGTGGGCTACAAAGAACTGAAGAAGGAATGTAAATATCGGCAGAATCGATTTTTATAAAAAAATGGAAGATGAAATATAGCTAATGACATTAGAGTCCTAGATCTTCTTACCGGTTTGAGAATGAGAGTGAGGTCATGCTTTGATTGACACTCAGGCCAAGGTGTGATTAACCAAGGAATTTGATGCTTTGAACCAAACTACTTTTGTCCATTTTATTGGTTGTTTTCATGTTTACTAACATATTCTTCGACAGTTAGGAATCATATGTTAGATAATTCATTTCTAGTAGATACTGAATAAGATGAAACCAATCATCTTCAGATAAATTACCAGCTCTTAAAGGAAGCCTAAACAAGCAAAGCAATAGGCAAACTTAACTAGCTCGCACTTAATAATTTTTGCAAGTTGATCAATTTATTAGTCTGAATTTAAAGGACTGTGTTTTTTTTTTCTTTCTTCTTCTGTTATTTTAAAACCTTTACATTTTTTTCTCTCTCCCTAAGCTTCATGAAGGGCCCCTCCGATTGCTTGAAGTATTAAATGCAATTTTTAGTCACTTTGTTTGGTTCCTTTTTTTTTTCTTTCTGAAATGTCATACGTCAGCTTCCAATCTATGCCATATTTTTTACTTCTCCATAACAAATGTCTCATCTATTATTTAGTAACTATCCACACACCTACCAGTCCCTCCACACTCTCAGATGGTCCCACTTGTTAAGTCATCAAGTAGATTTTGAATTATGAACTCAGGTTTCCTGAGTGTTTAACTTGATAATGGGTGTTATAATGTGATCTGCTATTATTAAGGTGAGAATGCTCAATTGGGTGAGGAAAGTAGGCGGAACTAAATAAAAGAGCTTGTGAGGATGGTTATCCATTATAGACCAAAATATTAGGTGTTGGGCTTCGAAATTCTAAGAATTTGAATTAATAATTTAATATATTATGATCAAGCTAGGTTTTATTATAAGCATGATTTGGCCTTCCAGGAGCACTTTGAATTATATTAAAAAAAGGCAACCAAACTGATTTATATCATGGGTTGCTGTCTTTGAGCATACAAAACAGATGTTTCATTTACTAGCTGCTACAGGACTCTAAACATCTTTTCCAGTTTCCACACATCACCTTTTGTCTTGCTATGTTGCATGCACTAGTGCAAAACATTTTGGTTTTTGTTGGTTCCAAAGTTGATTTATAAATGTTCCGTGCATCAAAGAAACTCTTTCATAGTTCAGAAACTGCAAATTACATACTTAACTGTTATATAATTAGCATTGCAATATATGCTTACCATTACAACAGTAGTATCTGATTTATATACGATTGCAGTGTAGCATTGTACTATATTACAGTTTGCTCCTATGTGTTATCTCCTGAAGATCAGATGCTTATCCCTTCCTGAAACTGACTTGATTTGTACATCACCTCCACATCTATATAGATATTTCTGATATAGGAAGTGAGGAAACAGATATAAGCACGTCAGAAGGAGATGATTCATCATGGATTTCTTGGTTTTGTGGGTTGCGAGGAAATGAACTCCTCTGTGAAGTAGATGAGGACTATATACAAGATGACTTCAATTTATGCGGGCTTCAGGGACAGGTTCCCTTCTATGATTATGCACTGGACATGATTTTGGACAACGATTCATTGAGCGGTATGTCTGCAAGTTCTGATTTATGTTAACATATTTTGTAATGCATTCGTAGTTTGAAATTTCATTTTCTGTTGAAGCCTTTCATATCTGATACCAGGCATCAGGCTAGGCTACTAATTATTAGCTCTAATAAGATAAAATAATTTCAGAACTGGCTATGCATTGAACCTTGAGTTGTTATCTTTGAGTTCGAAAGTCATATTTACCAATGTGATTCAATGTTCATTTAGGTGAGGTAGATGGTGAAGAACACGATGAAATTGAGTCCGCCGCAGAGTTATTGTATGGTCTTATTCATGCACGCTATATTGTAACCAGTAAAGGGTTAAGTGCAATGGTAAAGCTTGTCACTGGGATTCTTGTTATGTTATATTTATGTTTATGTATATAGTAAAAAATGATGTTTTGGCTATGATATAGCATGAGAAGTACAAGAAAGCAGATTTTGGGCGCTGCCCTCGAGTCTTTTGTGGAGGTCAGCAATGTTTGCCTGTGGGTACATCCGATATTCCCCAAAATGGTTCCGTGAAGATTTACTGCCCGAAGTGTGAGGACCTTTATATCCCAAGATGCAAATACCAAAACAGTATCCTTTTATTTGTTACTCTCATCTGCATCCTGCCAAGTTTATTGTGTGAATCTCTGTTATATGTATTATATCATGTTTTAATAAGTTCATGCATGAAAAATCAACTTTAAGATTTCTTTTTGCTACCTTTGTAAAGATACTGGTAAGACAGTTTGTTGGAAGTACTTGAAGCATTCTACATGGTCACTGAACTATTTTGAAGCTAGACATTCTTAACTTCTAGTGGCAAAGCATTTAATAACTGGACTTAGGTTTACATTTGATCTGATAGATGGTAGTTACTCTATTAGGGAAGAGCCCAGTAGTTGCTATGTATTAGGGAAGAACCAATTGAAGGTGCCGCAGGAAAATATGATCTGTTCTATAGGTAAAACTGAACATGTACATCATAGCAGGAAATTCCTGCTATGATATAGTAGGAAGCAATTTCTCATATATATATATATATATATATATATATATATAGAGAGAGAGAGAGAGAGATATATATATATATATATATATATATATATATATATATATATATATATATAGAGAGAGAGAGAGAGAGAGAGAGAGAGAGAGAGAGAGAGAGAGAGAGATGATAAATATATATTACAATTGTCCTGCGTATGCACGTCCTCGGCCTACTGCCTCCTCCTCATCAATCAACTCAGCAGTGTCCTCTATGTCTTGCCAGTCTGGTCGTCATCTCAAGCCTCGATAGAATCACAACAACATCGGTTGCAAACTCGCACATTTATGAGCATAGCGGCCCACACAGGCCACCAACTTCCCACAAGAATCAATACGTGCCTGACTTGGGAATTCCTTGTAAATAATTCCTCCCCTAGATCTAACCCACTTCGCTTGGGGACTTCCGTCTCTACCTCCTTTTCACTCTCTTATATATATATATAGGGTATATACTGTCACCACCTCCTTTTCACTTTCTCTCATATATATATATATATATATATATATATATATATATATATATATATATATATATATATGCCAATGGCGCGGTGGTGCACCGGTAAGACCGTTGACACTCGGGGGTGAAGTCCTGGGATCGAACCCCATGGGAGCGGCTGGGTGGCGGTGACCACGGCTCCCGGGCCATGGCTGGCTGGGTGGCATTGTCCACGAGCCTTGGTTTTTTATAATATATATATATAATATATTTTATATATATATATATATATATATATACATATATATATATATATGGCGCAGATCAAAAGTTCCGTGGGGGGAGCCCCGTCTCATTGCACCATCGGATCGGGGGGCCCGCGTGCGTGCCCGCTCGATCCAACGATCGAGGGCGACGGGGCTCCCGCAGGGCTCCAGATTCTATATATTAAGTCATTATCTCATATTCCTATAGGAAGAGCCCAGTAGTTGCTATGTATTAGGGAAGAACCAATTGAAGGTGCCGCAGGAAAATATGATCTGTTCTATAGGTAAAACTGAACATGTACATCATAGCAGGAAATTCCTGCTATGATATAGTAGGAAGCAATTTCTCATATATATATATATATATATATATATATATATATATATATATATATATATATATATAGAGAGAGAGAGAGAGAGAGAGATGATAAATATATATTACAATTGTCCTGCGTATGCACGTCCTCGGCCTACTGCCTCCTCCTCATCAATCAACTCAGCAGTGTCCTCTATGTCTTGCCAGTCTAGTCGTCATCTCAAGCCTCGATAGAATCACAACAACATCGGTTGCAAACTCGCACATTTATGAGCATAGCGGCCCACACAGGCCACCAACTTCCCACAAGAATCAATACGTGCCTGACATGGGAATTCCTTGTAAATAATTCCTCCCCTAGATCTAACCCACTTCGCTTGGGGACTTCCGTCTCTACCTCCTTTTCACTCTCTCATATATATATAGGGTATATACTGTCACCACCTCCTTTTCACTCTCTCATATATATATATATATATATATATATATATATATATATATATATATATATATATATATGCCAATGGCGCGGTGGTGCACCGGTAAGACCGTTGACACTCGGGGGTGAAGTCCTGGGATCGAACCCCCATGGGAGCAGCTGGGTGGCGGTGACCACGGCTCCCGGGCCATGGCTGGCTGGGTGGCATTGTCCACGAGCCTTGGTTTTTTATAATATATATATATAATATATTTTATATATATATATATATATATATATATATATATATATATATATGGCGCAGATCAAAAGTTCCGTGGGGGGAGCCCCGTCCCCCTGCACCATCGGATCGGGGGGCCCGCATGCGTGCCCGCTCGATCCAACGATCGAGGGCGACGGGGCTCCCGCAGGGCTCCAGATTCTATATATTAAGTCATTATCTCATATTCCTATGAGTCATGCACACGTGGACCAATAGGAATGGAGTGTACCAGTGTACATGGGTGCACATGGGATATAGGAGTCCATTCCTATTGGTAAACATATGCACGACTCGTGTAGGAATATGAGTCAATGACTCATATCCCGTTTACCCTATATATATAATGCTCATAAGAAGAATGTGATCCTTTTAATGCTTATAAAATGTACGATGATGTCTTTCCTACCAAAAAGTTGTTTACGAGTATTTGTTAAAGATCCATTTATTCTGGGTCTTACCCGTTGTGACACACTGACACGTATCCAAATATGATACAACACAATATGAACAAGGGTGGTAGGGAAGAAACATTGTAATTGGTGTATCCTATTGTACTTCTGAGCAAGGTTCACAGTATCGGAGTCGGTATCAGACCCTTCCTATAAGTATCGGGATTGGCGGTATAGGAAGTATTGACAATTTCAGATCAGAATATCATATTTTTTGGTATCGAAAAACAAATAATTATTTATAAATTATTAAAAATTTAGAAAAATTGATATATTTAGGAATAATTTTACGTATTTCTTGTGTTGTTTATTAGTAATTTTCGAATTAGATGAAATAGTAGTCACCCTTGGCGATTGGTTTACCTGCGATAAGTAAGTTTTTTTTTACATGCTTTTACAACCTTATTATGCTTTGACATCCTTGTGTATTGGTCTTTTTCGTTCAATTTTCTTTGCTGAATTGGCTGAAAAAGAGACCTCCGATGTCAGCATCGGTCGGTATCGCATCAGGACATGCCAAACCGTATCGGTATCCGATATGGCAAACTATGCTTCTGAGTGTACATCGTGGCCAATATGTATCCTACACTAACACAATATGATATCACTTTTTGAATATTTATGGTTCCTAGCACTTTGTGTTTGACCAATTTCCGTTGACAAAGCAAAAGCCTAAGCCATCGAAACTTAACAGAGAAATAACCTCAAAATTCAACAAAGACAGGATTTATCTGATGTAGAAGATTATCTTTACAACGTAAAAGAATAATTGTAGTTGTAGGAACACAGTACATCCTGGTCCTGGTATGGGTGCATATACAAGGTATGTTACCTGTCTTTATTTTGGTACATGGGGGATAGGCTGAGTTCAGTTCATGGTACACTTCAAAATATTACTTTGATAGATATTATTACTTAGTTCAAAATTTAACTCGAGAATTTTGTGTCATCAGAAAAAAGAAACTTAAGAAAGCACAATAAAAATTCAACACACATTAGTTCATTCTGTTCAATAAGATATGCTTCTCAAGCATACATCAACTAGAGCGAAACATGTATAATTGTGCCAACCAAAAACATGTAAATAAACCATAAAACAAAATAAAATGCCAATTAACTCCAAACCTTTATACAAAATAGTAAAAACACCATAACCTCATTATCTTCTTTGCATAATCAACATGCAAAACAGAGTCGTGACTCGTGCCCCATGAGGCAATAAAGAAACAACTATGAACTCCGAAGTCCAAGTTCATAAAACAGAAAGAGAAGTACCAAAAAAATAAAAACAACAAGAAATATATAACTACAATGAAGCCAAATGTTGGTGTTGATGTCCACTGGGAACTTAGGTGGCATTGTTACAAGAAATATATAACTACAATGATGCCAAATGTTGGTGTGCTTGATGTCCGTTGGGAACTTAGGTGGCATTGTTACTGTCTTTGGTGACAGCCATTGCAATCATCAGGGTATTAATGTGAATGGTGAAAGAAGAGAAGAGAGAACTGAGGTGAGATAGTTTCGTTGGGAAGATGAGACCCGAGAAGTGACTGTCATTCTGTTGCTGTTGTAGTCTGAGTTTTCTTCAGAAAATGAGAGAGGAGGCAAGGAGAAATATTAGAGGCTAGGGCTTCTGATCTCTAATTTGGAGATTTATAAGTTTTGTAATGGGTGAACAACATACCTTGCTGACCTGTTACGGTTATTGAACCAAACTCATTAGGGCGACTTTTGTAAAACTTGGCAATATCTATATTGGATATCAGCCGATATTGCGGCCCAATCTGTATGTTGGGCCGGCATAATTCCAAAAGGACAAATGATAGAAGACACATTGTGATGTCATTTTCCTCCTAAACATGTAGGGGACATCTAAAGCAATGCAGTCTATTAAGTTTCAGCTCCAAATGTTCTCTGAAAGGACATGTAACTAGCCAAACACAAACAGCTACACTTATCGTCCTTCATCGCATTGTACCAGTTATATATTTACCAGCAGTAAACCTTTTGCGAAGGACTCTTAAATTAGTAAACTAACTGACATATTGACCTTATTATGATGATTCATTCTGTGCAGGAATGCAGCATGCATGCTATTACTTTTAGTTATATCACATTTGTATTTTGTTCTCAAATGAGATGCTGAATCATCACATTTTGCCACAGCACTGAGCATTTCTTACTACGATCTGTTTCTTTGACATTTTATTCAGATATGGATGGTTCTTACGTCGGCACAACATTCCCCCATCTGTACTTAATGACGTACCCTTCCATGAAACCTGCAAAGCCTGTCCAGAATTATGTGCCCAGGGTCTTTGGTTTCAAATTGCACAAAGGGATCTAGATGATGCCCCTAGCATGGTTTAGAGGACAATAAGGCTTACTAGCAGCTTTATTATTGAAAATTTTGCCAAAATGACAAGGTTAGTCGTGCAATCGGTAACTTGATGTATTTTTATTATGAATTTTTGGCGGCCTCGGATAAATTAGACAGGTTGCTGCAAGCATACTGTAGCTGTTAATGATAGATACGCTGGATTATGGAATGTGAGACGCCACCATGGTGCCGTTTTTATACTGTTGGCAAGTAAAATGTTGAATGATGTGGCCTTGTATGATTTACTGCTGCGTAGTTGTATAGCTTTAGATGATGGTGTGCATAAACAAATTGCTCCAGCACTAAATTTCTGTCCACGCTGCACAAGTCTAACACAAAAACTAGATGGTGGTGCTTGTACGTTTTGCAAGCTGTGCAGTGTGCATGTTACTGAAATGGATGTAATGCCAACTTGAACACTAAATTGTCCTAGTCTTTCGTTTGAAGGATGGATTTGGATTCGTAACTGAAGAAGTCAATCAATAAATGACCTGATTAAAGGCATGGTAGCATTGCACTTGTGAATTTTAATTCTGATTTGTAGCATTACAGTACTAAGTTAAAAACTATTCGAACTTTGGTTTGCGGAATTAGGAATGGAAAGCCATTTATTTTTTGTGTTTGATTATCGAAGGAAGGAGCATAATTTTCATAGGGAAAGAAAATAGAGAAAAATAGTTTTCTCCATCCACTTCAAGTATTTTTTTTTTTTCATCCCATGGATTTACTTTTTCTTTCAATCCATATTCCAAGCACCGAAAAAAATGATGAAAATTATAATTTTCCAAAAAAGAAAAAGAAAAAAGAGGAAAGAATTGATTTCCTTTCTGTGAACGTTTGCCTTTTGTGTACATATTTTATTTTATAGAACTTGTAATTTCCTATATACAAATGTTCTTTTTCTATATTGATACCCCCATCATGTGCTCGCTAAGTCGCGTGTGTTTAGTTTTTGTTTAGTGTGGTTTAGAATCAGCTATAATTAAAGTAGTATTTTGAAAATTTATTATTATTTATGTAAAAGAGAAAAAAAAAGAGATGATACTGCCTGTTTTCCTTTTCCTTTCCTTTTTTAGGTTTTTTTTGTCTTTGTTTCTAGTGATTTTTGGAGATATTTAGAGTAGATAGAGTAGAATTGTAGATAAGTTATCTTACTCTTGGTATATATTTGCATAGATATCCATGTCATTAACATTTGTACCCATTTATTTATAACTTAGATACAACTTCTACGTGAATAAATACTTTTAGGGGGTGTTTGATGAGTTTTTTTTTTTTTTTTTTTTTTTTTTTTTCCAGACAAACTTAAGGTGAGAAATCTATTATCATTATCATGTTTGGTTTAGCTTATTAAAAATTTATTCGTGTGAATACTTAAGTAAATAATTTACAAAATATGCAACTTCTATATCTTAAGGATAGGTGGGTATAGTTTTTTTTGCCATGAGGATAAAATGTTTCAAAAAATATTTTTTTTTTGTTTTTGTTTTTTCATTTCTTTAGATTCTTTATTTAATTTTTTCTATATTATTTTATTTTATTTTTATTTTTTATTTGGTTTTCTTTTTTAAGGTTGTTTTCTTGTTTTTCTATTTTTTTCATTTAAGAAAATCTACATTTTGTTTTTTGTATACTTTTTTTCAGAAGTTTGCGTACACAATAAAAATATATTAATATTACGTGAGATAACAAATATTTCGTATACAACAAAAATATAAATCGTCAACAGTAATGATGATATGAGTACTGTACTCATACTGCCAATATTAATAGCGACCTGGGCACGAGACCGCCGTATTTTGTTAAAATATGCATATATTATTCAGATTGCCATTTTTTGTGTGTTCACAAACAAGTGAGCAAAAGAGCCCAATACTCCATGCTATTGGCGGTGTCGCCCCAAGTCGTCAATGTCGCCAATCAATACTGTCTGCATATTTATATGAAAAATAAATTGCGTTGCATTCTATTTTTATTATCATAATTTAAGGTGCATCACATATAATTATCATAATGTATAAAATTTATTACTTTTGACGGAAATCGTCTATGACCTACGGTCAACTCCTTTAATGGATATTTTATGACCAAATATCCCTTTCTTCATCTTCTTCATTGCGTGTCCCCCTTCCTAGCATGCTCCATTGACTTCCTTTCCGCTGCACGCGCCCCCGAACTATCGCATGCGCCCCCATACCGTTGCACCCATCCCCGCACCACCGTGCGCTGCTTGTTGTCACTGCCGTGCGTTGCTTATTATTGTCGTCGCTGCACACTGCTGCTACTGTAGATGCCCTGCGCGCGGCCGCTTGCTGCTAACGCAGCTGCGGTTGCTGCTAGCTGGTGTCGCTGTCACTGTTGCTACAAGCTGTTGTCGCTGCTGCCACTGCTACTTCTCCTGCTGTGAGCTGCTACCGCTGCTACGACTGCTAACGTTGATGCTGCTTGCTTTGTTGCATCCGCTGCGAACACCTCACCCCCCCCCCCCACCACTACTAAAATATGCTATATTAGTGACGGAATTTAGCGACGGAATAAAATTACGTCGCTAGATATGTAATATAGCGACTCCTTTCTATAGACATCGCAAAACGTTCAGCGACATATTATTAAAATATGTCGCCATATATTAAAATATTTGCGACGTTTAGCGACGTAGATTGTTGACGTCGCTAACTTTTTTACTTAGGGCACGCTGTTTCCTTTTTCTCTTCACTCGAAAATTAGAAATTTCCCTCGATCGAGCACTTCCCCCCCGGCGACCCCTTTCTTCCTCCCCCCCCCCCCCCCCGGCGACTCCCTCTGCCCCCCTCCCCCCCCCCCCCCCGCGAGCTCCTCCTCCCCTAATTCGAGCTACTCCTCCTCTTCCTCATGTAAACCCTAACCTAACTCCTCTCCCTCCTCCTCCTCCTCCTCCTCCTCCTCCACCTCCTCTCCCACGGACACACACACACACACGGACACACACAGACACACACACACACGGACACACACACACACACACACACACAGACACACACACACACACAGGGACACACACACACACACACACACACACACAGGCCGAACCCAATCGGATAAACCCGTTAATGGGTTGGGTTAGGGTTGAAGATACTCGGGTTCGGGCTCGGATTTGGGTTAAAGTATTTGAACCCTTGTAAGCAGTGAAAACTGCTGTAAAGCTTGCTAAGGGGACTTAGCATGTCCAAGTCCCTGTGTAGAGCCCCATCTATACATATCGGTTAACTGATATTAGATAGGGCTTGGATTGTGGGGGATCAAAATAGATGGGCAATGATAGTCTAGAAAAAGCTCGGGTTTGGGCCAGTAAATTAGTAGAAGTAGCAATGTTACTTGCTTAGCAACAATTGGCCTTGGCAGTATGGCTTGACCTTGCATAGCCAAGGCTGACTTTGGAGCCTGTACATAGGTTTTGGGGCAATAGAGTGATGCCCACTCGAGTGCAGGCATCAAGGGGACTAGTTTCACTGCAGGAGGCTCGGGGAGCTCCTGCAGAGAGCAGGTTTGGAAGGAAAGTGCTGGGACTATACTTGGCAGCAGTAGGTTGCCTGCACTTAAGCAAGGATTGGGAGGATAGCCCAATACATAGATGTAAATATAGAGTAGGTGTCATATATTAGTTAAATAGATAGATTATTAGTCTTCAGTTGTATAGTTGTATGTATCAGTTTCAGTCCCCCTTACATCCAGTTCAGACCCATTGGAGTATGGTATCAGTTTAGGATAATTAGTTCAGCCTAATATTCCCATCTTTTTCAGTCTAATGCCTTTGAGTTTTAGTCCCATTTGTTAATGGTCAGTCCTAAATGTTCAGTTTGTTACATTATTGATTCAATCCCATTCCCTTTAAAGTTCAGTCCATTACTTGTTATATTAGTATCAGCCATATGAAGTATGAAAAGGTTTATAGTATCAGTCTTTTGATAGGATGTATCAGTCCTTTGATGAAGTGGATCAGCCCCTATGTGAGTGTTAGAAAGAACTGATATCAGTTGGTATCAGTTGATAGGTAAAGGGGGGAGAATTTTAGAATCAAGTATCAGTCAACCTTTCCTATCTTGGTATCAAATATCTGATATGAAGAGGATATAATATCAAGTCGAGTAAAGGAATTGGCTTGGGGCATAGGCTAATAGGTCATGTACACTACTCATGTGCACTGGTATACACTGATGTGCAAATGATGAAGGGGAGGAAAGGATCAAGTGTAAGGCAGGCTAGGGGAACTACCCTGTAGGCAGGCTAGGGGAACTACTCTGTAGGCAGTGAGCTCAGGTAGGCAGAGCCATGCCCCGTCCGAGTTGCACCCCTACACACGGTTACCATGTCTCTCTACTGTAATATACACTAGGAAGTTCAGACACTGCAAATATCGGTGTTTCTTCCATGTCTATGTCTAGTGAAGGATAATTGCCTAGACTTAGTCAACTTCACCCAGTTTGACTAGTTTGTCCAAGATATTGATTTAGTCAACTCAACTTCACCCAGTTTGACTAGTTACTACGCTGAACATTTGTGTCCATCTTTGCAGAATTATTTCCAAATGAATATGAATTACTACTTGCGGAATCGTTCATGGATGTAGAATCGTCGTCCTGATGATATGTATGGTGTGCGAGATGAATACATAGCGGGAGTAGAGCAGTTCCTGCAGTTTGCTAAGGCGTTCCCTCAGTACATGGACGGCACCAAAATTAAGTGTCCATGTGTGAAATGTCATAACGTAAAATATTATCCAGAAGTGGAAGTGACATATCATTTGTACTCGAGGGGTTTCACGCCTAATTACTATCAGTGGACCGCACACGGAGAACTTGTGTCTTTAGCATCAGAGCCAGAGCCTTATGTTGAGCCGTATATGCATGCGGGTCCTAATTTTGTTTCAGATAATCATGCATACGACGACGGGTGCGTGAACATGGTTTTCGACACTGCGAGGCCTAGTTTCATTCATGATGCAGATGAGGAGGCCCCGAATGTCGATGCTGTAAAGTTCATTGAGTTGCTGGAGAATGTAAGGACTCCATTGTATCCTGGTTGTGAGGATCATTCACCGTTGGAGGTGATTACAAGACTGTTGAGCATTAAGTCAGATTTTAACATGTCACAAGAATGCTACAACCGAGTGTTGGAGTTGATTATAGTGATTTTGTCGGCGGGTGCTAAGTTACCTAAAGACTTCTATCGGTCTAAGAGGATGGTGAGATCGCTCTGGATGGGATACGAGAAAATCGATTCTTGTCGTAATGGGTGCATGTTGTACTATAAAGACGACAAGGACGCAGATTTGTGCAGATTTTGTGGTACTGATCGCTATAAGACAACTAGTACAGGAAGGTCTACCGGTGCAAGAAGACCGACCGATTCAATGCACTACTTGCCTTTAACGTCGCGGTTGCAAAAATTATTTATGGTGAAAGAGATGGCCGAAAATATGAGTTGGCACATGCGAAAACAGATTGAAGGAGTGTTGGATCACCCATCCGATGGAGAAGCGTGGAAGCACTTTGATCGAGTGTATCCTGATTTTGCTTAAGATCCACGTAATGTCAGGTTGGGGCTATCTTCTGACGGTTTTACTCCTTTTGGTCTTTCGGGATCCCAATATTTGTGCTGGCCTGTGATTGTCACTCCGTATAACCTACCGCCTTGGATGTGCATGAAGACTCAGTACATATTTCTAACCGTTATAATTCCTGGTCCGAACAATCCCAAGAGGAACATTGATGTGTACTTACAGCCTTTGATAGATGAGTTGAATCAGTTATGGGAAGTAGGCACTAACACGTACGATGTTTCCAGGAAGCAAAATTTTCAGATGAAGGCAACCCTTATGTGGACCATCAACGAATTTTCGGCCTATGGAATATTATCTGGATGGAGCACTCATGGCCGTCTCTCATGTCCGTATTGCATGGACCGTACTAAGGCTTTTCGCTTGAAACACGAAGGAAAATCGGGCTTCTTTGATTGTCATCGACAATTTCTGCCAAAAGATCATCCGTTCAGGAGGAACAGGAATGCATTCCGAGCCGGCGTTATAGAGAAGGGTGATCCACCGCCAAGATGGTCGGAGCCACGATATGGGAGGAGGTTAGAGATTTTCCAAGTGCTATCGAAGATCCTACAACTGGGTACAAGTGCGATGGATTTGGTAGAGATCATAACTAGACAAAGAGGAGCATATTCTGGGATCTGTCCTATTGGAGTACCAATCTGATCAGACATAATCTTGATGTCATGCATATTGAGAAGAATGTGTTTGATAACATAATTAATACTGTGATGGACGTAAAGGAAAAAATGAAAGACAATCCCAAGGCCATGTTGGACTTAGAAGAAATATGCAAACGTCCTGCGTTGCATTTGATAGAGGAGAATGGAAAACAGTTCCTGTCGAAGTCAATTTTCTCACTGGACAAGGAGGATAAATGAGTCTTTGTCGGTGGATCCAGGGCCTAAAATTTCCAGACGGATATGTGTCAAATCTGAGAAGATGTGTCGATCCGAAGGAAAACAAATTGACGGGTATGAAGAGCCACGATTGTCACGTATTCATGGAGAGGTTAATTTCGATTGCATTTCGGGAATTCTTACCGCAGGCAGCTTGGAATCCATTGACGGAGCTTAGCATATTCTTCAGGGATCTTTGTTCTAAGAAATTGCTCGTTGATCGTCTAGAAAAGCAAGAGAATGACATTACGGTAACACTGTGCAAGCTAGAGAGGGTGTTTCCTCCTGGATTCTTCGACTCTATGGAGCATTTGTCGATTCATCTATCCTATAAGGCACGTGTTGGTGGACTCGTCGAATATCGATGGATGTACCCGTTCGAGCGACATTTGAATCACCTAAAAAGAAAGGTGAAAAATAAGGCACGGGTCGAGGGTTCTATTTGTGAAGCCTATGTTCTCGAGAACATTATAAACTTTTGTTCGATGTATTTCAAGCCTCATGTTGCAACTAATAGAACGAGAGCTTCCAGAAACGACGACGGAGATCATGAATGTAATGATACAATACTGAAGGTATTCAATGCTCCAGGAAAGCCATCAGGTAAAATGAAGAAGAGATATCTGAACGATGATGAGCTAAGGGCTGCTCAGGTGTATGTATTACTCAACTGCGACGATGATGAAGTAGAGAAGCTGGAGGGATAAGTAATTAATACGTCTATATTATTTTAATAGTGTTGATTATTATACTATTATATTAATTGAACGATGTTGTTTTCAGCATATTTAATGATGATGTGAGGTCAGGTAGGCCACACATAACAGAAGAAGAACTAGAACAAGAAATGAGGCGTTATTTTCCATCATGGTTGAGTGCATATGTAAGACTTAAGAACTCTGTAATTACCTTTCTGTATATGCACTTGAGAATAAGCTTAATTTATTTTTTCGTGGTATTTAGGTCGATCGTCCATACGCAAGACTTGAGAATGAGTCTATTAGAACGCTAGCCAAAGAACCAATTTATGCTGCAAAAATATGGCCAAGCTACTGTGTTAATGGGTTTAGGTTCAAGTCAACAACTTATCCGATCAGAGATAACTTTGTGGATCTCGATTCCACCAAAAATAGCTGTTTGTGTATCAGATCTTCGAACTACAAAGATGTTGATGCGGGCAACGATTTCTATGGCGTCCTACGGGAGATTGTGGAGCTGACATATAGTTATGGAATAGAGCCTGCTAAGATTGTGTTATTCAGGTGTGATTGGTTCGATCCGATTGAAGGTCAAGGTTGGAAAGTAGACAAGCATGGTCTTGTGGATATAAACTATCGGCGTCGATATCAAGCCTATAAACCATTTGTCCTATCAAGTCAGGATCAGCTCGTGTACTTCACAAGTTATCCTAAATGAGAAACAACAAGGTCGGACTGGTGGACAGTATTCAAGACCAAAACTAGAAATACCTTTGAGGTTGACGATATAGCTTATCAAGAGGATGAACTACCTCTTGTAACAAATATTATAGAAGTGGACACGACGAAAGTTCCTCATTACACATCTAATTGTAAAAAAGAAGTAGAATTATCTGAAGAGGAAGATGCAGATGAAAGTGAAGATGTAGAAGAGGAAGAAGAAGAAGAAGATGAGCTAAATGAACTAGATGAATTTTCAGAAGAGGATTAAATCTGTACGTTTATTTTATCATCATATTTGACACTTTAGTGACACTTGTATCATATAAATCTGTGACACTTTTATATGTGACTATGATATTTTTCATAAATCTGTGATGTCTATCATATAAATATGTATATTTGTTTTATTGTCATATGTTATTATCAGGTATGACTAGACCAGTAGGACGACGCGGAGGATATTATATTATGCAGTCCCGTCTGTCTCGGGCTAGGGATGCAGATTTCGTACCCTCATCCTCATCTCCGAGTACGCCAGTGTATCGTTCTGTTCCCGGTCCATTACCGGGACAGGACAGTTCCAACAGGTTGGCGTCTCCTCCCTCGTCGTCCAGCATTCCTGATCCCGCGTCCAGCATTCCTCCTGCCGACGGCTCTATGGGGAGAGCCGACGCCGAGCATACAGAGGACGACGATCATACTGATCCTGCCCAAGCAGGAGGTGAGAGCGACCCTCCATGTGCTCCCCCGGACGAGACGCGTATGGAGATTTGGACGGACGGGCCTACGAAGTAAGTTAATTAGTTAATATATATTTCTCAAAAGATTATATGTACATATATATATTCATGAAATTTATTATTGTATAGATATCGGCCTCCTGTAGTACAGAGACAGCTGGGATTATTTCAGAGGCATAACTATGGTGGGCCTTGGATTAACTACACTACTAAAATAAGGCAGATTAGCGACGTCCAGATACGTCGCTAATTAAGGAAAATACGTCGCTAAAGGTAATTAGCGACGACTTTAGCGACGAAAAATGAAGGTCGCGAAAAAGCTAGTCACAGATGACAAATTCGTCGCCTGACGTCGCTGTTTGCGACGTCACCACAAAGTCGCTGGGTCGTCGCAAAATTGGCGACGGCGGGGGACGAATAGTAACGTCGCCAAATTAGCGACGTTGTGCGACTACATAGCGACGTCGTTCTTTTTTATGTGCTGACATGGCATGCATGCCACGTCAGCATTTTAGCGACGTATGACGACCAAATTAGTGACGTCAACTCTATGCCACGTCAGCTACTAAGCGACGGATAGCGACGGGACGACGCTAATTAGCGACATCTGTTTACGTCGCTATACGTCGCAGAACGTCGCTATACGTCGCAGATATTATGAAAAAATTTAAAAAAATATGTTTGGTATTTTTGTTATGCTGTGTGTCTACACACATCATCACAAAAATACCAAACATATTTTTTAAAAAATTGGGCAGCGCCTCCTTTGTATATCAGATCATCGCTTATAACCCAGCGTAGGTATATTTGTCATCCCTGTCGCAGATATCACAAAGTAAATATCACAATAAAAATACCAACAAAATAAATATCCAACAAACATACATGTCCACAATGGAGGGCAAATAAGAATGAAAATCAGTGTACAGAACGGTCAATGGGCCCATAGGGCCAATACATACAAACATGATAAAAAAAAATCTACTGGATCACTGAGGACCCCTGCCGTGCATCTGGGATAGCATGTACTCATACTGCTCCTGTGTGACCTGCACCGTAGGGGCAATAGGAGGTTGTGCAATGTCTGGAGTCGGTGCCGTCGATGGACCGGGAGGACGTATCTGCTCCAGCTTTCGCAGTTGCTCACCATGCGCAGCAAGGGTACTCACCATCCTCTGAGTACTCTCCTCAATCGAAGTTTGTACCTGAGTGAGTGAGGCAGACATGGTCCTCTGCAATCCATCCAGCTCGACCTGTCTACGCTCTGTGCGCTGCGTAGACTCGGTGAGCGTGTGCAAGCTGGCAGCTGTAGCCTGCTGCAGACTCATCAGCTCCTGTATACTGCACTCGACAGCATCAAATCGTCCGGTGATCATCGGATCATCGGATCGTCGTTCTGCGGTATGCTGATCAGAAATCTGTTGCTGCAACTCGCGACGCAGCTCGTCGATCTGACGACTAATATCCTGAGCTCGTGATGACGCCTGCGAAGCTGGAGACTGCGCACTGACAGAGGAGACCCGGGATGACTCTGAAGCCAAATAGGCGCCGTAGGATCCCGTACCGTAGTACGTACCCTTCTAAAGACCGCCAACGACGGTCATCCAGAGGTCGTCCGACGATGGAGCTGTAGGCGGCTGGGAGAAAGTACCAGCCCCTCCCTCTACTGGCGCACTAGCAGCAGCAGCCACCTCCTCTTGTAGCTGAAGAAACTCGGCCTAGAACAATGTTTGATAACGTATAAGTGTTTGCTAAAGTCTATATTGATATCTATTTTCTAAATTATAGTAAATTAATATAAAGAATAGAACGTACATATGCCTGCATCGCCCACTCGTCAATGTACTCCCCAACCCTCCGATGGGTGACCAGGAAGACGATCACCATGTTAGGGTCCTCACCCTTTTTTACCTGTTAAAATATATTATCTATTATTAGTATTAAACATTCTATCCAACTATATATAAAATGATGTCCGTCATAGCAAACATTCTATCCAACTATGACGGATATTAGGCAGTCCCTGGTCACCCATCGGAGGGCTGAGAAGTTCATTGACGAGAGGACGACGCAGGCATATGGATAGAATGTTTGCTATTACGGACATCATTTTATATATAGTTGGATAGAATGTTTAATACTAATAATAGCTAATATATTTTAACAGGTAAAAAAGGGTGAGGACCCCAACAAGGTGACCGTCTTCCTGGTCACCCATCGGAGGGCTGGGGAGTTCATTGACGAGAGGGCGACGCAGGCATATGTACGTTCTATTATTTATATTAATTTACTATAATTTAGAAAATAGGAAAATAGATATCAATATAGACTTTAGCAAACACTTAGACGTTAGCAAACATTGTTCTAGGCCGAGTTTCTTCGGCTACAAGAGGAGGCGGCTGTTGCTGCTAGTGCGCCAGCAGAGGGAGGGGCTGGTACTTCCTCCCAACCGTCTATAGCTCCATCGCAGGACGACCTCTGGATGACCGCCGTTGGTGGTCTTCAGAAGGGTACGTACTACGGTACGTGATCCTACGGCGCCTATTTGTCTTCAGAGTCATCCCGGGTCCCCTCTGTCAGTGCGCAGTCTCCAGCTTCGCAGGCGTCATCACGAGCTCAGGATATTGGTCGTCAGATCGACGAGCTGCGTCGCGAGTTGCAGCAGCAGATTTCTGATCACCATACCGCAGAGCGACGATCCGACGATCCGATGATCACCGGACGATTTGATGCGGTCGAGCGCAGTATACAGGAGCTGATGAGTCTGCAGCAGGCTACAGCTGCCAGCTTGCACACGCTCACTGAGTCTACGCAGCGCACAGAGCGTAGACAGTTCGAGCTGGAGGGATCGCAGAGGACCATGTCTGCCTCACTCACTCAGGTACAAACCTCGATTGAGGAGAGTACTCAGAGGATGGTGAGTACCCTTGCTGCGCATGGTGAGCGACTGCGAGAGCTGGAGCAGATACGTCCTCCCGGTCCATCGACGGCGCCGACTGTCACGACCCGCTCCCGAATAATCGGACACGAGTCGGACACGCCCAGCCTTCATTGTTAGACACAATGAAGTAAGCTGTACCAATCTAGAAAAACTAACCAGATAAACATGAAAGTATAGAATCACAGCATCTATATAATGTGTCCCAACCGGAAAAGAGATACAATATCTGAATTTATTACAATTCAACTATAAAAGTCTGCTAGTCTCAATACATGGAAAATAAATGGAACTAAATGAAGTACTAGGCCTCTGCAGCCTCTAGGTCACAAGCAGCTCCAGCTGGCTCAATAGGGAAAGCAGTATCCTGTCCATAGTATGTGTCACACAAAGCCTCCATCTCACCTATCATAACATATCCAGTCAGGAGCGGAGCAAAGTACAGTTCTAGGTAATGAACAATAACATATGATATGGAAAGTAAATGCTGGAAGAACAGGATAAGAACAAGTATGTAAAGAACATGAAGAACATGAACTACTGCTATAAAGATACAGGAAAGATCATGACTATAGCATATATCAAGATCATAGGAAACTAATGTAAGAACAAGATCCTGAACATGTGTGTAATATATTTGAAATACTTCTATAATATGTGACCGGCTTAGGTAAGATCATGAAAGAGCATGAAAAGATCCTGAAAGATCATGTGGGTACGGCTTAGGACCCGCGTGCACTGTGCGAGGCCTAAGCTAAAGATCATGAATAAGTATCCGGGTTTGGTCACATATCTAGAATATTTCCCCACCCCAAGATTCAAGTAAGAGCATGAAAGAACAAGACAGGTAAGATCATGAACGTGTCGCAGTGTGTCAGCAATAAAGAACAAGAAATGCACTGATCAAAACCATAGAATGTACTTGCCTTGCTCCAGGAAAGTACGAGTAGGCAATAGAGCTAGATATCCTCCTGTAATGATAATGGTGTGTACAAGTTGGTTATGATCAATCTAAATCTAATTTATCAACAATATTCTAACCATGAATTAACTTCATTTAAAACTAGTTCTATGGTTCCCACTCCTCAAATACTTCCATAGAAAATAACCAAAACTAATAGTAACTCAAATACAACTTCAATTAGTAGCTAAATAAAACTAACATGGTCTTGTTATAGACAGGATCCTCACCAACAGTGTATGGGAATTAGGAATCTAAGTTTACTGAAAATTAGCATTGATGAAGGTTATACTGAGATTCCATTCTCAGGATGTAATATTCCTGGACTTCACAAGAGTCTCCCTGAGAACACCCAGGCATTATTCCTATTTCAGCAGGGATTACATCCTTAGAACAAACAGGAATTTCATTCCTGTTCTGGAAATGAAACACTGGTTTCAGTTTCCTGAGAGCAATCTCAGATTCCTGGAATTTCTCCTTGAGTCTACACAGGGTACATTCCCTGGGATTACACAGGAAACACATTTCCTGAGATTACTCTCAAAATTCTCAAAAAACTCCCCAAGTAGTTCTCAGGTTGGAGTATGACAGTAAGTCTACTTCATAACACATAGGGTGTAGTTGTTATCTCCCACACAGTTCACTGAATACCCCACCATCAACTGAATTTCCAACATCCTGAACTGTACTTGACAGTCCAAAAACTCCAGGTAAAAGCTTAGGGTCTGCTCAGCTACCAGGGACAGGATAGCTACATAATACACTCAGATCACCCTGTCCTTCTTTCAAGACAACAACCTTCAGTCAAGTGCAAGGGACATAAAGTATTCAACTAGGAAATGATATAGCAGCAAGATTTGCAGAACTGCAAAATGCATCCTTAAATTCAGTCCTGGATCAGGACAGGGATCCATCCCATATCAATCCTCATTAGAACATGATGCAACCTGTCAATTTAGAGGTCAGGCTCACTGTCATCCAGGAATAACAATACTGGTTCAGATTTCAACCAAGGCCCTCCTGGAACTTCCTGACCTCCTTATTAACATGCCAACATTATACTCTAATCCATAATACTGGTATGAGCAAAACACTAACTGCTTATTCTTAAAAGTCATATAGAAAAATATCAAGAGAACAATATTTCTCTCGCAATGCACAGGAATAAACACAGGTTATTTCATTAATGAACTCTGATACCCAACTGAAAATGGTTTGAGAAACTCATAGAAAGGCTGGAAAGAATGAGTAGCTCATCTCACATGTCAACTAACTTGCAAGAACTAAACACAAGAAGTAGAATATGAGACTTGATAATTCCCACTGATGATCCTCCAACTATTCGAATTCATGTTTTAGTTATTGTAAGTAAGTTGACAGAGCTGAACTCATCATTACTCAACAGGACATCTCAGAGTTTGAGACACCCACAGGTCATTCTTCTATCTCACTGTTACACCAAATGAGCTCCAACTGGCCATAACCAAATTGGCTGAATCAGAAGTTAATGCTACAATAGGAAAACCTTTGGCAATTTGGTTATGCAGTCAACTACTCGATTCAGTGCACAGGCTTATATCTGGTTCGAAATGAACCAAGATGGTACACCACCATATCCAATTTAGAACACAGCATTCATCAATTGACAGGACACTGTTCCTGAGAACAGGCTACAACATCCCTCATCAATTAATATAGATAGGAAAATCCTACTCTTAACAACTGATCATCGAAATTTCACCCAGCCATTTCCTCGTCACCTTGTGAAAAATAAGTTACACTAAAAGTTAAGATAGATTACCTGATTGTTATTGTATGAGTAGATCTGATCAATTCACAAGAGGCTCCCAATCTCCACTGGTTGCTAATCCCAAACAAAACAACTTAAGAATAGTGAAGGCTGTCAACGAGTTTATATCATATTAGGAACCAGATCAAGGAGAAATGATAGGACAGGAAATTTGAACTGATCAATAACAACTCACCCCAAATTCGAAAGGATCAAAGCCTAAACCACAATTTCAATTGTCACAGAGTCTTCAAGGAATTTAAACAAACAGTAAGCATGCATCTGCATTCAGAACACCAAAAATTATTCACTCGATCTAGATCAGTTTGGATCGAGACCAAATACTCCTATAATTTAAAAAACCGGTTCTGATCAGAGAATTGAATGAATGAACTGAGGAATTCAATACTCACATTCATTTGATGATTATTCAGGAAGTATCAATCGATCATCAAGCTTGGATCCAGTGGAATCAAAGATGAACAGCCTTGATTGTTCAATCCTTCAAAAACGAACAGAGCAAATGAACAATTTCTGATCAAGAGTGGATCAAATCGAAACCATACTCGAAGTACTTACCAAGAACAGATCGAATTCTAAGTTGAACGACGAAGCACACTCTCGATTGCTGGCTAGGATTTCCAAGAACTACTCCTTCTCCTTCCTCAAGCATCCACCATTATCTCCGGTTTGAACTCAGCTGTAGGAATGAGATGGAAAGGATTTTGGTGAAATTCTGAAGAGAAGGTGGGATTAAATAGGAAGGATAGCGTGGAGAGTAGGCCAAAATTGGCGGGAAATTCTCACTCTTCTCCCTGGTAATTGGTTGGCACATGGCCTCTGCCATTGGCCGTTAGAATCTTCAATTTGAAATGAGAAGGTTGTTAGAGTTCAGCTAGGGAAGAGAATGTGGTAGTAAGGATTTTATGGTTTGGGCTTTTCAGTAAGCCCAATCCGAAATAAAGTTTAGTCCAAAACTTAAAGATAGCCTAAATGTAAATTCACATATTATTAAACATAATAATTCCAAATTATTATTAATAAAAAAAATAACAATTCAAAAATTTCACTATTTAGATAGGTGGAGTTACACCGACTCCAGACATTGCACTGCCTCCTACTGCCCCTACGGTGCAGCTCACACAGGAGCAGTATGAGTACATGCTATATCAGATGCGCGGCAGGGGTCCTTAGTGATCCAGTAGATTTTTTTTATCATCTTTGTATGTATTGGCCCTATGGGCCCATTGACCGTTCTGTACACTGATTTTCATTCTTATTTGCCCTCCATTGTGGACATATATGTTTGTTGGACATGTATGTTTGTGATATTTACTTTGTTGGTATTTTCATTGAGTACATTTATGATATTTACTTGGACATGTATGTTTGTGATATCTGCGACGGGGATGACAAATATACCTACGCTGGGTTATAAGCGATGATCTGATATACAAAGGAGGTGCTGTCCAATTTTTTAAAAAATATGTTTGGTATTTTTGTGATGATGTGTGTCTGTGTAAACACAAACACAACATAACAAAAATATCAAACATATTAAAAAAAAAATTCATAATATCTGCGACGTATAGCGACGTTCTGCGACATATAGCGACGTATCCAGACGTCGCTAATTAGCGCCGTCACGTCGCTATTCGTCGCAATCCGTCGCTCAATAGCTGATGTGGCAGAGAGTTGACGTCGCTAATTTGGTCGCTGTACGTCGCTAAACTGTTGACGTGGCAGGCATGCCATGTCATCACATAAAAGGAAATAACGTCGCTACGTAGTCGCACTACGTAGCTAATTTGGCGACGTTCAGATTCGTCGCCCTCCGTCGCTAATTTTGCGACGACCCAGCGACATTGGGGTGACGTCGCAAACAGCAACGGAGGGCGACGAATTTGTCATCTGCGACTAGCTTTTTTGCGACCTTCATCTTTCGTCGCTACAGTCGTCGCTAATTACGTTTAGCGACGTATTTTCCTTAATTAGCGACGTATCTGGACGTCGCTAATTTGCCTTATTTTAGTAGTGCGCACACACACACACACACCCATCCAGCTGCCGGCAACGGAGAAAGAGGGGAGGGGGTGCCGAAGAAAGAGGGGGTGGAGGGAGGGGGGGCTCCGGCTGTCCGCAAAAGGAAGGGAGTAGCGGAATGCGCACGATGGGGTTGACACGCGGCATGGGTGAGCGTGCGGGGAAGACAGTGACGACATGGAGGGCATTCAGTTCCTAAAGTATCAGTCAAAAGGGTTGACTGTCAATGACGACTGTTTCCATCAAAATTGGGGGTTCCATACGTTACAGTAATTGTGTGGGGTGCACATCAAATTATGGTAATAAAAATGGAATGCAACTCAAATTTTTTCTAAAAAAATACAAACAAAAGTATTGTTACCAAACTGCCACTACCAATGGCAATCTCGTGCCCAAAGGCCCCAAACAGACATTAATTTTGGCAATTGCTGTTGACGATTTATATTTTTTGTTGTATTTCAAAGGGTTCGTTATCCCCACGTAATAATAATATTTTTTTTATTGTGTACCCAATGCCAATCTCTTGCCCAAACACCCATTAGTATTGGCAATTATGTTGGCGATTTGTATTTTTTCTGTTGTATTTCAAAAAGTTTGTTATCCCCATGTAATATTAGTATTTTTTTTTTATTGTGTACGTAATGTTCTATATTTTTTTGAAGTTTTTTCCTCCTTTACTTGTGTTTTTTTTAACCTTTTTTCATTTGTTTTTAAGAATTTTATTTTCTTTATTTTCGATTTTTAAAAAAATAAATCTGCTTTTCAAATTTTTTTTTCTTTTTAATTTGTTCTTTCTATACACTTTTTAAAGTGTTTCTTTTCTTTTTATTGTTTCTAATCTTTTTCATTTTTTTTTTCATTTTTTGCAAAAAAAAATCGATTTTTTTTTCCTTTTTCGCTTTTTATCTTTTGTCATTTGTTTTTATGGTTTTTTTAATATTACTTTTCGTTAAAAAAAACTTTTTGTTGTTTATTCTTTCTATACTTTTTAAAAAGTTTTCTTTTCTTGCTTTTTATCGCATTTTCGCATTATTTGTTTCCTTTTTAAAAAACTCATTTTGTTTGGTTTTTATACTCTCTTTTTTTCTTGTTTCTTCTGCACTTTTTATGTTTTTTGGTTTTTTTTTTATTCGTTCTCGTTTTTTTTATTTTTTATCATTATTTTTAGTTTTTTCCAAAGAAAATGTTTATTAGTTTTTAACATTTTTAACATTTATTTTTTGCTTTTTTTATTTTTTTTCATTTTTCGTTTAGAAAATGTTTTATCTACGTTATACACAGTCATAGATAAATAGTAACAATTATTATATATTTGTAATCATAAATTAAAAAAAAATTATATATATATTTTTAAATAATGTAATTTTTTTGCACGAGCAGCACTTCCTTATCGACAGCATGGGTACCGACCTCCCACCAGTCGTGTTTTCTGTGTTAGTTGTGGCCTTGTGGGTCCCATTGTCCAACCAATAGTAAAGCGGTACGTGACGTCGATTTCGACCGTGTGGTGGTCTCCACTCGTGAGTTTAGAAATTTTGTTCCCCTGTGGGCTAGCAGCCACATCAACTATTGGGGTTGTGGAGCTGTCTGTTTTCATAAGAGGACAAGGTGTCTGTGGAAGGAACCACAAATAATATGCGTGTAAGACTTGGCTCTTCCAAAGGTGCGGGAATGGGAGAGAGGGGCGGGCGGTGGACCGAGACTAACGAGCAACTTGGCATCGACCAATTGGTTACTCCTTGGACTAGATGTTTCTTGATAGCTTCAACTACTCCAACTGTAAATAGACTGTGTGGTCCGCTTCTCAGCCACGCAGGAATATATATATATATATATATATATATATATTTTGGACTTAATTGTAATTTGATATTTTCAACTATTTTAGTTTGTCAAGTTGATATCTTAAACTTTTTTTTGAAACAATTTTGTATCCTGAAAATTTTTTGGACACAAATGTCCCTGCTCAAAACTGAAAACTACCCACAACCCATCCACCCCCCTCGCGCCCCCTTCAGCCACCCCTCCCTCTGGCCCAGCCTCCCTCCCCCCGGCTGCACCCTTGCGCCTCCCCGACCCACCCCCCTTCCTTCCCCCTCCCTTCCCAATGTTCTATTCGGCGGGAAAAAAAACATAAAAGTGTACCAAAGCTACAATCTTTCTTCAACAAACAAGCCTTCTTCAAAGGCGGCGGCCACGCCATAAACCAGAGAACATAAAATCTTCCCCCTTCCAAAAGAGAAACCAAAATATCGGTATCGGAAGATCGAATCCTCACTCAAATCCAGTTCCAAGACCCTAACTGGATGATTCCTTCGATTCTGAAGCTCCAGACGACTCAAGAATCACAAATCTCTTGCATTTGTAAGGATTCCACCAGATCCCGGTCCAATTCGAGCAAAAGAAGCTGAATCCGAACCCTAGGTTCTCCAGATCTCCGTCCAAAAATCCACTGCAAACGCTCCAAAACCCTAAGTAAAGCTAGGAAATAATAAGAAGTTCATACCAAACCTTAAATGGAGATCTCCTTAGCGTCCCACTGCTTCAAGTAAAAGAAGCCCAATCGGAGCCCTAGATTCCCGGATCTCGGTCCAAACTCACTGCAAATGCTCCAAAAACCCTAATGGAAAGGAAAGGAAACTGATTTCTTGATATTTTCTTTCCTTTAGGAAATTATAATTCCTATAAACTTTCCTTTCCGGTGTTTGGAAACATCGGAATTATAGCCGGAATATATCTTTAATTTTCATTATAGTGTTTGGTGTTTGTAAGGAAATGAAACAAAATCAAGTCAATTTTCCAAAAATACCCTCGTGCTAATAAAAATAATTATTACTTAGAAATATTTTTGTCTAAAAGATATTATGGATAAAAATGGTAAATAATATTATGAACATGGATATTTTGGTCAAAACTTTTTGTAAAAAATACGGAAAAGTTGGAGGGAAAGTGATTCCTTAGATAAATGGGAGGAACCACTTTCCCCCCTATTTTCCTACCTCTTGGGAATCATTTTTCCTTTCCAACAACTTTCCTTTGGCTCCCAAACATAGGAAAGGAATCACTTTCCTTTCCCAAGCTCAAATTCCGGTAACCAAACGAGGCCTAAAAGTAAAGCTCTACAAAACCAAAAGAACTCTGTATCAAACCCTAGTTCGCCGAATAGAACACTGGGGTGGGTAGAAGGGGGAAGGAAGGGCAAGGGTAGTTTGGGATTTTTTAATTTTAGGGTATAAAATTGAAAATATATAATAGTTGATGGTATTAAGTTGTTGAATAAAAAAGTTTAGGGTATTAACTTGAAAAACTGACATAGTTGAGGGTATCAAGTTGCAATTAAGCCTATATAATGAGGCTTCAATACGGCTCAAAAGTGAGCCGTCTAAGCCGTATGTATATCATGTTCTATTTTATTTTCAAAAAATTTTAATTATGTAAAAAATTGATGAAAAAAGTTTAAATTTGTTATATATATTCAACATGGAGAATCAAACTCAACCAAACAAAAACAATACCTCATACCTTAACCACATGAGCTAGAAGAGATATTTAATTATAATTGAAATATTCTTATTGTACGTTATTATACGTACAAAGCACGTGCATTTATATATATATATATATATATATATATATATATATTTTTTTTTTTTTTTTTTTTTTTTTTGGGGGGGGGGGTGGGGGGGGTCCGGGGGTGGGGGGGGGGGGGGGCAGGGGGGGGGGTGTCCGGCAACGGGTGCCACCCGGGGCCGCGGCCAAAGCCGCCCAGCCACCCCGGGTGGAAGGGGAGGCTCGAACCCAGCCCACCCCTAGGGGAGCCAACCCTCCCAACCACAAGAGCTAGGCCCGCCGGACATATATATATATATATATATATATGTGTGTGTGTGTGTGTGTGTGTGTGTGTGTGTGTGTCCCTAAGGCACTAGTCTAGTGGTAGTGCCCACAAGCAGATGTCTTGAGTTCGAATTTCCCCTCAGACGGATGAGTGACGAAAAATGATATATATGAAATTTTTTAAGGTTTCAATTTGTAATTTCACAAAACTATGCGCTTTGAGCATAATTTCTTAACTTCAATTTTCTGTATGAAAATTTCCGAAATAATAATGTTTAAAATCCATGACAAGTTTCAGGCAGTCAGCTTGATGCAAGAACGTGAATCACTCGAGACAAGGGGATGCAGGTAGGTATCATAGTTAGGCAAAGAATAATATTTCAATTTCATTCCAAGTAATCTCTATACATTTTGCTTAATAGCTCCAAATTCAATTTTACCTATAGCTATATACAGACTACAGTACATGTCCAGAGCTCGTAGCTTATCATAAGAGATGAACTGACAGCAATAAGTAATCGGATCTGCTTCCACGGGGAGCTTATTCTGAGAGTTCAGCATAACTGTAGTAGCACGGACCGGTCGACCGCTGTCTTTTCAATAGGAAGCGCACAATGTTTATACATCTTGTGCCCTCGTCGTCTGTACAAAAAAAATTCGTAACACTTTCGGCTATACACCCTATAAATATAAATATATAGTACACTGCGGGCATTACATCTGACATGCTACATAGTCGATGTTGCATCTGACAAGTGAATGGTTTGATCATCAGATAGATGGCTCACGAAAGGGCTTCCTGAAGCATCGAGATCAACCACCACAGTATCACCAGGCTTGTATTCTCCAGTGAGAATTGCTTCGCTTATTACATCCTCGATGAGATTGGTGACTGCCCTCCTTAGCGGTCGAGCACCGAAGGTCCTGTCATAGCCCTGTTGGCACACTAGATCCATGACTTTATTCGACACTTCAAGGCCAATTCCCAGGGACAGGAGCCTGCTCTTTACTTCTTTCAACATAATATTTAGAATTTCCAGCATCTGAGAGAGGAACCAAGGAAGACTATTATTCCAGTTTCAAGCTGGTGGAGAAATATAGCCTTAAAATACTAAGAATAAGTATCATCATCTTGCAAGCAGGTAGTTTACAAGGTAATGACCTTTTTGATAACTAGTATGCTTGTGTTCAAAGTAAACTGAACGCTTATACAAACCTGTGCTTTCTCAAGGGACCGGAATACGACCACTTCATCTATCCTGTTGAGTAGCTCGGGCCTAAAATATGCCTTCAACTCTTCCATTACAAGTGCTTTCATTGCAGCGTATGAGCTCGTTTCTCCATCTTCTCCAAGAATAAAACCCATGCTCCGCCTGCCTTTAGAAATTGCAGTAGAACCAATATTTGATGTCATGACAATCAGAGTATTCTTGAATGATACCCTTCGCCCCTAATCAAGTCAAACATATTGAATTTAAAAGACGCAAACTAAGGGTTACATATAACTGTCACTGAAGCAGAAGAAAACTGTACTGAAATATCATAAATTGTTTTAGTTATAAAGGTTAGTTGATGTTGGCACCACTTTCCATGGTATCCCAAGAAGCAATAACCACCAATATCTTGTTCATATAACTCTTGATAGTTCCAAATAAAACAGAGTGACAGAAGGCATCTCCTAGTATGTAACTTCATTACTATTAGTCCATGTAGGATTAAATTTCAGGTGTTGTTTTAACCGATTGCAAACCACCTATATATATATATATATATATATATATATATATATATATTTATTTTTTATGTATATATATATATATATATATATATATATATATATATATTATATTGAAGGGTATGGTAGCGTAATGTTTAGTTTGTGTATACATGTGCATGTCTGTGTAATATGTGGATCATGATTTTTAGACTTTTGGTTCATAATATTGATGAATGTTTCACATTCTTATGAAATTTATTATTACCATCATTATTCTTAATTAATTATGATAAAGTCCAAGCTTAGTTGTTAGCGCATACTCAATGTGTAATGTATTATTACACTGTATGATAATTAAATTTCACATTTGTAACAATTAACCAGTGTTTGTAGTTGTAGGAGTATCAATTGGCCGTGGATAACTTCAGTAAGACTAGTAATGTTTGATTAATAGCCAGTATCATAGGCTATCTAACATGATATGTTATATTATATTGTAGGTAGCAATTAGAAAGGTTGAAGCACAAACTCATTATAGAATGCTAGTAGTACACTACTTAAATGATAAATCATCAAGTAGGTACCCTATTGTTGTAGTTTGTACTAAGTTTCTTAGACTTAGAGGCACTACAATTGTCCTGTGCATTTGACTCTTTTATGTTTTAATCCCATTTAAGTAGTCATCTTTCCTATGCAAGAAGTATAACTTCCATCCAACCTGAGTTGGATCATCAGTTTTTCTATATGAACTGGGTTCAAAATGTGAGTCAACTCTTACATGCACAAAACATTTGGATACGGACTGCTAAGCAACTCACCTGAGAGTCAGTTAGGTGGCCATCTTCGAATACTTGAAGGAGGATGTTAAAAATATCAGGATGAGCTTTCTCTATTTCATCAAGTAAAACCACCGTGAAGGGCTTTCTTCTAACTGCTTCAGTCAGGGTACCACCTTCTCCATACCCTACATATCCTGGAGGAGATCCGATCAACTTGCTAACAGTGTGCCGCTCCATGTATTCACTCATGTCCAGGCGTAGCATTGCTTCCTCCTGTTGTACAAGAAATATGAAATCCTGGCATTAGCTCGAATCTTGTAATAGCCTTTTTCTTTTCTTTTTTTAAGGCTTAATAACTCATTTGTTTAATAGTAAGAAGTTTATTTGGTGCATACATGTAAAGAATATAAAACTAAAGGTCAAAAGCAACCTATTTGATGACCCATAATTACCATTGTAAACAAAAGTTAAAACATTGGCAGTTAAGTAGGCTTGCATGGATGCAGAGATGGACACAGACACAATATGGATTTCGAATATGGCAATTTTTTTAGAAAATCTAAGAAGCTGGTAAGGCATGGATACAATTATTTATACATGTGAACACATTTATTTATGTATTATTTATTTTAGATCTTTAATAATATTTATATTTGTATATGTTTTATATAGTACTAGCTTTCAATAAGGTATAAAATGGATTCAATTATACTTTCTCATCTCTCTATTGTGTTTGTCAAGAACGTGAACATGCCAAATATTTTCAGCAAAGGTTTGAAATCTATACATGAGCCATGAAGCGCAAAACCCATGATTCAGAAGCATATGTGCTATATGAAGCATGTCTCAGTGTTTTAATTTTTGGTTTGTGACTGTTCGGTTCCATATCTTTTCTTTTTTTAAGGCTTAATAACTCATTTGTTTAATAGTAAGAAGTTTATTTGGTGCATACATGTAAAGAATATAAAACTAAAGGTCAAAGCAACCTATTTGATGACCCATAATTACCATTGTAAACAAAAGTAAAAACATTGGCAGTTAAGTAGGCTTGCATGGATGCAGAGATGGACACGGACACAATATGGATTTCGAATATGGCAATTTTTTTAGAAAATCTAAGAAGCTGGTAAGGCATGGATACAATTATTTATACATGTGAACACATTTATTTCTGTATTATTTATTTTAGATCTTTAATAATATTTATATTTGTATATGTTTATACAGTACTAGCTTTCAATAAGGTATAAAATGGATTCAATTATACTTTCTCACCTCTCTATTGTGTTTGTCAAGAACGTGAACATGCCAAATATTTTCAGCAAAGGTTTGAAATCTATACATGAGCCATGAAGCGCAAAACCCATGATTCAGAAGCATATGTGCTATATGAAGCATGTCTCAGTGTTTTAATTTTTGGTTTGTGACTGTTCGGTTCCATATCTTTTCTTTTTTTAAGGCTTAATAACTCATTTGTTTAATAGTAAGAAGTTTATTTGGTGATACATGTAAAGAATATAAAACTAAAGGTCAAAGCAACCTATTTGATGACCCATAATTACCATTGTAAACAAAAGTAAAAACATTGGCAGTTAAGTAGGCTTGCATGGATGCAGAGATGGACACGGACACAATATGGATTTCGAATATGGCAATTTTTTTAGAAAATCTAAGAAGCTGGTAAGGCATGGATACAATTATTTATACATGTGAACACATTTATTTCTGTATTATTTATTTTAGATCTTTAATAATATTTATATTTGTATATGTTTTATATAGTACTAGCTTTCAATAAGGTATAAAATGGATTCAATTATACTTTCTCATCTCTCTATTGTGTTTGTCAAGAACGTGAACATGCCAAATATTTTCAGCAAAGGTTTGAAATCTATACATGAGCCATGAAGCGCAAAACACATGATTCAGAAGCATATGTGCTATATGAAGCATGTCTCAGTGTTTTAATTTTTGGTTTGTGACTGTTCGGTTCCATATGTTCAGCTCAAAACTATAGTTAAAAAATAGGGGAGGACACAGGAAGCAAAAAAATTGGTCAGAGGGACACCCAGATTTTAGCTACCCGGACACAGCAGTAATGTTGTGCAATTGCAACAACAATGTGGACCATGTGGTGAACAACGCGCTGAGATATGACAGCATTGTGATCAGTTACATGTGACACTACTGATGGAGATAGTCTTAAACAAAATACCTTGAGATCTTTATTTCATCACCGCTGATCCAAAACGGAGGCTGGAGAGTTGGAAGGACGAATTATAGTAGGGAACTGAGTGCTATCATGGTTGGGGCCTTCTAAAGACTCGGTGGAGGTGGCTGACGGGGAAGAAGTGAAGTTACGTACTGCCTTGTCAAAGTGGTCGTAAGAGGAATGGTTGGTTCGAGCAGTAGGGCAGGAGGCGATGGAAGGAGGGAAGACTCAAGAGTCCAGAAGGAGATAAGAACTCTTTGAGAGAAATAGTGGATGAAACTGAAAAGTTTGAGAGGGCAAGAGACATAATCTATTTGTAGAGTATATTTTGTAAATATATTTTCTTTTAGGGGCCTCTACTATATTGTCGTTTTTTTAAATTGTAGAGGGGGCTCAAGTCCCCTTGAGCTTGTGAGGGCAATGGATATCCTTCCTTGGTCAAAAATAAGTATGAGCTGAATTAATCAAATCACATGCATGCAAATTTGCATATATATATATATATATATATATATATATATATATATATATATGCTTGTGTGTTGTGAGAAGGAAGAGGGAGAGGACAGAGGTCATGGGCCTTACTGATCCGAAGTAAGAAGCAGCTAAAGCCTTCGTCAGCTCAGTTTTACCAACTCCGGTAGGACCACAGAAGAGCATTGCTGCAATAGGTCTGTCAGGGTCATTCAGTCCGACACGTGATCTTTTTACAGCTCGAGAGATAGCAATAACAGCATCATCTTGGCCAATTACACGTTTTCTAAGTTCGTCATCCAAACCAACTAGAAGTTTTCTTTCATCTGAAGTGAGCTGCTGAACTGGGATTCCTGACCATAATGAAGCAACTGTAGCAATTTCTTCTGCTCCAACGACAACAGGTCTGCACAAAAGCAAAATTACAAGAAGGATTGGTTTAAAGCAAAGTACAAAGTGGTAAACATGTTCCTAATTACATAACATGTAGGTCAAACATCATACTCATCATGAGGTGCTGAAGGGAGAGATGAATTTGAGATGGTTTTGCCATCACTGGCTACATCAGCACCACCACGACTGTCGGAGCTTTTCTGATCTGGAGAGTACTTCAGCTTATTTGCTGACACCTGTGTATCAAAGAAAACTCTTGGGACTTGTTTGACATAAAGATGCAAATACTTTATTAGCATTGATTTAAAGGAGATTTTACCACTTCATGCATTGCCTCAACAGCCTTAATTTCTTGCCAGTATTCATCTGGCGATTTTGAGAGTACGGAGGTTTTTTGTTCTTTTTTCCTCTTGAATGCATCCATACGAGCTCTGCTTCCAGCTTCATCAATCAGATCTATAGCTTTATCAGGAAGATGTCTGTCAGGAATATATCTTGCTGAGAGGTACACTGCAGCATTTAGGGCCTCCATAGTGAATTTGCACCTATGATAACTTTCATATCTTTCACGCAGGCCCATCAAAATCCTGACAGCCTCATCCTAAAGCATGAAAGGAATACAGTGTCAATGGGTCTAGTAAAATATATCACACAAAAAAGTATAACCTCAAACCTTCCAATACCTGGCTAGGTTCGTCTATGAAAACTGGTTGGAAACGACGAGCTAAAGCTTTATCCTTTTCAAAATGTGACCTGTGTTCATCTACAGTCGTAGATGCAATACACTGGAAATTTCTTACAATCAGTATCACAAAGAACATTGAAACTGCCTATGAAATGCTAATACAAATGAAAGTGAAACATGCATTGATGCCCTCTTTTAATGTAGGATATAGAAAGAAAGATTCAAACAACCAAAAAATGGGGAAGGAGGGTTGAAGGAAACAAGCATTTTTGGAGAAAACCAAAATGAGTATATGCAAATTCCTTAAACATGAACTGGGGCAATATTCGGAGCAAGCATAAATAGAACACTAAATAAAAATCATATTGGCAAGAAAATTAATCAAGGGGAACTGGAATAAATCTTTGCTCACATTAGATTCGTATTGTCAATAGTGGATAATGTATCATAAAATAAGCATAATGAATTTGTAAATTGTAAGACTTGTATTCCTATTAGGTGTTCCACGTGTGGTGTCCACAGTGAAGATTGGTGAAAACAAATGAATATCGGGGTATAGGACGTTCTTAGTTTGAATAATTTAGAAGGGTGCTTGGTCCCATGAGCTGAAAGTTTGTGACCAATGTCGCCATTCTTGACCACTGACTGGATTTTATTTTCCTAGCAATCCCACCATTTTGCTGGTAATTTCCTAGCCCAGAAATCCAAAACCAGCATAAAGGGTGGCTGTATTTTTTTTTTATTATTCTTTTGAGAAAAAAGCTTGTTGTAATTAGGTTGAAAACTAGTTAAAATAAATAACTCTGTTTCTCTTCGTAGTTTAAGCTCAGGCTCCCTAGCCAAACCCATTTTGGGAGATGATAACGACGACAAGGATGATGATTGTAAAGGATATGATGCATTGATGGTTCACTTGGACAACCACATCAAAGTGAGCTCAAGTCATGAGCTTCTCATTCAACTTGCTTTTCACAAAATATTCTAAAGGTGACCTGAATATGAAATATTATCTTGCAACCTTTCCCTCTAAAATCAAGTTTATTCTTGCTCTCTTCTCAGGTTCTGCTTGCTGTCTTCACCTCAGATAAACATAATACGTGTGTAGATTAGTGGGGCGTGAAGCTACAAGTGTGAACATTAGTCCAGTAACAACAAACAAGAACTCTGTCGATTAACTGATCAAATATAATTTCTTTTAGTCTTCCCTGATAATTTTGCATACACTGTGGTAAGGTATTTCGTAAGAAAACTGTCCTGAATGGATATAGTAAAGGAAATAAGCAATCAAATGCAGGATCGGATTGTCGTGATTATGCACTAAATTGTCCTAATACTATATTTATATAAACCCTATGGTCAATATTATCATACATTCACACAAATGAAAATCTTTTGCTGCAATAATCCACATTGAGATATACCTGCAATTCACCTCTACCGAGCGCCGGCTTCAACAAATTGGAAATATCAAGACCCGATCCCTTGTTTCCGTTCCCCTTTCCAACTGTGCCCGATCCAATTAGAGTGTGGACTTCATCAATAAAGAGGATAACATCGCCTGCATTTACCTGAACAAGTTAGAGTCGCCGAAAGAAATTCTATGTCCTTAGCACTGTGTCCACACTCAGTCACCTGCTTTCTGCACTTCACTGATCAAACCAGTAACACGTGCTTCCAGTTCTCCCCTCTCCTTTGCACCGGCCATCAGCAAACCTATATCCAGCGACATTATGCGTTTTGCCTACACAAACAAAGATCACGACAACGAGGATCCACTATAAGAATGGTCAACCAAATGCAGGAGCATAAGAAAACATACCGCAAGGAAAATGGGAATATCCCCTGTAGCTATTCGAAGGGCCAAGCCTTCAGCAATAGCCGTTTTCCCAACTCCTGGCTCCCCCAGAAGGATGGGGTTATTCTTAGTCCTTCGACACAGGATCTGAACGATCCTCTGGACCTCAGTATCCCGACCGATTACAGGATCGATGAGCCCTTCGACGGCTCTGGCGGTGAGATCCACACAGAACAGGGCCAACATGCTCTTCTCTGAAATTACGGAACATGTTCCTCAATTAATGCATTGTTTATGTGTACAAGGAGAAAAATAGAGTGGACTCACTCACTAACCTTTTGTCTTTTCAGTAGACCTCACAAGTGCAGATTTTCCGGTCAGGTTCTTCTGGGACGTGCTCAGCGGTTCCCTTCCGTCCTTAGCAAGCTCCGCTTGGAGTCTGGAGAGTGCTATTGTTGCTAAATGGTTGAGGTCAGCTCCCAAGCTACAATACCATCCGCTTATATGAATATTCTATCCAATTATCATAATCATTGGATTACCAAGATTTATACTATCCCCTATATCAAATTGTATGAACTTTTATTGTTAGGGATATTTCAGCAAATGTTCTCGTTCAAAATATAGAAACTAGCATATACCCTACTATTTTAAAAAACTATAAAAAAAACCTCATTTTTTTTTACGAAACAGTTAAAAAAAAACTAAGATATACGGTATACCCCCACTATTTTAACCGAAATTTTGACCGTTTCGTAAAAGAAAGAGGGTATCTTAGTTTTTAAAATAGTCGGAATATATGCTAGTTTATATTTTGAATTGGGGACATTAGCTAAAATCTCTCTTTACTGTTAAATGTTTAGTTCGAGCTAGATTATCGTATTTTTGGTAAATAGTTAATTTATTTGTGTATGAGGGAACTTTTTTTTTTCTTCCTCGATTAGTAATGATAATAGTAGTTTAGGTCTGAGTGGTATAATTATACCTCTTGAGGACCTGGGCGGCGCTGCCGTCGTCGGCGGTGAAGAGGCCGATGGCGATGTGCTCGGGCGCGATGAAGTTGCATCCCATGTTCCTGGAGAGCTCGACGGCGGCCTCGAAGACGCGCTTGGTGGCGAGGGAGAAGGGGACGTCGGTGGCGGATCTCCCCGGATCCGCCGGCGGCGCGGGGGGAGGGATGGACCAGATGGAGCGCACGGCCTCCCTGGCGCGGGCGAGGGTGATGCCGGAGGAGAGGAAGCCGGTGGGGGACCTGGTGGCCCCTTCCTCCTCGGCGACGAGGCCGAGGAGGAGGTGCTGGGTGAAGACCATGTCCTTCCCCAGCGCCCTCGCCTCCCTCTGGGCGAACACCACCGCCTTGATCGCCCGCTCCGTGAAACGCTCGAACACTGCCGATACCGACAGCTGCTTCCTCCTCCCTCCTCCGTTGCTTCTTCGTGTTAGTGTGGTTGAGAGTGGGTTAGGGTTTAGGTGGAAGGAGGAGGAGAGGGGACGGGGGAGGGAGGATCTGGCGGCGGCGGAGGAGAGGAGGACGACGAGGGGCTGTTGCGTGGTGGGATAGCGGTGGTGGGCCGCGGCGAGGATGGTAGGAGAGGAGCTGCTGCTGCTGCTGCAGCAGATTGATGTTTCCATTGGAATTAGGATTTGAAGGAAGGAAGGAAGAGATTTGTCTACTACTCTTTCTATTCCTTGGTATTAATTGTTTGTTGCATGCAAGTTACAAGAGCGAGTTGCAACTATAAATATAGCAAAACAAGGATTTTTTTTTTTTTCCCCTTTTCCCATCCATCAAAACTAAGACGACCCTCCTTAGATTGGTCATTTTCCTAAAAAAAAAAAAAAAATCATGCTCTTAAAATTTTCACTAGCTATTTTTTGTTGCAAAAAATTTTCAAATGACAATTTTACCCCTCCTCCCTTCCTCGGTCGTTGGTGGAGGGGCTGAGTGGCCGGCGATGCCATGGGGAGGCCCGTGGGGCAGGGACGAGGGCGGGGGAGGGCCGTGCTGTAGCACCCAGTTTCCCAAATGAGGGTAATTTTGAAATTTCGTGTTTATAATTATTTTAATAATAATATTTAATTCATGATATAATTTTTTGTGATTTTAAATCATTTTAAAATTATTTAAATCAATGACTTGTGGTTTTGACGTTTTGCTAGTGAAACCCTAGAGACTGTTTGACCTAGAGCCTAACCATGTGATTATGATATTTTAATGTCATTTTTGGCCTAAGGATATTTCTGCATTTGACCTCTTTGAATTATTTTGATATTATTTTATTATTTATGATATTGTTTTTGGGGTTATTTGAGTCGGGTTCGAATTTCAACTCAATCCGACTTGAAACGGGGACCCGGGGGTAGTTTGACTCTAGTGGGACCCACACACTAGTTAGGCATGGCCCACATGATATTAATTTTAGTCCACATGATAGAAATATTTTAGTTAGAGGTTAGACTAATTATTATGGATAAGGTTAGTGTGATTAGAGACTTTAGAATGACTAATTTAGCCCCAATCAATTAGCCCTTTCCTAATACTCATAGAATAGGTTAGTGGGGGCATTTTGGACCTTACCATAATAGGACAAATAGCCCCATATGGCCAGCCACTTTGGGAGAGGATATGCTCAAGTTCATTTCATTATTCTCATCCACACTCTCTCTCTTGTTCTTCCCCAAATTTTTAGAGAGCAATCCCTAGCAATTTCTCCACCAAATCCTTCCATTTCGCCACCAAATCTTCTTCTTTTCTTCTCCATTCTAGCCAAGGAGGAAGCTACCCAAGTTTGGGAGGATTCGGAGCTCGTTCGTGTCCTTTTGGAATCTCTACGTGTCGGTGTCGCTCCGGGAAGGCTTTTCTTCGATTCGATCTACCGGGAGGTATAAATCCCTTCTCCTTTTCATTTCCTCATGCATATAGGTCTATTTTGAACCCATAGGAATGACCCCATAGTTGTATCTCCATTTGTGTCCATTTCGTGTCCATTTGGAGGTCATAGGAGTGTCCTTTGTGTTGTGGTTGTGTCCATGTGGAAAAATTCCAAATTTGGACACACTATGTGTTGTTGTTATGTATGAATGGATTATTACATGTTTAATCTCATATTTTTGTATTGGAGATGTGTTCTATAGTGTCTCATATATATATATTAGTGTAGAGAGTGAGTTCTTGATATATTATGTTATATACTTGTGTTCTTTTGTCTCAAACTACCTAAATCCGTCATGATTTTTATCCACGTTTTTAATTTCAGTCCTAACTTAGAAATGTCATAACTTCTAGCTCAAAGCTCGGTTTAATCTCCCGTTTTTTTTAAAAGAAGCGTATTGAAGTTAGCTTTCCAAAAACATGTATTAATAGGCCTAATTATTTCTGTAACTTTTTGGAGAATTATTTGAGTGTCAGCTATACGAAAGACAAACGCGTTCTCGGTATTTTCGCGATTCCGGGAGTTTCTGGAAACGAAAACGCGATCCGTTTAAAGTTTCGGAAAGCTAACACATAAATCTATAACATACTTTAATCCTAAATTTTAATTCATGCTGAGATGGTACAGTATTGATTATTAGTAGGAGTTACTATTCGGCATATGCATTTTGTGCACCCTTGTGTGTAATATAATGTTATATTTGATTTTAACCCATGTTAATGTATATACATTATGTAATTAAATAGTGAATACAAGCATGAGTAAATAGTTAAATAAATGATGTATGAGATGTAAGTATCCTATCTAATGTAAGCATGTATAAGTATGGCTTGTAATGAATATGTAGGTTCCATAGTAAGTAATGTATAGTACATATAGTGGTGCAAGAGAATAATGAATGATGAATGAATGCAAGCATGAATGTAATATAATAATAGATGTAATGTATGCAATATACAAGTTAATGAGATGTAATGTTCTATGTTAACACAAATCCTATATTACCTCATGTACCCCCTTACACTATGTTGACACTATCACACTTGACACATTGTTCACTTACACTTTGACACTCTTTGATATGTATACACTATGTATGCCCATTTAACCCTCACTTGCCCCTTTGCCATGTTCACATACACACACAGAGCCTCTTAAATAAGTATTTATGAATATAGTTAACTTAGCTATGTATGTATATTATATATTTGTTAGCATATTGTGTTGTAATATATAAGTTTATATAACCATTTGAAATACCATGATTATAGACCTAATGTTGAATACCAATATATGCATGTGTATATATGTGTAGACATATATAGCTTAAAGTAATAGATTACCTAGTGTATATCCAATGTGAATTCTTGCCTATTTGAGTATTGAATAATTGCATGCTATATAGAGTTGGGTGTATGTTGGCTTGTATAGCCTTGTATTGATGTGTGCTTGCTAGGATAGTCTTGGTTAGGCCTAGTAAGACTTACTGGGTTAGGACATGACCTAGTTTGACCTAGTTTGACTAGTGCAGTTGACCAGAGTTGACTAAGGGTTGACTTTGGCCTAGTTTGACCTAGATTCATGTAGAATGCATTGTAGTGCTTTATATTACCCTTCTGGACATGTTGTGACTTGTGCTGTTCTAATTAGGAGCCAGACACCTCTCCTCGGACAGTATCTTTACCTTGGACATTCAGATATCAGGCGAGTACATTCTCTGATCGTTTTATACTTGTAACGAATTATATTCTCGCTCTAGATTACTTTTACTTGATGCTGTCACGTTATCATCACGGATTGGTACTATACGGATCTCTTCTTGGGATGTTACCCCCTTAGCGGGCGCATCGGATACTTTATGACATGTGTTTCATGTACATCATGTATTCCTTGCTTCTGCGTTATTCATGTACACTCATGTTCTCTTATGTTCTTACATGTACGTTCATGTACTCTCATGTTCTTTCATGTACGCTCATGTTTCCTCATGTGTTTCTTGTATAACCAAAACATCATGTCCGTAACGTAACTTGAATAGATCCTTGTATATTGATTGTGGGTAGGGGTGAGTATAAATGGTCATGTGATTTACCCATCATGTATACTCTGTTACTTTTCATGTTCATCATGTACAACCTAAGCCAATTACATGCCATCTCGTACTCTAAATCACTAGTCACTTACAGTTCTTACTTATCATGTATATATATTTCCAGTTATCAAATATCTCTCATGTTTTCATGTACATCTTCTTACAGCGTTTCATGTATCTTATTCTATTGCCTGCTTTATATTTCCTGACATTATATGAACTGCATGAGATGTATTGTGCTCGCTCCTGTCCTGACTGGACCTGTTGATAAATTTTACAGATGGCCTGGGATTGCCTGCTAGCCTAGAGGAGACACAGTAGAGGTTGTTTAGATAGTTATTTCATTTTGTCGGGAGTTGTATTTACTTGTGGATTACTGTATTTGAGTTTTGAGATGTACTTCTGGGTTTATGTATCTTAGACACTTAGACTTCTATCTCCTGTATCTCTTTTGGATTTCATGTTTTATCTATCTTCCATTATGCTCTACCTTAGATGTGATTGAGTTTACATTCTGCTATGTCACCCCCATTCGGGGAGTATAAACTGCTTAGCCTTATACTGTTAGATGCATGAGACCTAGGACAGCGTTCTACCGCCGACACTGCGGCGTAGGCTGGGCGTTGTTACGTTCTCGTGCCCCTAACTCTAGGGTGCGGGTCGTGACACGTGCGGAGAGGGCCGACAGGGGTTGGGCGGGGGGAGGCTCGCAGGGGACTGGCGGGGCTGGGGGCTCGCCGCCGGGGGGAGGCCGACGGGGGGAGGGCAGCGGGGGTCGGGTAGGGGGGAGGGCAGCGGGGGTCGGGTAGGGGGGAGGGCAGGGGAGCAGGGCCGGCGGAGGGAGGGCATGGGGTCGAGCGGGGCTGGGGGGTCGTCACCGCCACCGGGGGGAGAGGGGGGCAGGGACATTTTCGGAATTACAAGTTTAAATTTTTGCTGGAGGGGCCTTATTGAGCGGATTTGTAATCTAAGGAGGGACAATTTGCTAAAAATGACTAATATGTCTTAATTTGCAAAAGTCGGGTATCTAACGAGAATTTTTTTTGTCATTTACCCTAAATGTTATCATTCAACACATGTTAGACTTTGGTTGGAGGAAGAAAAAAAGTGGTAGAGTCGGATGGAGCTCATATAGCAGGGGCGGCCTTGGCCCAGGGCAGGCCGGGCGACGGCCCAGGGCCCCCTGACGAAAGGGGACACCAACGTGTAACTGTCTATAATAGAACTAGTATATATAATGTGCCTTTTTTTTTAACAAAAAATATTGTGATGTAGTTGGTACAATGCTAGACTTATATTTAAGGGTGTATTTGGTTCATATCTTGACTACAACAATTTTTTGTTTTATTTATACTTTTTTTTATATTATGTATGGGGGTCCATTTTAAAAGTTTTGCCTCGGACCCCCAATTGCTCAGGGCCGGCCCTGTCATATAATAAGGGGAGTGAGAGAGAAAGTGGTACCCCATGGAACCAATGTATAAGGGATATGAGAGAGGTATTAAGAATGTTACAAACATTTGGTTGTGGAGTAAGCATCTTCCAAGGTTACATATCAAACTAATAGTTTAAACTAGTATGGATGCTTACAAATCATTATTCCTGAACTAATTTTTAGATTGGATAAAAATAATAAGTAATAATTTTTGAATTGAAAGATGAACATCTCTACCTTAGTTTTGGTGGATGCGGACAGAACGGACTACATGAATTAGAACTGAGTATTTGTTCACCCATAAAACTACTAGAATGAATGATCACTTTTTTATTTAAAGGTTGTAACGTGTCAAATTACTCATAAGGTGGTTTTAGTTTGGATAAAAAAACATATGAAACCTTGAGTGGAAGGATGACCCCACTTTTGATCGGTGAACAAAAATTACCAGCCTCTTTAGACCTTGGATGAGGATTGAGAGAGAGAGAGAGAGAGAGAGAGAGAGAGAAGGGTCGCTTGAAGACTGCCGTTTGGATATGTTTTCTGAAAACAACTTTCTAAAAGTAAGTTATAAAGTTGTTTTCTGAGTATTGAAATTCTGAGTTTGTGTTTGGTTACTTTTATCTGAAAATAGTTTTCTGAAAAAAAAAAGTTAAAATTTTGTTTGGTAAAATATTTTCAGAAAATATTTTCTTATACTTGTGTCCATTTTGTATCCCCATCAAATATGTCCATGTGTCCCAAAATCTTGTCCATGTGTTCATCAAATATGTTCCCAAAAAAATTTGTGTCGGATACAGACACAACGGCTGCGACGAGGAGGGAATCGAGGACGACCTCTTCCGGCCGACGTCGTGGTCGAGGTTCGACTTCAACAACAGGTCCTTGGTCAAAATCGACGGCGATGGAGCTAGGGTTTCGACTACCACAACTGACGTCGAGGCCGGAGTCGAGGTCGACCTCCTCTAGCCGTTGCTCCTCCTCCGTCGCCCGAAGCCTCCTCCTCGAGTCTGAGGCAGCCGAGGCCCGCCGCGGGAGGGGGAGCGGTGGCAACGCCTCGGCGGAGGATTAGAGGAGCGAGAGCCTCCTCGGCGGTGGCGGAGGAGTAGCGAGAGCCTCCTCGGCGGCGGAGGAGGAGCGCCGCGGGAGGGGGAGCGGTGGCAACGCCTCGGCGGAGGAGGAGGAGCGAGAGCCTCCTCGACGGCGGAGGAGAAGCGCCGCGGGAGGGGGAGCAGTGGCAACGCCTCGGCGGAGGAGGAGGAGGAGCGAGAGCCTCCTCGACGGAGGAGTCGGAACAGCCACCGCTGCCTCGGCGTTGGAGGAGGAGCAGCCTCGGCGGCTGGAGGAGCCGCAGCGGGAGGAGATGAGGGAAGATGACGGGGGCGGGGGTGTGGAGCGGATGAGGACAGAAGAAAGAAGAGGTTCAGAAAAATAAGAGGAGAGAGAAAGAAGGGGACTTTGGGGGGGTGTGGAGGGGTGTGGGTCCCAGATTTTAGGAAAACCTCTTTGAGAAAACAGGTTTTCTTTGCTTTCTAAAAGCAAAGTTATAACATTAACTTTCACAAAAAAATTTCCCAACGTAACATTGTGAGTGGAGCCATCCAAACACACTCTCTCCTCCTTTTTGCTTTATAACTCACAAAACTGAGTTATAAAGCATAACCAAACAGGCCTGTGCATATACTTAAATTTTTTACTAATTTTTTTTACCTTTGTAGTAAGAGGAAAATTTAAGTAAAATTTTGATAATTTCTAAACTATATTAAAATATGTTTATTGGGATTAATAAATATTAAATTTTGAGAAATTTTCTTTGGGAGATCCTGTGTCTGAAAGGTCCTGTGCGGTCCGCGCTTGCTGCCTCCCATACATACCAGACAGGTAACCGGCCCCTTTGTTGGCAAAGGGAAAACAAACAAAACAGAAGTCAGGAATGGAATGGAATGAGATTGGGGAAGCGGACACGGAAAGTAAGAACTAGAAGGAGTGGAGGAAATCCTAACGCTACTATTCTCTACATGTGTCTATGTACGTACAACAACAAGAAGGAAAGCAACTTCAAGCGCAAGCAGCAAAACATGGACTCGCTGGTTGTCGCTGCCGGCCTGAGTCTAGGGTGAGCACTATTCAGGTGTTTTTTTTTTTCAAAAAAAAAAAGAAAAAAAAAAAAGATTCGATTCGGTTTGAAAAAAAATCGGTTCATTTTCGGTTTTAAAATACTAAACTTTTTTATTCGGTTTCAATTTTGGGTTTCGATTTCAGTCTAAAACCGAAAACTAAATAAGACTTGTAAAATTATATAAATATCTTCAATTCTATGCATATTTTATAATTAAAAATGTATACTTTAAAAACAACGATGTTATGTATGTGTTTTGAAGTCCAAAGTTTGGTAATTTAATAATTAGTCTAACTTTGGACACAAGTTTGAAATATAACAAATGTGTGTATAAAAATTATAATTTTTAATATAATTCAACCATAATTTTAACTTTAGACCGAACACATTAAACAATAGAAATAGTCAAACTGAACAAACCGAATAAATCGAATCGATTATTCGGCTCGGTTCGATTTCGATTTGACTAATTTCGATCCTATTTCGATTTTTAGAATTTTAGAATTTTAATTTATTTGATTTAAATTTTTTAGATTAGGTTTAAAGTTTAAACCGAATAAGCCGAATACTCACCCATGCCGCCTGACTGGTATTCCTTGCTGCCATGCTTACTACATAGTTTAAACGAGAGCAGATCTATTGTCCTCATCTACTCGAGTACCAAACATGTTTATAGGTCCCACTAGTTACCACTGAGGACGACATTTTTTTTTATAGAAGAGTAGACATGTTTACTACATAGTAGATGGGAATAACATATCTATTCTTCCACAAAATTACTCCTAAAGTAATTTTAGGTTGGATAAAATAACGCACAACGACTTTTGAGTGGAATAGTGAACATCCATTATAATTAGTTACATTCATTCTAGTTAGTTTGGTGGGTGAACAAAATGAATTCTACTTACATTTTTTTTTCCCTACCATTTGTAATTTTTTTTAATAAAAGTTCAAGTAAAATTTTGATAATCATCCAAATTATATTAAAAAAATATTTCTTCCGATTAATAAATATTAAAATTTGATTTGATATTTTTTTTTTGGGAGATCCTGCGTCTAACACTGTGTTTGGGAACTTTTGTGGGGAGGGAAGGAAAATTTGAGGGGAAAAAAAATGGAGGAGGGTAAAATAAAGGTAAAGTTAATTTTTCCTTCCTTTGTTTGGATGGACAAAAAGTAGGGAAAAAAAAAGTTTAAAAATAATTTTTTATTTATTTAGGGATAGAGATACAATTACTATTTAGTCCTTGGTATTCTCAAATGATAATTTATTATTACCTTTATGAGGGGTGATGGAATAAATCCACTCAAATTTCTCTCATCTCTTTTCATTTTTCTCCCACTTTTGGAAGAATTTTTTTTTAGTAAGATCCACCTACTTTTTTCTCTCAAATTTTTCTTCTCCATTTTTTCTCCTCCTTTCCAAATACTATCACTTTTAATTTTTTTTTCTTACTTTTCCCTCAACTTTTTTCTACCTCTCATTTTACTCCCTTCCCAAACAGAACCTAAGGCCTCGTTTGGTTCACGATTTAAGGAACCAAGAAAGAAAAGTTGTTCCTTTTCTTTGTTTGGTAGTCACAAACTTGGAAATCAATTTTCTAACAAGCAAAAAAATTGGTGGGAATATGGTTCCATACAAGACCCATGGGATTGATTTTTTCTCATCCTTTTCCAACATTTACTACAAAAGTTATGACAAAAGTAATCATGTGTCATTGCTTATTTTACCATTAATGTTATTTTTTATAATATTATTTTTATTTTAAAAGGTAAAGATATTATTGAAATATTATTATATTTTGCTTTCCTTTTTTAGGTATTTTTTTATTTTACCAAATAATAGAAATAAAATATGACAATCCTACTTTTTCATTCCCACGAAGAATAAAAAAAACTTCATTTCCTTTCCATGAATCAAACGAGGGCAACGAGAGAACAAACAAAAACTGAAAGTCAGGAATGGAATGAGCTTTCGGGGAAGCGGACACGGAAAGTAAGAAAATACATGGGAGTGGAGGAACTATTAACACGCTACTATTCTCTACATGTGTCTATGTCTATGTCTATGTCTATGTCTATGTCTATGTGTATGTACTAGTAGTAGTACGAGAAGGAAAGCAACTTCAAGAAGCAGCAGCAGCAGCAGCAGCAACAAAAGCAGCAAATCATGGCCTGGCTGATTGTCGCTGCCGGCCTGACTAGGGGTAAGCATTATATTATGGATCGAAAATTGAATTCGAATCTAACCGAATCGAACCAAATCGAATAAGAGATTCGATTTGATTTGTAAAAAAAAAAAAATCGATTTCGGTTTTGAAATATTTTTCGGTTTCAATTTTGGATTTTCGTTTCAGTCCAAAATCAAAAACCGAATAAGACTTATAAGATATATAAATATCCTCAATTCTATATATTTTATAATTAAAAATACTGAAAATTGCTGAGAAATCCAATTTCGGGGTGGACTTTTATGAAATGTCCACCCGCTGGATGAGTTTTATGAAATGCCCAGAATTAAGTATTTTCACGTTAAATATTCCAAGATTCCCTTTTAGATGTCACCCGCTGGAAACTGCTATTTTTATAATACCGAAACTACCCCTCCGCGCGAATTGGTCATCTATATGTATTTGAATTCAAAAAACTCAGATCTGGATTGCGATTTTCGTCTTCTTCTTCTTCACGAGAAATCTGAATTCTATTGCTCTCATCTTTAGCAGAGATCGCAAAGATCGTTCGTAGTTCGGTGTGCTTTTCTTCAGTCGAACTCAGATTATCGCTCGTCATCATCATCACCATCATCATCATCTTCATCGTGGAGACATTTGAAGTTTTCCAACGATTAGGTCAATTGTGGAGAGAAGATCTTTCTTCTTCTTTTCCATAAGAATTATTATCGTTTTGAAATAAGAACGAAACTCTTTATTCCTGACAAAATTTTTCTAAAAAAAAATATTCTCCGAGTTAAAACCACGGAGAATGACCATTCTCCACCACGAAGAATGACCATTCTCCACCACGGAGAATGACCATTCTCCGTGCTAAAATGACGGAGAATGACTATTCTCCGTTTTAAAAACCACGAAGAATGGCATTCTCCGTGTTAAAAAAACACGGAGAATGACAATTTTCTATGGGTTTTAACACGAAAAATGCCATTCTCCGTGGTAAAGTGACGGAGAATGGCCATACTCCGTCATTTTAGTACGGAGAATAGCTAAGATCCATCAAGTACACGGAGAATGGCCATTCTTCGTGTAATTTAGAAACGGAGAATGCCATTCTCCGTACTAAATTACACGGAGAATGGTCATTCTCCTACGTTTTAACACTGGGAATAACCATTCTCCGTGTAAATTAACACGGAGAATGTCATTCTCCGTTTTAATTAAGACGAAGAATGTCATTCTCCGTTTTATTTAACACAGAGAATGGCATTCTCCGTGTTAATTAAAACGGAGAATGACATTCTCCTGCATTTTAACACTGGAATGACCATTATTCGTGCTAAATTATACGGAGAATGGCCATTCTCCGTTTTATTTAACACGGAGAATAGCATTCTCCGTTTTATTTAACACGGAGAATGACATTCTCCGTGTTTCTAATACGGAGAATGGCCATTCTCCTGCGTTTTAACACTGTAATGACCATTCTCCGTGCTAAATTACATGGAGAATGGCCATTCTCCGTATAAATTAAGACGGAGAATGACCATTCTCCGTGTAATTTAGCACGGAGAATGGCCATTCTCCGTGTAAATTAAGACGGAGAATGCCATTCTCCGTTTTACTAACACAGAGAATGACTATTCTCCGTGTAAATTAAGACGGGGAATGACATTCTCCGTGTTACTAACACGGAGAATGGCCACCCTCATGAAATTAACATTTTTCGTGTTCAAACACGGAGAATGACCATTCTCCTGCATTTTATGGTCAGTTGAAACTTTGAAGGGCCATAACTTTTGACTGGGAGGTCGAAACGAGGTCCCGTTTGTCCCAAAACGAGCGTATCTTCGAGGAGGCTGAAAGTAACCGCCTCTCCGTTAGATGGCCTTCCGAAAGTTTAGAATCGTAAAAATATGATGTTTTGACCTCCGTTTTAGCACTTTTGTCGTTTGTCTCGGTCTTTTCGAAATTTTCCGACGAGTTTTTGAAGATTTTTGAGGAGAAAACCTAGATTCGAAAGTGAGCAGCGTATGGAAGAAGATGAAGTATCGAAACAATTTTTTTAAGAGTAGTTTTGTGGGTGTTTTCAATAAATTAGAAGGAAGGGCAAAAAGGACATTCGGAACCCTCTTTATATATTTTTTGCTAATTCTGGGCACGCGATGAAAGTTTCTTTTGCGGTGGATTTTTTCATAAAACTTTTTAAATTTTTGGGTATTTCATAAATTTCCCCTTAAAAATATGTATACTTTGAAACAATAATTCTATATATGTATTTTAAAGTCCAAATTTTGGTAATTTAATAATTAGTCCAACTTTGGACATAATTTTAAAATATAACAAATGTATGCATAAAATTATAATTTTTAATATAATTTAACCATAATTCTAATGGCCGAATCTATTAAATAATAGAAATAGTCCAACCGAATAATCCGAATCGATTATTCGGTTCGATTTAGTTTCGATTTTGGGTAATTTCAATTCGATTTCGATTTTAAATTTTAGAATTTTGATTTATTTAATTTTAATTTCTTTTTCTTGGGATTAAAGTTTAAACCGAGTAAGCCCCAATGCTGACCTCTGCCACCTGACTGGTATTCCTTGCTGCCATGCCATTAATGTTCCACCACTCGTAGTAGTTAAAGCAAGACCTGCATCTCCATGCATGCATGCTGCTGCATTTCTATTTGCCTGCTTTTTGGGTCAATAACACGTGCGTGGACACTATCGCTGCCAATCAAACTCATATCTCCCTCTCACTTCTCTTCTCTTCTGGATGTGGTCAATATAAATATGTTTAGTGTTGGTGCTTTCTTTACATGGAGAGAGCTTGCTCTCAACATACCTTGTAAATTTTAGTCCCACATCGGAAATGCACCATGAGTTATCTCAACATATATACTTGGATGTGTTGTTGAGAGATGCACATGGGGTGGTGACCCTAAGGAGGGAACCATGTGGGTGATTTTACTAGGAGGTAAGAATAAGGCTCCAAGGATTAAGCATTAATGCTTTTGTCATTCTCTTGGATTAATTTCCATTTGGAGCTAAGCCTCAAAGGGGCTTAGCGACTCGGACTCGGACTCGGACTCGGGCTCGGGCTCGGGCTCATGAGACGTAATGTGGCATTTTGTTGGCGCACTTTGCACTTAGCACGTCAGCAGTCATGCGGTCATGCGGTCTTTATGCGGCATGCGGCTCATATGCGGCCTCATGCGGCTCATGCGGTCCATGCGGCCATGCGGTCCATGCGGTCCATGCGGTTCATGCGGGCCATGCGGCTCATGCGGCTCATGCGGTCCATGCGGCGCATGTGGTCCATGCGGCCCATGCGGTCCATGCGGCCCATGCGGCCATGCGGCTCATATGGTCCATGCGGCCCATGCGGTCCTTGCGGCCATGAGGCTCATGCGGCCAGGCTGCTGCTGCTGCTGCCGCATGGAGGGCTCCGCTGACTGTGCAGATTACAAGTCAGTTATGGTAAGGCTGAATCAATGCGATTAATTCAGATCCTATCTTTGTGGGATTTGAATTAATTTCGTTCCTATCTTTGTGGGATTTAAATTAATCTCGTTGCTATCTTTCTGGGATTTGATTCAATCTTTCAATAACTGAATAGGCGGCTAGGGTTTCCACGCTCTCTCTATAAATACTCTCTTCTGACCTCCTTTGTGGTCACGACGAAAATATAAGTCAAAAAAGGAGAAAGAGCGAGTTGCTACCGCCATTGCAAGTCCATCCGAGGAGTCAGAACAGAGGTGACTTCGAGTGTTCCACAAGTTCTTTAAACTTGCTGGTTCCTGGAAGCAGATCGTGTGGGGCAAATCTTGCTTTGAGCAACGGTGTTTTGACACTCCAGCATTGTTCTTCTTCTCATCTCTCTCTAGATTATTGTAACTCGTTCTGTCCCAATTGCAACACGTTTGCAAGGAAGAACGAGAGATCTTCTCTTCTTTATTTTTCTCCTCCATATTGTAATCGGGTTATTTGGTATTTGTATCTTCGTAGATCTTTGTTACATCTGTTTTACCATCTTTGATCAAGCCCCGGGACTAACAATCTCAAAGCAAGATCCGTGTAGATGGAAAACATTAATGCTTCGCTTCTCCAATCGGACTTCTGCAAGTTGGAAAAGTTCGATGGAGAGCATTATCAAGTCTGGAAGAGAAAGGTTTACCTAACTCTTCAACTAAAAGACGTTGATCATGTTCTGTTGGAGGAAGAACCCTCTGTTCCAGACACTGGATCTACTGCCGCTATCAACGCGGCTACCAAACTCCAGGCCAAGTGGAGAAGGGAAAATAGCATCTGCAGGCTTCTCATCCTGAATGCTATGGAGGATTCCCTGGCAGAATCCTACTCAAAGAAGGAACTTGGCAGAGACATATGGGAGTCTGTGGAAAATCTGTATGAAGAAGACAAGAACAGGAGCAAAATGTTTGTGGTTGAAAAATATCACAAATTGTTCTTTGAGGACGAAAAGTCCATGCTGCCACAGGTGAAGAAATTTCTGAAGCTACGTCAGAAACTGAAAGACGAAGAGATGCCCCTTCCCGACAAGTTTGTCGTCGAAGGGATCGTCTCAAAACTTCCTGCTGGATGGAGTACCTTCTATGCAAGGATGCACAGAAAGAAGCTAGACATTAGCTTAGGAGATCTACTTCAAGAGATCCATGTTGAGGACGAGATGCGTTCCCAACAGAAGGTGGACACTCTGTCCAAACAGTTGGCTAAAGCCAATCTTGTGCAGACGAGAGATCCCAAGGGGAAGCAGGCGGCTTCTCATCCCAAGAAGAAGGACTTCACTAATCTGAAAGTGAAGGGTCCTTCATTCAAGCAACAGAAGACTAAGTCCCATGTGACTTGTTACAATTGTGGCAAGAAAGGCCACTATAAGAGTGAATGCAGATCTAAGCCTAAACAATCAGAGAAAAGTGAGCCTAATAAGGTTTCATTGGTTTCTAACATTGTTGCTATGATCGGACAGGTCACAACTGTGGGGGTTGACTCTGACTGGTGGATAGACACTGGTGCGACTTGCCATGTCTGTTCTGGCAAGGAATGGTTCGTCACGTACCAGCCGATATCTGAGAAGGTTGTCATGGCGAACCAGGCCCAAGCTGAAGTTCTGGGGATCGGGACCGTGGAACTGAAACTCACTTCTGGGAACACTCTGACGCTTCAAGGTGTGAAGCATGTTCCGGCGATTGCGAAGAACCTGATCTCTGGGAGCCTGCTCTGCAATGCAGGCTTGAGAATGGACATCAATGCTAGTCAGATGGTGATGTCCAAGAAAGAAACATACTTCGGAAAGGCTTATCAAACCGAAGGAATGTTTAAAATTCAGCTTGTCAACCAGTTTGAAGACATTAATGCAGTTGCATTTTCTGATTATTCTCTTGAGTTGTGGCATAATAGACTAGGACATGTTCATTATAAAAGAATTAACAAAATGTCTAGTCTAGGACTTATCTCCAAATATGGGGGTAAGGTGGAGAAGTGTGAAGTGTGTGCTCAGACGAAGATCACAAGGAAACCCTTTCATCGGGTCAATCGAAGCACAGATCTTCTGGAGTTGGTGCACTCCGATATCTGTGACTTCAAACATTTCTCCACGAAGGCCGGGATGAAGTATTTCATAACCTTCATCGACGACTTCTCAAAATACGCGTTCGTCTACTTGCTCAAGTCTAAAGACGAAGCCTTCGAGAAGTTCAGAAAGTTCAGGGCCGAAGCTGAACGGCAGACTGGACAACAACTCAAGAGGTTAAGGAGTGATCGAGGTGGGGAGTACAGGTCTCATGAATTCGTATCGTTCTGCAAAGAACATGGAATCATATGCGAGACTACTGCTCCATATTCTCCTCAATCCAATGGAGTAGCGGAGAGGAAGAACAGAACGTTGACAGAAATGATGAACTCAATGCTGCTAACCGCGGGTCTTCCTAAATGCTACTGGGGAGAAGCTGCATTGACGGCCACTTTTATTTTAAATAGAGTGCCATATGCAACTTCAGACGTAACTCCTCATGAACTCTGGTTCAAAGTCAGACCAAACTTGAATGTCATTCGAGTGTGGGGGTGTCTGGCGTATGTGAAGCTCCCAGATCTGAAGATTCAGAAGCTAGGGACAAGGACTACGAAGGCGATCTTCTTGGGGTATGCCGAGAAGAGTGATGCTAGAAGATTTCTTGATATTGAGTCAAATCATATCATCGAATCTCGCGATGCTGAATACTTTGAAGACAAGTTTGCAAAAGACAAAAACATTGTTCTTTCGGACATTCCGAAAAATGATGTAGGTGCAAATGAGACTGAAATCTCATACGGGCCAGTAGTCCAAGAAGAAGCTGTTGTTGATGAAATAACTCTTGTACCAGAACTCGCAGAGCCGTCAGCTAAGCGAGCGAGGAGACCGAAAGACTTCGGAGATGACTTTGTCACCTATCATGTGGAAGCAGATCCGCTTACCTATGATGATGCGATGAAGACCAGAGATGCTATCTTCTGGAAGGAGGCAGTGAATGACGAGTTTGACTCTATCACCTCCAATAACATATGGGCGTTGGTAGATCTACCTGAAGGAGAAAAGCCCATCAGATGTAAATGGATCTTCAAGAAGAAGATGAAGGTAGATGGAACTATTGATAAGTTCAAGGCCAGGCTGGTAGCCAAGGGATTTTCTCAGAAACAGGGGATAGACTACTTTGACACGTACGCTCCAGTAGCTCGGATGACCACCATCAGGACGTTAATCGCTCTAGCAGCTATACATAAGTTGGTGATACATCAGATGGATGTAAAGACCGTATTCCTGAATGGGGAGCTGACCGAAGAGATTTACATGCAACAGCCAGATGGATTTGTCGTCAAAGGTCTTGAAGACAAAGTCTGCAAGTTGGTGAAATCATTGTATGGTTTGAAGCAAGCTCCCAAGATGTGGCATGAGAAGTTTGACAAAGTTATTAGGTCAAACGGCTACAGAGTCAGCGAGACGGACAAATATGTTTACATAAAGTTCGCTGATGGAAGAGGAGTCATCGTTTGTCTGTACGTGGACGACATGCTAATCCTAGGTACGGATATAGTCTGTGTCACAGAGACAAAGAAGTTCCTCTCAACCAAGTTCGGTATGAAGGACTTGGGGGATGCAGATGCCATCTTAGGCATAAAGATCATCCGGACAGACACTGGAGTAGCGCTGTCACAATCTCACTACATTGAGAAGATGCTCACACGCTATGGGTATAAGGATCTTCCAGGGATCGATACGCCATACAGGTGTGATCAGAAGCTGAAGCCAAACTCAAGGAAAAGCGTTAGGCAGCTGGAGTATTCTAGCGTTATCGAAAGTTTGATGTACGCAACCACTGCCACAAGGCCTGACATAGCTTTCGTCGTAGGAATGCTGAGTCGGTTCACAAGCAACCCAGGGGTTGAGCACTGAAAAGCTGTGAAGCGGGTGATGAGATATCTCAAGAAGACTCAGACATATACACTGCACTACAACGGGTATCCGACAGTAGTGGAAGGCTTCAGTGATGCTAGCTGATGTTCAGAGGTAGAAAGCGAGAGATCCACAGGTGGATATGTCTTTTCCTTGGATGGAGCTGCTATATCGTGGAAGTCGAAAAAGCAGACTATACTCTCTCGTTCCTCCATGGAATCTGAATTCTATGCACTTGAAACTACAGCAGATGAAACAGAATGGCTTCGGGAGCTCATGTATGATCTTCCAGTGGTTGGGGCTCATATATCGGAAATACCGATATACTGTGACAACCAGGCGACTGCGGAGGTGGCATCAAATGATCTCTTCAACGGGAAGAAGAGGACTGTGCGGTTGAAGCACAGGGCAGTACACGATCTTATCAAAAGAGGTGTAATTGCAGTGGTTGATGTTCGGAGTCAGGAGAACCTGGCAGATCCGTTCACAAAGGGCCTCAAGCGCCAGTTGGTCGATGACACAGCTTGTAAAATAGGCTTGAAGGCATTCTGATAGTGTGTCTTTGTAATCCTACCATAAAGTTTTATGCTATTAGTTCAAAGAGAAATCTACTAGGCATCTAACTTTTGGTTCAAAGGAGGATCACTGACTGGAAAACTATCAGGTAACAGTGGGTACTTGTTCTCTGGAACATGGAAGGGATACGGACCCATAACCACTGTTGTCTACTATGTATTTTTTCTGCAGAAAAAATAGATCCTGTGGAAGGTTGGCTTAAACGCCTTAATGAGTTCTCAGGCAGAGTGAATGCCTGGTGTGCTTTACAGGAAGTACGGTAGAGCATCACTACAAGGAGTGAAACTCCATGCTACAGTGGGATGACTCTACCATGAGGTTCCCAGGTAGGGGTAATGCCTCGGCTTTGCAAGCCAAGTCATAGCGGCGTAGCACCGCAAATAGGCAGGTAGCCTAATGCTGTATGACGTAATTAAAGAGTTGTAGACAGCACTACAAAGGGAAGGATGGCCCCATGTTACAGTGGCATGACACCACGATGAGGTACCCAGGTAGGGGTAAAGCCTCGGCATTGCAAGCCATGTCGTTGCGGCGTAACACCGCAAGGAAGCCTTAGGCTTCATGCTGGGTAGTTTGGCACTACAAAGAGGTTTGTGACCTCATGCTACAGTAGTATGACACTACGATGAGGTTCCCAGGTAGGGGTAATGCCTCGGCTTCAGGCCATGTCATAGCGGTGTAGCACCGCAAGGAAGCGCAAGGCTTCATGCCATATCTCTTTAATAAAGAACTCACCTATAGTGTATGGAAAGAGATATCAGGCCGTCTCTTGAGGGTAAACTTGTAGACGCCTAAAATTATACACTGAAACCAGGCTGGCATAGGGCCTTTAATGTGCAGCCAGAAGCACACGTAACTACACTTTGTGAGTGGGAAGAATTACAATTGTGGTACAGAATTCAAGGCGTAGTCCATTCTTGTATCACATTGTTATTTAAACCATGCGGAAAGATTCAAGTCGTCAGCGACATCTATCCTAATGCAAAATGGACAGTTACTGTGGGGAACGCTCAACCCTGGACACATATATATGTTGTGATATGTGGAGATTATTGGTGCTTTCTTTACATGGAGAGAGCTTGCTCTCAACATGCCTTATAAATTTTAGTCCCACATCGGAAATGCACCATGAGTTATCTCAACATATATACTTGGGTGTGTTGTTGAGAGATGCACATGGGGTGTTGACCCTAAGGAGGGAACCATGTGGGTGATTTTACTAGGAGGTAAGAATAAGGCTCCAAGGATTAAGCATTAATGCTTTTGTCATTCTCTTGGATTAATTTCCATTTGGAGCTATGCCCCAAAGGGGCTTAGCGACTCGGACTCGGACTCGGGCTCGGGCTCATGGGCTCATGAGGCGTAATGTGGCATTTTGTTGGCGTACTTTGCACTTAGCACGTCAGCAGTCATGCGGCCAGGCTGCTGCTGCTGCTACCGCATGGAGGGCTCCGCTGACTGTGCAGATTACAAGTCAGTTATGGTAAGGCTGAATCAATGCGATTAATTCAGATCCTATCTTTGTAGGATTTGAATTAATTTCGTTCCTATCTTTGTGGGATTTGAATTAATCTCGTTGCCATCTTTCTGGGATTTGATTCAATCTTTCCATAACTGAATAGGCGGCTAGGGTTTCCACCCTCTATCTATAAATACTCTCTTCTGACCTCCTTTGTGGTCACGACGAAAATATAAGTCAAAAAAGGAGAAAGAGAGAGAGAGAGAGAGAGTTGCTGCCACCATTGCAAGTCCATCCGAGGAGTCAGAACAGAGGTGACTTCGAGCATTCCACAAGTTCTTCAAACTTGCTGGTTCCTGGAAGCAGATCATGTGGGGCGAATCTTGCTTTGAGCAACGGTGTTTTGACACCCCAGCATTGTTCTTCTTCTCATCTCTCTCTAGATTATTGTAACTCGTTCTGTCCCAATTGCAACACGTTTGCAAGGAAGAACGAGAGATCTTCTCTTCTTTATTTTCCTCCTCCATATTGTAATCGGGTTATTTGGTATTTGTATCTTCGTAGATCTTTGTTGCATCTGTTTTACCATCTTTGATCAATCCCCGGGACTAACATTTAGTTCACATATTCAAGAAATTATAAAATTTTATTTTACCTTTTTCTTTGTTTGGTAGCTACAAATTTAGAAAATATTTTTCTAACAGAGAAGAATCTATAAAATTGATTTTTCTTCTCAAATCCGTAGGATTGATTGTCCGTCCTTATTTTTTGAGCATTTATTACGAAATTTTAGAACGACAAAAGTCATATTCGAATGCATTATTGACTATTTTTTTATTATTTTTTGATTTCTATGATGTAATTTTTATTTTAAAATGTAAAAATATTATTTAAAAGTTGATTTTTATTTTTTACTTTTTTGTACTAACCAAATGAAGGAAGGAAAATCAAATGATATTTTTTGAATTTTTTTTGTTTATTTTACCAAATACGTAAAAAAAATATTTTAGATTCCTGCACTAACCGAATACTGGAAGAGAAATCAAATATTTTTTTTTGTTTGACCAAATACATGAAAGAAACATGATAGGAATTGTAATTTTCATTCAATGTATAAAAGACAAAGAAATTATTTTTTTTCCCGAAAACCAACCGAGACCTAATTAATACACTAGTGGATAACCCGTGCCATAATGGCACGAACACGAACATGGCCTTCTCGACGTAGGCGTGCAGGCACCGGGCCAGTGCCAGGGAGTTCTGGACGGAGACGCGGTCTCCGAACCCGGCCTTCTCGACGTAGGCGTGCAAGCACCGGACCAGCGCCAGGGACCCGAGCCCGGCAGAGACGGACACGGCAAAGACCACGATGGCGGCGTTCGGGGCCGCGTGAGGCCTCATGGAGGCAAAGATGCGCAGGGCCGTCGTGGGACGTCCGAGGGCGACGAGGTCCGAGACGGCGGCGGTCCAGGAGATGACGTCCCTGTACGGCATTCCGTCGAACATCCGCAGGGCGTGGTTGGCGGAGTCGCGTCAGGAGTAGGCGGTGAGCAGGACGGTCTGCACGAAGGGATCGGACCAGAATCTGAGGAGGAGGGCGTGTGCATGGAGCGACCAGGTGGCAGCAGCAGCGGTGGTGGTGTTGAGCAAGGAAGAGAAGGTGTAGGAGTCGGGAGGGACGCGATGGCGGAGCATTTGGGAGTAGATGGAGAGTGGGTCGGCGGAGATGGCGATGGCGGTGTTGAAGGAAAAGGGATTGGGGTTGGTCATGGCGGAGAAGAGGGATGCGACGAAGGAAGGGTCGGCGTCGACGGCACGGTGGAGGAGGCTACTTGTGACGAAGGGGCTGCGGAAGAGGCCGATGACGACGGCGTGGGCGAGGATGGAGTGGAGGCGGCGGAGGGAGGGGTGGTGCAAGAGAAGCTGGAGGCGGGGGTGTCGTTGGAACAACCGGTTGCTCCGCACCCAACATGGGACCTCCTCATCTCTTATAGAGAGAGGGGCAATTTAGTCCTTTCATCATCGTTGAACCAATGCACATGGGTCGGTCCAAAAACCCACTGTGCTTTATATTATAGATATGTTACATAGCCAATGGGGGAGAGTACTAGCCCTGAGATTTTTGTTTTGTTATAGAGTTATAGAAGTCCAACAGCGACGCGATTAAAAGACATCAAATTAAAAAAAAATACTAATGAACACTTATTTTTTGAAATATCCAATGTAACGCTAAATATTGTGCATGTTGCATTTAATGTTGTCGGAAACCAAATATAGAAATCATTTTCCCAAACCGAAGAGACAGCAACAGAACTGTAAAAAGTACAGAAAATCAAATTATCAAAATCACACAAGAGCCAAACACAAAGATACATCAATTTTGACATGAAAAATTCATGTAGAAAAAACCACGGGATGATTGAAATTCAATTCTGAAAAGCCTTCACTAATGGAATAAGAAGATGCAGACACTTACAAACTTCTCATTGATCCAAACCGGATCACTACAACTACTTGGACGATAAAAATAGATTACAGACTCCAAAGAACAAGAGACAACGAAAATTTTATCTAAACAATCTCTCCTTTGAATAACCTTCAATCCCTTCTTTCTCTTCTTCAAAAGTTACAAACTTTGATCTCTCTCTGATAGATTGATATATCTTTTTTAGGGTTAGAAAATACCTATATATACCTCTATAAACCGCGACAAAACTGGACCGTTGACGGGATCCAATGGTGCGGATAAAATATCCAAAATAGGGTTCAAACCGTCAAAACCGAACTCGGACCGAACTGGGTCTTGACCAAACTCGGATTGAATTCGGTCAGCCAAGGCCATGTTAATTCTGTTTGGATATGACCGAACTTAGACCGAATTCGGTTGGATCCAATTCAGGCTAAATAATGTCTGTTCTTGACAGAACTCCAGCCTTCAGCTCTTCGAGCTTCTCTGACACACTGATGATGCTCGTCGCACTCTGGGGTATTCTCCACATAGGTTGGGAACCTCATCCAACTTCTTTACATCTCCCCTTCCCAACTAACTAGAGGATCTTGTCATACCGACAATCCTTTTGTAGTACTCAAACTTTTCTCTTGGTAGAACCTTCGTGAGCATATCTGCTCCCTTGTCCTCCATGTGAACTTTCTCAAGCGTTGTGCTCTTTACCTCAAGCACATCTCGTATCCAATGATACCAAGTTGCAATATGCTTGGACTGACTATGAAATGTCAGATTCTTTCCAAGATGGATAACACTATAGATATCGCAAACAAAATGTACTGCTCTTGCTTAAGACCAACTTCCTATAAAAACGCCTTCAACCATAATAATTACTTGCAAGCCTTCATTGTCGCAATGAACTCTGCCTCTGTCGTGATAAGGCAATACACTTTCGTAATCGCAACTACCAGAAAACTGCTCCACCAACAAATAACATAATTAACGTAGCCGGAAATCGATCTCCTCGTGTCCACATCTCCAGCCATATCAGTGTCGTATAACCAACCAGCTTCGACTTGTCACCACCAAATGAGAGCTTCTAATTAGTAGTGCCCTGAAGGTATCATACAATCCACTTGACCGTACTCTAATATATCCTACATTGATTGAAAATATACCTTATGCATGAGCAATATCTGGTATCGTACACGCCGTAGCATACATGAGACTTTCTGCAGATAAAGCAAATAAAACCGAGTCCATATCTTCCTTTTTATCTTCGATAGATGGACACGACTCCACAATAAGCTTAAAGTGAGCTGCAAGGGGGTTGCTCAATTTCTTTAACCCGTCTATCCCGAAACACTGAAGTACCTGGTGAATGCACCTCTTTTGGGACAAGTAATATAGCTTGGTCTCTCTCTCGGTTGATCATCATCCCAAAAATATTTTTCGTTGTGCCCAAATCCTTCATAGAGAAAGTCATACCCAGTTGACGGTTCATCTCCGCTATCCTAGTGACCTTTCGACCCACCAATGGCATCATCCACATAGAGCTATAATTTTATAAAATTATCTTCAAAAAAATACATAAATATAATGATCCGAAGTCGTCCTTGTATAATCTTGCTCCTCCATAAACGACTGAAAACTTTTAATACCACTGTCTTGAAGCATGCTTCAGACCATATAAGCTCTACCAGTAGACTAAATGTGCCTTGCCTTGCTCATAAAATCCCTCTGGCTGCTATATGTATAATTTTTTCCTTTAAATCACCACGGAGCAATGTCGTCTTCAAGCCCATCCGTTCAACCTCTAAGTCGAAACTGGCTACTAACGCTAGCACCACCCGAGTGGATGATAAGTTGACGGTCGATAAAAAGACCTCATCGAAATCTATGCCCTTCTGCTGATTGTCGCCTTTAACTACCAGTCTCACTTTGTATCGAGGGTGATTAACATCTTTTGTCTGCTTAACTCTAAACATCCATCAATTCCTTAAAACCTTTTTGGTAATCGCACCAGCTCATAACTAGAGTTTTCCTGTAAGGCAGGAATTTATTTCCTCCTGCATGGCCTATATCCTCTGCTGCCTACATTCATCTTCCTTTGCCTCTGCGTAGATATCAAGCTCTTCCTCGTCAGTCAGAGAACATACTCATCTGGCGAGTACCTTGTGGATGGTCAACACTCTCTAGTGCTTCTTTTCAAAGAAACTTTGGTGATGGCTGTGAAAGTACCCTAGGGGGTGAATATGGTCAAGCTTACTAATCAAACAATAACTGATTGCTAATAGAAATTTAAAAATTAAGAGTGCAAGAGAAGAAGCAATAAAAATACCGATGTATCATGGTATCCTCCCGAGGGGCACTCCAGTCCCGGAACTTACTCCGCCTTTAATCTACTATTATCGTAAATAGTACAATGTGAGTTTTTATCCTAAGGCTCACTAACTTCTTACGTGAGATCTTTTATCTGAAGGCATCTCCGGCTTTAATACAAGAGCTTTGATCCAAAGACTCTCCATGTCACTCCCCAATCCTGGAATACGTATTTTAATACGTAAACCGATAAATTGTATTTACCTTATATTTATACGATATTTATTATACAGTATTTTTTCATGCATTTCCCAAAAATATTCGACAAAATATTATTTCCTAATTTATTTTCTGTATTTGGGCCTACAGTTTTGGCTCATTTGGGTAACCTATTCTTGGTTCACCAATGGTTCATCTTGAACCCTTTGGTTCATCATGAACCCATGGGTCCAAGATCTTTATATATATAACTCATCTCATTCTCTCTCCTCTCATTTACTTCCTCTCATTTATTTCCTCCACCAACCAAGGCAAGTACCAACTTGCTCAAGAGGTGGATCCATAATTTTGTCAATGATTTCTTACAAAACTATTTGCCAAAATATGTTCTTTTTCTCAATCTATACTAGTTTAGAACTTAGAAATTTCCATTTTGAAGCTTTAATTTTTATAGATCTAAGTTTTAATCATTTTCGGATCTTGCATGGTTTGATCTACTTTAGTTGGATTTTATGGGTTTTTGATGCTTCCGTGTGGAAGAGCATTCAGTTTCACCCAAGTTGGAACCTTGGAAATCTGGATTTGGAGTTCGGATGGCCAAGTTATGATGCTTTGAAGCTTGGGTTCAGCCATGGTGTTCTTGCTGTTTGGAGAAGACAGTGAGCAGTGTGCTCCTGTTTGAGCACGCCTCATGTTGGAAGCGTGTCTCTCCTTGAGTCTGCGTGACTTTTCACGCAGCTCCCTCCTTGAGTCTGCGTGACTTTTCACGCAGCTCTCCCCGTGAGCCTGCGTGACTTTTCACGCAGCTCTCTCCTTGAGCCTGCGTGACTTTTCACGCAGCTCTCTCCGTGAGCCTGCGTGACTTTTCACGCAGCTCTCTTCTTGAGCCTGCGTGACTTTTCACGCAGCTCTCTCCGTGAGCCTGCGTGACTTTTCACGCAGCTCTCCCCGTGAGCCTGTGTGACTTTTCACGCAGCTCTCTCCTTGAGCCTGCGTGACTTTTCACGCAGCTCTCTCCGTGAGCCTGCGTGACTTTTCACGCAGCTCTCCCCGTGAGCCTGCGTGACTTTTCACGCAGCTCTCCCCGTGAGCCTGCGTGACTTTTCACGCAGCTCTCTCCTTGAGCCTGCGTGACTTTTCACGCAGCTCTCTCCTTGAGCCTGCGTGACTTTTCACGCAGCTCTCTCCTTGAGCATGCGTGACTTTTCACGCAGCTCTCCCCTTGAGCCTGCGTGACTTTTCACGCACGCTGCCTTGAGTGAGCCTGCGTGACTTTTCACCCCTTGAGCGTGCGTGCTTTTGTGCGTACGCTTTTGATATTTTATCAGATATTATATGACCATTTTATATCCTTACGCCTTTTGTCTCGAGCATGATATGAGCACTAATGTGACCCCAGAGAACAAAGTGTTCCTATCCGATACATGTACCTGAATGTCCCAGTTCTTGTTCATGCTCGACAAATGACTCGTAACTCCACGTGGCGTATTTGCAATGATGCATTACACTAAGGAGGGTAGAACATGTTGACATACTGATTGACATGGATCCTCTTTGGGGTAATCGTACTAAAGTATGACTTTAGAAGGATAATCATGCAGGCCACAGCATGTGAGTCCAAGATTTCACCTAGGGTTAAATTAGGCAACTAAATATACTAGATGTATGGGGAGGGCAGAATCCTGAGATCGTGTTACACCAGCCGTCTTGAGATATTGTCTTGACGCGCCGGCTGGTCTCCACGGATACTGTGTCATCTGCAACGAGTGGATGACTGTATCCGATTAATTCCTGCTATATAATATATGTTTTGGCAAGGTGGCCTTACGAGGGACCTGTGCTCAATAACACCTTTCTACGCGAACCCCTGGGTGGGCTAGCTTTGCTGGAAAGATACGATCTGAGGATTTTCTAAATAACATGATGCGAGGATAACCTCGTCCCACTAGAAACTCGTAGACTTGATTGGCCGTAAAAATGACTTGCTTGTGTTCTATTACCTTCCGTGAATAACTGAGGGAAGCGGACTGTCATGGTACGTGATCCAACCCATGTTCTTGTTTGATTGTTGGGTTGGTTATCGTACTATGACAGGCTGTGGACCGAAGTTATGAACGAAAGACTTATTCTGGTTGTGAAGTGCTACTTCTGTGAATGACTGAGGAACATGGTCTATCATGGTGCATGATCCAACCCATGTTCTTGTTTGATTATTGGGTTGGTTATTGTGCTGCGATAGGCTATCGACCGAAGTCACGATCAGGAGATTTTATTGTTTATACCTTTTAACTTATGTGAATGTTATAGAGTACGATACGTCCCGACTCCATGCGGCACCTTTTGTCCTTGTTTGGTTGTAAGGGTGCCATATGGGTTCGAAGATGTTGCGCTACCCTATAATAGTAGAATAAGTATTACTATTATCAATCATTCTATTAACTGGGTTTTTAATCTTAACTCTTGTGCCCCTTTGGCGGTACTTGCTATTCGGGGCTGACCCCGCTGGTTTTGTTTGGCCAGATCTCATAGCAGAGCTAGAGGACACGATCTTCCTTCCTGACATCCATGGTGCATACTAGGAGCATGGCGGTTCGGGGACTCGAGTGGGTTTCTTCTCCACCACTCCTGCTTATATTTTGTGCGGCATTTAGCCACCGGCACCTGTTAGCCGGATTACTCGATATTTTGGTGTCAGTACATAATTGTAATTAAACAGACTGCAGCTGTGTATAATTTTGTACTTCTGACTCTCTGAGATAGCTAAATTATAAAGCTAGTCTCTCATGACCATTTTGATGAAGCGTCGGGGACGCCTTACTGCTTTATCTTTAATGTTCATTTAATTGCTGATGTGACTTGATTGATTGAGGCATAGAACTCTGTGGGACCATAGGAGACTTGATTGTAGCATGTACCCCCTAGTCTTTCGACAGCCACGATCGCCGTATGACGTTACGTACCTCATATAGAGTAGCTGGCCTAGTCCGTCTCTGTATTTCGGTACTGGGGCGTGACACTCCAACTTCACGAGAGCTTTGATCCAAAGGCTCTCCAACTTTAACCTCTTTATAAGAAGATTTATGATCTTCTTACTACAAAGATGAAGATCTAACTTTTATAACTCAAGAACACTCTAACACAATTTTTGGATAGGCAAGTGAAAGCTTTGATAGAGTTGTTGTGGATAGGCTTTGGTAGTTTAGAAATTTTTGGACTCAAAGCTTCAACCTTGAATGAATGGATTGAAGGCTATTTATAACCAAAGCAATAAAAAGTGCAAATAATGCAACTTTCATTTGGTTGTCGGATGATCCATTTGCATATGATAACAGCTATAAAAAGAGCTATTGGGCGCACTTATAGGACGGATCTGATCGTTGGATTCTTAACAAAAATAATTCGAATATCTGTCGAATTTTTACGGACATCCATCGGATAAAAGTTCACAGAAGGTATTGGTCCCATTCGGATCATCCATCAAATTTTTGCAGATATCTGTCGGATCATCCGCCTGTCTGCCCAAAAGTGGTTCTGAGTTATTATCTACCCTAGCTTTCGATTTTTCTATCCATTTCTTATATTTATAATTATTTCTAAGACTCATTACAGACTCCAGATATACTTTAGCAAGTGTAGACTTTTTTAGAGTCTTGAAATGATAATGGCATGGCTTGGCTTATTCACTTGAAAGCTGATGGCTTTTTTCTTTGATGGCAGTTGTCCAAATATACCAAGATTGTGAAATCTGAATATCTTTCGGGAGCTTCATCCCCGAACCCCCACAGGGGGCGTTGCCCCCTCGACCCCTGTCCGCTGACCAGGCAGTAGAACCCCCGAGTGCGTGGCTCCAGAGATATCATCGAGTGGTTCAGAGAAATCTTGTAGAATAACGTCGTCTTTGGCCCACCATAATTTTTTCATTACATATGTACATGTTGATCTTTCTTATTGATTTTCTGCAAATATTGTTAGACGAACAAAGTAATATATATATTAGCATAAATATTAGTGATATCATAATATGAAACTTAACTAAATAACTACAATTAAAAATATAGTTAGATTATTGGGCTAACATGCTTATACCGACAACCTCATTTCCTTCAAAATTTGCCTCATCGGCATGCTCATCCTCATAAGGGTCACTATAACACCCTAGTCCCAAAATACTTAGGACTAGGATACGTATACATGCCAGCTACGCATCGAGAGGACTCCAGCCCAGCTCGAATACGTATAAGCTATCTGGTTATTCCAGACCAACTATATCTCAATCCACTAAATATCGGTAACAATAACGAATCAAGTGTAGTAAGGCTGATCAGACCATAATACACTGATTCTAGAATAGATAAATATGTTAGAGTGGATCCCCAATAACACATATATCATGAACAATCTAGAGGAAAGTAGAAGCTTGTACAAGACTAGGCTATAATGTAGCAAGAATCAAATATAGGACAAAAATCTAATTATGGATGAGAAAGATAAAACATCAACTAAATATACATGCAGTCTTGGTGTAGCAATCATCCTCCATTAGTGTACCATCTTTTCATCTAATACCTGGAGAGATCACCAGGTCCTTAGAGGACTAGTAAGACACATAATATACATGCCTACTGTACAGTAAATAACATGCAAAAAAATAGGAATAACGAGTAGAGGAAAGGATAACACATAAATAAACTCTACAGATGGTGACATGTCATGAGAATATAATATTAATCATGGCTATAGGTGCATGTGATAAAAACTGCAGCCCGATGAGGCACTAACAGTCCTATAACAGGTGCTCTATCGTAGCCCGGGGAGGCACTAACAATAGAGGTATAGCCTCGGCTAATAAAACATTCTCTCCTAAGGTACTAGGAACTCAAGTCTATCTAGTCATGTCCAAGTCAAGTACGGGTCAAACATGTCAGGGGAAACATGACATAGGCATAATAATACTATCACTAGACATGAACGAGATAAGAAAGATAGAACAAGTAAATATGGAAAGAAAACGTAACAATCTACGTGCACGTGAAACTAAAAAGTAACCATTAATAAAGCAAAAATATATATAACTAAGCAAGAAGGAATGGAACTACAGAAAAGCATGTAAATACTGTAAAGTTTGACAAGGTGTACTTGTCTGAAGTTTTGTCCAATCTGTGCGGAGAGTGCAGAACCAAAATCTACCCGAACCATCCATGAACGAATGAATCATACTCCGTGCAATATCTACCAACCCAAATCATAAACAAATATGCATTATTTACTAAATACAATTATCACTAACCACTCCTACCTAGAAAGCTTGGGTCGTTCTAAGTCGTGTAATACCTACATAAACCATTTTATTAATCATACCACCTAGAGCTAGGTTATACTAATCTCTATGATCACTATTCGTTAATATTATGGATTACAAACTCTAGGTTCAAATATTACGTTTGCATCTCGCAATTCATACAACAAAATCTATGCCACACGAATCGAGACTAGACGATTAACCATAAGGTTAACAATCTTGTCTTGGCGATCCATACAGTCGTTTTGTCAATTTCAGCGATGTGAGATCACTGGAATTGACGGATCTCAGTTTCGATGCTCGAATTCCGAAATACGAACATAATATAAATTAATAACTTACTATATATGTACTTAACATATATAAACCTTAATAATATATTTATACCAAAACTAGTCATATTGACTACTCTATTTAATATAACATATATAATATTAAATCTACATATAAAAGTAATATATTATTAACATAAAATATCACTTCTAATTTTGGAAAATATTTATAAATATTATATAATAATAAATAATATAATTTATACATAGAAAAATATCTGTACAAGATTTGTATTGATTCTACAATATTATTCCTAGACTTGATTTGCGATTTGAGGCCCAAAACAATACATGTTTAAAAATATTAAATTCTATAAAAATTTCAAAAATTAGTTAAAATAGTATTTATAATGTTAAACCTTGCACAACATAAAGTTTAATATGGTTTCATAGAGTTTGGACACAAGGAAAGCAGAATTTTTCGGAGTTCGGCGACACGGCAAATGTCATAAATTTTAAAAAATAGAAAACGAATGCGAAACATATTCTAAAAATATGTATCGGAAAGGTATCGACGTCTAGATTCTGAATAAAAATAAGAAACTGACCTTAGATGGGTAAAAAATAGCTCGTAACCAGATTCGTCAGTTCTGGACACCCTGTCATAGAATCGATGTCACGGGAAAACCGCTTAGAACTTTGGGATCCGACAATCAAAGGTTGGAGTAGACACGCAAAGGTAACTCTCAGATTTGGTTTAAAGTAAAACAGATGAGAAAAAGTTGATGAAATCTTGCCTTCAAGTTGACTAACCTGCTGTGACGAATTCAACACTAATTCAGTCGACTTCTGGTGCCTTTCGTGCCTCGTATCGATCAAATTAGGGGCTGAGACTCCTTGAAAAGGTGCCGGTGTGTTAGGGGGTGTGTTATGGTCAAGATGATGGGGTATGAGGGTTGGAAGAGGTCGGGGTGATGAGTTTCTGTGGGGTGGAAAGAAAAGTGCGAAAATTGAAAAAAAATTGGAGGATTTTAGTAGAGAAATATATAAAAAGTGTACGTCAATCCTAGATGGAAGAGATTCACCTAAGGAGAAAGAAGTTGGGGTGGAGTAGGATTTGATTGTATATTCTGAAAGATACACCAATTCTATCTCCTAGGATTTAAATTGGTTCCAAAATAGAAAAGTTGTTATAGGATTTGATTTAAATTAGATTTGATTAATGTGGCTACATATTAATCCAAAAAAATCAATCTAATATATGTCTAATAGGTTAGGATACCCTAGGATAGGCTCCACGGGTCCCTAATTGGACTAGTTTTGGGTCGGTAGAATTTTTGTGATCGATTTGAGTCCAATATGTCTATAGTTTCGACTTGTGTGCCACTTAAGATAAACTAGCACATGGGAACTTAATTGAGTGGCACATCATGACATGTGCGTTGTAGGCTCGAAATGGGTCAAAACCATATATTGGGTCAAATAATTTGGATCGAAGTTGGGCCTTAATTGCTAATTGGAAAGCTAGTCAAATTTTACGGTAGAGACTAAAGTGACTATTTTACCCCTAATATTGCACATGAAAAAAATATATCACAAGGGAACACGTTTGGATGGGACATGATATATCAAACTGAAGATGGACTCGTCTAGAATACAATGATGGGGATAGATTTGAGAGATTGATATTGTGCTTCAAAAATTAAAACTACGAAAAAGTACATCTATAGTCATAATTAAAAATAAAAATCTAATTTAATAAGTAGAAAACATATAAAATAGATAAAAAAATAATTCTAAAAAAATCAGGGTCCTTACAGTCACCTTGACCACCATCATTAGACTGATGATCATGGTTATGAGCATCTCCATATACTGGGAGCACAGTTCTAGCAGGCTTGTCAGCAGCCTAGAGCACCAGCATTGGGTCAAGTGTTTACGATGACTATAGAGGATGCCGAGATAGAAGGGGAGGTGATTATAAGCACTATTCTAGTAGCTTCTTTACCAACAGTAGCTTTATTTGACACCGGCACCACTCATTACTTCCTAGCAGCTAGTTTTGTAGCCACCCATAAAGTAGCGACTGCACACCTTTTAAAGAATATGAGAATTCTTACGGGAGGTGGTATAGTGTCTATCAAAGATGTCTATAGATCATTTTTCGTGGTAGTTTATGGAAGGCAAGATAAGTGCACGATTTTTAGTCTTCACTATGATAGACTATGATGTCGTGCTTGGCATGGATTAGTTGAGCCAGTACCATGCAACGCTAGATTGACAGAGTGGTTCTGTTATTTTTAGACCTCCAGATCTTTCAGAGTTTGAGTTACTTCGATGGACTAAAGAGCATGGTACTTCTCCCACTCTGAAAGCCTATATAGCAAACGAGAATACAACACTATTGTATGTTATATCGGAGTTCGAGGAGGTATTTCTAGAGGAGCTTTCGGTAGTGCCACCTGACGGAGAGATAGAGTATACCATATAGTTGGTTCCGGAAGTAGAGACAATTTCTTCCCATGTGTATAGATTGGCACCGAAGAAGGTGTTGGCCCATTGGTCATGGTCAAACCTGATTTTAATAATTGATCAAACTCTGTCTCGATATAAATACAAGTCAACTCAGATGTTTACCTACGACGTTTTGGACACGGCTCAACAATGGTTATCAACAATGTTCAAGACTGAAGCCGTTTGCCATTCAAAATGTACTTCCTGTTAAGCAATATAATTTTTCATTTTATTGAGTCTAGGAATACATTGTACACCGAGTCGTACTGGCAAATAGGCTATCCGAAAATGTTTTTCAAAACCATCATATTCTTTATAAATGACTTACGTTTTTGAAAAACATTCTTTTTACAAAAAGCTTCTGAAGGATTGTTCAAAAAGCCAAAATTTATTTTCTCCAAAAATGAACTGACAGAACCCCAGGAGAACTCGGGCCGAGTTCGGCCAGAGTTCGGCCATTTGGAACGTTAGTGAACGTTGGTTTTTTGAACTTGGTCATCCTTCAGTTACGGTTTGTTATAAAGAGTTCTGTCTGAATTCTGCCCGAATTCTGTCAGAGTCCTGTCTTTGAAAAAGCTATAAATAGAGAAGCATTTCGATCATTTCAAAACACCAGTTCACTTTCAATCTCTTCTTTTCTTAAGCTTACATTCTTCCAAAGAGTTCTTAAAAGCTTTCATTTTCAAATCCCAAGCCAGTTACAATCCTCTAGTCGATTTGCCAGTACGGTACGGTCTAGAAGTTTCAAGAGCGATTGTAATCAGAGGCTTGATAGAAGATTCAACTCTTCACAATTGAAGTTGGACGAGTTCTTCGTATCAAAGCTCGCGTCTGTAGAAGTTGCAAGGACTTCGTATGAAAACTTGTGGGATTTTCCAATAGTGGATTCAACTGGAAGCTAGAGTTCTTCCGACTGGACTAGTCCTCACAAGAGGAAAACCAGTATAAATTTTGATGTTTGCGTTTGCCTTCTGACCACTTTTAAATTCTGTCATTTACTTTTGTGATTATTATTTTATCTGTGATCTAACTGCTAACAAGTTTTTAATTAGCAATATTCTGCTGCCTACTCTATTCACACCCCCTCTAGAGTATTCTACTTTACAATTTCGTTCCTATAATTGGTATCAGAGCGGGTTATATAGGTAAAGCAAGGTAAAACAACAGTTATATTCAATTTTATATAGATCACAGCTTTACACATGGCAACTGTGAAATTCATAAGTGAAGGCCAAGCCACAAACAGACCTCCACTATTTGACGACACAAACTACACTTATTGGAAAATACGTATGAGTTTCTTTATGAAATCTCTTGATTTTGACTTATGGTATGTAGTTATTGATGGATGGTGTTTTGGTTGAAAATCCCATGACAAATATACAGAGGAAGAAAAAAAAAGGCCAGTCTTGACGCACGTGCTATTAACGCTTTATTTTGTGCTTTAGACAGAACTGAATTTAACAGGGTATCTATCTGCACAACTGCAAATGAAGTGTAGAAACTTCTTGAAGGCACACATGAGGGCACAACTCAAGTCAAAGAATCAAAGGTCAGCAGACTTACTCAAGAGTATGAGGCGTTCAAAATAAAGCCCAATAAAACAGTTACTCAGATGTTCGAGAGATTCTTGGATATTGTAAATCCTTTGTCCTCCCTAGGCAAAGATTACAGTAACCGTGAAAAGATTCGCAAACTCCTGCGAGCACTTACAAAGAACTGGATTCCGAAGGCTACTGCAATTATTGAAGGAAACGACCTCACTACCATGACACTTGAAGTACTCATGGGTAAGCTACTCACTCATGAACTAGAGCTACAAGACTTTGAAGAGCCTGCACCAAAGGAAAAGACGATCGCTTTCAAGGCTCAGTACATGTAATGCCTGTGGTTCGTATTACGTATTTTAGAATATGTGTACGTATTTTATCTTGTATTGCATGATTCCTTGCTTAGTTTCCATCCTGGCTTAGGTTATTCTTGGTTCGGGTTGGCTTGGTTCGGTTTGGGATTGCTATTGGTTCATCATGAACCAAGGGTGAACCCCCTACCTACCACCACCACTACCATTTATTACCCATTCTTCCTTCTCTCTCTTCATTACTCTCTTCTTTCCTCCATTTACTTTCTTCACCTACCAGAGAGAGGTCTAGGCAAGTACAACTTGCTTTATGGAGGAACTCCAACTTTATTGCTTCATCCTCTTCCTTATAGCATTTTAACTTACTTTAATACTTGGCATTTCCACTTTCCATGGCTAGATCCTTGTAGATCTAAGTTTACTTTATTTTCAGAATTCTTGGGTTTTGATCTACTTAATCTTGTTATTTCTGAGTTTTGATAGTTCTATGTTGTAGAGCATCTCATTCTGACCCGTTTTGACCTATGAAAGTTCGGATTTTGGCTCCGGATGATGGAGTTATGGAGCTTGAGAACTTGGCTCTTATGGTGTTCCTCTTCTCGGGATTTTGGAGAAGATAAACTGTGCTTGACTTGACCGCATGAATAATTCATGCGGCAAGTAGCATGGCTGGAAGTACTTGAGCCGCATGAGGGCCGAACTCATCTGGCCGCATAACTCGCTCAATCCCCAGCCGCATATACTCTGCACTTCTTGAGCCGCATGAGACGTTACCCGTTTAGCCGCATGTGCCCTCCCTGGCCGCATGAGGACCCCGCTTCTTCCAGCCGCATGAATGCTCTGACTTAGTCTCAAGCGCCCTCTCTTCCCGCTGGCCGCATGGGACTTTACTTGACCTAGTCGCATGAGAACTTCTTCCTGAGCCGCATGCAAGCCACTTACTCTCAGCCGCAGGAACCCTTCCCCCTGCAGCCGCATAATACCCCACTCTTTCCGCTAGCCGCATATGCCTCATTCTTCTCAGCCGCATGAGCTTTGGACCCTTAGCCGCATGAGCTGCTGCCGCATGGATTCTCTCCTTGACCGCATGCGCCTGACCCTATTGAGCCGCATGGGCTGTTCTCTTCCTAGCCGTATGAGATCATTCCTGGCCGCATATGCCTGAGCCGCATGGCTCCCTATAGCCCTGTGTTTTATTATTTGCCCATGTCTTGTTACCCCTTTATTGTATATTTTTACGCCCATTTTATATCCTTACGCCTTTTGTCCTGAACTTGATAAATCACGATTTGATTGACATGATTTGAAATGACAATTGTATATGACATGGTGTGACAAGGAACTAGTACGACCTGATAGTGGCCCGTTGTGGTGCACTCTTGACCAGTGAACTTGACATGATAACCTGACATGATATATCTTGATAAGCTGTTGCGACGGCTACCTGACATGACATGACCTGTATAATTAACCCATACACCGTGGGCGATTGTGCTTGTACAAATAATCCAGTCCTGTCTTGCATCATGTCTAGGAGGGGACTCCTGAGTACCACGGTCAGGAGTACCTACTGAAATGGACTAAGACTAAATAACTAGATTAATACATTAGTCATAAAGAGATCTCCCAGCTACAGGCAATCCCGTTACCTGGGCGCGTCTTGGGATCTGTAGCCTGCCGTCGAGTAGGGCACATTTCCAGCACACTGTCATGTGTTGCACCCTTCAAGCTACCTAAGGGTACATGCATTTCCTGGACGATGTACCCACCTAAATTCAACCCTAATCTTTCAACCCGGGTAACCTGGATGGTCTGCAGGGCTTGTGGCTGTGAAATAATCTCACTGCATCTTGCTAGTAACTAGGCCTGTGATAACCCTAGCTAGTTAAAGTATCAAGCCGTAATTCTTGCTTGGCCGTGAAATGATTGAATGGAGTCTAACCTGTCTAGTCTTGCCCTGATCTTGTTCTAGATTACTGCATGACCAGAATGCATGTATTTATTTTACCGATAAATGGTGAGAATTCCAAGTTCGGTTCAGACGAAGGGTTACAACCTCGGTCCTTGTTTGGTTTACGGGTTGTAACCTGGCTTTCTGAATAGTTCCGTGGTTATCTCATCGTATATCACCCTGTGATGCTTTTCTTAACCCTGTCTTATTTACTACCTTATTACTATTGTGCTAATTGCTGGTTTTAGTTCCTAAGTGAAGCTTCCTTTGTGGCACTTGCTCTTTCTGGGATCTGACCCAGCTAGTTTTGTATGGCCAGATTTCGGAGCAGCTCCAGAGGATCTACCGACTTTCCAGCCCGATGGTGGCGACTAGACGTAACCAGGACAACGAGTGGGTTTATTTTTGATCTTCCACTTTATTGTAAAAATATTCTTTTGAGGCGTTTAGCCGACAAACACGTGTTTAGCTCGATTGCACTTACTCACTTCTGCCTACGGGCTGTAACATGATTGACAGATCCTAGGGTTGATCATGTATGCCTAAAACTCTTGCTAGTCTTAACATTTTGTAACGACTAGCTTCATGATCAGCTGAATATGTAATGTTTGGGACGCCTTACTATTGTATATTTGATGATCTTACATCTTGTAACATTTACTTACTTGCTTGTGATTGAGACACTAGGCTTGTTCATGACCTTAAGAGACTGTTGGCTTGTAGTAAACCCTCATGTATCTCGATAGCCATGACCGTATAGCGAGATGGTCTCCATTTCATATACGTAGCTAGCTATGTCTTCCTCCGCTCTCAAGTATTCTGGTTCTGGGGCGTGACAGCACAGAAGATCTGCTGAAGATGATTCAGACAACAGTGAATCTAATGCTGAAGATCAAGCACTCCTTATAAGAAAATTCAAAAGATTCTTAAGATATGAGAAGAAGATAAAAGAGAACAATGGCGGCAACAACTGGTATCAAGATGACGCTGTCTGCTACGGCTGCAAGAAGAAAGGACACATGAAGAAGGACTGTCCTACAAACTCATCAACAAGCAAGAAGATCAACAGATACGAGAAAGGGAATCTGAAGAGATCAACATCTCGGAAGTATGCCAACACCAGCATATGGCATGAAAGTGAAGCCAGCGACTCAGAAGATGAACAATCAGAAGATGCTGTAAATGTATGCTTTATGGCATCCGATCAGGTACTCTCTGAACCTATAGTTGATACATATGATAACTTCACCTTTGAGCAATTTGGAGAAGCCTTCAGTGAACTGTTAAGTGATTACAGAAAACTGCGTAGCAAATATCAGAACTCTAAGAAGGTACTCAAGGAGTACAAAGGTGAAATAGGAAGACTTACCGACCTACTAGCTGAGGTTAAAGATAATGTTAGTGAGTCTGGTGAGCTTTCTTCTATTAAGCTCTTATTGCACGAGACTACCAAGTCATCCGAAGAAAAAACAAGGTTATTGACCAACTGAAAGAAGAACTTTCTAAAGAGAAGAAAAGTCTTCAAAGTGCACAAGTCAGAATGGAAGCACTCACTTCTGACTGTACTAAGTTATATGACACTTCCAAAAGATTGGAAATTAGGTTAGGAAAACAGCCTGATACTGCTGCTTCCTACCCTAACACGTGTCACTTACCGAAAAATCGAAACATTCCCAAACCTAACACTGTCAGACCTAACCCTATCAAACCTTTGCCTAAAAAGGTTATGCCCAAACAGGATAATCGGTATGCTTTCTTCTATACTAGAAAACCTAAACCTACCAACCATGCACACCACTCAGCTTTCAACACTCAACATGCTAAATGTTATTATTGTGGCCTCATTGGTCATATATCTTCTGCATGTAGAATCAGAAGGTTAGTATATTTAAATATTTATGCATGGATACCGAAAACTAACCAGTCAGGACCCTACAAGAAATGGGTACCAAGAGTTTCATCTGCAAATTATTTTGTAGGTGGGACGCCCTTCACATGCTAGGAGCAAATGGATCCTCGACAGCGGTTGCTCACGGCATATGACCGGTGACGCTTTATTATTCGCAACACTGTCGAAGAGGAATAAAGAAGGATACGTCTCCTTCGACAATAATTTAAAAGGGTATATAATCGGTATTGGTGATATTGGTAAAGCTCCCTATCCCGTGATTAAAGATGTTTGTCTTGTTACTGAGTTAAAACATAATCTGCTAATCATAAGCCATTTAGCTGATCACGGTTGTGGTATTAACTTTGTAAAAGACAAATGTACTATTATTGATAGTTCAACTGGTAGTACTATATTTGAAGGTATTAGAGAAGACAATATATGTTTTCTATTTGTTGGAAGATACTAACATTTCAGGTAGATGTTTAATGGTTAAAAGTGATGAGAGTCATCTGTGGCATATGAGACTCGGTCATGCAAATATGGATACTATTTCCAGATTATCCACGAAGAAGCTAGTACGCGGTTTACCGGACATTAATTACATTCAAGAAGGATTCAGTATGTAGTCAATGTGAAAAGAACAAAGCTACTCTATCCACTTTCAAGTCAGTAAATGCTGTATGTACTACTAGACCTCTACAATTGCTACATATGGACTTATTTGGTCCTAGCAGAGTTGCTAGCCTCGGAGGTAAGCTATATGCTTTTGTAATTGTAGATGATTATTCTAGATACACGTGGGTACATTTTCTGACACGTAAAAACGATACAGTATAGGAATTTGTCGCATTTTGCAAGAAAGTACAGAATGAAAAAGGTTACATGATCACTCGTATTAGAAGCGATCATGGAGGCGAATTCGAGAATGCGGAGTTTGAGCAATTTTGTGACACACACGATTTTGTGCACGAATTCTCCTGCCCTAGGACTCCACAACAAAATGGAGTTATGGAACGTAAGAACATAACTCTATCCGAAATGGCCAGAGTAATGTTAAACCAGTTTAGTCTACCCAAGTATTTCTGGGCTGAAGCTGTCAATACAGCTTGTTTTGTTCTCAATCGTGTTCTAATTTGACCCAAATCGAAGAAGACTCCATTTGAGTTATGGTTTGATAGAATTTCTATCAGTTTCATATTTTAGAATATTTGGTTGTAAATGCATTATTCTTAATACAAAAGATAATTTGGGAAAGTTTGACGAAAAGGCCGATGAAGGTATATTTTTAGGTTATACGGGCAAAAGTAAAGGATACAGAGTCTTCAATAAAAGAACCATGATCATCGAAGAGTCAATCAATTTCACCTTTGATGAACTAAATCAAACGACAATCGATGACAATGACGAAGATCTCAATGTACCCAGCAAAACACCAGCTGATCCTCCTAGAGAAGATCCATAAACCAGCTACCTTCGGAGTCTGCCAAAAAGATTGAAGTTCACGGCTGATCATCCAAAGGACTTGGTAATTGGTGAGATTACCAAGGGTGTAAGTACTCGCTCCTCTAATAAAGATATAGCTTCTTGTGTTGCTTTTGTCTCGCAGTTTGAACCCAAAAATATTGATGAAGCATGTAGTGATAATTTTTGGATAGATGCTATGCAAGAGGAATTAAACCAATTCGAACGGAATCAAGTTTGGAAACTTGTTCCCAAGCCTATTGATCATCCGGTCATTGGTACCCGATGGGTATTCTGAAATAAATTGAATGAGAATGGTTTAGTGACTCGTAATAAGGCTCGACTCGTAGCTCAAGGATACAATCAGGAAGAAGGTATCGACTACGATGAGACTTATGCCCCAGTTGCGAGATTAGAATCCATTCGCATGTTATGTGCATTTGCATGTTTTCATAATTTTAAGTTATTTCAAATGGATGTCAAAAGCACATTTTTAAATAGTTTTACAAAAGAAGAGGTTTATGTAGCTCAACCACCCGGTTTTACTGATTTCAAATTTTTGAATATGTTTTCAAGTTGAAGAAAGCTTTATACGGTTTGAAACAAGTCCCTCGTGCTTGGTACGATCGTCTAAGCTCTTTTCTACTTGATAACAGTTTTTCAAAGGAAAAGGTTGACACTACTTTGTTTATAAAGTCTTTGAATAATAATATTCTTTTGATTCAAGTCTATGTCGATGATATTATCTTTGGATCTACTGATGAATCTCTTTGTCAAGAATTTTCAAAGTGTATGCAGAATGAGTTTGAGATGAGCATGATGGGAGAGCTGAAGTTCTTTCTCGGACTGCAAATCAAACAAACCAACAATGAGACGTTCATAAATCAAGCTAAGTACACAAAGGATATACTAAAGAAGTTCGACATGGAAGCAGCAAAGCCACTTAGCACTCCAATGGCGACTTCAACCAAGCTTGATATTGATGAACAAGACAAACCTGTCGACATACGTAAGTATCGAGGTATGATCGGTAGCTTACTTTATTTAACTGCCATTCGACCATACATTATGTTTAGTGTTTACTTATGTGCTCGTTTTCAAGCCAATCCTAAGGAATCACATCTGTGCGCAGTTAAGCATATCTTTCGATACCTTAAAGGCACTTCTTCTGTCGGCTAATGGTATCCCAAAAGTATGTCATTTGACCTAATCGGTTATTCTGATGCTGATTTTGCCGGATGTAAAGTAGATAGAAAAAGTACTAGCGGTACATGTCATTTCCTAGGAAAAGCTTTAGTCTCTTGGTTTAGTAAAAAGCAAAATTCTGTTGCATTATCAACAACAGAGGCTGAGTATATCGTCGCAGGACGTTGTTGTGCACAAATTTTGTGGATGAAACAAACCTTAGACGACTATGGATTGCATTTTACACATATACCCATTTTCTGTGATAACACTAGTTCTATTAATTTGACTAAGAATCCAGTATGTCATTCTCGTACTAAACATATCGAGATTCGACATCATTTTCTTTGAGATCATCAACAAAATAGAGATATAGACCTTGTATACATAGACACACAGAATCAATTAGCTGACATACTCACAAAACCTTTAGCGGAAGATCGTTTCAACTATTTACGTCGAGAATTAGAAATTTTAGATATCAATAATATTAATTAATTTTGTTTTATTAATTATTTATTCGATAATCATAAAATGTTTTTGAGACAAGCCTAAAAAGAGTCTGTCTGTCACCACGACTACGGTCGAAGCGAAGCGGTATTTAAGAGTTCCCTGGTGAACCTCCGTTAGCTGGGACAGTACTCCTACAGCTAATCTGAGACAGATGCTGAGTAAAGAATATTAATTTGTAAAATAATATTAATTATATTATTTTGAGATTTAAAATTATTAAACTTTGAATTAAGCATTTGAAACGAATTAATGAAAAAGAGTGTGGCCTCATTTGAATATATATATATATATATATATATATATATATATATATATATATATATATATATATATATATATATATATATATATATATATATATATATATATATATATATATATATATATATAGCCAGGCAACCCTAAAAAATATATATATATATATATATATATATATATATATATATATATAGCCAGGCAACCCTTGGCGAATTCGGCCCGAGTTCGGTCCGAATTCGGCCAGAGTTCGACTGGGTATTTATATATACCAGCACCAACCCGAGGCTTCCTTCTTCTTCATTCTTTCCCACATCCTCATAACTGCAGCTCCACCCCTCCGAAATCCTAGTTCTTCTCCATCATTGTTCTTCCAATCCTTGTGGAGTTTCTCGTCAAAACTTTGGATTCGTGCAGAGATCGTCATCCTCTACAACATATCCAATTCTTGGAAGGTATAATCCCTTCTTTCCTCCACTTTTCAATACTTAAGGTTTGTAGAAATTTTTTAGGAAAGAATGCCTAAGTTCAATCTCTTCAAGAGGAAGAAGACCAATGCCAGTGAAGATGCAGCGCCTTCAGATCCGCAAACAGATTGCCTCTTTTCTCCGGTCCAATCGGACGATGGTGCATCGGATGAGTTTTATTTTAAAACTTCCGATCAAGCATTATTGTGGTACGCCAATTTTATCATGCGTACTATTTGCACCGGGTCGCCGATTAAGTGGACTGTCTTTCCGGATCACCGCCCTTATTTTGAGGCATTAGGATTACAACATTTTGTCACCTTACAATTCCCCATTGCCACTAATGCCATTAGATTATTCTATTGTAATTTTGTGTTAGATACTTTTACAGCGAGGACACGTGTCGGAGGAATTGATATCGAATTCACTGATGAAACGTTAGCGAAAATCCTTGGTATCCCAAACGAAGGTACCCCGCTCGATGATATCACTGATTTTGATTTCCCCGATGGCACGACACTTGTTAGTTTCAAGAATAAACTTTATGCGCCCGCACGCGTTCTTTCTGGAAAGTTCAAGGCTAATAACTTGAACTTGTTTAACTACGAATTACATCGCATCATCTATTCCACCTTACTTCCAAAATCTACTTCCAAAGATGATGTCACTGCACTTAGCTTTCTGCTCTTTATCATATTCTTAAGGGGATTCCTTTTTCTGCCCTAAGACTATCATTCAGATGATGGGTAGATGTCGCGGAAGAGACCGCAACCTATCTTATGCGATGCTTATTTCTCGTATTTTTTAGAGATTTGATATTGATTTATCTACTTGTGCTGTCGACCCCGAGTCCAAGTTTCTCAAACTCTCTCGTCGCAGCATTGCATCTGTTCCTCCACCTACTGCACCTACTCCTCCTGCACCTACTCCTACTGCTCCTACATCACCTGTTCCTCCTCATTCTTACCCTATGACATTTGAGGGTATCCATCAGCACTTATCAGATCTGCAGTCTTTTTATGTTGAGACCTCTAGGGAACACGAGTTTCGTGATGTAACTCGGTTCCAGGCGATTGCCAACTCTTTTGCCAATCTGAGGTTTGTGCAGATGGGTCATTATGCTAGCTCTCTGCCTCGAGACCCTTCTGTTTCTGGCTACCGTATTGACGACGAGGTGGTTCACTCTCTGTTCCAGCCAGGGAACGCCTATGATTGGTATCGTACTGCTGGCGCCACTCCTCGCACTTCTGGCGCTGGTACTTCTAGAGCTGGTCCTTCTGGACATGCTGGAGCTGCAGCTGATGTTGTTGATGATGATGATGAGTTTTGAGATGTTAGATTATTGAGACTGTTACTTTTGTCTCATGTTTACTTGGAAATGCTCCGACATTCCAAGATTATATCAGTACTCTTTTTTAGCACTTTTTCTATTATGTGACTATTTATGGACATGGTTTTTGATTATGCCTCAGTTTTGGCATTTTAGTCTATTATTCATCACTTTATATGTTTCAGTATTATGCTAGCACTATCTATCTTTTGCTGCTTCATACTTTCTCAAATACTGTCTGTGACAAATACATGCCTGTGTTGTGTTCTCTAGACTATCTGTTCTCTTTTACTGTTTATACCATGCCTGTAAAGATTATTCCTATATTTTTTATTGTGTTTCTTCACTGTTTGTTACTTATGCATTGTTTGCGGGGGAGCTTTCTCTTTTACAATTATTTTGCTAAGTGACAACGGGGGAGAAATAAGGATCTAACATTTTTGTGAATACAGGTTATGAACAATTTCTTTTTGGTTACTATTTTGAATTGATTCCAAGCTTAGATGTTATATCGGCAAGGTTTGTCAATTATCAAAATAGGGGAGATTGTTGGCCCATTGGTCATGGTCAAACCTGATTTTAATAATTGATCAAACTCTGTCTCGATATAAATACAAGTCAACTCAGATGTTTACCTACGACGTTTAGGACACTGCTCAACAATGGTTATCAACAATTTTCAAGACTGAAGCCGTTTGCCATTCAGAATGTACTTCCTGTTAAGCAATATAATTTTTCATTTTATTGAGTCTAGGAATACATTGTACACCGAGTCGTACTGGCAAATAGGCTATCCGAAAATGTTTTTCAAAACCATCATATTCTTTACAAATGACCTACGTTTTTGAAAAACATTCTTTTTACAAAAAGCTTCTGAAAGATTGTTCAAAAAGCCAAAATTTATTTTCTCCAAAAATAAACTGGCAGAACCCCAGGAGAACTCGGGCCGAGTTCGGCCATTTGGAACGTTAGTGAACGTTGGTTTTTTGAACTTGATCATCCTTCAGTTACGGTTTGTTATAAAGAGTTCTGTCCGAATTCTGCCCGAATTCTGTCTTTGGAAAAGCTATAAATAGAGAAGCATTTCGATCATTTCAAAACACCAGTTCAATTTCAATCTCTTCTTTTCTTAAGCTTACATTCTTCCAAAGAGTTCTTAAAAGCTTTCATTTTCAAATTCCAAGCCAGTTACAATCCTCTAGTCGATTTGCCAGTATGGTGCGGTCTAGAAGTTTTAAGAGCGATTGTAATCAGAGGCTTGATAGAAGATTCAACTCTTCACAATTGAAGTTGGACAAGTTCTTCGTATCAAAGCTCGCGTCTGTAGAAGTTGCAAGGACTTTGTATGAAAACTTGCGAGATTTTCCAATAGTGGATTCAACTGGAAGCTAGAGTTCTTCCGACTGGACTAGTCCTCACAAGAGAAAAACTAGTATAAATCTCGGTGTTTGCGTTTGCCTTCTGATCAATTTTAAATTCTGTCATTTACTTTTGTGATTATTATTTTATCTGTGATCTAACTGCTAACAAGTTTTTAATTAGCAATATTCCGCTGCCTACTTTATTCACCCCCTCTAGAGTATTCTGCTTTACGATTTCGTTCATACAATTGGTATCAGAGCGGGTTATACAAGTAAAGCAAGGTAAAATAGCAGTTATATGCAATTTTTGGTAATGCCGTTTGGTTTAACTAACGCGCAAGTTGTGTTCATAAATCTAATGGACAAGTTATTCCAAGAGTATTTAGATAAGTTTATGGCAATTTTTATTGATGCTATACTAGTATACTCCAAGAGTCATGAGGAGCGTCTTAGAGTTGTGTTGGGAGTTCTAAGGAAGGATGAGCTTTATGCCAAGCTCAACAAGTATGATTTTATGCTTAAACAAAGTCTCTTTTCTGGGCTACATCATTTCTGAAGAGGGATTGTCAGCTGATCCAGAGAAGATTGATGTAGTTGATACATGGCTACTACCTACATCAATTTCAGAGATTATAAGTTTTCTCGGACTTACCGGATACTATTTGCGTTTCGTAAAATTTTTCCAATGATTGCTGAATCTATGAGGCGTTTGACGTGTAAGGATCAGAAGTTCACTTGGATCGAGGAGTATTAGACTGCGTTTGATGAGCTGAAGAAGAGTTTGACTGCAACACCTATCTTGACTCTTCCTTCTGGTTCAGGAGGCTTTGTGGTATGCAGTGAGGCATCTGGCAACAGATTATGATGTGTTCTGATGCAGCATAATAAGGTAGTTGCTTATGCCTTAAAACAGTTGAGGGCTCATGAGAAGAACTACCTGTCGCATGATCTAGAGTTAGCTGCAGTGATATTCGTACTAAAGCTATGAATGTAGTACCTATAAGGCGAGCGGGTTGAGATTTTTACGGACCACAAGAGTCTTAAGTATGTCTTTACTCAGAAAGAGTTGAATATGAGGCAAAAACGTTGGCTAGAATTGATGAAGGACTATGATATTGAGTTGCAGTATCATCCTAGAAAGTTGAATATAGTAGGACACACCTTAAGCTAGAATTCTACAACTTACTTCTTGACGACACAATGTCGTTTGCTAGAGGACCTTCAAGAGCGTAGATGGAGATTAAATTCCCAGGCCCAAAGGGTCTACTAGCCCAATTGGAGGTCCAATCTTCATTAATAGAGAGGATCAAGGCCTCTTTGCATACTGAAGGTAGATTCCAAAGACTTCGTGAGAGGACAGAGACAGGAGAACAAACAAGGTTACAGATTCATGAGGATGGGACATTGAGGTACGAAGATTGCTTGTGTATTCCAAAAAGAGAGCTTCGACAAGAGTTGATGGCAAAGATGCATAGTTCTATCTATCTTGAAGGTACGAAGATGTACCGAGATTTGAGGCAACATTACTGGTGGCATGGGATGAAGAGAGATTGCACGATTTGTAGCGAGATATTTGGTCTGCTAGCAGATCAAGGCTGAATATCAGAGATCAACTAGACTTCTACAACCACTTTCCATTCCTGAGTGGAAGTTGGAGCACATTACAATAGATTTTGTCACTGGATTCCCGAGGAACCCTAGCGGAAAGGACGCAGTCTGGGTGATTGTAGATTGACTCACAAAATCGGCACATTTTTGTCGTTCAGAGTAGGGCAGTCTATAGAGGTATTGGCACATATATACATAAGACAGATTGTGAGGTGGCATGGAGTACCGGTCAGCATTGTATCGGATCATGATTCTATATTTACGTCTCATTTATGAAGGAGTATACATGAGAGTTTGGTAACTCGTTTGAAGTTCAGCACTGCATATCATTCGCAGACCGACGGACAGTCAGAACGCACGATTCATATACATGAGGACATGTTGAGAGCTTTTATGCAAGATTTTTGAGGATCGTCGAAGGATCACGTACACTTGGTAGAATTCTTCTACAACAGTAGCTACCAAATGAGTATATAGATGGCGCCTTTTTCGGTATTGTAAGCCATGAAGTATAAATCTCATGTATGTTTGTAACGCCCCAGTTCCAAAATACGTAGGACTAGAAACGTAGACATGCCAGCCGTATAATAAATATACGTAAGCAGTAAAATGCTGTAGAACCATGACTAATATCATCCACACAAAATAAATGAATAAAAGATATCATATAATTAACTATGAATTGTCATTGGTACATGTAGTTGGGCGGAGACAAATCTACTACCAACTATGAAAAGAATACATGATATATAAAAGAATGATTTTGGCGAGCGAAGCGAAGACGATCAAGTGCAATCATCCTTGAAGAAATAGAGATGATCATGGCCACGGCTAGAACACCTGCGAAAGACAAGAGCACACACCTGGCGAGATAACCAGGTCCTCAGAGGGACGTAACAAGACACATAATATCATGCCAATATAACTGAATATAAATTGCTCAAATAAATAAGTCAACTGAATTATAACATGGTCCAATACACACCTATTGAACTAGGGTACCATTTTTCCCAACCAAATAAGAACAGAAGATGGTAAACTAATTCACAATGACGTATCTTTCTATGCTATGAATCCAATATGGTATCCGAACCCCAACAAGGTTCAATACCTTCTCATCGAAGTAGTAAGCCACACCTATAACCAAACAAGGACAAGATGTGATGAACTAATTCGCGACAAGTTATTGTTCTAAGCCACGGTCAGATACAAGTACCCAAACCAAAAGTACTCGTACCTAACGGATAAGGGTGCCTAACCGTTCTAAGTGAAATACAGTTTTAAGAACAGTTCATGGTCGCATGACTACCGAGCCAAGTCAAGAAAATACCAATACAGTACAGTACCTTAGTAGCGAGTCACAACACCATATACTATTTCTCAGTATCGAGCGAGTCTATAGCATATAGTCTACCTATCATTCCTCAGTAGCGAGCGAGTCTACGATAGATATGGTGGTAGTCAACTTCCAATCATGTTCTCCCCGTCCAATGCCAACTCATAACTGCTAAGTCTTCTAGCATACAATTCTATTAGCAGTTATTTCCTAACGTACGGCTTATACGTACTGGTGGCTAGCCAGTCACGTATGTCGGAGTTCTACATATGACTCACAACAACGTGGTACAAATGTGTCAAGGCCTATGAATGCAACACACAAAGGTGGCCTCTTAAATCTAGGTTTAATGTGTAAGAAAAATAATACATAGCAGGAAATATAACTGAACAGTAAGTTCTAATAGGTTATGCCATGTATCATAGTTTTTTTGCATAAAGAAAATAAAGAATAATGCATGAAATATGAGCTAAAATAAATAAACAACAAATGGCAATGTGTCTTGCCTGGTAGGTCGCCTGGTGTACTGCAATGATCAATGTGGCACGAACTGCGACTTCGGATAACAACTACACAAGGTGATCTCTGATGGTGGCACGGACAGTTCCATTGGGTCAAGAAGGATCAAATTAGTTAGGTTCGATATAAGGTAGGTTTGAATTGGCGAGAAACATGAATAATAGGATTTAGTCATGGACGGAAGGATAGTCGAAGAAAATTTAGATAAATAATATATATATGTTTTTTTGGAGACTAAAAAAAATAATGTTTTATTATCCCAAATTATTCATAGGTAGATATGAGAAATTGCTTTATGTCAAAACTAATTTACTTAGTAAAAATGTTTTATATCAATATTTAAAATATATAATAAATTATTATTAGTTCAAAAATACTTTCAGTTTAAATACTTGAAAATATTTTTACTAGTAAAATAAATTGGTAGATAATATTGAAAACATAAAAATCGTTTTAAAGCAAAACTCCTTTATGAAAATATCGTTTTTAGGCTAAACCCTAAATTTGTCAAAAATGATATTATAGGTAGAAAACTATATTTTCATTAGTTAAAATAATTACTTATAATATTTACAAATCTAGAAAACCAGTCAAAAGCCAACTTTGTTTAAGTAAAACTTAGGTAAATAGTTCTATTTTAAAATACATAACTAATAAGATAATTTCCAAAATAATATTTAGTACAAACACACAAATCTATATTAGAGCCTATATAATTTTAAAAATTAATATTTGCCAATATATGGCCTATAAAATAATTAAATGTAAATATATATTTTATTCACCATCTATTTTTTTGGAACTACTTATATAAGTATATTTTTATGAAAATATAATGAATTAGAAAACCTTTGTTAATAATAATAATAATAATAATAATAATAATAATAATAATAATAATAATAATAATAATAATAATAATAATAATAATAATAATAATCTTAATATTTAATAATAATCACAACTCATGAGTTTACTAATCATAAACTGATTATACTAATAACAGTAAATAAACTATTAACTAATAATAATAATAATAATAATAATAATAATAATAATAATAATAATAATAATAATAATAATAATAATAATAATATCTACTTTCCTTTCTCTTTTCTTTAGAGAGAGAACGAGAGGGTGAGGAGAGCGGAAGATGGCGGCCGGAGAAGGAGGAAGGGCGTGGGGGCTCTGACGGCAAGGGGCGGCGCCGGAGGCTGTGCGGAGGCTTACGGAGTGGAGTCGCGGCAGACGCTGAAGAAGAAGGGGGAGCATGCGGAGGTCTCGGCCACCGACGGCGAGAGGAAAATGTCGCGGTGGTTCAGCGGAGGAGCGTGGGCTTCGAGCGGAGGGAGAGGGGTTTCTCGAGGGCAGAGGCACTGCACGGGAAGAGGGCGACAGAGCCGCCGACGGTTTGGAGGACAGCGGGAGGAGTCTCGGAGAGGGCTCTGAAGGAAGAGGAGCGATCGGAGGAGCGGAGGGGTTTTTGTGTGGCCGAGGGAGCGGTAGAAGTGGCGGTGCTACGGTAGCGAGGGGTTCTCGCGGAGGCTCGATCGTGATGCATGGAGGCGGGGCTGCGGATCTAATGCTGGCACTCGTCGGTGCTGTCAACTCTGCAGGTGGAGGTCATCATCTTGGGGCGGCCGGATCCAGTGGCGGCACTCGGTCTCGCCGCCATCGGTACAGATCTGGCCCGACGGGGTTGCTGGAGCTGGTAAGTGGTGGTGAGGATGGTAGTCGTAGGTTGTAGTGGCCGGATTAGACGGAGTTAATTGTGGCGGTGTGACTGACGACTGAGTACGACAAATACGATTTTGTGCAGTCAAAGCGGAGGTAGTCGAGCACAGGCTCGATCACGGCAGAGGGTTTGGTGGGGTTGGCTGGAGTTGGCCAAGGTGCTGGTGAGAGGAGGCCGGTGGTGAGCCGTGTAAGAGTGGCATGAAAGGGTGGTGGCGGTGGGTTTGGGTCGAACAGCCATGGTGACGGGGTTCGACGAAGAAGAGGAGTTGGGGAGATGGCGCGGCAAGGAAGAGGAGTACACGGTGCTGTAGGTGGCGACGTCGAGTGGCAGGGAAGTCGGGGCTGGTTTGTGTTGGTCGCAGGAAGCGGTGTCGGGTCGCAGGAAGCGAAGTTGCTGGCAGCGGGGTGAGCGGGACAGCAGCGACAGAATATGGGCACAGTTTTAGAGTCTTTAGGGGTTGTGTCGAGATGTGTTCGACACAACAGAGGAGGGTCGATAGGTGTGTCCTGCGAGACACGGGACGGGTCAGCGTCTGGGGTTGTCGGACGCGGAGAAATTAATGTATATATAAAAGAATAGAATAGTGGATGAGAAGGGGACACGGACACAGACACGATAAACGAATTCTAGTTGTGGTAGAGAAATTATGGAATAATAATGTGGATGAGTACCTCTCCTTATATAGGAGGTGAGAATTCCCAGTTGGATAAGGATTAAGATTTATTTAAACCCAATTTAGATAATTCAATTATTAAATTTAAATCAATAAAATCAATCTAAATTCAAATTCAATTCCAATTTAAATCTAAGTAATCTAAACTCAATTTAAATATAAATTCTCTTTAATTTAAACTATTTAAATTAAATCCATAAATTCTAATCAAAGATTTAAATTTCCACAATAATTTAAAAATATATTTTCTAAAAATACTTATAATAATTTCAAAAATTACATTATTTTAAAAATAAACTAATAAAATACTTATGAAATATATGTATGTACGAAGAATATTATTTATTATTAATAACTGTTATAAACAAAAAAAGCTTTTATAATTAAAATAGCAACTTATAAAATTTTGGTACGATAGCAAGAATAATTATTATATATATTATTTTAAAACTATAAAAATAGAAAAATATTTTTCTAAAAATATGTACGCTCGCACATATTCGCACTCGTCGAGCAATTACGAAAACAAAATTTTGCGCGCGACGTACAATGCAACTACGCGACGTATAAGTACAAAATAAAAATCAGTACCAAACTTTATTTAAAAAAATAAATAGTAGAAATTTAGGGGTTTTACATCCTATCCAACTTAAAAGAATTTCGTCCTCGAAATTAAAAATTTGTTGGGGTGAGAAGGCACAAGGGAGTATTGGTGAGGAAAAATCAATTCGCAACGTCCAACTAAAAGATGCATTAGGAAATCACGATTTCAATAATGGCGGAAATAATCATGGGTTAGCGCAAGAAGAAAAATGGGTAAGGGTTAAGGTTAAAACAAGATAATAGGCAATAAAGAATATTATGGTAACAAGAGAAAATAAAATAGAGACCTTAAAGTTATGATTTCTTGAGGGTAGGTTGAGGGCACGATTAAGAGAACGAATTAGATTTGCTCCTAAATTAAGCGATTAGAAGGTCATGATAGGGCCGGGAAAAAGGACAAGTAGTTTAGGATGAAGATGTAGCAACATCTAGTGATAATGGTCATAATTGATAGGAAGGCTAGAGGAAGTTCTAGTGCAACGCCTTCGTCCTTCTAACATAGGTGAAGGCGAAAGCAATAAGGAGTTCAAAGACGATGATATCGAATACAAATACGTGGTTCAAAGACGACCGAATAATTTTAAAAGAATTATCAAGGCAGTCGTGGATGAGACTCTAGAGGCTAGGTTTAACTATGTCCTCATCCACGTAGAACGATAGATAAAAGCGAACCAAAGTGCACTCGGTTGATCAGACCATCATGCACCGGTTCTGATTAGACAATATGTTAGTGAGCGGCCGCTCAATAGCATATGCCTTGATCAAGCTTGTCACTTCTCGTTCCCAGAATACGTATTTTAATTCATGTAATGTTTTAATATATTTAGTTTATATATATATATATATATATATATATATATATATATATATATATATATATATATCATGTATTGTTCTATATTTAAAATTCCTTTAATTTTATGTTAATTAATTTTTTTACAATTTTACTTTCTGCTTTGCTTTTGGGTTCGGCCCGAGTTGGTTTATTTTTCGGCCTTGGATGGTTCAACATGAACCCAACTCCCCACCTACCACCACTCCTTCATTTAAAGCCTCATCCCCTTTCTCTCTCTCTCTCTTCATTACTCCTTCTTATTCTTCTTCTTCTTCTTCATAATTCCCCCACCAACCTAGGAGGGCTAGGCAAGTGCCAACTTGCTTCTTGATGGATCTCCATTTTTGTTGTTCCATTGTCTTCCTCTCAAGATTCTTAGATACTTTAGTACTTATCACTTTCAATTTCCATGGCTCATTTCATGTAGATCTAAGTTTAATATATTTTCGGATTTCTTGGGTTTTGATCTAGTAACTTTGTTATTTTTCAAGTTTTAATGGTTCCATGTTGTAGAGAATTTCGTTCTACCCCATTTTGACCTATAGAAGTCCAGATTTGGGCTTGGAATGAAGGATTTAGAGAGCTTGGAAGCAATGGCTTCCATGGTTCTGTTCTCAGAAAATTCGGAGAAGAAGACCCAAATTCTGGCCGCATGAGCAATTTCTGGCTGTATGAGCAATTTCTGGCCGCATGAACAATTTCTGGCCGCATGAGCAATTTCTGGCCGCATAAGCAAATTCTGGCCGCATGAGCAATTTCTGGCCGCATGAATAATTTCTGGCCGCATGAGCAATTTCTAGCCACATGAGCAATTTCTGGTCGCATGAGCTTTTATTTTACCGACCGCATAAACTCTAGCCCATAATGTCTTTTGGCTGATTCTGTCCCAAATTGACATTAATTAACATTGATTGTTATCTTGGCATGATTAACATTGATTGTTATCTTGGCATTAATTAACATTGATTGTGACCTTGACTAATAATTGATCATGCATTCCTAGTTGGAACTAAGAGACTGGCTAGTCGTCTTATTAAATTGAATGAATGAGACACGTTCATATGAACTATGAACCATTACAATCGACTGGCTGATCCCGAATATTGGCATATAGATACATGCAGGCTTCTATTTATTTATTTATGTTACAAAAGTAGCATATGTACTTTATAGTCAAGGCATGATTATTCTGTGGCTAGTTTTGATTATGGCATTATGCTATGTAAGACCTACAACATAACCGCACGGGTATCGTTGTGGAGTTGGACATATCGTACTTTGTACGGAAGTACTCATTCTGAATGACCATGATCCACGACATGGGATTTCACTTAACATAGAGGCTACTAATTTAAATAAAATAATGATTGCATGGAGAGAATGGATTCCCGAGTTCTTACATGACAGCCCTCTTTGGGACTATTAAGTGCCCAACAGGCCGGCTGGTTCCCACAGATACTGCAAATCTGCCACACGGGCAGGGAGCGGTATCTGCTTATATGATTTATTGTATATTGATGACGGGCATCCCGTTGGGACTCGTCTAATTCATGATTGGCGTAAATGATTGGCTGGATATGTTTGCAAAAACAAAAGTCTTTTTATTTCACAAACTTTGTAAGAAGATTATAATTGAATTCTGGGAAAGTACAACTATAGGAATCCGATCTAAAGACGATCGCTTTATCCCTTGGACGATGTGAACTTTGAAGACGATAGCCTCTGAAGAATGCAGTAGCACTTGGACAAGAACTCCTGATCTCTGATGATAATAATGATCTGATCCCCTTAATGAAGGACTTGAAACTCTATTTATAGAGTTCTATAAATAACTAATTTGTAGTTATTCTGGGTTGCGCATGATGAACTGCGCTAGCAACAGACTGCCCAAACAGCAAACTATGCTGGCAGTTAATCGATCGTGGGCCAACTGTATTAGACGCGTGGCATTATTTGATTGAAATGCGCATGGTCGTGTACAGGCGGTTGCCACGTGGCGAGCAATTGATGGCATGTAAGCCACGTAATAAATGTCAGTTATCTTGATGGATTGCTCCACTTGAAAAGCGTTAGCATCAGACTGCGCTAAGACTCCGTCTTGGTCAAACTGCGCTGAAGTTGAGCTGTCATACTGCGCTGGCTGTACAGCTGTCCTCGAGCGCTGTGCTGCACAAGAAACGAAAGGACTCCTCATTTATCGGGCTGTCAGCTGTCAAAAGATCGAATTTTTGTCAGGTAATGATGGCACTGCCACGTCAGCATAGTACGTTTGCATTGTAGCACAGTTCAGCTTGTGCGTTTGAATGGTAGTGCAATCTGCCTCCTGCGTGGTCCATTTGAAGAGTGCACAATTTAATTTCCTCTGTTTATTTGATAAATGCAACTTGATTTTTAGGACCTACAAGACCCCCTCCAAAGTTTTCAAAATTTGAAAATATTTAAAGTTTCGAAATACTTTGAATTTCGAATTTAAAATCAAGTTGTGCAAGTTGCGCTCTGACTGCACGTTTGGAGGAATTAGCTCTGACTTTTGTGGCGCAATCGGAGGTGGCCGTTACACTTGAAAAACTATAAATAGTTTCTTTTTTTCTTTCTTTCATTCTTTACTCATCTTTCGACTGTTCAAGAGACAAATGCTTCCGTTCCTTCTCCGACTACTTTTTCTCCTTTCCGCCGACGATAGCGATGGCTCCCAAGCGTACAACCACTGAGAAGGGCAAGGCCCCCGCCGAGCCTTCGACTCGGGTTGCGCCCCGAATTTTTCGTCATGAAACAGGTCATCCAGCATTGCAAGGTAAATGACGAACGAAGATCGAAACCCTTTTTAGGGTTCTTGATATTTTCAGACCTTCATACCTCTTTTTTTTTAGAGATTGATAGTATTTGTGCCACCCTGTTTAGGGTTTCGGTTGCATGAAAACTATACTCTTGCGCAATCGGATGGAAAGTGCTGACAAAATATTCGGCGTAATCCACCATTTTGCGTAAGTCAGTTAGCGCAAACTGATGTCTTGCGCAAGCTGACTATGCTGGCGCACTCTGACAATTTGTGCAAGCTGACTGTGTTGGCACAATCTGATAACTTGCGCAAATTGATGATCTTTTGTAGAATTTTGCTTTTGTATGTATTAATCCTTGTTTTCTTTATTTGATACAGTTAACCTCAGGGAAGACCCCAATTATGAGGTCTTTGCAGGATCTTTGGCTGAACCTGAATATAAAGAAGATCTATCTCATGTGACATTCCCTCAGTACGCCTTACCGTCATCTCGGTAAGCCGTATTGATTGCTCAGGACAATGAGACTTTGCTGTATTTGATGAATGGGCAGCCTCTTCAGACTGCTGACACAGTTACTCATAAGAAGCCGTTGTTCTTGTTTGGTGAGGCCTTTGACAAGAACTCTCAGCCAAGACCTTGAATGGAACAGAGACTTATCCAGAAGGGCGAGAAGACAATCCTTCTGCCGGAGATTTCTAGATGCCTTCCTCTATCTCGATATGCTTTTGCAAGCTATCCAAGAAGAATAGAATGGGATATAACTCCTCTTCAGCAAGCCCGAACAGGGAACATCTGTGTCAAGAAGGGGTCTGGCAACAAGGATATATTTTACAGTTCCTCTGAGCGCCATAGCTCCTTGCTTAGAGGACTAAAGCCCGGCTGTATCCCACCAGAAGATTCTTCCTTGCTGCTACCGGAGAGAACTCCGATATTCACAAATGAGTTTGCAAAAGTAGAAGAAAGGTATCCGGATCAGGAGTTACAGCTAACAGGCCTCATGAACCCAGATAACAAGAGATGGATCTGTATAGCCAATTGGATATTGGTCCAATTTGAAGAGCGGCTTAAGGAGATTAATCTATACCAAGCAGTGTATGCCACTGTTTATGGCTTTCCCCCCAATCCTCATCTATTCCTCGCATTAGCCGAGAGATACAACTATAGAACCGGGACGTTCATGACGCCCCGCGAAGAGATCGGGTTAGCTTTGCACGAGATGAAGTACATCTCCAGCCTGCCAATGGGGGATATCCCCTATGAAGAGTTTGTCCCAACAAACTATGAATTGGACAAACTGCGTGCGGAGAATGCTGATATGGTGGCTGTGTTTGAAGAGCTACTATGTCACTACAAGATCTGTTCCCTCTACTACAAGAGTGGCACATCTGCACCTGCTATTCCACTAAATGGCTGCCATATCTCTTCCTCAACCACATCATTGAGAAGAAGACCAAGGAGCACGAAAACTGTAATCCTAACTTTTTTCGACCACTCAGCAATAGTGAAGTGATAGGCTAATAGAGACACATGGAGATATGGATATCAAGATCAAGGATGACCTTCAATATCCTCCTCTGAAGAAAGATGACATTATTGAGAGTTACATGAGGATGGGCTATAGGCCCATGTCGAAAGAGGCCCAGTTGGCGGGTTTCCTCACTTACTGGCTCCGACGATACGTCGTCCCTGGGGCCAGTGCGGTCGACCGCTTCCACCACGGTGTACTTTTTGCTGCTGTCCGTCTGGTCTTCGGCTACCGGATGGATCTGTTGTCAGCAATGACATGCAGAGTGAACGCCGGCCTTCGCCTCTTCATCGATTCAATGATTAAAGGGAAAGGCGAGAAAGGACACTTCTCCCGGCTGGAACTGCCATACACATACTTGTTCGGATGGCTGCTTCTACACCATCCTTCACTAATGAATCCGGATATGGGGGCAGTGTGTGGCAGCTTTTTGAGAAGATTTTCTGGATGCAAGTGGATTTACACCACTTTAAGAGATTGTCGACGCGCATTGAATCTCGATAGAGGATGGAGCTTCTACTGCGTTACCCCTCCGGTCGGTTATGAGCATATGTCTACAAACCTTGTGGACTCCGGGAGGTTGCAGCCTTTGGGCCACACAACCTTCGATTGGCTGAGGACAATCCGGCCGTCACACCTGGTATATCGGTTCGAGGATGAATGCTATCTCGAGCATTATCTTTCCAGCCGTTTTATGCACCAATTCGGTTATGACCAGTTCCATGTAGGTAATGCTATCACATGCCTACAAGGAAAAGGGTTTTTAATTGATGGAGCCCGGGCTTGGGCGTATTATAATGCTCGGGATACCAGGACGACGTTCTCGATGCCGTCCAAAAATGATCGAGGTCCTCGTATGCTGTATACATACTCGATATTCTATACATCAGCAAACACTTTTGCTGAAAATTTCAATCTGGCAGACAGCTTCACGACTGCGACTCGATTCAAGAAATGAGCACCTGTTCTGATGCTTCCTGGAAATGATGAAGAGCATGAGCCGGCCGATGCACCGTTAGAAGCTTCGAGGGAAGCTAACTTCCCTGAAGAAGTTTACGAGCCGTTGCGCGTCTTCCTAAAAGTTGTAAGATCTCCAGCCAAGGAGAAGAAGAGGAAGGCCGAAGAACCTTCTTCTCCAATCTCTAAGAAGAAGATTGTTTTTGAATCATCGAAAAGGGTCACTACCTGGTCGTAATCTCGGCAACAGGCTGAGTCAATTCAGAGAGAAGAGGCGACGACCCCGACCTCCATTCAAAGACAAGAACATGCTATAGACATAGAGAGCCCGGAGAGACCTCTACACAGAAAGAAAATAGTCTTCAGAAGAAAGAAAGTAGTCACTCCTCCAAGACCTATCCTGGCATCGGTCCTGACAAGTGCGATTGCCGGAGTTATGATGTCGTCTCCTACACCTGCCCTTGAGCCCAGACAGGAATCTCCTAATACAGAGAAGAGGGACGAGGGTGTAGAGACAAAAGAGGAGATCGCGGAGACAGAGGATGAAGCTGCAAAGACAAGAGAGGCGACGACAACTCTGATTCCAATTAACGAGTCAGAAACGTCTCTTGACGTATTGCAATCTCCTACACTTGCATCGGAAACTGCCCATCTTTCGACTTCTCCAAGATCACTTCGTGATGAAGAAGACAAATTAATGATTGAGGCTCTAGAAGACTGTGACTTCGGTTTCCGTGATGATATAGATCCGGTCACCGTAAGTAATAGTGAGGAAGCCCGAGAAGAAGGTGCGGAGGAGGATGACGAAGAAACATCAGCCAAGACTGTTGATGATACTCCAAATCTGGAAGAGGATGCTGATGCTGATGCATTCCAAGAAAAAAATGCTGTTGATGACATAGCACCGGAGGACGCTACTGTCACTGATCTAAGAGGTATTGGCTAATATTGGTAATCTTCTTTTATAGATTAAATGACTAACATCTTATCTTTCATTTATGCAGAAATTCAATCTTTTTTAATTCCTCCAGTATACACTGATATAGTGGCAACAACAGCAATAACTAGCAGCAGCCGACATTTTTTAGGCGACTCCGAAGCATGAAGTAGTCAGGCAGTAATGTCTGAAGCTACTTCTGCTAGGCTGCAACTTGTGCCAACAGACGACAAACTCGTCACTAGACCCAACAATGGTAAGCTTGCCCTTATTTTTGATCCTTTTTGATAGTCGCTAATGACAGCAAACTGACGGTGTTTATTTAATTTTGCAGAGGAACATCTGGGAGGGGCCACTAGCTCTACCATGGCTTCCTTGTCTAGAGAGACCTCAATTTATGTTCAAGAAGCTGAACGTCCACCTGTACAAGCATCTGCTGCTTCAACTTCCACAGGAGTAGTTGCTACACCTGGCGCAGCGGCTACTAATAGATTTATAATTGGTTCCTTCACCAACCTCTTCTTCACTTCCTTAGGACCCTTAGTAGAAAGGGTAATGGAATGAGAGAATGTTGGTTTCATCACCGTTAGAACCCCAACGACTTATCTGATAGATGCTATCCGAATTCAAGGTGATGAAGCTCAAGCCGCCTATCTTGAACACATATTGGACGAGCTGGAGGCATCAATTAAGATCTACAAAGATCTTAATCGGGGGAAAGTAGAGTCCCTAGTAAATGCTGAGTTTGAATGGATGACTCACGAAGCTAAAGTTACAAAAGCTGCTTTTCAGACTTTTTTGGACACTTATGCCACAAAGTCTTCAGAGTATGATTCCCGGATGGAGGCGTTAGCGTCTGCTGCTGGGGAAAAAGAAAGGAAGGTTGTTGAGCTGAAAGCAGAGTTTGCTTGTCTTCAGGAAGAGTTGAAAATTGTTTAGCTTGCTCTTGAGGAAGAGACGACACAGCATGAAGCTGCCGTTCAGCAACTTGACATTCTAACCCACGAGAAGAATGAGTTTGTCACTTCCCATCAAGATGAAATTGCTCGCCGCCTAGTGACTTTGCCATCCTTTGATGATGAATCTAGAATGGCGAAAGCTAGAAGACGGGTGTTGGATTCGCGTGAAGGACGACTCCAATCATTGAAGCAGCAAATAGCTAGTTTGATGACAACTCCAGCTGAATAAGGAAATTTTTGTATTTTCTCTTTCTTTATGATATATCTTTTTGTAATGCCTTATATTTTGATCAATGAAAAGACATTATTTTTGTGGCTCTATATATCCCATTAAGGATATAAATAATAGCGATGGAAAATATATTCAGAGGTTCAGGACATGATATATTTCTTGATTTAGAAAATAATTATATTCATTATATCTGCTCAGAGGTAATGTGGACATGGCAGAATATAATTCGTTGAATATCATTATTTCGGTAGACAACTTAATCAGAAATATAGACGTGACAAGTTGCTGATATGAATAAACGGATGAATCGTCAAAGTGTATGAACGAAATGAATCGTTTGGAATGAACGGATGAACCGTCAGATGAATTGAATGAATGGGTGAACCGTCGAATGGATGGAATGAACGGGTGAACCGTCGGATGGATGTAATGAACGGGTGAACCGTCGGATGGATGTAATGAACGGGTGAACCGTCAGATGAATGTAATGAACGGGTGAACCGTCGGATGAATGTAATGAACGGGCGAACCGTCAAATGAACGGGTGAACCGTCAAATGAACGGGTGAACCGTCGAATGGATGTAATGAACGGGTGAACCGTCCGATAAATGTAATGAACGGGTGAACCGTCGGATGAATGTAATGAACGGGCGAACCGTCAAATGAACGGGCGAACCGTCAAATGAATGTAATGAACGAGCGAACCGTCGAATGAATGGAATGAACGGGTGAACCGTCGAATGAATGTAATGAACGGGCGAACTGTCGAATGAATGGAATGAACGGGTGAACCGTCGAATGATTGTAATGAACGGGCAAACCGTCGTTTCGATGTTTCAAGAATCTCTGCCTATAAATAGAACAGAAATTTAGATGGAATGATCACTTTCACTTTAAACAAGAAAATGCCGTCTGAAGATGCATCGAAGAAGGCTGAGATCGCCCCGAAGGTTGAAGCGGTTACTGAAGAACTTCCAATCGAGATGACCCAGCCCAAGCAGACAGAGGCGGGCGAAGGTTCGTCTGTACCCAAGCCACCAAGGGATATCTTGGACTTCCTACTTGAACCAGGGACGATGGACGAGGAGGAAGCCATGAGGATGGTCGCTTGCAAATTTCTGGTAGGTTCGAGCAAGGATGTTCTCGGCTCTTTTGCCGATTACATTTTTGAAAAGGACGGTAGTGGTCCTCGTCCTGTCTTCAAGAAGGACGATAATGATCATCGTCCATGATATCTTGTAAAACCATTTATGATAAAATAAAATAAAAATTTATTTATGAACTGTTTTGTCGTATTTACAAGAAATTCCTTTTACATTCATATATAGTACTTTTTAAGGAATTCGCCATTGATAGGCATCATTGCAACTCGACCATCCAACTCTGTAAGTTGATAGGCTCCATTTGAGAAGACTTTGGTCACGATATATGGACCCTCCCACTTTGCGTTGAATTTGCCCTTGCTCATATGAGTCATGGTCATAGGACGTATGACGGTTAGAACCAATTCTCCTTTCTGAAAAGCTCTGACCTTAACTTTGCGATTAAAAGCTTTTGAGATTCGGGCTTGATAAAACTCAATATGCTGTTGAGGCAATAACCGTTTCTCATCGAGTGCTTCTTGTAGGAGCGTAAAAAGTGCTTCAAAGAAAGAGTCATCCTATTCATAAGTGATCGATTTTTACACCAAGCAGAGCGAGTAATCTCTTTTACGCCCAAATCTAGGCTAATCAATTTACGCCTAAGCAGGCTGATCATTTTACGCTTGGGTCTACACCTATAATTTTACGCCAAGAACAGAGCAGCCTCTTTTACGCTGGACAAAGCTGTCAAATCTCGCATTTAATGCAAACTCTGACATGAAGATATTAATGATGGCATTTACCACAGAATTCAATGGAATTTGTCTTATACAAAGACCATTGTTGTCGTTTATGGGGATCGAGCTACTTTACGCTCACTGTATGGTTTCTTTTACGCACGGAGTTTTACATGAGTTCTTACGCTCATAAAACAATGTGTGCGTAAAGTCTATTTGAGCCATTTTACGCTCAAGGTTATTCAATAACCACTTTATGCGGGAAACCTATGACAGAGCTATTTTACGCTCATCTTACTGCTTTACGCCCAGAGGATGTTGGGGCTATTTTTACGCCCTATTCTTTCTGGCCAGTTTGGAACGTGGTTTGCCTACATGGCCTTCATGCCACATATTTCGAAGAACGTGTGTACATGTATCCTATTCTCACTGAAATGATGGGACGCGTGTCAACGTATGCAAAGGATGACTCTGATCATGGGTGGCAGTTGTTAGCGTAAAGACAGATTTTGATGCTCTTTTACGCACAGAGGCCCCAGTCTATAAATAGACTCATTTTTTTTCAAAGAAAAAAAAGGACACAGAGAGAACATGAGAGAATACAGAGATCAGAACTTCGAGATTGTGATTCTCCGGAGCATTCTTCTTCAACTTTTCTTTCAGAACAGAGTGAAGCAAAGCAGGAAAGCATTCGGCCTCGCCATCAGTGCCCAAGTGCGTCGATACCTTTCTGGTGACTTAGTTCTTCCAAGTTGTTCTACTTCAAGCAGTGATCTTCATCATCATCATATGGTCCAAGGAACAAAGTGATCATTTACAGATCAGACTTCCATAGCAATATTTTCCCAGAATCAAATTTGTACTTCTTGTACTTTTTCTTGTTTTATTTTCAAAATCCAACCTTTGTTTGGCAATTTTGTTAAGTGAAACAAAATGGCGACTCTGCTGGGGACTACCTTCTCCTCTGACGAGGAGGTGATTGCTCAATATGATGATATTTCGGTCGGTTCGACCAAGAAGACTCTGGTTGTGCACTTCGACCAGACTGCCTATGAAGAAATGCTCCGAACTGGGGGTGGTTCTCGCCACTCTAATGTTCAAAAGTCTCGTAAAGCACGAAAAGTTTGGATTTCCAAATCCAAAGTGATTTCTGATCTCTCTGTTGCTTCTGATCACAAGAGAATTCTTCCCACTCCTGTCGTTGGGGCTCCCGTTCGTAACGAGGCGGTCTTTACTTCAGAGTTGCACTCAAAGTGTGATAATTTATCTCCCGTTTGTAACGGTGAAGATAATCAGGTTTCACGCCCACTGCGTAAGAATCAAGTTTTACGCTCAGTGGGTAAGATCCAAATTTTACGCTCAGCACATAAGAATGAATCTCCCATTTGTAATGGGACAGACTCTAAAGTTTATGCTTCTGAGTGTAAGAATCAGTCTCCCGTCGATGACGTGGTAGGCCCAGATAAATTATGCTCCTCGCGTAAAGCAAAATCTCCCGTCTGTGATGTGGTAGATAATCAATCTTCACGCTCCACGCGTAAAGGTAAGTCTCCTGTCTTTGGCAGTGTAGATAAAAATCATAACGATGTTTGCATATCTAATATGAATGTACCTAAACGTGTGCAGCATAAAAATGTCGTTGGTAAAGCTTCTGTCCTACACCAACAACCTTCTTATACTGTTTTACGCAAAGTACCAAACTTACAAGTTACACGCCATGAAAATGGAGTCCTTCGTGCTAAATCTCAAGATTTACGCACACAACTCCAAACGCGTAAAAATATACAGTTTGGTTCTGCGAATGAATCCAGTAATCTTCTTTGTACACAAGGGACTAAACGTTTTTCTATCCCAAATGTAATAAAGAAGAATACTCCATCTGTTCCTTCTGATTTACGTGACTTGCTAATGCAAAAACGTAAGAACAGACAATCTCTGGTGACATTCCCCCAAGAAAAATATTATTGTGAATATTACTAGGTTGTGATCAACTGTTGTTGTTCGGCTTCAAAATGGTCAGTTTTTGATCGTTTAAGTTTTAACTCGCCTCAACATCAAGCTGAAGACCAAGAACATGAGCTGTCATATGTGTCAGTCAACATGGCATCTCATACTAACAGAGGACGACATCCAAGACGAAATATGTCCCAAACCCCAGGTCAACAACAGTTCAACAGGCTTCTTGATTCCTTTGAAGGAGTATATCAGAATACTCGATCAAGAAGACAAAGACAATTACAGACTTCTGATTCAGAAGCTGGGGGTACTCAATCTTTTGAGTCTGATACCGATAGTGTGGATTCATACTTCTATACTAATCCTTCTATATCTTCAAGAGAGGTTGAATCCTATGCTGTTGGAGATGAACCAGAGACGTCATCTGCTAATACGGAATAACGTCTCACTGCCGTGGAGCAATCATTGAAAGACATGCTCAACATGGTGCAAAGCATGCATCAGATAATTTTGAATCAGCAAACTGCTCAACCTACAGTAATAACTCCGGTACCAGTAGCAGCACAAACTCAAGATAGTCAAAGGGCTGATATACCTTCGAATATTCAAGAGCCTGCTGTTAATCAAAATTCTGCATCGCCAGATCCTATCATTCCAGAAGATGTACCACCTCCAGTAGGGGTTACGGTACATCCAACGACTATTCAATCAAATATGCTTCCTCAAACCAGTGAAGCCATTCAAGCAGTGCGTGAACTCAAAGCATAGTTTGAAGTTTTGAGGCACAAAGATCAGCTCCAGAGGTTAGGGATTAAGCAACCTTATCCTCCTCATTGGAATGATGTACCCTTTCCACCGAAGTTCAAGCCACAATCCATGGTTTTATTCGATGGAAAAGCATCTCCCAGTCAATATATCAATTACTTTGATATTATGACTGTACACTTGCAAAAAAATGATGCTCTTCTCACTCGAGTGTTCATCGGGTGTCTGACGGGTTCAGCTTACGATTGGTATCGTAGCTTACCCAATAACTCTATTTCGTCTTTTGACGAATTCAAGGCAATATTTCTCTCCCGTTTCTATGAAGGAGGTATGGACATGAACATGTCCTCCTTGATAGAAATCAAACAAAAGGAGAAAAAGATACTCGGACGTTCATTGAACGTTTCCGACAGGCTACTCTAAAGATGCCTCCTTGTATGCCTGATTCAGCGTTGATTGATACATGCAAGATGAATCTGCGACCATCCATTGCTGTCTTCACAGGTTCCCAATTCACAGATTGGGCTTCGTTTATCATAGCAGCAGTTTCTGCCGAGACCAATGGTAGGTTGGCTCGGGAACACGGGATGATTTTCGCTTCAGAAGATAAAGGAAAGAAAAGTAATCCTGGTAATAATCCTGGCAATCGTAATGTGAAAGGAAAAGATACTCTTATGGTCAATCTCTCCAAGAACAAAACGACGCCAAATAATCAGGAATCTTCCAGGCCAAAGAAAGAATACTCTTTTGACGAAAGTGATATCCTAGGGATATTTCAGTATCTGGTGAAAAGTGGCAAACTTCAGATTCCAGAGCCAAAAAGGCCTAATGAGGTGAACCTGACTGACAATCCCAAATATTGTATCTATCATAGATACATTAATCATCCTACCAGTACTTGCTATGTCTTGAAAAAGAAGATCCAAGACCTGAAAAATGGTAGCGCTATCGCTTTAACCAATGATGACCATACGGTTACAACCAACATGGTCTCTCTTCAGTTTGGAGATTTTCCTCCACAGCAAGTCCCAGATGGAATTATTCCAATTTCGAAGGCGACTATGAAGATCGTGAATATCCCGTCCGCCAGGGAAGAAAATACAGGATTGCTGCCGCTCACATTGAAGAATGGTGAAATCATGTGGGTACATCCTGACTTAATACCTGAGTTGGAAAATGAAGGTAAAACTTTAAAATCCAAGAAAGGTAAGAAAGTCAAAACCTGTAACATGATTTCTCATGTTATTACAAATCCTGACGACTTGGATCATCTATGGGATGGCCTTCCTCTAGAAGGTAGACTGAAAGGACTAAACATTTATCCTCCAAGTCTAGCTCCTCCTACCAAGCTCAAGCTTACTCATCAGCAGTGGCTAGCCATAAATAGTGTTCTTTTATACCGGGCACAATAAGTCTTTGCTGCTTATGAAAAAGCTCCAACAGGGATTTCTCTTCGTATTCCGAATCCTTCTCCTCCCTTAATTGCAGAGACGTCTATGCTTCATTCTCCTTTAGTTGCAGAGGTTTCTTTCTCTTTCTGTGCTGAAACACCTGTCCAAAGCTCACTGCCTATCCACTTGTATAGTCAGCAATCTGTCCTTCTCATGAGGAAGATGGGTTACGACTTTCAAAAGGCAGAAGGTTTAAATTATGATAAAGGAATACGTCTTCCTTTACAAATTCAAAATCAGAATTCTACTGCTGGATTGGGTTCTGAAGTGCTTCGTAGCAACCCTCACAAAAAGAAGGCTAAGGGAAGAAAGACTAAATCCTGTAATATGGTACTTCCTTCTCCTGAGTCTGAAGAAGAAACTTTTGCTGGTACAAGATCTGGAAAAGAGTACCACAAAGACTATGAGGGATCCTCCAAAGAAGCAGAAGATATAGTGGAGACTCTACCAGTTCAACCTTCTCCTGTTCCTGTTAAACCGTTTGTAGTTGAAAAGGAGAAACAGAAGGCAGTACGCTTTGATATCCCATTGAAGTCTGCTCCCAATCAAGGGGTGGTGATGAAGCCTTACAAGTTTGACATTCTATCTCAGTTAGCCAATACTCCGGCTGGACTTTCTATATTTTAACTGCTTCGCCTTTCCAGAGAAAGCAGAGAGACTTTGAGCGAAGCTTTACTTCAAGCAGATTCATGCTTGGCACAACTCAAGACTCCTGATAATATACCAGTGTCATGTCCACAATACCATAGTATGATGAAAGCAATTCCCAACATCACCTTTACACATGAGGATATGCTATTGAAACACAACAAGCATGATAGGCCTCTGTGTTATACTGGATATATCGGATCCACTGAAATTGACAGGATTTACATTGATCCTGGGTCTTCAATTAGTATAATTCTTCAGAGTATGCTAAGACCTCTGAGGATTCCTACTAGTGAGCTGACTTACACTAGTACTACGATAGTCGGTTTTAACTCTGGTAAGAGCAAACTACTGGGGAAGATTCGTCTGCAGATTCAGATTGGTAATCTTCGAACTATGGTAACTTTCTATGTTATCAACTTGGACGTATCCTACAATATTCTTCTTGGAAGACCGTGGATTCATGAGCACAATATTGTGCCTTCAACTCTTCACCAATATTTCAAATATGTGGACTCCCAAGGAGTTGTGAAAACTGAGTTTGCTGATATTAATCCGTTCAAGGGTGTCGAAGCCTACTTCTCTGATTCAAGGCTTTATAAACAAGAGCATGTGAAAGATATATCAGACATGGCTGAAGATCAATCATCATCTGAGGATCAGTCTATTAATGAAGATCCACCAGAGGAGCAACCTTTGAAGATCATAGTCAAGGGACGAATCCAATCCCAACCTGTCAATGATCAACCTTTGATGATCAAGGTTAAAGAAAGAACTCAAACTTTATCTGAGGAATCAATAAATATTCCTGCTAAGAGCCAAGTTCAACCTTTTATGATCAAGGTCAAAGGACATACTTCTTGTACGAATGATCCAGAACTACCATTGGTTGTCAATCTTGGCAAATCTACGCAGAAGACGGATGATGGTCCACTGTTGATTAATCCGAAGCGTAGCAATCAGACTGTAAATGATATAAATATTGATCCTTCTGTACTTTTTTTTCCTGTTCGAGTATATGGCTGTCAAGTTTATTGAGAGAATGACTTTATCTTCTGATAATCAAAGTCATCAATATAAAGACAACATAGAACCGGAAGAAACTTTATACATTGATCACAAGGAGAATTCTTTCCCTCCTTATACAGATGTTGGACCGTATGCTCAAAGGTTCCTAACATCTTCTCCTTATCTTCTACCTGTGGCCGCTTCATCACGAGCTTGCGTAACTTTTAGACGTCATGAAGAATCTTATTTCGTGGTTCCGTCTGATAAGAAAAACAAGCACCAAATTGTGTTTGGCCTGGCTAGAAATATCTCTGTTGCTCAGACAGACGAGCTGAAGGATAAAAACAAAAGAAGAATCCGAATTGACAAATACAGTCAGCAATCTATCAAGATCATCCAGAACATGGGGTATGATTTGAAGACTATACAAGGTCTCAATCAAGGCAAGGGCAGACGATTACCATTATGTGGTGATCCATTTTACCAAAAGACTCGTCATGGGTTTGGATATGACCCGTCCCACATGTTTTATGACGATACACAAGAAGAATTCTCTTCCAGCTCTTCACAATCATCAGATTCAGAGGAACTTCAATCTAAAGATGAATCTGGACAAGTACTTTCAGTCAATATGATTCAAACTGATGGTGAATCCGAACCATTTAAAAATGTCCCTCGAGCCACCATCGGTTCATTTATTTCTCTCATATATATCTTCAACAACATCTGTCTTCTTAATCCCCAGCTACCAAAGTTTGGTTAAGCTGATTACTTGTCTCTTTGAAGAGGGATTTTGATCTTTTATCTTACCAATTAGTATATAAAGTTGGATTTATTATTTATCATGTTTTCATAACCTCTGGATAAATACTAAATTTACCTTCTTTTCTTATCTATCATGTCCATTTGACCTCTGCATAGATATTAAATCTACTTTTCTTTGGGTTCTTACATACTGTCATGTTCATATTACCTCTGACAGTATTGTACACTCTAAATAGAAAATAAGATTACATTATCTATCATGTTCATATTACCTCTGGATAGATATAATGTTTGAGTTTAGAAAATTTGTCATGTTCATATAACCTCTGATGAGTATTTTCTACCCCATACAAAACAAGATTTCATCATAGACTTGTCACGTCCATATTACCTCTGATAAGTGCTTTCCATCTCTTACCTATTGTTTAAAATTCAACGATAGGATTACAAAATAAATCTTTCATTCATTTCTGGTGGAAATACTACAGAATGGATAAGACAAAAAGATGACAAAACACTCTCTTAAGGTGGAGTGGAAACATCTTGGAGAAACTTCTTTAATTCTTCTAGCCGTCTGCCACGAGAACTCATAACCTTCTTGGTAGCCTCCGAACGTCGAGCTTCAGGAGTGCAAATACGAGAAAGTTCAGCAAAGGTGATTATCAAGTTGTCCTTTGCTTCATCAAGAGTTCTGATGGTCGACTCAGCCCCAAAAGCTTTTTCTTCTAAAATTGAGCTTTGGGTGAGGTGCAGATTTCGAGCATCGATCATCTTCTCTCCTTCAGCCTTCAAGCAAGCTAGCTCTGCCTCGACTTCGCGGATTATGTCATTCTTGCTCTGAATATCTATGTTCAAAGCGTCATAAGCCACTCTGTGGCCATGCAGTACAGGTTTTATGCCAGTCAAAAAGACTTTCTCTTTGGCAACCTTCAGACTGTGTTCGTGGAGGGCTGTATTATATGTAGTCTCTCGAGCAAGATAATCAGCTGTTAGGACATCATATTCTTCCTCGATGAGACTTTCAACAGTTTTACTAGACAGATTAAGATATTCTCTGATTGGCTGTTCAAGGTCCTCCATAATTTTCTCCAATGCGGCAGCTCTCTCAGTATCGTTGAACAAAGCAACGTTCTTGATGGTCGAAGCCATTGCCGTCTTCAGAGTCTCATAATTGAGGCCCTTATTTAGGACCATTGTTATTAAGGTTGCCAGGCTCTTATAAAAGGTGTCAGTATAAATCTCAATGAGGAGATCCATTTCTGTGCCGGAACTTGGTGTGGCAACAATATCTAACAGATCTCTTTCTCGGAAATCGGGAACAGATGTTGGTGGTGCAACAGTAGGATGAGACGGAGTCGTGGTTGCTACTACCGTTATAGCCAATTGATCCCTAGAAGCTTCAGGGATTATATCTCCAATCGGTGTAACAACAGACGGGGGTGGAGCTGGTGACGTTACTACTGTTATTTGGTTCCCAGGGACCTCAGCATCAACATCTTCAATATTTGTCACTCCAGCCGTTTCTGAAGTTCTGGCGGCGGTAATGTTGGTGGATGTGGTGACAACTACAGGAGCTGGTTCAGATTCTGGCATCGGCTTGTCAGAAACTGGTACTGGATCAGTGACAACAGCAAAGGATGTTATTATTTCCTCAGTTTCTGTTGAAAGTTCAAGCATGCCTCCAACATCTCCTTCGATTGATTGCTCCATAAGATTTGCCACTGTTTCAGCTTTGGTGAAACTTTCTACAGCTGATTCTTTGTTCAAGTCTGGGTCTCCTCCAATAGTCCCATCATCACCTACAGTAGGATCGACTCTAGTCTCCTCTTTGTGCTGGTCCTCAGTAAGAGAAGACAATTCAGATTGTGCTCGTTGTGCCTCAAGTGATGGAGGATGTTCTTCTTGAGGCTCCATCTCAGGTTTTTGCACTCCCTCCTCCTCAGCATCTGAGTTTTCTGAAGAAGAAGCTTCCTCTTCAGACTCCTCATTTTCTTCATAGATTTTTTCTTCTTGAGGAGGAGGAACACAGGCTTTGGTGCAATTATGACATCTGCAAAATGAACAAAAATAAGTTAGTATACAAAATCATGATATATAATTCCGTATAGGTTTTGTATAATACTTGGAATATGTCCATTTTTTTCAAGATATGTATCATAATCACCATCGCAATCATCATCCTCAAAGTCAAGAGCCGGTTCGTCTAATGGAATGCGATCTTGATCAGCAGTGGATACAGTAGTAGTACCCTCTATAACTTGTGCCTTGGACGGTAAAGATAAATGGAGTGAGGTGCTAAGACGTCCAGGAGACAAAAGTGTTACAGCTCCTAATCCAACTATCTGTGGAGGGGCTGAAGATCCTTCTCCAGGATGGACTGAGGAAGAACCGACGAGAGGATCTTCTTCATTGTCCTCTTCTGGAGTGTGAACGCTTGGTTTGGAAGGCCCTTTTATGGTAGACCTCTTCCTCTTTTCCGAAGTTTTCATTGGAGATGTGGCGACCGCACCCTATTTTCTTTTTCGGCCTTTGCCAATGATGATAGGTTCTGCAGCTGGTTCTCCAACTCCTGTTGGGATAACTACTAAAAATGGATCTGGAATGCCAGTATCGTCAGGGATGTCTGCTGGTACCCTGACCTGCTCCTCAATATCTCCTTCTTTAGGCCACCTCAGACTACCCTTCATATTATAATCGTGGGCAAAGGAACGAATTGAAGCATAGAAGTGGGCATACGTATGGAGTATACGTAGTTCTGTAGTGCTAGTGGCAGTCGAAATTCTAAATTTAGCACCAGTCCGAGCAGCACCGAAATACCTCCAACCCCTAGCTCCGTCAAGTAATTTCCCATAGTAACGGAAATTAGTCGAAGGATTACCAACATGAAGTTGGTCGTACCCAAATTGGCGAGCAAACCTACTGGATAAGTATGGTTCGAACGCACAATTATCTTCATTTCTGTACATCAGATGAGAAGGTCTGATGCACTGAAGCCATCTAAAGACTGACTGTGGCAATACAACTCTTCCTTCAACTTCATCTTCAAACTGGACACCGAAGCAATCTGCTGGAACTTGCGGCCGGGTACAGAAGAAGTTCCAACCGTAAGAATAATTCAGAACTGCTCGGGTATCTGCCACAGTCGTAGCAATCCATGTAGCTTTGCTGAATTTTTGGAGGAAGACCTCCGCATCATCACCTGGGCCCGGCGGTAACAATCTACAGTTGTGATACAACAACCAGCCCATTAGATAAGTGTAGGGCATCTCTACTCTAGGAAAAACATTCCGATGAGGAGCATTGTTGATTAACTCCTCACCGAAGGTCCTTAAACCTGCATTTATCCGACACACCATGGCTGACAGCAGGTTGATCCTGACTTTAAAAACCAGACGTACTGCTGGCCATAGCACACTGCGGTGGATTCTGTCAATAGTACCAATACCCGGTACAACCCATCTTCTCAACCATAAAGAAAGAAAGCCCGCCAGCAAAGCTCTCCGTGAGATTTTCTGACTACCATATCTGAGGAAGCTCAAGGCTTCAGTTCCGGCAGGAAATTCCCCAGCCTTCGTAGATAAATATTTATTCGGGAATTTGTAAGTAATCATCATATCCCGAACCTTGTTAGCGGGGATTGTCGAATCTATGTTGATTACTGGAGCTTTGTTTTCCTGAAACCTTTCTTTGTCTTTCTTGGATATCTTATCCTTATGGAAGAAGAGATAAGTCGTCCACTTGTTGATATACGCCAAATAGGATGTACTTTCATACATCGTGGTACAAATCAGGTAGTGGCACATCAGTTCTTCGTATATCTCGATTAACTGAGGGTTAACTCCTCTAATTTCAGCAAGCTCCCTATTGGAGGGAATGTATTCTTTATATGGGGCCTCCCCCATTGGCAGCTTCGAGATAAACTGCATCTCATGAAGGACAAGACCCATTTCACCTTTCGGGGTGGCAAAAGTTCCAGTTGAACTTAGATATATCTCCATCAAGGCCAGAAATAAGTTTCCATTCGGAGGAATACCATAACTGGTGGAAGCTACCGCTTCGTACAAGCCAATATCTTTCAACTCTGCCTTAAAGTCCTTCATCATCCAAAGACTTATCTGAATCCAACTCTGGTTGAATGGAGTCAACCATCCTGGCAGTCTGGGGTTGGTTTGGGGATATAATACAGCATCCCTCATAAATTTATTGACAAACATCGGGGTTTGTACTGGCTGTATTAAACCCGAATCTTTGCTAGGATTAGAGCCTGGCATAAGGCCAAAGATAGAAGTAACACCTCCATTGGGAATACTAGCAAAGTATCCCATATCATTTGCACGCTCTCTCTTGAAAACAATTCTACCCGGTCGTCCATGACTGCTGGGAGTCAAATTCCACAACATTTGTCGAGGATGAGTAGCATGGACGAATGCTGACAAAGGATAATCTCTGTCCATATCTGGAAGATACATGGCTCTATTTTAAATTTGAAAACCCAAGACTCCTTCTTGGGGTGTGTCTGGGATTTACAATCAATGGCATCTCCAAATAGAAAGGCTGGTTTTGCGAAGTGTTGTCCGTCTAGTGAACTCAATAATTCCCCATTTATCATGGATAACAATAGTCTATCCCCTTGAGCTGCTATCAACTGTGCCCTCTCTACCGGATACTCGGGGTTCGACTGAAGAAATTAGATATGAGACAAATCTTCCAAATAGTTCGAACCCACCATGCCAACTGATGATCCAAAAACTTCAGCGAGGGGGTGAACTTGCAAATCCACTGGTAAAATAACAAAAGAGATCAAGTTAGTTCAAAGTTTTTTACTAAGAGTTGATGAAAAGCTTATGAAGTCTTTGTTCGACAAAATCTCTCAAATGATTGATGAACTTTACGCTACCACATAGTAATATGAGCGTAATACAACTTTTTACGCTGGCATGTACGAACATGAGCGTAGTTAAGTTTTACGCTAGCACATTAACTGTGGGCATAAAACTAAATTTTACGCTGACACGTATAACGTGGGCGTATTCTTGTTATCTTTTACGCTAACACGAACAACGTGGGCGTACGATGTTATTTCAGCTTTACGCTAACACGTACAACATGGGCGTAAAAAGCTGAAAGTTTGGTTTATCTTCTTCTTCCTCGACGGATTTGTTTTCTCCCAGCCAAAGAATAGGGTTTTACCCATCATAGGCGGAGCCACGGCTGGGTTGGGATTTCGTTGTGGTATTGATGACTGAGTAGGGATTTTCATATGATCAGTCGATAAGGAATCAATGGCTGGTTTCTTCCCCTTGCTACCGACGGCGGATGATTTCTTAGGAGCCATCAGATCAGAGTTTCGAAAAAAAAAAGGCAAAGAGATTTAAGAAGATGAGTAAAAGTGTTTTCTCTCTCTGAAAAGACCTATTTATAGAGAGATTCAAAACCGACTGTTGGATATCCCTATAATTACGCCGACTGTTGGATATCCCCGCTTTTACGCGGATGGCTGTTGTGTATCCCAAATTTTATGCTGGCAGATCAAATCTCAACTTTTACGCTTCTGTTCAAAGTATTTCAAATTTTGGAGATATTTGAAAACTTTGAAGGGGGTCTTGTAGGAGCGTAAAAAGTGTTTCAAAGAAAGAGTCATCCTATTCATAAGTGATCGGTTTTTACACCAAACAGAGCAGGAAATCTCTTTTACGTCCAAATCTAGGCTAATCAATTTACGCCTAAGCAGGCTGATCATTTTACGCTTGGGTCTACACCTATGATTTTACGCCAAGGACAGAGCAGCCTCTTTTACGCTGGACAAAGCTGTCAAATCTCGCATTTAATGCAAACTCTGACATGAAGATATTAATGATGGCATTTACCATAGAATTCAATGGAATTTGTCTTATACAAAGACCATTGTTGTCGTTTATGGGGATCGAGCTACTTTACGCTCACTGTATGGTTTCTTTTACGTACGAAGTTTTACATGAGTTCTTACGCTCATAAAACAATGTGTGCGTAAAGTCTATTTGAGCCATTTTACGCTCAAGGTTATTCAATAACCACTTTATGCAGGAAACCTATGACAGAGCTATTTTACGCTCATCATACTGCTTTACGCCCAGAGGATGTTGGGGCTATTTTTACGCCCTATTCTTTCTGGCCAGTTTGGAACATGGTTTGCCTACATGGCCTTCATGCCACATATTTCGAAGAACGTGTGTATATGTATCCTATTCTCACTGAAATGATGGGACGCGTGTCAACGTATGCAAAGGATGACTCTGATCATGGGTGGCAGTTGTTAGCGTAAAGACAGATTTTGATGCTCTTTTACGTACAGAGGCCCTAGTCTATAAATAGACTCATTTTTTTTCAAAGAAAAAAAGGATACAGAGAGAACATGAGAGAATACAGAGATCAGAACTTCGAGATTGTGATTCTTTGGAGCATTCTTCTTCAACTTTTCTTTCAGAACAGAGTGAAGCAAAGCAGGAAAGCATTCGGCCTCGCCATCAGTGCCCAAGTGCGTCGATACGTTTCTGGTGACTTAGTTCTTCCAAGTTGTTCTACTTCAAGCAGTGATCTTCTTCATCATCATATGGTCCAAGGAACAAAGTGATCATTTACAGATCAGACTTCCATAGCAATATTTTCCCAGAATTAAATTTATACTTTTTGTACTTTTTCTCATTTTATTTTCAAAATCCAACCTTTGTTTGGCAATTTTGTTAAGTGAAACAAAATGGCGACTCTGCTGGGGACTACCTTCTCCTCTAACGAGGAGGTGATTGCTCAATATGATGATGTTTCGGTCGGTTCGACCAAGAAGACTCTGGTTGTGCACTTCGACCAGACATTGTCAATCCGATGATCGTCACAAAACCTAGTAAACTTCTGGCTAATGAACTGTGGTCCATTGTCGTGAATGATTCTTCGAGGTACACCAAATCTATAGATGACATGGTGTTTGACGAAGTTGATGATGCTGCTGGTCTTAACTTCAGCCAGAGGTATAGCTTCAGCCCATTTGGAGAAGTAATCGATTATAGCTAGTATGAACTGATGTCCTTTAGAAGAAGGAGGATTGACAGGACCTATAATATCCATGCCCCAAGCTTCAAAAGGCCAGGAAGCAGCAGTTGGATGCAGAAATTCTGACGGTTGGTGAATGAATCTGCGTGGATTTGACAAGCTCGACATTTCCTTGCATATTCGATGGCATCCGATACCATAGAGGGCCAGTAGTAACCCATACGTCGGATACGGTCTTGTAGTTTAGGGCCTGGTTGATGTGCTCCGCAAACACCATCGTGAGCTTTACGTAACACTTGCTTTGCTTCATCACCAGCAAGACAGCGTAAGAGAAGACCATCATAAGTCCGCCGGTAGAGAGTCTTAGTAGTCTGATTGTAGTAGAATCGCAGAGATCGTCGACGAATACTCGTAGCCTCCTTGGGATCTTCAGGAAATATATCATGGACCACGAAGTCGATGAAGGAAGTTCTCCAATCTTCACTGATAACATTGGTCTCAGTAAAATTACTGAACTCAATATTGCGATTGTTTTCGATGCAAAACAATTCCCGATTAGAGACAACCACCACCTGTTGTCTTTTGACTGGCATGGCCAAGACTGCTGCAAGATTGGCCAAAGCATCTGCCTCAATATTGCAAGCTCGGCGGACATATTCGATAAAAAAGGCTTTAATTGATGTAGCCATATTGATTGCCGCTTCATGATAAGACACTAGATCTTGATGACGAACTTCATAGGTTCCTCTAACCTGGTTAACAACCAGCTTGGAGTCGCCATAGACTTCAAGATATTCGATGTCTTGTTGTTTAGCTAATTGAAGGCCAATGAGTAGAGCATTGTATTCTGCTACGTTGTTGGAGCAGGGTTCATCTAGGGAATAGGCTCTTTGGATAGTTGACCCGTCTGGAGAAACAAGAACAACCCCAACTCCTGCGACAATGGCACCATTCGGCCCGATCCTGGATGCACCGTCAAAGAAAAGACGCCAAGTAGGAAATTCTTCGGAGATCATATTTTATTCCAATGTCTCGTCTGGAATTTCATCGTAAAGTTTAGATGTTTCTGGAACATGATGGGCCGCTAAGAAGTCTGCCAGTGCTTGACCCTTAACAGACTTTTGTGGAACATATACCATGTCATATTGGGCTAACAGAATGGCCCATGTAGCCATTCGAGAGTTGAGTGTACTTGGCTTCTTCATCAGTACCCGAAGAGGATTAACTCGGGAAATGACATGAATAGTTTGTCCAATGATGTAATGCATTGTCTTTTGAACAACAAACATAAAAGCTAAGCATTCTTTTTCAACCGGACTATAACGGTGTTCAGCACCAATCATAGTACGACTAAGATAGTAGATGGCTTGTTCATGATTTTCTTTGTTCTTCTGGGCAAGTAAAGCACCCAATGAATGGTCCATAGCACGAACATACATTAAGAATGGTATGCCAGAGATTGGTGGCACCAAGACTGGAGGGTTCATGAGATATTGCTTTATATCATCAAATGCTCGTTGACATTCTTCAGTCCAAATGAAAGATACACCCTTCTTCATTAACTGGATAAATGGTCTGCAGCGTCCAGACAGATTTGAAATGAATCTCCTAATGTATGCAAGTCGACCTTGGAATCCTCGTAGCTCTTTTAGGTTGCGTGGAGGACGCATCTCTTGAATGGCTTTGATCTTCTCGGGATCCACGTGTATACCTTTAGAGGTAATAACGAAGCCGAGAAATTTACCACTAGAGACACCCAAGAATGACTTGGTGGGATTTATTTTCAGCTGATGTTGGCGCATTAGATTGAAGATAGTTCTTAAATCCTGGATGTGATCTTCCTTTAGACGGCTCTTAACAGCAATATTGTCTACATAGCATTCGACCGTCTTGCACAGATAATCTCGAAAGATGGTACTTATAGCTCGTTGGTAAGTTGCACCAGCGTTCATGAGACCAAATGGCATCACTGTGTAGCAGTAGACTCCGCGAGGAGTATGGAAAGAAGTGTGTTTTTCGTCTTCAGGATTCATCCGAATCTGATTGTATCCAGAGAATCCATCCATGAAGGATATCCTTTCGAACCCACAAGTGTTGTCGATCATGACGTCTGTGATAGGTAGAGGAAACTCATCTTTTGGACAGGCTTCATTAAGATCCCAAAAATCGATACAAACTCGAACTTTGCCAGTTTTTTTCAAGATTGGAACAATATTGGCTACCCAATCTGGATGTTGTTCTTCTCGAATAAAGCCACAAGCTATGAGCTTTTTGACTTTATCATCAATTGCATCCATCATTTCTGGCTTGAATCGCCTTTGCTGTTGTTTAACTGGCTTTGCATTAGGCAAAATATTCAGTTTATGAGTGGCAATTTTGGGATCTAAACCTAGCATATCTTCATAACTCCAAGCAAAGACATCAATGTATTCTCGAATAAGAAGAATTAACTCTTGCTTATCCGCCTCTGGGAGATTCTTGCTAATGAATATTGGACGAGGTGACCCGTTTTCTCCTACGTCAATTTGAACCAATTGATCTTCAGTAGGAGGTTCTCATTGTTCAAATCGGAGTTCCCATTGGGTGTCCATTCGTTGAGCCCAAGGATATGTTTCGGGATTATCTTTGATATCTTCGTCATAACCTTCTGGAAATTCAGCGGAGACCATGTTAGAAGATACAATCAATCGATGAATTTGGCCAATACTGGTGTCAGAATCCCAAGATCTGGAATCAGAAGAGTTAGAACGCTCCTCACTATCAGACTCGGAGGCTGCTGGAGATAATACCGGAGGTGAAGCATATCCGAGGCCTCTTTTCGTCCTACTGTAGTACATCTCTGATTTTCCTTTCAGAACGGCCATACGGATAGGAGTTCGTATACCTTTACCATAGTTGAGGCCACTCTTGAAATCATAACCCATCTTTTGGATGATGTCTTTTGATTGTTGACTATAACGACGAAGTTGGAGACGTCCCATATCGTTATTTTTGCTATCATCTGTATAGCTGAATTTTTGTTCTGGCCCTTTACTAAAAAGTATTGGACTCTCACCTCTCTTTCGAGAAGGGACAACAAAGTATGAATCATCTGGGTGTTCGAGTAAGATCTCTGTTTGAAGAGACTGTACAACTCCCATTGTAAATGACTGAAAGCTATCTAACATATCCAAGTAGCATTTAGTATGATAAATGACATTAGTATACTGGAAATGAGATGCTTTTTCATTGATTTGTACATCTGTATTTACAACAGGACCTTTAGCCTTAACAGGCTTGGTCAGATTGATTACAAGAGGGGAAGAAGAAGAACGTGAAGGAGGCTTGCTACGACGAAGGTCAATAACAAGCGGCTCAGAAGAGGTGAGCTCCCTTTTATCCTTGTTACGAGATAAATCAATAACAAGTGGCTCAGAAGAGGTGAGCTGCCTTTTATCCTTGTTATGACGTAGGTCGATAACAAGTGGCTCAGAAGAGGTGAGCTTCCTTTGATCTTGACCACCATCGGTTGGTTGCTTCCGGACTGGCAAGTGAATAGCCAGTGGTTTGGAGGACTGAGGATGAGAAACACGCCTTTTAACAGGTATGATGAGGGTGTCATTGAGCACTGCTTCTTGTTCTTCTTCAGTATCTAAAGCCAGCACTACCTTCATGAACTCATCTTTATACATGCGAGCATCGTTACAATATGCTTTGACACCTTGGAAATGGTAGAGATCCGCAACCTCTTTTTGAACCTCTCCATTGTCATCAACGTACTTAAAACATTGATGAAGAGTTGAAGGAACAATGTTGTGTTCATGAAGGAATGGTCTCCCCAAAAGAGCATTGTAAGAGCAACCATAGTTATCTATGATATAGAAGGTCACCTTTGTGCGAGGATTGCCTATTTGGAGTTTTAGGCAAATCTTGCCCAGAGGCTCACTTCTTCCCTGGTTGAACCCCAAGATGGTAGTGATTGTGCTAGAAAGACTATGTACTGGGATCTTCAGTGCGTCTAGTATTGTCCTCGGCATGATACTGAGTGCTGAGCCGGGATCTATCAGAATACGATCGACCTTCATCGTGTCGATGTATCCTGTATAGTATAGAGGACGGTCATGCCTATTATCTTCTATCAGAATATCATCCTGTGTGAAGGTAATGTTTGGAATTAACTCCAGCACACTGTGACAGTGGAGACAAGAGACAAGCTCTGATTCTGGCTTCTTTAGAAAAGTTAAGCAGGTTTCCGCCTGTATGAGAGCTTCACTCAGGGTTTCTCAAGTCTCTTTGGAGAGACGCAAGAGCTCAAAGATCGACAGCCTAGCCGGTGTATTAGCTAGTTGAGCCAAAATATCAAAATTGTATGGTTTCTCAAGTCCAGAAGGAGATGACTTCTTTAAAGGCTTGTCAAAGCGAACTTGTTGTTTGCCTTTGTCGGCTGTTGTCGGCTTAGGGAGAATGGGTTCTAAAACCGGTGAAGATACAGCAGGGATGCCCTCAGTAGAAGCAGGTTGCACTGGAACGGCCTCAGAAGAAGAAGCAAGGTTTTCTTGAGTTTTGGGAAATTCCCGTAGATTGGCTTTCCCTGACCTGGTACCCAGCATGATTTTTTCTTCAACTATGGGATCAAAAGATACCATATTGCAGATCTTTGTTCTGCCCTTGGAGCGGTCTTTTTGCTTAGAAGGAACCTCGAAGTCTGCAACAAGGTCCGGGTGGATCCATATAATCTCGCCATTATCAAGGGATAAGGGGACAAGACCTTCACTCCGTAGAGGAGGGAGATTCTCGATCTCAAGGGTGGCCTTGGGGATAGGGATGATACCATGCTGTACCATATATGGAGGGAAGTTACCGAACTATACTGAGACCATGTTCGCGGTAACAGTCTTCTCATCTTGTTGAAGAGTGACAACACCAGCATTGACTAACTCCTGAATCTTACCTTTGAGCACATAACATGCTCGAGTGGGATGCCTAATGAACCTGTGATAAATATAATATTTGGGATGATCAGTCTACCGACTTCGTCAGGCTTCTTCGGGTCTGGAAGTTGGAGCTTATTGCTTTTGATCAAGTAATCGAAGATGCTCACGGTGTCGTTCTCGTCAAAGGTGTACTCTACTTTCGGATGAGTTTCTCTTGGTGGAGGGGCAGAAGGAGTAGAAGCAGACGTAGGTGGAGCTACGTTGACAGCTAGAGATTCTTTGTTCTTCAAATTGATGTTCAAAGTTTCTTTACCCTTGCGGTTGTTCTGGCAATTACCGCTACTAGCTGTCGGGTGTTCATCCCGGTCGGGGTTAGACATGTGTACCCCCAACTGCTTGAACTTGTCAGCACTAACTTCAGCTGCTTTAGCATTGACAATGAATGATGGCCAGTCTTGAAATTGAGTTGACCCCGTCCACATGCTAATGATAGGCAAAAGATTTGCCTTGTATGTATCTATATTGACAGCGGCCGGAGTTCCAGGAGGCATCTTTAAAGCTTCTTGGTGGAATCTTTCAATGAAACTCTCAGCAGTTTTATTATGTCTTTGTTTGATCTTGTTGAGGGCCGACATGGTCATGTCGTTGATTCCTTCATAGAATTGCTCCAAGAAGATTTGTTTCAAACCCGAGAAAGAGGTGATACAGCCATCAGGCAAGCTCCTGTACCAATCTTATGCTACACCGGCTAAACAGCCGACAAATACCCTGGTAAAAAGAGCATCATTTGGCTGAAGTTGAACAGTCATTATCTCAAAGTGGTTGATGAACTGACTTGGAGAAGTGCTACCGTCAAATAGCGAACTTATGGAAATCTTGTACTTTGGAGGAAATGGGACTTCTTTCCATTCAACCGGATAGGGTTGTTTGATCCCTAATCTCTGTAAGTTGTCCTTATCTTTGAAGGCCTCGAATTGAGTGCGCAAGAGTTTGACAGCTTAATTAGCATCCTCCGATGATGCAAAAGGGTCATGCTGAATTATAGTGTTAGGGGGAGGAACAGCGTGGTAAGTGCTACCCCCAACTCCTGACTGACTAGGTGTGGATTGAATTTGTACAGGGGGTATTTGAGAAGATACTACTCCTAGACCTACATTGACAGGCACCGATGATGCTATAATCTCAGGATTTATAGCAGGTACGGTCGGTGGTACTGTATGTTGGGCCACAATGATAGAATGCATACTTACGACCATTTCAGCCATGGTCTTCAGCTTATCCTCTAGTGCAGCTATTCGTTGTTCATGATTTGCTGAACTAGAAGCATCTGGGTCTTCAGTGACAACATAAGCTGTCACTTCTCTAGTTACAGTAGAAGACACTGTCTGTTCAGAACTTTCGTTGTATGCATCATAATCAGAGAAGGAATCATCTCCTGAATAAAAAATAGGGAGATGACCAGAGGGATCTTGGAGAAGATTCCCATGCCCCATTGTGTCTCGACTTCGGGATCGGGTATGTCGAAATACTCCTTCAGAAGATTCTTGGAGTAAATCTAAGTACCGCTGGCTGGGCCTGCGAGGCTTGCCGTGTTTGGAGTACTTTCTACCCCCAGTGTCTCGAGAAGCCATGTTGACGGAAGCATACAACACTTCATCTTCATCTTCTGACATTGGTTCAGAAGTTGCAAAATTTAGATGATCGAAAACAGATCATTTTGTTGTCTGGCAACAGCACTTGATGACAACCTTGTGATTACAATGACGTTCAGGTGGTTGAACTGGAGGTGTTGGGATGTTGTCCCGTTTTTGCTTGAGGTGCTCTCGGAGGTCAGGAATAATGACGGGACGAGAATAAGTCTGAGGGATATGTTCTTTGACCACATTCGGAACATGGTTTCGGTTCTTCAAATGTTTTGTGCCGTGAGTATATAGAGAAGTACTTACTTCATTAGCATAGGTGTCAGGATTTATCATCCTGGAAATTCGCCTCTGATGTAGGTTGATCTTTGGCATTGGCTGCTTGTGTTTCATGGAAGCTGTCTATTAAGATAAGTCCGTAGATCAGCAAATTCACCCCCAGGGGTTTCTGTCTGAGACCCTAGTAATTTTCCCTGTTTTGAGCGGGATATCCGGAGAGTTGGAAGATCTTGGAGTTCTGCCACCGGAGTAGGCAGAATACCTCTTTGATCAGTACATTTCCCTTTGGCAGGGAGAGAAGAACTCTTGTTTGAGAGAGTTCTTGTACTGATTGGTGCCGAGGTACGTTCAGATGGATCTTCTACGGTAAAAACTGGAGAAGACTGAGAAAATACCAAAGGACCTTTTCCTTTGTTTTGTGAAGAATGGTTAGCTAAAAAGCATTTTCCTCTGTTGTCTTCTAAGTCGTGGAACGAGGAAGTTCGAGAAAAGACCAACGGGCCTTTTCCTTTGTTCTGAGAAGGAGGAGGAACAGTCAATAGACTACCCCCAGTGGATTACGTTGGAGCAACAGGGTGCTTGGGAAGAGGAGCAGAGTTTTTTCCCTTACTGTGAGAAGAAGGGGGATTAGCCAAAAGACTATCCCTATTAGACTGCGCTGGAACAGTTTGCGCAGCGGTTGAAGTGGCAATAGGCGCATTGGCTGAGTGCGCTTGGGAAGCTTTGGCAGATGGCCTTTTGGCCACAAAAACTATAGTTTGTGCAGCAGGAGTCCTGGCTTCAGAATGTTTAAGTTGCACTATGGTTGTGGGAATAGTAGATTACGCAGGAGGGAAGGAGGTTGCCAACTGCGCTAGGGGGAGAGGAGTCTTGCACTTTGCCAGAGTAGCATAGGAAGTGGGTTGTGCTGTGGCAGAAAGAGTAGTGTGTTGCACAAGGGCAGCAGTTGCTACTGGTTCTTTAGCAGTAGAGATAGCAGGTTGCGCAGATGATTACGCAGAAGACAGCACAGAGGACTGCGCAGAAGACTTTGGAGTCCACACTGAACGGACCTTGCTTTTGGCAGAGGTTGCAGTACGACGAGTAGTCCCAGAGTTGATTATCGCCTCGTAGGCAGTCTGGTTGACCTTCACAACCAGCGTCTTCTGCGTCTTTCCGATAGACGCAACGTCACATTGAGTTGTCACTTCCTCGTCGGAGGAGAAAGTCGTCCCCAGCAGAGTCGCCATTTTGTTTGCAAAAATAAAAGTCTTTTTATTTCACAAACTTTGTAAGAAGATTACAATTGAATTCTGGAAAAGTACAACTATAGGAATCCGATCTGAAGACGATCGTTTTATCCCTTGGACGATGTGAACTTTGAAGACGATAACCTCTGAAGAATACAGCAGCACTTGGACAAGAACTCCTGATCTCTGATGATAATAATGATCTGATCCCCTTAATGAAGGACTTGAAACTCTATTTATAGAGTTCTAGAAATAACTAATTTGTATTTATTTTGGGTTGTGCATGATGAACTGCGCTAGCAACAGACTGCACAAACAGCGAACTGCGCTGGCAGTTACTCGATCATGGGCCATCTGTATTAGACGTGTGGCATTATTTGATTGAAATGCGTATGGTCGTGTACAGGCGGTTGCCACGTGGCGAGCAATTGATGGCATGTAAGCCACGTAATAAATGTCAGTTATCTTGATGGATTGCGCCACTTGAAAAGCGCTAGCATCAGACTGCGCTGAGACTCAGTCTTGGTCAAACTGTGCTGAAGTTGAGCTGTCATACTATGCTGGATGTACAGCTATCCTTGAGCGCTGTGCTGCACAAGAAACGAAAGGACTTCTTGTTTATCGGGTTGTCAGCTGTCAGAAGATCGGATTTTTGTCAGGTAATGGTGGCACTGCTACGTCAGCATAGCGCGCTTGCGTTGTATCGCCGTTCAGCTTGCGCGTTTGAATGGTAGAGCAATCTGCCTCCTGCGCAGTCCATTTGAAGAGTGCGCAATTTAATTTTTTCTGTTTATTTGATAAATGCAACTTGATTTTTAGGACCTACATGATAGACTAGCCTTGCTTGCACATAGTAAGAAATGAGGAATCCTTATTGCATATTTCCAGGGTAACTTGGAACTCACAGTAGCAAGCCGTAGTAGTTGAAGGGCCGTTTAAATTGATTTGTTTGTGTGTTGTACCTACTCTGTTAACTAACTGAGATGATCAGAATGTCAGGACATGATGGGCCAACTTCTGTCCTTGTTTGGTTGGAAAGTTGGTTCGAAGTATCGTGATGTTATGAGAATCCTAGTAGCAAACAAAGGTCTATATATTATATTCTCCTATTACTGGTTTTAATTCCTCATACCGTGCTTTCTTGCGGTAATTGCTATTAGAGGTCTAACCTCTCTGGTTTTGCATGGCCAGATCTAGAGCCGGTTCCCAAGGACCCAGCTTACTTCTACCTCCAAGATGGTCAATACTAGAGGGATGACCGCAGTAGGACTCGAGTGGGTTCCTTACTTCCCCACTAGTTTTGTTATTTACTTAATACCTTACCGTTTGGCACCGACATGTTAGTCGGATTGTCTTGTACTTACTTTTATATAATTGTAATTAAGTCAGACTGCAGCTGATAACAATTGTGTATACTTTGCTATATCATCTGGCAATGTTTTGTAAAGCCAGGTACCGAGAACATTTTGACTGAGCGTTTGGGACGCCTTACTGCTTTATCTTACATGTTCTCTATTTCTGTTTCTTGTTTGAATGATTGAGACAATAGATGTGAAGTGACCATAGTGAGACTTTCATGTAGTATGCACCCTCTCGTCTTTTAGACAGCATTGATCGTATTATACGGTATTCATCTACCCGTAATACGTAGCTGGCTGAGTCATTCCCCCGCTCTCCAGTATTCTGGTTCTGGGGCATGACAAGGTTTTAGTGGTGGCCCACGCTGGTCTGATTTCAGACTTGTGGGGTATTTTGATTTATAGGATGTCTCAATCACACATGTTTCCCCTTGATCTCATGATTCGTTGTTCTCAATCCTAGCCTGACATTCCAGTATCCTTCGACTTCATCGATCCTTCATGTTCGGTCATTTGGTTGTTCTCTTGTCCCTTTCCTTAGGGGCACCTCGTCCGCACCTGTCAGAACTGGACAACAACAACAAGGGAAACATGAGCAACCTGACCATGTTGGTCAGCAACAAGGACCAGTACTACCTCAAGAGACTATCCAAGAAAAAGTGATAGTGGAACCAGCAGCCGGATCGCAATATCCGGAGGTTCCTACACCACCTATAGTTCCACCTACCCCAGTGGAAGTGGACACACCGGCCCTTCTGGAGAACATGAGAGGGATGATGGCTACTTAGCAACACCATATGTTAGCCCAGCAGCACATGCACGCTTAGTTACAAGAGCATAATGTACTCCTCACCAAGGATTGCAGACGGCATTGGATAGAGGGGCAAGGACAGATTCAGGAGCATCAACCAGGTTTTGTAAGTACAACCCCCACCGTTTTGAGGGCACGAAAGATGCCATCTCAGCAGATGCGTGGCTTAAGGATATTGAGGCTATTTTGACAGCAGCTAAGGTGCCGGCAGAAGAACGTGTGGATCAGGTGAAGTTGTTACTTCAGGATCTCGTACGTGATTGGTGGAAATTAGAGGAAGTGGGCATCGGATGTCCTGTTGCTTGGGATAATTTTACTGCAAGGTTCAAGACCAAGTACTATGGAGTTGTGGCACAGTTTGAGCTACAACAGAAGTTTATCAACCTCAGGCAGGCCGGCAAGACGGTAGATGCTTATGCAGCGGAGTTCTGCAGATTGAGTAGGTTCGCCCCGGAGATGGTAGCAACAGAAAGCCAGAGGGCTATGAGGTTCCAGCAAGGGTTTCATCTTGAGCTCTTGCAATTGATAGAGGGGCACAATTACCAGACTTTCGATGAGGTATTGACGGCAAACCTAAGGCATGAGATCACCATTCAGAGGATCACGGTAAGGACTTGTCACGACCCGCACCCACAGTGAGGGTACGAGTACGTAACAGCGCCCAGCCTACGCCGCAGAGTCGGCGGTAGAACACTGTTCTAAGTCTTTAACTAACCATCAACTCATGTAGTATATAGTGTACTCATCATGATCAACTCCGAACGGAGGACAAGTATAAGATATGGTGTAACTCAATCACAGTCTAAGCACGATAAGATAACACCGAAATATAACTATAAAATTGAAGACAACAAAACTACTAATAAAATAACAACAAACTCAAACAATCTCAAATACATCTCAAGTCTCAAATCTCTATATAAAACTCCAGTTCTAAACAGGAAAACTAAAACAAGACAGACTAGCTAAACTCCCGATCACTCCTGAGTGTCGGGGCCATAGGTAGCTAAGCCATCTCCTGGTCTGTAACATGTAGGGCATGTGTCCTCAGGGCAGTCATCTGTAAAATTTACAATAGGTCCAGTCAGGACAGGAACGAGCACATCCCATCTAGAAAATCCACGTAAATGACAGAGAATTATAAAGCAGTTATAGACAGTTGTATTGATAAAAATGGCAGTTTATATTCAGGTGATGGTAAGAAAGACAGATAAAGTGCAATGAAAGTAAATAACTAAACAAGAGAAGAATCATAGCAATGAAGACTGTAAAAATAGAACTAGCTGAACCAGGGTAATATGATATAAAGTCCAGACAGCAATGTAGACCAGTGTAACTCCAATGTAAGTCCAGTACAAGATGAATCTAATACAAGATGAATCCAGTAAGGGACGATTCCAGTTATAGTGATCAATGATTCTAGGGTGAGTCCAGCCTATACTCTAGCAGTGTGTTTTAAAATACCGAGATCGACATGTAACGGCTATGAGTAATCCGACGCATCACACACCTGGCCGGGTGTGAGATGGCTATCATTCCAGTTTGATTCCAGCAAAGGGTGATTCCAGAAATGGGGTATGTCTACATGTCTTACTCCAGTATTTCTCTTTCCAGCAAGTGAATCCAGAATTCTGACACAATGATTCAAGATGAGTCCAGCCAGTAATATGAAGATACCAGTAAATGATTCCAAAATGATTCCAGTAATAGAGGCCAGATAATAATGTGTGTCGTATACATGAATCCAGAAATATCCATACGTGTTGTAACAGAGAATCGCATACAACTAACTAGAACTGAAGTACAGTAATTGACAAGTAAATGAGAGAACTATCAGAGAATGTACTCGCCTGATACTCTGAAAAGAGTAGTGAAACATCAGATGTCTGCACCGGAGTCACAAACCTATAGATGAGATATACATGTGTTAAATAGGGTTTAACATTGTTATGCACAGTTTTCTAGTGTGTGATATACAATCTAGGTCAAACTAGGTCAAGTGTTGACTTACAGTTGACTTTTGGTCAACTGGTCAACTATGGTCAAACCCTACTCCAATTTAGGTCAGATGTTGACTCAAAGTTGACTTCTAGTCAAAATAGTCAACCTTGGTCAACCATGGTCAAATCTAAGTCTAGTCATCCTATATCAACCATTACCTACTTAGATACCCTAATCTAGGTATTCACATACCCAATATTACCTTATTCATATATATATACCTATATATGTAAGATATATCAATCTTTCTTGGGTAAACTTTTACCCTAGACTAATAGGTAATCTCTATACTTTAGACAGAAGGTAAATCTCATACCTAAATCACCTAGAAGTAATTTCCTCCAAATCCTACTTGATAGGTTTTAAGCTATACCTTAGCTAGATCACCCCACTCTAATTAGATAGGTAAAAACCTTCACTACTTAATTAGGTAAACTTTTACCTAGAACCTATAGGACTCTTCTAATCCCACGCTCCTTCTCAAACCCAAACAAATGGCCTAATACCCAATTGTCCAAGCTCTCACTCACTCACACCCTATACTAACATACTTGGAATGGCCAAGACACCAACTAAAGCTATTTGACACAACACTAACACACTCTTAGCTCACTAGGACATAACCCACCTCATAACCCCTGATACATGCTAACACAAAATACTATACACTATCATCCACATTAGGATACTAGGAAGTCCTATATCTAATACTGTAAGGCAAATGGCCAAAATGGCCAAGGGCCACACTGCAATGCTCTGCTACTGCCTCTGCTTGCTGCCTTCTGCATGCTTGCTACTGCATGCTGCAAATGCTAATGAGCTAAGGCCTGCAGTGCCATAGCTGCACTGCTAATGCAAGTACAGGCAATGCTCTGCCTACTGCTGTATACTGCCAAGGTATGGCAAGGCCAAGCAAGGCTCTTGCCTGCCCAAGAGCAGCTACCACTGCTCTGCATATGCTAACATGCAATGCAACCAAACAAGCCAAGCCTCTCAACTAACCAAGTCCACTGATCTGATACTAACATCTAACTAAACCCTACAAAGACACTAAGATATATGTCCTATCTAACTTTAACTAACACACTACAGGATCTAACTAAACCCAAAGGCAACTGAACCTAACATATCCTATATTAACACCCCTAATACTCTAGGATACATACTGATACTAATACCCACTGATACAAGTATCTGACGCCCAAATCCCAATTTTGACACTCTACATGAAACCCCCAAATCTGATACAAACTAACATCTAATTAATACTCCAAGATACTAACTTTTAACTCATAAGGTAACTTAGGATACTCTAATATCCATTCGAGCACTCACACATAAGCATTGGACAAGTGAGCAGGGCTGCATCTGCTGCAAACTTATAGCCTTGGTCAAGAGCTCAGGTCAGTATCAAGGGCCCAAATGCCAATCTAATTCGAGCCAACCAAACTAGTGTTCTGCTACCAACCCTCAACTGAACACACAGTTCACATGAATCCACATATATATGCACCTATATATGTAACTATATGTATACAATATCTAAATATCAATCTCAGATTTGTGTAGCAATAAATGTGTAATTGTGTGTAAAATGAACTCATGTATCAGAAATTAAAATATGTGTGAAAGGAAAGCACATTGTTCTCAGTGTGTGTGCATATCATGTGAGAATGTGTCATGTGTGGCACATATAGGCCTGTGCATCTCAGGTTAGCTAATAGTTCAAAAATCAGTTCAAAAACCAATTGACAGTTCACATTGAACTATTTGACAATTTTAATAGGAATAAATCATTCACTAATGTAGCAATCACATAAACCTATAAATTATCAGTAAACCCAAAAGGATTAACACATGAACTCCTCAAATTTCACCACATTCGAACTGTCAACTGGGAATGGGTATCAGTCAATGTGAACAGCCCATTCCCACACCCAAAAATCCATACTTGAACATAAAACCTAAACTACTATGTAAATCCTATCCAGTAGGTACTAATACACATGTATAGGAATCAAAATGGTAAATAAAACATCAGAAAAATTAGTTTACATTGAATCTAAACTCAGGATCCTTGAAAACAGTATACGTATCAGTGATTTAAATGGGAAAACGCAAATTCGAAATCAAATCATGTTAATTCACATTTTAAATAGTTGGTAAAACATAATACAAGTGTACACGTATCAATCAAGTTATTCGTGTCCAACCAAGTGGACACGAACGTGTCCAGAACACACAATCACTCACAGACACGCACACGTGCACTGGACTGCACGCAGCGTCGTGCACGTATGCACGCGTGTCCCGTAAGTGACACAGGCCACGTGGAGACACGTGGCCATGCATATTTGATCGCCAGGACTAGGAGAACATGCTAGGGTGTCTGCAACATGTCCACGACATGCGTGTTGCGTGTACGAGACACGTATCAGTTGAGTGTCTGTGCGTGTGTGCAACAGTGAGGAAAACAGTGCGGGTCGATTTACTTCGTGCACACCAAACGAGAAGCCGTAAAAATTTACAAGGGTCGTGTCAGTCATTAGGACAATGTGTGTGTCAAGTTTCGTGATCCAATTCGCCGTGTCGTGTCCGCAATGGCACCCGAGCAGCAGGACAGCCGTACGGGGCCAGTGCGTAGCGTGTCCAACACGGATTTGGACACGATAAAGACACGAATTCGTGCTCAGTCAAACACGAAATCAATACATATATATAATACAACAAATCCATTCAAATACTTTTCAAAAATATAAATTTTTAACCCTTTGTGGCATTTAATCAAACACTCAACAGTACAACTGATACGTGTCCGATACGGACACGAAATCGACACGACTCGACACCACACCTATGCTAGCAGCTAGGGGACTCCTAGGGCTATGTACTCATGCAAAGAAATTAAATTTTAATGGTGATTGTGAGGGTTTACCTATTGGTTGAACTTCCAATGAAAAGCTTCAAAAGAGGGAAATCACCTTGCTAGCCAATATCTCCAAATTGATTCAAACCTGAGATTTCTCTCCATGAACATAAAGTAGGGATCAATTAGAACCCAATGCAAAAGATTTGAGCCAAAAAGGAATTGAAATGAGGAAGTTATGGATTGGGGAAGAACGCTCTTACCTCTTTCTTCAAACTTGTAAAAATTTAATAAAAGAGGCAAGAACAAGGAGGAGAATATTTATAGGAAAGGGAGAGCACTAGTGGCTGGTCATAAGTTGTAAAAATTAGGGTTAGGGTTTCCTAAATTGGCCCATGGGTTTAAGTTATGATTAATCAAGTCATTAAGCCATAAGTCATTTCATGAAATCATAAGCCATGACTTAAATTCACTAAACCAAATCCCCTCATTCTAAAATTAGTTTCTAATGACTAAAAGTAGGTTAACCTAAGTTAGACTAGGGTCACCATGGCTAGGGTTAGCTCCTAGGTTAGTCTACCAAGGTCAATGCTAGTCAAAGTCAACCTAGTCAACCATCATTCAAATAATTCCAAAATAAATTCTAAAAATTTCCATAAATCATAATAAATTCAAATAAATCCTAAAATAACCAAAATACCCTCTAGGCTAAAAATAATAATTAAATCATCCTATTGACATGGTTAGGCTCTAGGTCATGTATTCTCTAGGGTTTCACTAGCAGCACGTCAAAATCACAAGTCATGACTTAAAACAGTTTTTAAATAGTTTAGAAATTATTAAAAATTACCAAAAATCATAATGAAATAAATATCAATTAATAATAATTATAATTACAAAATTTCAAAAATACCTTCATCTGGAAAACTGGGTGTTACAATCCTATCCACCTTATAAAAATTTCGTCCTCGAAATTAAGATGATCGCACCTTTCCTAGGTCAAACCCCCAATCAATCAAGTTGAAGCAACACAATCCTACTGGCCATGATTCTATAGTCTCGAGCAGGGTAGCTACACTATCTAGCAATCACAAGCAATATCCTGACAGGTACTAAGGGAAATCACACATGAAAGTGGGGAGGAAGAACAAGAAGGTCAAATCTGCTAATCCATCACCTGCGACGTCAGTCTCCTCGGCTACCATCGCAAAAGCTCCACCCCTCTGGTGCTGAGCTACAGGAGGCCTAGCCCCCTCAAAAGGAGGTGCAATTGGACAATCTATCTTCTGGTGGGCAGCTGACCCACAGAAATAGCAAACCTTCAACCTCTTCCTGCACAGCTCCCAAATGTGTCCCGGCTTCTTGCAGTAGGAACAACTGATCGCCTTCGGGTCCTGACCCCGATACAGATGCTGCACCTGCTGAACTCCTACTGGTACCTGCGTCTGCTGAATCTGCACATGAGGCCTCTTGGCTTGGCCTCCGCTGCTGCTGGTACCGTAAGCGTCACATCCCCTCTTGAGCCTCAGCTCAAGATCATCCTCAGCCAGTAAAGCTTCCGTCAAAATCTTCTCGAAAGTGGCATCCCTGTTGCCCTTGGTCAAGGACTTGACTTCCTTGACCAGACCCTTTCAGAACCTCTGGGCCTTCGCCGCCTCGCTCAAGCCCTCTATGAATCTGCTGAGACGGCCGAACTCCCCAGCGTACTCCTCCACTGACAGGCTCCCCTGAACTAAGCTCTCGAACTGCGACTCTAAGGCTCTGAGCGCTGAATCTGGAAATAACTTCTTCTTGAAGAAGCCCTTGAACTCCTCCCAAGTCTGTCCAGCTACCCCCACCCTGGGGTCTGACTGATACCAGGTACGAGCAAGATCTCGCATCCGGCTAGCTGCTGCCTCTATCTGGAGATCTGCCGGTATCCGGGCCAGGCGAAAGATCTCCTCTATATGCTCGATCCACTTGTAAGCATATAAAATCCCCTCTGTCCCCAGGAAGTCTCTGGGGCTCATCTTCTGGAACTGCTCTATCCCCGGTGATCTCGGCTGCTGGATCACTGGTCGAGCTGCGACTGCCGTAAGGGCCAACTCCATGCCCCTGTCCTGTCGGGCCTGCTGCCGGTCCATAAACTGCTGGAAGTAGGCGAACAACTGTGTCACATCCACGTGTCCGGAAGGCGGCGGCTGCTGGAACTGCATCTCTGGAATGACTGGGTCCTGCCTCCGAGCTGATGGAGGCATACCCCCTACTGCTGCTGAAGTCCCAAAATGAGTAGAGGTGGCAGGAGCTGCAGCCTCCTGACCCTGCTGATCGGGCTGAGAGGTGGCAGTCCCCTCTACAGCAACTGCTGCACCAGAGCGATGTGATCGTGTCTTCACCATCCTAAAGACAGATCGAACAAGGAAGTCAATACTGAGCAGGAATCGATATATCAAAGGAGGACATTTATTTCAAAGAAGGCAAATCAGTACGATATGTAGATGGCATAATTTAAAGCAGAATTTTCCTATCTGTGATTGAGTGCCTCTCCGATAAAGCCTATCTCTCAGTCCTATCGCAGGCTCGCAGCAGTACAACTAAGTCATCGCACTACCACGATATCGTACTAATGCGACTCTCGACCTGCATGGGCCACCACTAAAAACGTGTCACGACCCACACCCACTGTGAGGGTACGAGTACGTAACAATGCCCAGCCTACGCCGTAGTGTCGGCAGTAGAACGCTGTTCTAAGTCTTTAACTAACCATCAACTCATGCAGTATATAGTGTACTCATCATGATCAACTCCGAACGGAGGACAAGTATAAGATATGGTGTAACTCAATCACAGTCTAAGCACGATAAGATAACACCAAAATATAACTAAGAAATTGAAGTCAACAAAACTACTAATAAAATAACAACAAACTCAAACAATCTCAAATACATCTCAAGTCTCAAATCTCTATATACAACTCCAGTTCTAAATAGGAAAACTAAAACAAGACAGACTAGCTAAACTCCCGATCACTCCTGAGTGTCGGGGCCATAGGTAGTTAAGCCATCTCCTGGTCTGTAACATGTACGGCATGTGTCCTCAGGGCAGTCATCTATAAAATTTACAACAGGTCCAGTCAGGACAGGAACGAGCACGTCTCATCTAGAAAACCCAAGTAAATGACAGAAAACTATAAAGCAGTTATAGACAGTTGTATTGATAAAAATGGCAGTTTATATTCAGGTGATGGTAAGAAATACAGATAAAGTGCAAGGAAAGTAAATAACTAAATAAGAGAAGAATCATAGCAATGAAGACTGTAAAAATAGAACTAGCTGAACTAGGATAATAAGATATAAAGTCCAGACAGCAATGTAGACCAGTGTAACTCCAATATAAGTCCAGTACAAGATGAATCGAATACAAGATGAATCCAGTAAGGGACGATTCCAGTTATAGTGATCAATGATTCCAGGGTGAGTCCAGCCTATACTCTAGCAGTGTGTTTTAAAATAGCGAGATCGACATGTAAACGGCTATAGGTAATCTGGCACATCATACACCTGGTCGGGTGTGAGATGGCTATCATTCCAGTTTGATTCTAGCAAAGGGTGATTCCAGAAATGGGGTATGTCTACATGCCTTACTCTAGTATTTCCCCTCCCAGCAAGTGAATCCAGAATTCCGACACATGATTCAGGATGAGTCCAGCCAGTAATATGAAGTTACCAGGAAATGATTCCAGAATGATTCCAGTAATAGAGGCCAGATAATAATGTGTGTCGTATACATGAATCCAAAAATATCTATACGTATTATAACAGAGAATCGCATACAACTAACTAGAACTGAAGTACAGTAATTGACAAGTAAATGAGAGAACTATCAGAGAATGTACTCGCATGATACTCTGAAAAGAGTAGTGAAATATCAGATGTCTGCACCGGAGTCACAAACCTATAGATGAGATATACATGTGTTAAATAGGGTTTAACATTATTATGCATGGTTTTCTAGTGTGTGATATGCAATCTAGGTCAAACTAGGTCAAGTATTGACTCACAGTTGACTTTTGGTCAACTGGTCAACTCTGGTCAAACCCTACTCCAATTTAGGTCAGATGTTGACTCAAAGTTGACTTCTAGTCAAAATAGTCAATCTTGGTCAACCATGGTCAAATCTAAGTCTAGTCATCCTATATCAACCATTACCTACTTAGATACCCTAATCTAGGTATTCGCATACCCAACATTACCTTATTCATATATATACCTATATATGTAAGATATATCAATCTTTCCTGGGTAAAATTTTACCCTAGACTAATAGGTAATCTCTATACTTTAGACAGAAGGTAAATCTCATACCTAAATCACCTAGAAGTAATTTCCTCCAAATCCTACTTGATAGGTTTTAAGCTATACCTTAGCTAGGTCACCCCACTCTAATTAGATAGGTAAAAACCTTCACTACTTAATTAGCTAAACTTTTACCTAGAACCTATAGGACTATTCTAATCCCACGCTCCTTATCAAACCCAAACAAATAGCCTAATACCCAATTGTCCAAGCTCTCACTCATTCACACCCTATACTAACATACTTGGATGGCCAAGATACCAACTAAACCTATTTGACACAACACTAACACACTCTTAGCTCACTAGGACATAACCCACCTCATGACCCCTGATACATGCTAACACAAAATACTATACACTATCATCCACATTAGGATACTAGGAAGTCCTATATCTAATACTGCAAGGCAAATGGCCAAAATGGCCAAGGGCCACACTGCAATGCTCTGCTACTGCCTTTGCTTGCTGTCTTCTACATGCTTGCTACTGCATGCTGCAAATGCTAATGAGCTAAGGCCTGCAGTGCCATAGCTGCACTGCTAATGCAAGTGCAGGCAATGCTCTGCCTACTGCTGTATACTGCCAAGGCATGACAAAGCCAAGCAAGGCTCTTGCCTGCCCAAGAGCAGCTGCCACTGCTCTGCATATGCTAACATGAAATACAACCAAACAAGCCAAGCCTCTCAACCAACCAAGTCCACTGATCTGATACTAACATCTAACTAAATCCTACCAAGACACTAAGATACATGTCCTATCTAACATGTAACTAACACACTACAGGATCTAACTAAACCCAAAGGCAACTGAACCTAACATATCCTATATTAACACCCCTAATACTCTAGGATACATACTGATACTAATACCCATTGACACAAGTATTTGACACCCAAAACCCAATTTTGACACTCTACATGAAACCCCCAAATCTGATACAAACTAACATCTAATTAATACTCCAAGATACTAACCTTTAACTCATAAGGTAACTTAGGATACTCTAACATCCACTTGAGCACTCACACATAAGCAATGGCCAAGTGAGCAGGGCTGCATCTGCTGCAAACTTACAGCCTTGGCCAAGAGCTCAGGTCAGTATCAAGGTCCCAAATGCCAATCCAATTCGAGCCAACCAAACTTGTGTTCTGCTACCAACCCTCAACTGAACACACAGTTCACATGAATCCACATATATATGCACCTATATATGTAACTATATGTATACAATATCTAAATATCAATCTCAGATTTGTGTAGCAATCAATGTGTAATTGTGTGTAAAATGAACTCATGTATCAGGAATTAAAATATGTGTGTGGAGTGAAAGCACATTGTTCTCAGTATGTGTGCATATCATGTGAGAATGTTCATGTGTGGCACATATAGGCCTGTGCATCTCAGGTTAGCTAATAGTTCAAAAACCGGTTCAAAAACCAATTGACAGTTCACATTGAACTAGTTGACAATTTTAATAGGAATAAATCATTCACTAATGTAGCAATCACATAAACCTATAAATTATCAGTAAACCCAAAAGGATTAACACATGAACTCCTCAAATTTCACCACATTCGAACTGTCAACTGGGAATGGGTATCAGTCAATGTGAACAGCCCATTCCCACACCCAAAAATCCATACTTGAACATAAAACCTAAACTACTATGTAAATCCTATCCAGTAGGAACTAATACACATGTATAGGAATCAAAATGGTAAATAAAACATCAGAAAAATCAGTTTACATTGAATCTAAACTCAGGATCCTTGAAAACAGTATACGTATCAGTGATTTAAATGGGAAAACGCAAATTCGAAATCAAATCATGTTAATTCACATTTTAAATAGTTGGTAAAACATAATAGAAGTGTACACGTGTCAATCAAGGTATTCGTGTCCAACCAAGTGGACACGAACATGTGCAGAACACACAATCACTTACAGACACGTACACGTGCACTGGACTGTACGCAGCGTCGTGCACGCATGCACGCATGTCCCGTGCGTGACACAGGCCACGTGGAGACACGTGGCCATGCATATGTGTTCGCCAGGACTAGAAAAATACGCTAGGTTGTCTGCAACATGTCCACGACATGCGTGTCACGTATACGAGACACGTATCAGTCGAGTGTCTGTGCGTGTGTGCAACAGTGAGGAAAACAGTACGGGTCGATTTACTTCGTGCACACCAAACGAGAAGCCGTAAAAATTTACAAGTGTCGTGTCAGTCATTAGGACAATGTGTGTGTCAAGTTTGGTGACCCGAGTCGCCGTGTCGTGTCCGCAATGGTACCCGAGCAGCAGGACAGCCGCACGGGGCCAGTGCGCATCGTGCCCAACGAGGATTTGGACACGATAAAGACACGGATTCGTGCTCAGTCAAACACGAAATCAATACATATATATAATACAACAAATCCATTCAAATACTTTTCAAAAATATAAATTTTTAACCCTTTGTGGCATTTAATCTAACACTCAACAGTACAACTGATACGTGTCCGATACGGACACGAAATCGACATGACTCGACACCACACCTATGCTAGCAGCTAGGGGACTCCTAGGGTTATGCACTCATGCAAAGAAATTGAATTTTAATGGTGATTGTGAGGGTTTACCTATTGGTTGAACTTCCAATGAAAAGCTTCAAAAGAGGGAAATCACCTTGCTAGCCAATATCTCAAAATTGATTCAAACCTAAGATTTCTCTCCTTGAACATAAAGTAGGGATCAATTAGAACCCAATGCAAAAGTTTTGAGCCAAAAAGGAATTGAAATGAGGAAGTTATGGATTGGGGAAGAAGGCTCTTACCTCTTTCTTCAAACTTGTAAAAATTTAATAAAAGAGGCAAGAACAAGGAGGAGAATATTTATAGGGAAGGGGGAGCCCTAGTGGCTGGTCATAAGTTGTAAAAATTAGGGTTAGGGTTTCCTAAATTGGCCCATGGGCTTAAGTTATGATTAATCAAGTCATTAAGCCATAAGTCATTTCATGAAATCATAAGCCATGACTTAAATTCACTAAACCAAATCCCCTCAATCTAAAATTAGTTTCTAATGACTAAAAGTAGGTTAACGTAAGTTAGACTAGGGTCACCATGGCTAGGATTAGCTCCTAGGTTAGTCTACCAAGTTCAATGCTATCAAAGTCAACCTAGTCAACCATCATTCAAATAATTCCAAAATAAATTCTAAAAATTCCCATAAATCATAATAAATTCAAATAAATTCTAAAATGACCAAAATACCCTCTAGGCTAAAAATGATAATTAAATCATCCTATTGACATGGTTAAGCTCTAGGTCATGCAGTCTCTAGGGTTTTACTAGCAGCACGTCAAAATCACAAGTCATGACTTAAAATAGTTTTTAAATAGTTTAGAAATTATTAAAAATCACCAAAAATCATAATGTGAAATAAATATCAATAAATAATAATTATAATTATAAAATTTCAAAAATATCCTCATCTAGAAAACTGGGTGTTACAATCCTACCCACCTTATAAAAATTTCGTCTTCGAAATTAAGATGATCGCACCTTTCCTAGGTCAAACCCCCAATCAATCAAGTCGAAGCAACACAATCCTACTGGTCATGATTCCACAGTCTCGAGCAGGGTAGCTACACTATCTAGCAATCACAAGCAATATCCTGGCAGGTATTAAGGGAAATCACACATGAAAGTGGAGGGGAAGAACAAGAAGGTCAAACCTGCTAATCCATCACTTGCGACGTCAGTCTCCTCGGCTGCCATCGCAAAAGCTCCACCCCTCTGGTGCTGAGCTACAGGTGGCCTAGCCCCCTCAAAAGGAGGTGCAATGGGACAATCTATCTTCTGGTGGGCAGCAGACCCACAGAAATAGCAAACCTTCAACCTCTTCCTGCATTGCTCCCAAATGTGTCCCGGCTTCTTGCAGTAGAAATAACTGATCGCCTTAGGGTCCTGACCCCGATACTGATGCTGTACCTGCTGAACTCCCACTGGTGCCTGCGTCTGCTGAATCTGCACATGAGGCCTCTTGGCCTGGCCTCCGCTGCTGCTGGTATCGTGAGCGTCCCATCCCCTCTTGAGCCTCAGCTCAAGATCATCCTCAGCCAGTAAAGTTCCCGTCAAAATCTCCTCAAAAGTGGCATCCCTGTTGCCCTTGGTCAAGGACTTGACTTCCTTGACCAGACCCTTCCGGAACCTCTGGGCCTTCGCCGCCTCGCTCAAGCCCTCTATGAATCTGCTGAGACGGCTGAACTCCCCAGCGTACTCCTCCACTGACAGGCTCCCCTGAACTAAGCTCTCGAACTGCGACTCTAAGGCTCTGAGCGCTGAATCTGGAAACAACATCTTCTTGAAGAAGCCTTTGAGCTCCTCCCAAGTCTATCCAGCTACCCCCATCCTGGGGTCTGACTGATACCAGGTACGAGCAAGATCTCGTATCCGGCTAGCTGCTGCCTCTATCTGGAGATCTGCCGGTATCCGGGCCAGGCGAAAGATCTTCTCTATATGCTCGATCCACTCGTCAGCATATAAAATCCCCTCTGTCTCCAGGAAGTCTCTGGGGCTCATCTTCTGGAACTGCTCTATCCCTGGTGTTCTCGGCTGCTGGATCACTGGTCGAGCTGCGACTGCCGTAAGGGCCAACTCCATGCCCCTGTCCTGTCGGGCCTGCTGCCGGTCCATAAACTGATGGAAGTAGGCGAACATCTATGTCGCATCCACGTGTCCGGTAGACGGCGGCTGCTGGAACTGCATCTCTGGGATGACTGGGTCCTGCCTCCGAGCTGATGGAGGTATACCCCCTACTGCTGCTGAAGTCCCAAAATGAGTAGAGGTGGCAGGAGCTGCAGCCTCCTGACCTTGCTGATCTGGCTGAGAGGTGGCAGTCTCCTCTACAGCAACTGCTATACCAGAGCGATGTGATCGTGTCTCCACCATCCTGAAGACAGATCGAACAAGGAGTCAATACTGAGCAGGAATCGATATATCAAAGGAGGACAGTTATTTCAAAGAAGGCAAATCAGTACGATATGTAGATGGCATAATTTAAAGCAGAATTTTCCTAACTGTGATTGAGTGCCTCTCCGATAAAGCCTATCTCTCAGTCCTATCGCAGGCTCGCAGCAGTACAACTAAGTCGTCGTACTACCACGATATCGCACTAATGTGACTCTCGACCTGCATGGGCTACCACTAAAAACGTGTCACGATCCACACCCACTGTGAGGGTACGAGTACGTAACAGCGCCCAGCCTACGCCGCAGTGTCGGCAGTAGAACGCTGTTCTAAGTCTTTAACTAACCATCAACTCATGCAGTATATAGTGTACTCATCATGATCAACTTCGAACGGAGGACAAGTATAAGATATGGTGTAACTTAATCACAGTCTAAGCATGATAAGATAACACCGAAATATAACTAAGAAATTGAAGACAACAAAACTACTAATAAAATAACAACAAACTCAAACAATCTCAAATACATCTCAAGTCTTAAATCTCTATATACAACTCCAGTTCTAAACAGGAAAACTAAAACAAGACAGACTAGCTAAACTTCCGATCACTCCTGAGTGTCGGGGCCATAGGTAGCTAAGCCATCTCCTGGTCTGTAACATGTAGGGCATGTGTCCTCAGGGCAGTCATCTGTAAAATTTACAACAGGTCCAGTCAGGACAGGAACGAGCACATCTCATCTAGAAAACCCAAGTAAATGACAGAGAACTATAAAGCAGTTATAGACAGTTGTATTGATGAAAATGGCAGTTTATATTCAGGTGATGGTAAGAAAGACAGATAAAGTGCAAGGAAAGTAAATAACTAAACAAGAGAAGAATCATAGCAATGAAGACTGTAAAAATAGAACTAGCTGAACCAGGGTAATATGATATAAAGTTCAGACAATAATGTAGACCAGTGTAACTCCAATGTAAGTCCAGTACAAGATGAATCTAATACAAGATGAATCCTGGAAGGGACGAATCTAGTTATAGTGATCAATGATTCCAGGGTGAGTCCAGCCTATACTCTAGCAATATGTTTTAAAATACCGAGATCGACATGTAAACGACTATGGGTAATCAGGCACATCACACACCTGGCCGGGTGTGAGATGGCTATCATTCCAGTTTGATTCCAGCAATGGGTGATTCCAGAAATGGGGTATGTCTACATTTCTTACTCTAGTATTTCCCCTCCCAGCAAGTGAATCCAGAATTCTGACACAATGATTCAAGATGAGTCCAGCCAGTAATATGAAGATACCAGGAAATGATTCCAGTAATAGAGGCCAGATAATAACGTGTGTCGTATACATGAATCCAGAAATATCCATACGTGTTGTAACAGAGAATCGCATACAACTAACTAGAACTGAAGTACAGTAATTGACAAGTAAATGAGAGAACTATCAGAGAATGTACTCGCTTGATACTCTGAAAAGAGTAGTGAAATATCAGATGTCTGCACCGGAGTCACAAACCTATAAATGAGATATACATGTGTTAAATAGGGTTTAACATTATTATGCATGGTTTTCTAGTGTGTGATTTGCAATCTAGGTCAAACTAGGTCAAGTGTTGGCTCACAGTTGACTTTTGGTCAATTGGTCAACTCTGGTCAAATCCTACTCCAATTTAGGTCAGTTGTTGACTCAAAGTTGACTTCTAGTCAAAATAGTCAACCTTGGTCAACCATGGTCAAATCTAAGTCTAGTCATCCTATATCAACCATTACCTACTTAGATACCCTAATCTAGGTATTCACAAACCCAACATTACCTTATTCATATATATACCTATATATGTAAGATATATCAATCTTTCATGGGTAAACTTTTACCCTAGACTAATATGTAATATCTATACATTAGACAGAAGGTAAATCTCATACCTAAATCACCTAGAAGTAATTTCCTCCAAATCCTACTTGATAGGTTTTAAGCTATACCTTAGCTAGATCACCCCACTCTAATTAGATAGGTAAAAACCTTCACTACTTAATTAGGTAAAATTTTACCTAGAACCTATAGGACTCTTCTAATCCCACGCTAAACCCAAACAAATGACCTAATACCCAATTGTCCAAGCTCTCACTCACTCACACCCTATACTAACATACTTGGAATGGCCAAGACACCAACTAAACCTATTTGACACAACACTAACACACTCTTAGCTCACTATGACATAACCCACCTCATAACCCCTGATACATGCTAACACAAAATACTATACACTATCATCCACATTAGGATACTAGGAAGTCCTATATCTAATACTGCAAGGCAAATGGCCAAAATGGCCAAGGGCCACACTGCAATGCTCTGCTACTGCCTCTGCTTACTGCCTTCTGTATGCTTGCTACTGCATACTGCAAATGCTAATGAGCTAAGGCATGCAGTGCCATAGCTGCACTGCTAATGCAAGTGCAGGCAATGCTCTGCCTACTACTGTATACTGCCAAGGCATGGCAAGGCCAAGCAAGGCTCTTGCCTGCCCAAGAGCAGCTGCCACTGCTCTGCATATGCTAACATGCAATGCAACCAAACAAGCCAAGCTTCTCAACTAACCAAGTCCACTGATCTGATAATAACATCTAACTAAACCCTACAAAGACACTAAGATACATGTCCTATCTAACATGTAACTAACACACTACAGGATCTAACTAAACCCAAAGGCAACTGAACCTAACATATCCTATATTAACACCCCTAATACTCTAGGATACATACTGATACTAATACCCACTGATACAAGTATCTGACACCCAAAACCAAATTTTGACACTCTACATGAAACCCCCCAAATCTGATACAAACTAACATCTAATTAATACTCCATGATACTAACCTTTAACTCATAAGGTAACTTAGGATACTCTAACATCCACTCGAGCACTCACACATAAGCAATGGCCAAGTGAGCAGGGCTGCATCTGCTGTAAACTTACAGCCTTGGCCAAGAGCTCAGGTCAGTATCAAGGGCCCAAATGCTAATCCAATTCGAGCCAACCAAACTAGTGTTCTGCTACCAACCCTCAACTGAACACACAGTTCACATGAATCCACATATATATGCACCTATATATGTAACTATATGTATACAATATCTAAATATTAATCTCAGATTTGTGTAGCAATCAATGTGTAATTGTGTGTAAAATGAACTCATGTATCAGAAATTAAAATGTGTGTATGGAGGGAAAGCACATTGTTCTCAGTGTGTGTGCATATCATGTGAGAATGTGTCATGTGTGGCACATATAGGCCTGTGCATCTCAGGTTAGCTAATAGTTCAAAAATCAGTTCAAAAACCAATTGACAGTTCACATTGAACTAGTTGACAATTTTAATAGGAATAAATCATTCACTAATGTAGCAATCATATAAACCTATAAATTATCAGTAAACCCAAAAGAATTAACACATAAACTCCTCAAATTTCACCACATTCGAACTGTCAACTGGGAAGGGTATCAGTCAATGTGAACAGCCCATTCCCACACCCAAAAATCCATACTTGAACATAAAACCTAAACTACTATGTAAATCCTATCCAGTAGAAACTAATACACATCTATAGGAATCAAAATGGTAAATAAAACATCAGAAAAATTAGTTTACATTGAATCTAAACTCAGGATCCTTGAAAATAATATACGTATCAGTGATTTAAATGGAAAAACGCAAATTTGAAATCAAATCATGTTAATTCACATTTTAAATAGTTGGTAAAACATAATACAAGTGTACACGTGTCAATCAAGGTATTCGTGTCCAACCAAGTGGACACGAACGTGTCCAGAACACACAATCACTCACAAACATGCACACGTGCACTGGACTGCACGCAACGTCGTGCACGCATGTACGCGTGTCCCGTGCGTGACACAGGCCACGTGGAGACACCTGGCCATGCATATGTGTTCGTTAGGACTAGGAAAACAAGCTAGGTTGTCTGCAACATGTCCACGACACGCGTGTCGCGTGTACGAGACACGTATCAGTCGAGTGTCTGTGCGTGTGTGCAACAGTGAGAAAAATAGTACGGGTCGATTTACTTCGTGCACACCAAACGAGAATTCGTGAAAATTTACAAGTGTCGTGTCAGTCATTAGGACAATGTGTGTGTCAAGTTTCATGACCCGAGTCGCCGTGTCGTGTCCGCAATGGCACCCGAGCAGCAGGACAGCCGCACGGGGCCAGTGCGCAGCGTGTCCAACACGGATTTGGACACGATAAAGACACAGATTCGTGCTCAGTCAAACACGAAATCAATACATATATATAATACAACAAATCCATTCAAATACTTTTCAAAAATATCAATTTTTAACCCTTTGTGGCATTTAATCAAACACTCAACAGTACAACTGATACGTGTCCGATACGGACACGAAATTGACACGACTCGACACCACACCTATGCTATCAGCTAGGGGACTCCTAGGGCTATGCACTCATGTAAAGAAATTGAATTTTAATGGTGATTGTGAGGATTTACCTATTGGTTAAACTTTTAACGAAAAGCTTCAAAAGAGGGAAATCACCTTGCAAGCCAATATCTCCAAATTGATTCAAACATGAGATTTCTCTCCATGAACATAAATTAGGGATCAATTAGAACCCAATGCAAAAGATTTGAGCCAAAAAGGAATTGAAATGAGGAAGTCCTGGATTGGGGAAGAAGGCTCTTACCTCTTTCTTCAAACTTGTAAAAATTTAATAAAAGAGGCAAGAACAAGGAGGAGAATATTTATAGGGAAGGGGAAGCCCTAGTGGCTGGTCATTGTAAAAATTAGGGTTAGGGTTTCCTAAATTGGCCCATGGGCTTAAGTTATGATTAATCAAGTCATTAAGCCATAAGTCATTTCATGAAATCATAAGCCATGACTTAAATTCACTAAACCAAATCCCCTCATTCTAAAATTAGTTTCTAATGACTAAAAGTAGGTTAACCTAAGTTAGACTAGGGTCACCATGGCTAGGGTTAGCTCCTAGGTTAGTCTACCAAGGTCAATGCTAGTCAAAGTCATCCTAGTCAACCATCATTCAAATAATTCCAAAATAAATTCTAAAAATTCCCATAAATCATAATAAATTCAAATAAATCCTAAAATGACCAAAATACCCTCTAGGCTAAAAATGATAATTAAATCATCCTATTGACATGGTTAGGCTCTAGGTCATGCAGTCTCTAGGGTTTCACTAGCAGCACGTCAAAATCACAAGTCATGACTTAAAACAGTTTTTAAATAGTTTAAAAATAATTAAAAATCACCAAAAATCATAATGTAAAATAAATATCAATAAATAATAATTATAATTACAAAATTTCAAAAATACCCTCATCTGGAAAACTGGGTGTTACAATCCTACCCACCTTATAAAAATTTCGTCCTCGAAATTAAGATGATCGCACCTTTCCTAGGTCAAACCTCCAATCAATCAAGTCGAAGCAACACAATCCTACTGGTCATGATTCCACAGTCTCGAGCAGGGTAGCTACACTATCTAGCAATCACAAGCAATATCCTGGCAGGTACTAAGGGAAATCACACATGAAAGAGGGAAGGAAGAACAAGAAGGTCAAACCTGCTAATCCATCACCTGCGACGTCAGTATCTTCGGCCACCATCGCAAAAGCTCCACCCCTCTGGTGCTGAGCTACAGGTGGCCTAGCCCCCTCAAAAGGAGGTACAATGGGACAATCTATCTTCTGGTGGGCAGCTGACCCACAGATATAGTAAACCTTCAACCTCTTCCTGCACTGCTCCCAAATGTGTCCCGGCTTCTTGCAGTAGGAACAACTGATCGCCTTCGGGTCCTGACCTCGATACTGATGCTGCACCTGCTGAACTCCCACTGGTGCCTGCGTCTGCTGAATCTGCACATGAGGCCTCTTGGCTTGGCCTCCGCTGCTGCTGGTACCGTAAGCGTCACATCCCTTCTTGAGGCTCAGCTCAAGATCATCCTCAGCCAGTAAAGCTCCCGTCAAAATCTCCTTGAAAGTGGCATCCCTGTTGCCCTTGGTCAAGGACTTGACTTCCTTGACCAGACCCTTCCGGAACCTCTGGGCCTTCGTCGCCTCGCTCAAGCCCTCTATGAATCTGTTGAGACGGTCGAACTCCCAAGCGTACTCCTCCACTGACAGGCTCCCCTAAACTAAGCTCTCGAACTGCGACTCTAAGGCTCTGAGCGCTGAATCTGGAAAGAACTTCTTCTTGAAGAAGCCCTTGAACTCCTTCCAAGTCTGTCCAGCTACCCCCACCCTGGGGTCTAACTGATACCTGGTGTGAGCAAGATCTCGCATCCGGCTAGCTGCTGCCTCTATCTGGAGATCTGCCGGTATCCGGGCCAGGCGAAAGATCTCCTCTATATGCTCGATCCACTCGTCAGTATATAAAATCCCCTCTGTCTCCAGGAAGTCTTTGGGGCTCATCTTCTGGAACTGCTCTATCTCCGGTGTTCTCGGTTGCTGGATCACTGGTCGAGCTGCGACCGTCGTAAGGGCCAACTCCATATGTACTTGAAGATTGTAGCCTCTAGAGAATGTAGCATCAATTTTTGCCAGAGTTCTTGATTTCCTTTCTTTTTTTCCGATGATGATTGGAAACTCTATTTATAGAGTTCAGGAAATAACTATTTTAGCAGTTATTCTGATGTGCGTGAGGCTGGATTGTGCCATACTGGATTGCGCCAACCTCATGTTGCTCCAACTTTCATTCAGTTGTCAATCGTATACTAACTGTATTTAGACGCGTGGTATCGTATGATTGAGATACGCGTGGTCGTGTACATGATAGTAGACACGTCTTGAGAGATTAGTGGCATGTGAGCCACGTCATCCTGCTTTAGAATGTAAGTTGTCTCAACTTTATCAGGTTACGCGAGCTTCAGTCAACAAGTTAAACTGCGCTTGATTTGAGCGGTGCCTACACACGTGGTAGCTTCTGATCAAAAGTCGTTCAGGTTGCGCGCAGGCACAACTAAGAATTTTGTTTAGATTGTGCCTGGGCGCAACTCACGAAGTGTACAAGACAGCTGCCCACCAACTTTTCCTTGAGCGACACAATTCACGGGATTCGAAGAGATTTTTCTCGTTCTCTGTTGTATCATTCATCAGTATGGTCAGGTAATAATGACCATTAAGTGTCAGATGCCACATAGGCTTTGACGCAAAAAGATTGGGTGCAGTCTGATATCAGGCGCAATCTGATCGGTAGCGCAGTCTGCTTCATATCAGTGGCACAACTTAATTTTTGGGGCACAACTTGATCACTGATCAGTATATTGAAGGCACAACTTGATTTTTAGGCTCTATAAGACCCCCTTCAAAGTTTTCAAAACTTAAATACATTGCAAAGTTTTGGAATACTTTAAATTTATAAAAGTTTAACTAAGTCAGGTTGCGCCGGTCTCATGCTTGGTCATCATGATTAAATACCTTTCTTGAAAATATTCAATCTTCTCTTCGTCTTCCGGAGTTTTATTGATTTCTTTCAGTTTCCTATAAGGAATACGAAGAGTCAATTTGTTGATATATATGTAGTTGATCTCCACACTTTGGTCTTCACTTTTGTTCTTCAATGGCCCCCAAGAAGAAAGAGATGGAGACCAATGCTGACACCACAACCAAGTCTCCTGAAGCGAGACAAGATATTGCACATACAACCTTTTTGTTGGAGGCTGACCCAGCTTTGAGGGCAGTGAACTTTCTGAACTGTTTCGGTTTAACTCCGTCAGTCTTCAATTACTAGAGTGGCGGATCATCCTCTGAGGAGCACGCCAATTCAGAGGGATTTCTCAACCTGATGCGTCGTTCGGGGATATGCACCATACAAGAGTTGGACGTCGCCCATCGTCAGACTAATGAAGGCAAGGACAAAAAAATAATGTTCTTTTCTTAATGAGAACAACTTTTGCTATTTTGCTCTCATGTCCTTGGTTGTAGGGGTCCACCCATCTTTATGCAAATAAATTTTTAAAATTTCTGATATTGTGTGGCTGTGACTTCGAATGGTGCTCATGGACATATTATTTTAGCTGATTCTTCATTTTACTGTTTCTTCTGAGGAACACGTGGCAGCCGTTACACGCTCTTAGATGCCTATTTTCAGTTCTTTCCCAGAATAGAATCCTAGAACAACGCACCTACCTCTTCTTTAACCTCTTTAAAAAGGAAATCCAAAAATGAAAGAATCATTCATACTCTCTCAAACATATGTCTTCCCACAAGGCTTCACTTGCGCTACTTCTTTCTGACACTATTTGCTTGCATGCTGTGTCTTCAAAAACTGTAAGTCTGCGCTAACTATTTCTGCAAATAGGCGCACACTATGGTCCAATATTTTAGCTCTGATTAGAGGCGCATATTACTGTCATATGCCTGTTCGATCAGTGTTCAGTGCTGATATGCATTTATTCGTAGGCGCATTGCTGATGTACGCCTGTTTGTAGGCGCATTACTGATGTGCGCCTGTTTGTAGGCGCATACTGATATGCACCAATTTGTAGGCGCAATGCTGATGTGTGCCTGTTTGTAGGGACAATGCTGCTGATAGATTCTGCTAACTTCTCCTGTTTTATTGATATTTGCAGGTACTTGGTTAGCGAGCTTCTTCAGAACTGGTATTGGTGATTTGGATGTTACAGGGAACATTCTTTTGACACCCACATCAGGCAACTCATATGGTTATGACACTCAAATCAGACAGCTCAGGACTCTTCATGTTAAGAAGGGTCTTCCTCAGATGGTAGGAAGAGCCTTTATACATGAGATTTGGATGGCAGAGAAACAGAACTAGGAATTGTATCACAAGGGTGATCTCGTTCCTAGTTCCCCTGGCGGGTCGTCTCCTTCCACCAGTTGTATTGACAGCAGCTCATCTTTGGGTTGCTGCACTCTGGGGTTCTCCTCTCGTCTTTCTGAGAGATAAGACCAGAGTTAATTCCATTGTCTGGCTCATTGCTTCAGGCCGAGACGACAAGGAATTGCCACCAACAAATAAGTAGATCCAAAGATGTAATAGACCTTCATTATCGATGGAAAGATCCAAAGATGTAAGAGACCTTCATTAGAATGAAAATCAAAGAAGTAATAGATTTTTATCAAGATGTATCTATGTTTTTAAAGAAGAAATAAAGAAATGATTGTCTCATTATTCTCCTTTTTATAATTCAAAGATTTTTTTTTGATATGCTGACATAGATAGCAGAATGCAGAGAGAATGTTAATGTGGCAAGTTGCTTGACGTGGCTATTTGAAATTCAGAGACATGGATTCTCATTATGACAAATAAATGAGTGATTATTCACTTCGATTTTCGAGGAAGAAATATTGAATGAATGAATGGCCTTTTAGACTCTCGAAAAAAAGAATAAATGAGTGAATAGTCACGTCAGTTTTGGAGAAGGGATAATGAATGGTCGGTTATGAATGAACCGTTAGAAATGAACGAATAGTTGTGCTTCTTTCCAAAAGTTGCATCAGTTCTTGAGGCCGATTACCTAGTTGTTTTGTTTATAAATAGAACAAAACTTTTGTAGATATTGCCAATCTCTTTCCATTCTTTATGAAAATGTCTTCCAAAGATTTACATGCTCCGAAGATCAAAGAAGAAACCGAGATACTCTCTACTGAGCCTTCTGTGCCTTCTCGGAAAGAAAGAGGCAAAGGCTTAACTGTTCCTCCTGCGCCAGGACAGGATTTGATCTCCAAGTTAGTGGAACTCGAGAAGACTGCCGAAGAAGAAGCATTGAGGATGGCTGCTTGCGAGTTTTTCGTGAGTTCTGGCAATGTGATGCTTGAACGATTGGCGAACTATGTATTTAATCATGAAAGATCAGGGCCTCCTCCCCATCCTTAATATTATGTAATTGAATTATGCTTTTGAATAAAAAAATGAACTTTTATTTACATCATGTCTCTGAAAATAAAGTATATTTTGTCTTTATACATAATATTTCTTGAGAAATTTGCCATTGATGGGCATCATAGCAACTCTGCCGTCCATATTGATAGGCTCTATTAGAAAAGACTTTATTTATCACATATGGTCCTTTCCATTTTGCCTCGAACTTGTCTTTACTCATATGTGTCATAGTCATAGGATGTCTGACTGTAAGAACCAACTCGCCTTTTTGAAATGTTCGCACTCTGACTTTGCGATTGAAAGCTTTTGAAATCTGCGCCTGATAAAGTTCAATGTGTTGTTGAGCCAATAATCGTTTCTCATCGAGTGCCTCCAATTCCTGAAGCCGAAGACGATCATTATTGTCTGTAGTAAGCTCATTAGCAATGGCAATTCTCAACGATGGAATTTGAATCTCCAAAGGTAGTACCGCTTCACATCCATATACCAGAGAAAAAAGTGTGCAACCTGTGGGGTTACGGACAGTAGTGCGATATGCCCATAGACATTCTTCAAGTTTATCACTCCAATTACGTTTTTTGATAGAAATAAACTTTTGAGGAGTTTGATAATGGTCTTGTTGAATGCTTCAGCCAACCCGTTAACCGCATGATTATAGGCTGTTGAGGCAGCATTATTGATTCTGTTGTCATCACAGAACCTATGAAACTTCTGGCTGATGAATTGCGGCCCATTATCATGAATGATTCGGCGAGGGACACCAAATCTATATATCACATGATGTTTGATGGAGTTAATGACACTACTAGTTTTTACTTCAGCCAAAGGTATAGCTTCTGCCTACTTGGAAAAATAATCGGTTATATCTAAGATAAACCGATGCCCTTTAGATGAAGGAGGATTAATAGAGCCAATTATATCCATACCTCGAGCTTCAAAAGGCCACGAGGCTGTAGTTGGATGAAGAAATTCCGACGGTTGGTGAATAAAATCTGCATGAATTTGATATGCACGGCATTTTCTTGCATAATCAATAGCATCTGAGACCATAGAAGGCCAGTAGTAGTCCATACGTCGGATACGATCCTGTAGTTTAGGACCAAGTTGATGTGCTCCATAAACACCATCATGAGCTTCACGTAATATCTGCTTTGCTTCATCACCAGCTAGACACCTCAAGAGTAATCCATCAAAAGTTCTTCGATATAGTGTCTTAGTAGTATGATTATAATAGAATCGAAGTGATCGACGACGGATACTTATAGCTTCTTTAGGATCTTCTGGCAAAATGTCATGTATTGTAAAATCAATGAAAGGTGTCCTCCAGTCTTCACTAATGACATTGACTTCAGTTAGGTTGCTGAATTCAATGTTGTGGTTGTTTTCAACACAAAATAATTCTCTATTAGAGAAAAAACCACCATTTGTTGTCTTTTGACTGGAACTGCCAATACTGCAGCTAGGTTAGCTAAAGCATCAGCTTCTGTATTGCATGCGCGACGTACATATTCGATGAAGAATCCTTTGAATGAAGAAGCTATTCTGGTTGCTGCTTCATGGTATGGTACCAAATCTTGATATCGGACTTCATATATGCCTCTAACCTGATTAACAATCAGCTTAGAGTCACCATATACTTCGAAATATTCAATATTCAATTGTTTGGCTAATTGAAGTCCAATGAGCAAAGCATTGTATTCTGCCACATTGTTGGAGCATGATTCGTCAAAAGAATAGGCCCTTTGAATAGTTAACCCATCAGGTGAAACAAGAACAATTCCTACTCCAGTAATAAGAGTACCTCCAGGTCCAATTCTAGAAGCTCCATCAAAGAACAACCTCCAAGTAGGAAATTCTTCTGAGATCATATTTGATTCCAATATTTCGTCCAAAATTTCATCATAGAGTTTAGATGTCTCAGGGACAGGATGAGCTGCTAAAAAGTCAGCAAGTGCTTGGCCTTTCACAGACTTTTGAGGAACATAAACCATATCATATTATGCTAGCAATATGGCCCATGTGGCAAGTCTAGAATTGAGTGTGCTTGGCTTCTTCATTAAAACTCGAAGAGGATTGACCCGAGATATGACATGAATAGTTTGGCCTATTATGTAATGTCTTGTCTTCTGAACAACAAACATTAAAGCTAAACATTCCTTCTCCACTGGGCTATAACGATGTTCAGCTCCAATCATCGTTCGGCTGAGATAGTAAATGGCTTGTTCATGACCTTCCTTGTTCTTCTGAGCCAGCAAAGCTTCCAATGAATGATCCATTGCTCGGACATACATTAAAAAGGGTATTCCTGAGATCGGTGGTACAAGAACCGGTGGACTCATTAAATACCGCTTTATGTCATCAAATGCTCGTTGACATTCTTTCGTCCAAATGAAAGATACACCTTTCTTCATTAATTGAGTAAATGGTCTACAACGTCCAGATAAATTCGAAATGAATTGCCTGATGTACGCAAGTCGACCTTGGAATCCTCGTAGCTCTTTTAGGTTGCGTGGAGGACGCATCTCTTGAATGACTTTGGTCTTCTCGAGATCAACGTGTATACCCTTAGAGGTAATGACGAAGCCGAGAAACTTACCACTAGAGACACCCAAGAAAGACTTGGTGGGGTTCATTTTGAGTTGATGCTGGCGCATTAGATTGAAGATAGTTCTTAAATCTTGAATGTGATCTTCTTTGAGACAACTTTTAACAGTAATATCGTCAACATAGCATTCAACAGTCTTTCACAAATGATCTCGAAAGATAGTACTCATAGCCCGCTGGTAAGTTGTACCTGCATTCTTTAGACCAAACGACATGACCGTATAACAGTACACACCCCGAGGAGTACGAAACGAAGTATGTTTTTCATCTTTAGGATCCATCCGGATTTGATTATATCCAGAAAACCCATCAATGAAAGAAATTCGTTCGTATCCACATGTATTATCGATCATAACATCAGTAATTGGGAGAGGGAATTCATCCTTAGGGCAAGCATCATGGAGATCCCGAAAGTCTATGCAAACTCGAACTTTTTCGGTCTTTTTCAGGATAGGGACGACATTGGCTACCCAGTCAGGATGTTGTTCTTCTCTGATAAAGCCACAGGTTATAAGCTTTTTGACTTCATCATCAATTGCATCCATCAATTCAGGCTTAAATCGCCGTTGTTGTTGTTTGACCGGTTTGACATTCGGCAAGATGTTAAGCTTATGAGTTGCAATTTGAGGATTTAATCCCGGCATATCTTCGTCACTCCAGGCGAAGACGTCAATGTATTCACGAATAAGGTGAATTAATTCTTGTTTATCATCTTCTAGAAGATTCTTGTTGATGAAGATTGGTCGTGATACACCTTTCTCTCCAATATCAATTTGGATCACTTGATCTTCAGTAGGTGGTTCTCGTTGTTCAAAACGAAGTTTCCACTGATTGTCCATCCTTTGTGCCCAAGGATCCATTTCAGTAGCTTCTTCAATGTCACTTTCATCATCTTCTGAGAATTCGGCGGACGCCATGTTAGAAGATACTATAACCTTATGAATATGACCGATGCTGGTATCAGAGTCCCAGGAGATAGAATCAGAAGAGTTTGAACGTTCTTCTTCATCAGATTCAGAAGGTTCTGGAGTTGGAAGTGGTGACATATAAACTAGTCCTCGTTTCGTTTTACTATGGTATTGTTGTGATTTTCCTCTTGGACCAACAATACGAAGAGGGGTTCGCCTTCCTTTACCATTGTTGAGACATGTTCTGAAATCATAGCCCATTTTACGGATAATGGCTTTAGATTGTGGACTATAGCGTCGTAATTGTAGCCTTCCTGTATCATCTCTATTATTATTATAGAGCATGATTTTTGGTTCTTCTCTTTTGTTGAAGAATATAGGCTTTTTAGCTTTCTTTCGAGATGGTACTAAGAAGTACGACTCTTGTATTGAATCCAGTGATACCACATTTCATCGAGATGATACAACTTCTATTGCAAGTGGTTTAAAGCTATCTAGCATATCCAAATAACACTAAGTATAGTAAAAGACATCAGTATACTGCAAAGGAGATGCTTTATTGATCTTTACACCATCATTTACAATAGGGACTTTAGCCTTAGCAGGCTTAGTCAGATTGATGACAAGAGGGGGAGAAAAAGAACGAGAAGGAGGAGGGAGCTTCTTGCGACGAAGATCGATTACAAGCGGCTCAGAAGAGGTGAGCTCCCTTTGTTCCTGACTATCACCTTTAGGTCGCTTCTCATGGGAAGGTAGATAAATAGTCAGTGGTTGGGAAGACTGAGGACAGGAGGTACGCCCTTTGACTGGAATTACTAGAGTATCATTAGGTATACTCTTCTGTTCTTTATCTGTGTCCATTGCTAGTACCACCTTCATGAATTCCTCTTTATACATATGAGAATCGTTGCAATATGCTTCAACTCCTTTGAAAGGATTCAGATCTGCAACCTCTTTTTGGACTTCTCTATTACCATCCACATATTTGAAACATTGGTGGAGTATAGAGGGTACAATATTGTGTTCATGGAGAAATGGCCTTCCCAACAAAGCATTGTATGAGCCATGACTGTCAATAACATAGAAAGTTACCTTTGTACGAAGATTGCCAATTTAAAATTTTAGGCGTATCTTCTCCAAAGGTTCACTTCTTTCTTGATTGAATCCCAGGATGGTAGTGATAGTTGTAGAAAGATTGTGTTCTAGGATTTTCAAAGCATCCAGTAAGGACTTCGGTATGATGCTATGTGCAGACCCGGGATCAATCAGAATACGGTCGACTTTTATGGTATCCACATATCCTGTGAAATAGAGAGGACAATCATGACGATTGTCTTCTAACAGCATGTCATCTTGTGCAAAAGTGATATTGGGCATTAATTCAAATACACTATGACAATGTGCACAGCTGGCTGGCTCCTTTTCGGGCTTCTTGAGAAAACTCAAACAAGCGTCAGCCTGTATCAAGGCTTCACTTAACGTCTCACGAGTTTCTTTTGAGAGACATAAAAGTTCAAAGATTGACAATCTTGCTGGAGTATTGGCCAATTGAGCCAATATGTCAAAATTGTAAGGCTTTTCAAGTCCAAGAGATGATGACTTCTTCAATGCTTTATCAAAGCGAACATGTTGCTTTGTCTGCTGATGTTGGTTTAGGAGGAGATGGTTCTACCACTGGCACGGATGTAGATGGTGTATCTTCAGCAGGAGAAGTTGATGGAGGAAGAGCATCCAGGGATGGATCTTGATTTTCGGAATACTCCCGAAGATAGGGTTTTCCAGATCTAGTGCCCATTAGGATTTCTTCTTCTGTTAATGGTTCAGAGGATACCATATTACAGTTCTTTGATTTAGACTTAGAACGCTTCTTTTGTTTAGAAGAGGAAGGCGTTTTAAATTCTGTCACCAGATCTGGATGAATCTACATGATCTCTCCTCTGTCAGTTGACACCGGAACAAGACCTTCATTTTGAGGAGGCAAGAATTCACAATTTCTAGAGTAGTCCTTGGAATGGGGACAGCTCCATCTTGCACGAATTGTGGTGGAATATTACCAAATTGGAGAGAAACCACATTAGCAGTCACCGTTTTCTTGTCATGCTGTAGAGTAATTGCTCCAGAGTTGACCAACTCCTGAATTTTGTCCTTGAGTACATAACATGTTCTGGTTGGATGCCCTATGAATCTGTGATAAACACAGTATTTAGGGTGATCAGTTTTACCAACTTCTTCCGGTCGTTTTGCCTCTGGAAGATAAAGCTTATTGCTTTTGATCAAGCAATCGAAGATGCTTAACGTATCATCTTCGTCGAAAGAATACTCTTCTTTTGGATGAGTTGACTTTTGCAGTGGTGCTGATGGAGTGGATGCCGTCTGAGTAACATTGACAGCCAAAGACTCTTTGCCTTTAAGATTGATGGCCAATGTTTCTTTAATCTTGTGATTATTCTGGCGATTACTAACCCCAGGTGTAGAAAGTTCATCTTGGTTAGGATGAGTCATCTGGACTCCTAACTGTTTGAACTTTTCGGCACTCACTTCTGCCGCCTTTGCATTAACAATAAAAGAAGGCCAATCCTGGAATTATGTAGATCACGTCAACATACTGATAATAGGCAACAAGTTTGATTTGCAAGTGTCTATTGTTACAGCAGATGGAGTACCTAAAGGCAATTTGAGTGCCTCTCGGCAAAATCTTTTAATGAAACTCTCTGTGGATTCATTGTGCCTCTGTTTAATTTAAATGAGGGCAGACATTGTCATGTCGTTGACTCCTTCATAAAATCGTTCCAAGAATATTTGCTTGAAACCGGCAAAAGAAGTGATACAACCATTAGGTAAGCTATGATACCAATCGTATGCTGCACCGGCTAAACAACCGACGAACACTCTGGTAAGGAGAGCATCATTTGGCTGTAATTGATCAGTCATCACTTCGAAATGATTGATGTACTGACTTGGAGAAGTGCTACCATCAAACAGCATAATGGTTGGGAGTTTATACTTAGGAGAAAATGGAACTTCCTTCCACTCTGTAGGATATGGTTGCTTTATGCCCAATCTTTGTAGACCATCCTTCTGCTTGAAAGCCTCAAACTGAGTGCGCAAAAGTTTCATAGCCTCATTGGCATCCCCTGATGTTTGGGAATTGGTAGGCTGGTTAGAAGTATTGGAAGGAGGAACAACGTGATAATTACCACCCCCAGCACCAAACTGACTTGGATCAGCTTGAGTTGGTACAGAAGCAAACTGAGGGGCCGGTACCCCCAGACTGACAGGTACAGAAGATGCTATAAGCTCCGGATTTGTAACATGGTTTACAATCGAAGGCACTGTATGTTGAGCCACCATTATGGTGTGCATACTTGCAACCATTTCTGCCATGGTTTTCAATTTGTCTTCTAATGCAACAATTCGTTGCGCTTGGCTGGTTGATGTAGAGGCATCTTGATCTTCTGTAATTATATATGCTGTCACTTCTCTTGTAGCTATTGATGAGATAGTTTGTTCAGAACTTTCACTATCTGCATCAAACTCCGAAAGAGAGTCCTCTCCCACATGGGTGATAGGGAGATCTTCTTGATTAAAGACACCTTGGATCAAATGTCGATTTCTTGATCTTGTGTATTGAAAGACACCTTCACTGGATGCATGGATCCGGTCTAAGTATTGTTGACTAGGATTACGGGATGCATTACGTCTCGGACATTTTCCACCCCCAGTGCCTTGAGAAGTCATGTTAACAGAAGCATATAATAGTTCATCTTCGTCTTCTTTTATATGTTCAGGAGTTGAAGTATAGTTCAAACGATCGAAGACAGATCGTCGAGCCGATTGGCAACAACAGTTGTTGACAACTTTATGTAGGCAGTGGCGATTTGAAGTGCGATCTAGAGATGAGGAAAACATTCCCGTAGTCTTCCGCCTTTGTGTAAGACGTTGTCGTAGATCAGTTACAACCACAGGACGAGAAGAAGTCGCTGGGACATATTCCTTAATGATGTTAGGAACATGTCTCCTATTCTTCAGGTGTTTGGTTCCTTGAGTGTACAAGGATGTACTCAACTCATTAGCATAGGTAGAAGGGTCTTTCTTTTCAAACATTGACTTTTGATGCAGATTGGCCTTTGGCGTAGGGTTCTTGCGTGTTACCAAAGCTGATATTGGTTGGCGCCTATTGAGATAAGCACGTAAATCTAAAAATTTTGCTCCCGGTGTCTCTGTTTGTGATACCTTCAATTTTCCTTGTTTGGATCTTAAAATTTGCAAGGTAGAAAGATCTTGACCAGACCCCATAGGAGTAGACAAGATACCTCTGTGATCAATATTCTTTCTAATATCAGAGATCCAAGGACCTCTGTTTACAGGAATGGAATCTGATACATCTTCCTCTGAGTCATAGACCAGGGAAGTTTAGGAAAGACCAAAGGAAGCCTTCCTTTATTTTGAACAGGGTTAGCTAAGAAGCGTTTCCCTTTGTTCTGTTGTGTGATCATTTTAGGCATAGATTGTGCCAATTGAGAAAATGCCATAGGACTTTTTCTAGTGTTAGCACTAAGACATGAATTCTCTAAGTTCAGAACTTGAGAATTGGAAGAGGGTATAGCCAAAAGACTAGTTCCCTTAAGTTGCGTCGGAGTAGCAGATTGCTTGGGTTGTGCCATAGTCCTACGGACTACTGGTAGCGCCTTGGCAGCAACTTTGGTAGACTGTGCCTCAACAGTAGCTTGAACTGACTGCGTTTTGGCAGCAAGGAAAGTGGTAGACTGCACATGGGCAGCAGAGTGAGCAGATTGCGCCCTGGCAACAGAAACAGGCTGTACCGGAACCACTGGGCGGATTGTGCCTTAGTCATTGAGCACTCAAGTTACGCCTGGGCAACAGTGACTGTGGGGGATTTAGGAGTCCTGTTCTTGGCAGTAGCCATCGCGCTCTTGTTGCTCTTGGTGTTGATCATATTCTCGTAGGCTGTCTGGTTGACTTGAACAACCAGAGTCTTCTGCGTCTTGCCGATCAACACAATGTCACATTGAGTTGTCACTTTCTCGTCGGAGGAGAAAGTCGTCCCCAGCAGAGTCGCCATTTTGTTTGCAAAAATAAAAAATTGTTTTATTCCAAACTTGTAAAAGAGTACAAAGTACAATGAATTCTGGAGAAGTACAACTTTAGGAATCTGATTAGAAGACGATCACTTCATCCCTTGGACTATGTGAACTTGAAGACTGTAGCCTCTAGAGAATGCAGCAGCAATTTTTGCCAGAGTTCTTGATTTCCTTTCTTTTTTTTCGATGATGATTGGAAACTCTATTTATAGAGTTCAGGAAATAACTATTTTAGCAGTTATTCTGATGTACACGAGGCTGGATTACGCCATACTGGATTGCGCCAACCTCCTGTTGCGCCAACTTTCATTCAGTTGTCAATCGTTTACTAACTGTATTTAGACGCGTGGCATCGTATGATTGAGATGCACGTGGTCGTGTACAGGATAGTAGACACGTCTTGAGAGATTAGTGGCATGTGCGCCATGTCATCCTGTTTTAGAATGTAAGTTGTCTAAACTTTAACATGTTGTGCGAGCTTTAGTCAACAAGTCAAACTACGCTTGATTTGAGCGGCACCTATACACGTAGTAGCTTCTGATCAAAAGTCGTTCAGGTTGCACATAGGCGCAACTAAGGATTTTGTTTAGATTGCGCCTGGGCGCAACTCACGAAGTGTACAAGATAGCTGTCCACCAACTTTTCCTTGAGCGGCACAATTCAAGGGATTCGAAGAGATTTTTCTCGTTCTCTGTTGTATCAGTCGTCAGTATGGTCAGGTAATGATGACCATTAAGTGTCAGATGCCACGTAGGCTTTGGCGCAAAAAGATTGGGCACAGTATGATATCAGGCACAATCTGATCGGTAGCGCAGTCTGCTTTATATCAGTGGCGCAACTTGATTTTTGGGGCGCAACTTGATCACTGATCAATATATTGAAGGCGCAACTTGATTTTTAGGCTCTATACAAGTCACGTCTGGTACGCTAAATCATGGCTCGTCTCGATACCAGGTGCGGGCAATGTCGTAAAGTTGTATGCTAGCTGACTCGATCTTCAGGTCTTTTGGAACTCGAATCATCCGAAGAATCCGATCCACGTTCTCTAACCACTCATCCGCGTAAAGAATCTGTCACGCCCCAGTACCGAAATACGGAGACGGACTAGGCCAGCTACTCCATATGAGGTATACAAACGTCATACGGCGATAGTGGCTATCGAGAGACAAGGGGGTGTATGCTACATTCAAGTCTCCTATGGTCACACATAACATCTATGTCTCAATCATTCAAGCAAGAAAATATCAATTAATGAACATATAAGATAAAGCAGTAAGGCGTCCCTGATGCTTCATCAGAATGATTATGGGGATCTAGCTTTACCTAGCCCAGAGAGTCATAAGTACAAAATTTTATTCAGCTGCAGTCTGATTTAATTAGAATTATGCAAAGACAAAATGTCTAGATTAGCTGGCTAAACAGGTGCCGGTGGCTAAACGCCAGGACATAAGTAAAGATACTAGAGTGGTGGCGTCCCTTTGAATTTCCTGGGCCTAAGGTCCATGAAATTCTTGGAAGTTCCAGGGTGCGGTCGCGTCTCTAGTCTGGAGAGCCTCTCTCAAGGTATCGCAAAAGTCGTCGGATTGCCGCGTCTGGGAAGTGATGAGCTGCTGGAAGATTCCAAGGAGTGCAACGTTGTCCAGTGTAAGCGGCGGAGGCAGAATATGTGCTGGGTACATGGCAGGTGCTGGATACGTCGCTGGAGATGGATGCATTGTAGGAGCTGGATACATCGATGGTGCAGGGTACATGGTAGGTGCTGGATGTGGAACTTGTGCTGGGGGTGGAACGTCGTCTCTACGAAATCTCGAATATTGCGGTAGAGCAGGGTCGCCCTGATGAGTAAGCTGACCTCCCTACGTCGACAGGGTCATGTACGTGAAGAACCCTCCAGCAGTCGGTGGGGTATTTAGGGAGGCGTTGTTCCTGTCTTGAGAATCCATTCACTGCAATAAAAGGGAACATTAGATGGTATAAAGATTTCAAGCAGGATGCAAGTCAAAGATTCAATAGAAATCAAGGACAGAGAACAATACTGTTTTTAAGACACCTGGATGAGATCCTAAGTTTCTAATCCTATGTGCAGGCTCACGACGATACAGTAATGTAACCGAAGTGATTAACGTAGACCTGCATGGGCCATCAAAAAAACTTGTCACGACCCGCACCCGTTCATCGGATACGAGGCATGTCCAAGCCCAGCCTACGCCATAGTATCGGCGGTAGAATGCTGTCTAGTACATAGAAGTCACAAAAACTATGTCCAACAAGGTAATCTAGATCTCATCCACAGAAAGTAAAGTCACTTCTGAATCCAATAAATACAACTGAAATAAAGACTGAATAATATAAACTAAATTTCAAGTGGTTCAAGTCTCGTCCGGTGGACACAAATCTACTACCAATAGACAGAATAAAATAAGACAAGAACAATACAACTGAAACCAACTACGCTAATCATCGACGTAACAATACCGTAATCTGAATGCTGGCTCAACACTGCTCGTCTCTACCTGGCTTACGTGCAGCTAACCTGAAGAGATCATCAGGTCCTCAGAGGACTAGCAAGATATATAATATACAAGCCTTTCTAAACAGTTTATCATGCATGAAAGAAATCCAGGAGATAAACATGAAAAGACTAAACGAACACAAGACATGAAAGTATGAACAACTACGTATAAATGAACTGCTGGAAAAATAATTAAACGAGAGATCAATGGAATAACCAAACCCTCGCCCCGAATACGGACTCGGAGTTCAGTTTCAAGACAAGTCACCCTCGCCCCGTGTGTGGACTCGCAGGTGCAAACGATCAACCCTCGCCCTGTGTGTGGACTCGCAGGTTGTAAGAAATCAAAATAAGGAAATAACAGTTCAGTTTATAACATGATCGTCCTACGATACAACTCAAACCAGTACAAATGAAAAACATATTCAAATAAGGCTACAAGGCTAACTGTGAGCAATGATGAAGCATATGTCAGCAATCAACTGGATAATGAAAGCAGATAGCATGTAAATAAAGCTGTAACAAAAGGCAATGTATACTTGCCTGTTGTCCTGAGCTGCGGGTATGAGTCGAGCACTGAGTCCGAGTCCAAGTAACCTATTTTATACCATATACCTACTGTCAACATGAATCAAAGTAATGCTAATCTATATGTGTACATACTCATTTGTTAGTTTTCCTAATTTAGCCCTTATGGAGAGTTTGTGTATTTGGTTAGAGATAGCTTTATTAGGGCTCTATGATGGGACTGCCTTTGTGTTCACCTAAGCTCTTATAAGTCTTGACCCTTTTATCATAGCCTATTTTATGTAACCCTAGAATTCCTGGATATAGGGCAGCTATTCATCCTACTAAGTAAGAACCCACACCTTAGGTCTATACTTTCCTCTCGAGAGTTGATATAAGACATGACACAAGATACCCTGACTACCTAAACATCAATTTCTAACTCTTGATGTTACAGATGAATAGCATAATTGACTGGACGCAAATAAGGGTCTCTCATGTATCAGTTTGATACTAAAAAAAGTTTACCTGTCAAGCAATTTGAATACTCAGCCAATTCACAGTAAGCCCTGTCAAGGTATATGACCTTGGTCACTAGGTGTAGGACACATATCCTGTCCTAGTACTCTATACAGCACATATGCCCAGATCTACACAGTGGTTATACCCCCTTCTTCTTACCTGTACCTGACCCTATAGCTTTCTTTTGTCCCAACCTCTAGTCTACATAGGCTTCCCTACTAGCTAGTGATACTCTATTATACTTGGCCTATTAGGATTGATATATGTGTGATATATGGAGACTGACTGGTGCTTTCGAATTTTAGGATTGATATCCTAACGTTCAAACAAGGGCTGATACCTGGTGGTTAACTGATTTCTCATATCGATTAGGATTGATATCCTACTGACCGGGCATTACATTGGGCTGACTCGAGCCTCTAATCCCCTCTCATCTGATACCACATGGACCCAATACTTAATAGCTTAAGCAGGAGAAAGGGTGTGGGCTACCATATTTGATGTAGAGTGACTGGCCCTGTGGTTGCATGACATATAACTAAGAGGGTATGTTTATCATACTAAAATGGATACATTAGAGGTCATCCTCATATCTCTCTGTTCCTGATACCTACAACATAAGTAACTTTTCCCCTCCTAGGGTATACAAACAACCTAATCAGTCAAATCAAGGTAGGTGTACACTGTTTATGTACCCCTGCACAGTTATAATACATACACACTAGTGCAGGATTTGCCACCCATTCCCCTGTTCCTGAACTTTCAGGTTGAGGCAAGTAGACTACCACTGTTGCACATGTTACTTGAAACCTTGGTAGAGATGAAAAGTGACCACACCCAACTGCCAGGTGATTCAATTCAACTCATGGAGGCTAACTACAGAGCTCTGACCCTGTTCCCTATCCCAGGTTGTATTAAATACCTATAGACACTCTATTTTACTCTAAGGGAGAATCATACCACTAGACCCAATGCCCATATTTAAAATACTAGATACTCGAATGTATCTCAGGTTGACTGTTATATGTATGTACCTCTCACATACTGGGATGAGGTTCACTGCCATAGGATATTAGATACCCCTGTACTAGTTGGATTCAGGGGTCAGTCCACATAACTGTGTCTAATGAATAACATGGAACATTTTATGAGAGAACAGGACCTGGTATGACAGATATGTACCCTGTAATTCATATATACCTGTCTAATGAATAGCCAGATAAATATATGTCACTGGTCCCATGTTTCTAGGGTATCCTGTAGCAGAGACTCTAGAATACATTAGAGTACAGGGCTTTGTATGACTGAACCGAGGGACACTAATACAAAGGATGGAATCAATGAGATGGATCTCAGGCTATTTCCCTTAAACTGGAACCTGGTACACAGGAACCATAAACCTTTCTTAATGATGACAGGAACCTGGGTGCACAGGAACCTGGGCTAATATATTTTAAATGAATATTACATGGTCTGAAAGTTTTCTTTGAAGGGACAGGGCTTAAACTCTATATGAGGGTTAATTGCCATGACATATGTTGGCCTTACAGAGCCTAAAGGGTATGGGTATTAGTTGTTGATTACTCATGTTTGTAGATCAACTCCCAAGGCTTCCATACCAAGATTGAAACTGCAAAATAATGAAGGACAACAATAATCATGCAGTGTATGTAGTGAATGAGTGAAGAGTGCAATGGGTATAAGTGAATGTGAGTACTCACTAAACTATACAGGGAAGGCAAAGGTACCTATGCAATCCTCAACTAATTCTCTGATACTCCCTAAGCAAAACTTTGATACTGTTATAAAAAATCAGCATCTCCATTCTAATGTAGGTTCAGTCCACACTTTTCTATCAGTCACCTAAAGTCCCCAGGTCCTTGAAGAACACAAGTATAACCTTACTGTCAAGGTATCCTATATAACTATTATATTGGTATCCATGTAGGCACTGTTCCTATACACGAATTCCTGTCACTTATGAATAGACCAAGTATATATACACATACACACACAGGATATAGGTTGCCCCCCACACTCTGCAGTGCATTCAGGTGCATCCTTCACATGCCAAATAACTGAGAGCCTAATGATCCTATCTAATGTACAATTTCAAGAGGCATCCTATTATGGTTGCCTATAGTTCAAAGGAGGAAATGACCTACCCTAACCTGTTTTCACAGAGGTTTATTTTAGGAGGACAATCCCGGTTAACTTGAATCTTTATCTATACATATCTATGCTTTGGTGTGGACTCAAACTCTAAACTGGTACAACAATACTTCCCATCTGTCCCTGTCTCAATCTACTGATATATACAACACAACCCTCCCTGCCATAACTTCTGATACTTGGCCGTATCAGGAAGGATCTGATACCTATCCCGAAACCATCTCCTAGACCACACCACTTACTCCTTCTTTTAGGAATTAACACAAACATCTACCCTTCTACTTAAACCCGTTGAAAATAACCAAGTTGAACAGAAATCTCATGGCATGGTTATGTGGGAAGAATTTTACCTGATTGAAAGAGTCGAACACTCATACTCGACAGAAAATTCCTGATCACGACCCGCACGAATTCGAACTTTGAGGGCGCAGGACAATTAGGGTTTTGGGGATAAGGGGTTTGATCGAGTATATATATATATATAAAATCAATGGGGAGAGTAGATAAGAGCCAATCTTGGTTTGAAATTGTGTGGTTTGACCTTTTCGAACTGGTCTCTATTCGAGCAGAGAGAATAAAATGGCTGGGTTTTGAATTTGAATTGGGTTTTTGCACAAAACCCCTTAAGGAGTTTCTATTTGCAAAGCCCACTATCTTCCTTTCATTATTCATTTACCAAAAAGGAAAATATTAGAGGAGAGTAAATTAAATAAAAAAATAAAAAAATAGGAAAATCTGGGCTAAGGGCTCACAAACCTACCCACCTTAAAATAATTTCGTCCTCGAAATTCAAATAAAGCTATGATATAAATGAATAGTCAAAACTTGCTGCTACTAAAATATTTCCATGTTCTCACAAAATCTAATATAGGACTCACAATGGTACTATTACTATGATCTATTATGAACTTCCGTCACCTCCTCCTTGTGGTGTCATAGGGTTCTCCATGATCGTGGCATAAGCTTGTCCTCCTCGGACGGTTGGTGGTGGTGGGGCACATGAATAATAAGATTTAGTCATAGGCGGAAGGATAGTCGAAGGAAATTTAGATAAATAATATATATATGTTTTTTTGGAGACTAAAAAAATAATGTTTTATTATCCCAAATTATTCATAAGTAGATATGAGAAATCGCTTTATGTCAAAATTAATTTATTTAGTAAAAATGTTTTATATAAATATTTAAAATATTTAATAAATTATTATTAGTTCAAAAATACTTTCAGTTTAAATACTTGAAAATATTTTTACTAGTAAAATAAATTGCTAGATAATATCGAAAACATAAAAATCGTTTTAAAGCAAAACTCCTTTCGGAAAATATCGTTTTTAGGCTAAACCCTAAATTTGTCCAAAATGATATTATAGGTAGAAAACTATATTTTCATTAGTTAAAATAATTACTTATAATATTTACAAATCTAGAAAACCAGTTGAAAGCCAATTTTGTTTAAGTAAAACTTAGGTAAATAGTTCTATTTTAAAATACATAACTAATAAGATAATTTCCAAAATAATATTTAGTAATCACAATATAAAATTAATGATAATAATGCCCACAGTACTAATAATACTAATAAAATATATACTAATATTTATACATATAAACACACAAATCTATATTATAGCCTATATAATTTTAAAAATTAATATTTGCCAATATATGACCTATAAAATAAGTAAATGTAAATATATATTTTATTCACCATCTATTTTTTTTTGGAACTACTTATATAAGTATATTTTTATAAAAATATAACGAATTAGCAAACCTTTGTTAATAATAATAATAATAATAATAATAATAATAATAATAATAATAATAATAATAATAATAATAATAATAATAATCTTAATATTTAATAATAATCACAACTCATGAGTTTACTAATCATAAACTGATTATACTAATAACATTAAATAAACTATTAACTAATAATAATAATAATAATAATAAAATAATAATATCTACTTTTCTTTCGTTTTTTTTCAGAGAGAGAACAAGAGGGTGAGGAGAGCGGGAGACGGTGGCCGGAGAAGGAGGAAGGGTACGGGGGCTCTGACGGCAAGGGGCGACGCCGGAGGCAATGCAGAGGCTTACGGAGTGGGGTCACGGCTGGCACTGAAGAAGAAGGGGGCGCACGCGGAGGTCTCGACTACCGGCGGCGAGAGAAAAAGGTCGCGACGGTTCAGCAGAGGAGCGGGGGCTTCGAGCGGGGGGAGAGGGGTTTCTCGAGGGCGGAGGTGCTGCACGAGAAGAGGGCGGCGGAGCCGTCGGAGGTTTGGAGGACAGCAGGAGGAGTCTCGGAGAGGGCTGTGAAGGAAGATGAGCGATCAGAGGAGTGGAGGGATTTTTGTGCGGCCGAGGGAGCGGTGGAAGTGGCGGCGCTGCGGTAGCGAGGGGGTCTCGCGGAGGTTCCACCGCGACGCACGGAGGCAGGGCTAAGGATCTAATGCTGGCGCTCGTCGGTGCTGTCAACTCGGCAGGTGGAGGTCAGCATATTGGGGCGGCCGGATCCCGTGGCGGTACTCAGTCTCATCTCTATCGGCACAGATCTGGCCCAACGGGGTTGCTGGAGCTGGTAAGTGGTGGTGAGGATGGTAGTCGCAGGTTGTAGTGGCCGGATTAGACGGAGTTAATTATGGCGGTGGTCTCGTACAGATCTGGAGGTAGGTGGGGATGGAGTCAGTCGATGGTGAGGGTGGTGGCTGTGTGACCGACGGCTGAGTGCGACAAATACAGTTTTGTGCAGTCAAAGCGGAGGTAGTCGAGCAGAGGCTCAGTCACAGCAGAGGGTTTGGTGGGGTTGGCCGGAGTTGGCCATGGTGCTGGTGAGAGGAGGCCGGTGGAGAGCTGTGTAAGGGTGGCAGGAAAGAGTGGTGGCGATCGGTTTGGGTCGAGCAGCCATGGTAACGGGGTTCGACGGAGAAGAGGAGTTGAAAAGATGGCGCGACGAGGAAGAGGAGTACAGGGTGCTGTAGGTGGCGACGTCGAGTGGCAGGGAAGTCGGGGCTGGTTTGTGTTGGTCGCAGGAAGCGGTGTCGGGTCGCAGGAAGCGGAGTTGCTAGCAGCGGGGTGAGCGGGACAGCAACGACAGAACATGGGCACAGTTTTAGAGTCTTTAGGGGTTGTGTCGAGATGTGTTCGACACAACAGAGGAGGGTCGATAGGTGTGTCCTGCGAGACACGGGACGGGTCAACGTCTGGGGTTGTCGGACGCGAAGAAATTAATGTATATGTAAAAGAAGAGAATAGTGGATGGAAAAGGGTCATAGACACAGGCACGATACACGAATTCTAGTTATGGTGGAGAAATTGTGGAATAATAATGTGGATGAGTACCTCTCCGTATATAGGAGGTGGGAATTTCCAGTTGGAAAAGGATTATGATTTATTTAAACCCAATTTAGATAATTCAATTATTAAATTTAAATCAATAAAATCAATCTAAATTCAAATTCAATTCCAATTTAAATCTAGGTAATCTAAACTCAATTTAAATATAAATTCTATCATTAATTTAAACTATTTAAATTAAATCCATAAATTCTAATCAAAGATTTAAATTGCCACAATAATTTAAAAATATATTTTCTAAAAATACTTATAATAATAATTTCAAAAATTACATTATTTTAAAAATAATCTAATAAAATACTTATAAAATATATGTATGCACGAAGAATAATATTTATTATTAATAACTGTTATAAACAAAAAAGGCTTTTATAATTAAAATAACAACTTATAAAATTTTGGTACGATAGCAAGAATAATTATTATATCTATTATTTTGAAACTATAAAAATAAAAAAATATTTTTCTAAAAATATGTACGCTCGCACATATTCGCACTCGTCGAGCAACTACGAAAACGAAATTTCGCGTGCGACGTATAATACAACTACGCGGCGTATAAACACAAAATAAAATTCAGTACCAAACTTTATTTTAAAAAATATAGTAGAAATTTAGGGGTTTTACAATGTTGGACTGAGGTGGGAGAGCCTCAGATACTTGACCTGACTTAGCGACCCAAACAGTGGAGAAGGTAAAGAAGATTCAGAGCCATTTGCAAGCAGCTAAGGTTAGGCAGAAGCACTGCCAGATGCACATCGTCGACCTTTGGAGTTCAAGAAAGGTGATCATGTATTTTTTAGGAACTCATCGACTCGTAGTACAATCAGATTTGGCGGTAAATGGAAGATAAATCCGAGATTTTGGTCCTTGACATTGTAACGCCCCAGTCCCAAAATACATAGGACCGAGTACGTGAACATGCCAGCTGCACATATACGAAGAATACTTTAATATATGGAACCCTCGTATACGTACATAAGCTGTATAATAAATCATCACAGGCCAGAATAATATAATCTCATCTTATCACAGCTCAACACAGAAGAAAATAAAGTCCAGATAATAAATGAGTGAATCAAAAGATAGCCGGGTGAACATACTCACTCCAAACAGCTATAAAAATAGTCTCATAAGATCGAAGTCCAACCTCCGCAAAATATAAAGAAAAGAGATGTAAAAATATCCACTAAAGTCTCAAATAAGGAATAGACTAGAAATCAGTATGAACTGCCTCATCATCAATGTATGAAGGATTCAAAACCGTTACGTACTCCTATGGAAAGTCGTCTAATCCTAGAGAGATAGCCAGATCCTCAGCGGGACGTAACAAGATACAAGAAAATACCATTCCACGTAAACTGTGATATATAATATAAAAGAAAAGTGGATGCATGCAATAGGGTTCCTGACCAGTCTACTGTGAATATGCAGTTGAGATACAATCCTTCAATGCATGAGCCCTGGCTGAATATAGGATCCGGTATAGTCCCCTATTGGGCACCAGTGACCAAGCGTATAACGTTCAAAAACGTCAGTGGCCAACCTGAGAGGATAATCATACCCGTATCTCCAGCGGAGCTTCCGGGTTACAGGGGAAGTGTAATCGAAGCCCATACGTCAGGTATTGTTCTTCCCACCCAATGCCTAGTATCATCATCTCCATGACTGATATGAATCTCTAGTAACCGCCAAGTCTTCTAGCATGCAATTCTATTGGCAGTTACTCCTATCCGTCGCACGCTCCATATGTATCGGTGGCCAGCCGACTACGCGGTACGTGTCCTACATGAGACTCACATCATGTGGTTGAGCAAGTGTCAAGGTCGTATGAGATATACCAATACCTCATCAACAATAGGTGGTCGCTAAGTCCATGCAAAACAATATAAATAAAGCGAGGAAAATGACCGATAGAGTCGCTTACACCCAAGTGTGACTTGGACACACAATTTTATAATAACAAATAAGAAATGCTAAAATAGCAACTGAAAATAAGAATATGTAAATCACAGAGTAAGGTGGCAAGGTATCTTGCCTGGGGTGCGAAGGTGGCAAGTCCAAGAATCATAATGTCAGCAAAAAAAATGTCACAATCTCCAAACAACAACGGATGATGAAACAAACATCAAGAACATACTCGAAATAAGTTATATACCTAGGAAATGCCTGTCCAAAAGTCTAATTCTAGAACATGAGCAAAATCGTAATTTCGGGTCAAAACGATGTCCGTCGTTGGACCCATTTTGTACCGAAATGTGTGCCAATGTCTACGGCCTCTAAAGTCATCAAACTACATATCTACAGATTCAGTTTGAGGAGACGAACCCAACGGTATGTCCAATTTTGGATTCCGAATGAGCCGTGCACAAAATCGTCCATTGGGTCGGGTTGCGGGCCCGCCAAATTGGCGTTCCGATCAACCTTTTCAGAATCAGATCAAACTTGGCATACATGACCAAAATTTTGATTCGGTCCTGCTGGCCCGAGTTTCGTCTCTATACGACGAGCGTACACGAAGTTATGGTCAAGTTTGTAAAACATCGATACGAGGGTATCTCGGCGGATACACACTGATTTCGTCGCGCACGCACAACAAAATCGAGTTTCGTCAGTTTCCACATGTCGGCAACATCCATAGGCGCCTTTCGATGCGTATAGTACAGGACCATGTCGACCAGTTTTTTGGGGAGCACGCCGTATCGGGTTGTTTTTATAAAATCACAGTTTTTAAATACAGTTTTTCTTTCAACTTTAACCACACATAACTTCCTGTGCAATAATTGAAATGCAGATCGACCATGTGCGTTGTAATCTCGGTTATGTTGTATATGGCTGACTTCAACTAGTTTATCCAAAACCTTATCTACAGATCGAAACTCAGCTTCCAAGTTGAGTTTTTAACTGTTTTTATACACTGTTCTTAGGGCAGAATTTACTCAACTTTGCGTCTATTTTTTGTCCAACTCAATGGGTAAAAATTGAATCCCTTTGAAGGGGTTCACTGAGGGTTTTATAGACTACCTATAACAATTCGCAGAAGTAAAAATGATCAAGTATATTGGAAGAAATATTAGGAAGAAGGGTGTTACCTGGCGGTCGGGTTCTAAGAAGGGTTTGCTCTGCTCAGGTTCGACTCAGCGGCTGGGCGGTGCTCCGGTGCCGCTGCGGCGGTACGCGGGGGCTGAGAAGGGTCGTCGGGATAAGGGGGTGGCCTGGGTGATCGTAGGGTCGGGTATGGCTTTAGATTTTTAGAGAAAATTCGGAGAACTCATGTGTCGATCCTATGTTTATGATGTTTGTTTGTTTTTCCTATTAGAAGTCGGCTTTGTACATGCAATCCGAGGATTAGACTAGCGGGAATAGGAGTAGGATTGGGTCATCTTGATATTTGAAAGATTTGCAAAGGATTTGATTTTGATTTGAATTCTCATTCAAATCAGAGAAGGGGTCGGCCCTTAGATGTACACTGTAGCTGCGGCTACAGTACTCTTTTTTTAAACTCTTACCACGGAGAATGGTCATTAACATGAAGAATGACAACTATCAAAATTAATAATCATTCTCCGTCACTTTACCACGGAGAATGGTCATTCTCCGTGATATTAACACCGATAATAATCATTCTCCGTGATCTTTACACGGAGAATGGACATTCTTCGTTATTTTTTACAACGGAGAATGGTCATTCTCCGTCTTTTTTGACATGGAGAATGGTCATTCTTCGTGATATTAACATGAAGAATGACCAATCTCGTGTTAACATGGAGGAGAATGGTCATTCTCCGTATTGAAAAAGACGGAGAATGACCATTCTCCGTGTTAAAACCACAGAGAATAGCTATTCTCCGTACTAAAATAACGGAGAATGGCCATTCTTCACTTGATGAGACAGGGCTTCATAGAATTAATGACCTAACCATGATAGATTGTGCAATTCCTTCTCTTTTAGATATCCTCCTCATATCTTAGTCCGAATTGCCTATTTAGTCCCTATTTTGCCCTAAGGATTATTATTTTATATAATTTTTGATTATGTTATCCATATGTGAACCACGAGTTGGTTTCGACTAAAGTCTTTCCTCAATGGTTTGAATGCACATGAAATAGATACTAGAGTGTTCGTATTTCTTTGTCTTCAGTTATTTTCTCCCGGTTCAATCTTTCATTGTAAGGGTTGTGACTGATGGGACAAATACATATACTTTATTTCATAGTCAACTTGTTCGAATATCTAGAAGCTCATGAATCTTTACAGATATAGTTAAAGGAATGTTAACTAACTCATATTGGCAGGACAGTAGCGCATTGTCACCATTTATTTGAATTTTGGAGACTATGGATTCACCGTAGCCTGCAGCGCACTAGCGAGGCACAACCCCTAGAGTGAAATTAGTTTAAGAAAATAGAGGTTATAGAATATGCTAAAACTATAGCTATTGGTCCTCTTTTGACCGTAGTCACCCTTGTGTCAATATAAGGTAGAGTATCGGATAGCATATCGCATCTGAATTACGAAACCAAGGGTTTACCACAACCAGATTATACGGGCGGGGCATAATCCTCGGTGAAATGATTTTAGACGTGATTACAAGTTTAGGATACTATAGAGGATAGGATAATGCCATGTATGTCCCATAAGATCCAAAGCCAATACTAGTGGAAGTTCTGCAGGATGGATAGCATGTCTCCCAACCTAGTATTTCGTGGTTCTTGTGATCTATTGATGAGGTAATTGACTGACACTAATAGGTTACCTGGAATATAGAATTTAGGGGTCCATAACCCATTGGTTGACCAAGGCCTTATGGATAAGAAGATAACAGGAAGACTGTATAAGCAAGAACACCGGATAAGGTTTGATTCTCACAAAATTTGAACTACTTGTACCTCCTTTCAAAAATCTCGCGTACTCGTATTTTGACTATCTTGACCAATGCTGCTATTACAGCCTAGTTTTGTAAGCTTACTCTTTTATCAAGCTTGATTCAAGACATATGTTATTGGGAATGCCTACTGACATATTGTCTAATCAGAATCGATGTATTACGGTCTGATCAACCGTAGTGCACTCGGTTTGCTCTCTCTTTGATTATCCTACGTGGATTGAGATATCGAGGTATCTATGATCTCATCCGCGATTGCATTGACAATTCCTCTTGAATTATACGTTCGCCTTTGAATCACGTGATTGTATTCAGTGACATCTTTCTTGAACTCTTTATTGTTTTTGTCTTTCACTGATTTGGAAAGATGGAAGCTCGTAATTGGTAGAGAGATACCGAGTATCCCCATGGCTATGGTAGTTGTATACACAAGTGTAGTTATCATCGGCCAGCCATGTGATTGAGTTACTCATTCTCCTCTCGACCCCACAGTCACTAGCTTAGCCAATACCATAGCTTAAATACCTTGTCATATTATGACCTACCAGTTGTCAACAGCAATACATGATCACTACAACTCTTGTGACAATAGTCTGGCAGGCTTGACGCCAATAGAGATTCACGACTCAGTTGTTAGAAATCTTTTTCAAATGATGTGCCTTAGAGTTGGTTATCCCATCGATAACTCTTGAATACTATGGACGGATAGATCATTCTATTTTATCGACCAGGTGTGATTGTACACACTCGTCTTCCATTTATTGAGAAACGATCCTTGACTTGACTTATATCTACCGTATTCCGTTACGCCGTGCCTGATTATTTACTAACAAGAGTTGAGTACAATATCCGGACTTTAAAATTCTTCTAATCTCATTATTCCTAAACCATGTCCTAGCTTCTAGGGTGAGTAGACTGTAAGCCTTCTAAAATTTAGGATGTACGAGGTTTACCGATTGATTAGAATAATCTCCATTAGGATGATTAGTGCCCCATGGACTCCCACTTTCCATTTAGATCATTTTGTGTCCCCGGCCGTGTCGTTAACAATCGGAGCACGAGACCAATTGTTACCTTCCAACAAATTTCACATACAAGATCTATACGAGTCCACCTTCATCTAGGTATATCGTGTCCCACTCAAACACGTCCCTTGTACTCTATTTTTATGGTACAATTTTCAGGATGAAAGGACTAGCTATAACCCTTACCATGATACCAGTATACTTTCGACTACAACTAGAGTCTCAACCTCGACTCGAACCTTTTGACCCAATATATGGTTGTGAACTACTCAAAGTCCACTATGCACGTGTCACTAGTGTGCCACTCAATTGTGCTTTCTCGTGCTACTTAAACACAAAAGTTACGGAAGGCGCATCTTCAGGGCTTGCAGAACCTATTTAACCAATCCGACTACCCAGCTATCTCAACCACTTGGATGGAAACCTATTCTAGGTTACCCTAACCTAGTAAAAATAGTTTATCATTGGGACCTTGTCCAGTCAATATAGATTAAAATCAAGGGTTCATCCAACCAACGGATGGTGTCCAATCAGGGAACCCATTAAGATCCAGTAAAACCCATCCATACTAACCACCATTTTTGGAATATATAAAATCGAACTATTTGAGATAGGTCCCTATACCGAGTATGTAGCCTCCATCTCTTAGAATGTGATGTCATTCGTAACCCTTATTTCGTCTACCTAGAAGTCGCAATACGATTTTGTATTGTATTTATATCCCTTGCTCGTGTGTTTAAATAACCATGGAAAAGATCACAACCTTGATTTCTAAAATTTTGTTCTGTTATGAAATCTTGTTAGATTTAACTTCGAGAACGGAGCTTCTGTGTTGCACGGATTGCATGCCCTCTAAGAAATGAAGGGTTCTTCGAGTTAGCAACTGACTGGACTAGAGTAGCACAATCTAGAAAATAGTCAAGGGTTTATAAACTTATTTCTACATCAGTTGATACTCTCTACGCTCTGGAAACTTCATATTCGCTCTCGATTATTTGTCCTTATCTTATGTGTCCTTCCTATTGCAAAGCGACGTATGGTCATGCTTTTAGAATTACAATAGTTCTAGCTACTTGTGTAAATGTATTGCTTGTTAAAGTTTGGATTGCTTGAATCGATGAGAGGATTATAGGCCGTACGCAGGCTAAATATCTATTGGTAGCAAGTTTAGCAAGTAGTACATGATTATAAAGATGCAGGGACATACCTTTGCGGGGTAGTGTGACCAAAGATGGGTAGAAGTCCTCGACAAATTACAGTTGCAAATGACCATGAGATTAATTGATAGCTAGTGATCCCGTCTTCTAACATAACTGATGGACTCTTCCCTTAAATTTCGAGGACGAAATTATTTTTAAGATGGGTAGATTTGTAGCCCTCTTCCAGAATTTTATAATATATTTTTATTTATTTACTGAATTTAGGTGATTTTAAGAATTTTTATAATAATTATTAATTAATTATTAAGGTAGATAATTTTAGCCATGATGGAGTTCGGACTACACGGTGACTAGAAATCATGGCACGGATAGTGCCATGGCGTACTTTGGCTAGTGTATTAGCACCGGTGGGAAACTGAGCCATAGTGATGTCCTAACTAGGAAAACCAGGCCAAGTTGCGACTTAACCCTTACCGAAGATTTTTATTTATTATTTATATTATTGAGTTTAGGAAAACCGGTATACCATTTAGCCCGGACTGGACTCGAACTAAGCCAAGCCCATGTAGTCATGCGGCACGTCCGATGACATGCGTGTTGATGTATTTTGGTGAGGGGGGTTTTTTTTTAACGATTTAATGAATATTCCTAAGTATTCATAATTTAATATTATAAATATTATTATTAGTTGATATTCAATGACTTGTATATAGTATGTCCTCGTACTTTTTGGGATTATTAGACTATACAAAATGGTATTATATACACCATATTGTTTTATTGAATTTGTTATATTATTATATTATTATTATTATTTTATTAAGGTTTTTATATAATATATTTTATTATTATTGGTTTAATATTTTTGTCAATTAATATTATTATA
>JANAVB010042618.1:34917364-34939864 GCA_029216955.1 Iris pallida
ATTCATGAATCTCGCGTACCTATATTTTGAACTATCTGGACTAATGCTGCTATTACAGCCTAGTTTTCGCAAGCTTATTATTTATCGAGCTTGTTCAGGACGTATTTATTGGGGACGCCCGCTAACATATTATCTAATTAGAATCGGTGTATTATGGTCTGATCAACTTTAGTGCACTTCGCTCTTCACATGATTATCCCACGTGGATTGAGATATATGTATCTCTATGAACTCATCTACAACTACCTTGACAACTCTGTTTGAATTATTCAGTCGCCCTTGTAACCCCATATTCGTATTGATTCCCACTCCCTTAAACTCTTTATTGTTTTTTTTTTTGCTTTTACTTACTGCAGAAAAACAAATGCTCATATTTGAGGGAAGGTATACGCAAAATGTCCCCCTTATCTCGTCATACCACCTATGGCCATGAAAGCTATATTTACACAATCGTTCAATCTATTCGAAATTGGAGAACCACCTTCCAATTGATTCATATCTACCATATCACGTTATCTATCACGTTGTGTAGTATTCCTTTATAATCAAAGCCCAAGCAAGATATCACAACTTTGAAAATTTCTAACCTCATTAATCCTAGAACCGTGCCTTAGTTTAATTCATAGAAAGAAATTTTGGAGTGAATAGATTCTAAGCCTTTTAAAATTTTATGAGTTACTAGTTTACCAATTGATCAGGATAAGTTGATTTTCATTAGGATGATAATTAGTGCCCCATGAACTCCCATTTCCCATTTAGATCATTTGGGGTCCCTGACCATGACATTAATATTCGGAGCACGAGACCAGCTGTTACCTTCCAACAAATTTCACATACAAGACGTAGACGACTCCACCTTCATGTAGACATATCATGTCCCACTAAAAAAATGCTCCCTTGTACTCTATTTTTATAATATGACTTTCAAGTAAAAAAGGACTAACGATAACCCTTACCATAACACCGATGTACTTTTCGACTGCAATTAGAGATCCAACCTTGACTCAAATCTTTTTGACCCAATATATGGTTGTGATCTACTTGAAGCCCACTATGTACATGACAATAGTGTGCCACGCAAATGAGTCTTCTTGTGCTACTTAAACACAAAAGTCACAGAAGACGTATTCTCGGGCTTTAGGAACCTGGTTAACCAACCCGGCTAAAAAATTAGCCTGACCACTTGACTTGGAACCTATATAAGATTACCCTAACCTACGAGGAATGGCTCAGATTGATTTCATAGAATCTCGTCTAGTCAATATAGATTAAAACCTATGATTCCTTCAATCAAAAATCGATGTCTAATTAGGGAATCCATTAAGACCCAGTTAAGCCCATCCTTACATATCAGCATATTTGGGCTATAAAGACTAAACTTGATGAAACAGATCCTTATACCTATTATGTAGTCCCCATCTCCTGGTCCACTATTTCTTCTTCCATAAATTTTGTAACTATATCTCTTGTAGCCTATGTTACGAGATGAATGGAATCATGTTGTACCAACGTGTTTCCTGTTATGCTTGACCAATACCTCACCTACCGCCTTGGTAAGACATGGTCAATATATGAGCAATGTTAAGTAAATAATACATAGACTTCCTATAGAGGCCATGACTACGATTAGAAGGACCTTATATCCTCATACATCTTCTTAACATTTGACCTTCTTAAAAGTCCTATTACTGCGCTTTCCCCGATTAACCATTTCCATAAGTTGCCTAGAACATTGAACTCAGTGTACTTTACCTCTTATAATTGGATTCCAGCCGAAACTGTTCATCCAATTGTTTGGAAGTTATGATATGATTTTTGCTTTACATTTAATCACCCGTCGCTCGTTCGTTTATATAACCGCGATAAAAGATCGCAACCTTGAATCTCTAAATTCCGTTCTATCAAAAATTTGTGCTTTAGTTTCAAATTTGAAAGGAAAATTCCTGAACTGCATAGGCAGTCCTCTCTAAGGAACATAGGTTCCGGGAATTAGCAAGCGATTGGGAATGATTGTGGATAAAACAAACCTTAGAAGACTATGGATTGCATTTTTCACACATACCCATTTTCTGTGATAACACTAGTTCTATTAATTTGACTAAGAATCCTGTATTTCATTCTCGTACTAAACATATCGAGATTCGACATCATTTTCTTAGAGATCATCAACAAAATGGAGATATAGACCATGTATACATAGACACACATAATCAATTAGCTGACATACTCACAAAACCTTTAGCAGAAGATCGTTTCAACTATTTACGTCGAGAATTAGGAATTTTAGATATCAATAATATTAATTAATTTTGGTTTATTAATTATTTATTCGATACTCATAAAATATTTTCGAGACAAGCCTAAAAAGAGTCTGTCTGTCACCACGACTACGGTCGAAGCGAAACGGTATTTAAGAGTTCCCCGGTGAACCTCCGTTAGCTGGGACAGTACTCCTACAGCTAATCTAAGACATATGCTGAGTAAAGAATATTAATTTGTAAAATAATATTAATTATATTATTTTGAGATTTAAAATTACTAAACTTTGAATTAAGCGTTTGAAACGAATTAATAAAAAAGAATGTGGCCTCATTTGAATTATTTTTTAATATATATATAGCCAGGCAACCCTTGGCGAATTCGGCCCGAGTTCGGTCCGAATTCGGCCAGAGTTCGGCTGGGTATATATATGTACCAGCACGAACCCGAGGCTTCCTTCTTCTTCATTCTTCCCACATCCTCATAACAGCAGCAGCGCGCCTCCGAAATCCTAGCTTCTTCTCCATCCTCGTTCTTCCAATCCGAGTGGAGTTTCTCGTCCAAACTTTGGATTCGTGCGGAGAACATCATCCTCTACAACATGTCCAATTCTTGGAAGATATAATCCCTTCTTTCCTCCACTTTTCAATACTTATGGTTTTTAGAAAATTTGGAAAATAATGCCTAAGTTCAATCCCTTCAAGAGGAAGAAGACCAATGCCAGTGAAGAGGCATCGTCTTCAGATCCGCATACAGATTGCCTCTTTTCTTCGGTCCAATCGGACGATGGTACGTCGGATGAGTTTTAATTTAAAACTTCCGATCAAGCTTTATTGTGGTACGCCGACTTCATCATGCGTACTATTTGCACCGGATCGCCGATTAAGTGGACTATCTTTCCGGATCACCGTCCTTACTTTGAGGCATTAGGGTTACAACATTTTGTCACCTTACAATTTTCCATTGCCACTAATGCTATTAGATTATTCTATTAAAATTTTGTGTTAGACACTTTTACCGCGAGGACACGTGTCAGAGGAATAGATATCGAATTCACTGATGAAATGTTAGCGGAAATCCTTGGTATCCCAAACGAAGGTGTCCTGCTCGATGACATCACTGATTTTGATTTTTTCGATGGCACGACACTCGTTAGTTTCAAGAATGAACTTTATGCGCCCACACGCGTTCTTCCTGAAAAGTTCAAGGCTAATAACTTGAACTTGTTTAACTGCGAATTACATCGCATCATCTATTCCACCTTACTTCCAAAATCCACTTCTAAAGATGATGTCACTGCACTTGAGCTTTCTGCTCTTTATCATATTCTTAAGAGGATTCCTTTTTCTGCCCCTAAGACTATCATCCAGATGATGGATGGATGTCGCGGGAGAGACCGCAACTTATCTTATGTGATGCTTATTTCTCATATTTTTCAGAGATTTGATATTGACCTATCTACTTGTGCTGTCGACCCCTAGCCCAAGTTTCTCAAACTCTTTCGTCGCAGCATTGTATCTGTTCCTCCACCTACTGCACCTACTCTTCCTGCACCTACTCCCTCAGCTCCCACAGTACCTGTTCCTCCTCATTCTTACCCTATGACATTTGAGGGTATCCATCAGCACTTATCAGATCTCCAGTCTTTTATGTTGAGACCTCTAGGGAACACGAGTTCCGTGATGTGACTCGGTTCCAGGCGATTGCCAACTCCTTCGTCGATCTGAGGTTTGCGCAGACGGGTCATTCTGCTAGCTCTCTACCTTGAGACCCTTCTATTTTTGGCTACCACATTGACGACGAGGTGGTCCACTCTCTGTTCCAGCCAGGGAACGCCTATGATTGGTATCGTACCACTGGTGCCACTCCTCACACTTCTGGCGCTGGTACTTCTAGGGCTGGTCCTTCTGGACATACTGGAGCTGCAGCTGATGACGTTGATGATGATGATGATGATTTTTGAGATGTTAGATATTGAGACTGTTACTTTTGTTTATGTTTACTTGGAAATGCTCCGACATTCCAAGATTTTATCAGTACTCTTATTTTTTATCAGCACTAATTTCTATTTTGTGACTATTCTTAGACATGGTTTTTGATTATGCCTCAGTTTTGGCATCTTAGTCTATTATTTAGCACTTTATTTGTTTCAGTTTTAGCACTTTATTAAATACTGCCTGTGACAAATACATGCATGTGTTGTGTTTTCTAGACTATCTTTTTTTTTATTATTTATACCATGCCTGTAATGAATACTCCTATATTTTGTGTTTCTTCACAGTTTGTTACTTATGCATTTATTGCGGGGGAGTTTTCTCTTTTGCAATTATTTTGCTAAGTGACAACGGGGGAGAAATAAGATCTAACATTTTTGTGAATACAGGGTATGAACAATTTCTTTTGATTACTATTTTGAATTGATTCCAAGCTTAGATGTTATATCGGCAAGGTTTGTCAATTATCAAAATGGGGGAGATTGTTGGCCCATTGGTCATGGTCAAACCTGATTTTAATAATTGATCAAACTCTGTCTCGATATAAATGCAAGTCAACTCAGATGTTTACCTACGACGTTTTGGATACTGCTCAACAATGGATATCAACAATGTTCAAGACTGAAGCCGTTTGCCATTCAGAATGTACTTCCTGTTAAGCAATATAATTTTTCATTTTATTGAGTCTAGGAATACATTGTACACCGAGTCGTACTGGCAAATAGGCTATCTGACAACGTTTTTCAAAACCATCCTATTCTTTTACAAATGACCTACATTTTTGAAAAACATTCTTTTTACAAAAAGCTTCTGAAGGATTTTTTTAAAACTCCAAAATTTATTTTCTCCAAAAAATGAACTGGCAGAACCCCAGGAGAACTCGGGCCGAGTTCGGCCAGAGTTCGGCCATTTGGAACTTAGTGAACGTTGGGTTTTTGAACTTGGTCATCCTTCAGTTACAGTTTGTTGCAAAGTGTTCTGTCCGAATTCTGCCCGAATTCTGTCAGAGTTCTGTCTTTGGAAAAAACTATAAATAGAGAAGTATTTCGATCATTTCAAATCACCAATTCACTTTCAATCTTTTCTCTTTCTAAGCTTACATTCTTCCAAAGAGTTTTAAAAGCTTTCATTTTCAAATCCCAAGCCAGTTACAATCCTCTAGTCGATTTGCCAGTACGGTATGGTCTAGAAGTTTCAGAGCGATTGAAATCAGAGGCTTGATAGAAGATTCAACTCTTCACAATTGAAGTTGGTCGAGTTCTTCGTATCAAAGCTCGCGTCTGTAGAAGTTGCAAGGACTTCGTATGAAAACTTGTGGGATTTTCTAATAGTGGATTCAAATAGAAGCTAGAGTTCTTCCGACAGCACTAATCCTCACAAGAGGGAAACCAGTATAAATTTCGGTATTTGCGTTTGCCTTATGATCTCTTTTAATTTCTGTCATTTACTTTTGTGATTATTAGTGATCTAACTGCTAATAAGTTTTTAATTAGCAATATTCCGCTGCCTACTCTATTCACCCCCCTCTAGAGTATTCTGCTTTACGATTTCGTTCCTACAGATATCTGTTCTTGATTGTCACTGAGTTCAAGGTAAGATAGTCAACACATAATCTGGACGTACCATCCTTCTTTTTACAAGAAGCATCGGGGCTTCCCAAGGCAATCCACTAGCACGAATGAATCCCTTGGTTCTAAGTTCTTCAATCATCTTGTACAATATCTCTAACTTTGACGGCGCCATCCTGTAGACTCTCTCTGACACTGGGGATGTCCCTGGGATCAAGTCTATAGTAAACTCGATCTCTCGCTCTGGCGGCATTCCTAGAAGCTCTTCTGGGAAAACATCTGGAAACTCCTCGACTATTCGGGGTAACTGCACTGCTGCTACTGCCATCCGTAACACTGGAGGAGAAGGTTCAACTTTGCCTCGAGAAAAGAAAAACTATGGCTCGCCTGGAATGCTAAAAATAACCCTGCCAATATGGCAGTCTATTCTAGCATACCGGTCCCTCAACCAATCCATCCCTAAGACCACATCATAATCGGCCATCGAAAATTCTATCAATCTAGCGGGGAACTCTCTACCGCTAACTACGATCCGACACGAGAAAAATACTCTATCTACTCCCATAAGACCGTTACCAGTAAGTATATTAAGCCTTACTGATAAGGACTCGGGCTCCAATCCTATCCGTGTCGCGAATCGTGCAGACATGAATGAATACGATGCACCAGAATTAAATAACGCTGATGCTGGGAAGGAGTTGACGAGAATAGTACCTGTCACTACCTCACCTGGTGCCAATCCTTCTTCTACGGTCATCGCCATCGCCTGACCATTCCCTCTGGGTGCGGGTCCCCTCTGCTGGAAACCTCTCTGCCTATTTTGGATCTGGACTTGGGCTTGTACATAATGTTGGAGATTCTGCTGCTGAAATACTTGAGCCTGAGGCGGCAGGGGCCTCGGCAACGGGTACTGCTGCTGTTGCTAGACTGGTACTGGTCCTCTCACCGAAGGACTAGAAAAGTTGGATGATGATGAACTACCCCTATTCGGGCAAGATCCTATCTTGTAATGTGCTGCCCCACAAGCCAGGCATAATTCCTGTGCCCTGCGACATTCTGCCACCACATGTCATGGCTTCCCGCAATGTGAACATCCCACTGCGGAAGAGTGCTTCTGCTTCTGCTGCTGAGGGTACATCGGATTTGAATGTTGAACAGACATTACTGAGGCCGCCCGCCTCGGGGTTCCAATTGTCATAGCCCTAGCTACCGGGGCTGGTACTGAAGACTGGTTCATGTAGCCATGAGATCGCTTTCGACCTCCTGTCCTGTCCACGATCCTCTAGAAGGTATACTCATGCCTCCTAGCTGCTCTCAATACCGCATCAAAAGTCTGATGCTCAAACTGCTCTAATGCTAATAAAATCTCTAGATGGAGCCCCTGCTGGAATTGCTGGGCTCTCTCGAACTCAGTCGCTACCAAAGGTGGGAGCAAACCGACTAAGTCTCGAAAACTCGATCGCATATCCGTCAACCGTCCTGCCCGTCTGCTTCAGATTGGTGAACCTCATCTGTAGATCGTACCGAGCTACAGAATCGAAGTACTTGGTCTGGAATCTCTCTCGGAATACTGCCCATGCAATAGGTGCCACTAATCCAACGGCCTGTGCCGCCCACCAGCTGCGGGCAAGATCCAATAGTTGTAGGCGCACTACCGCCACCTTCTCGTTCTCGGGTGTCTTCGCCACTTCTAGAATGACCTCAGTGTCCTGAAGCCACGCATCAGCAGCAATAGCATCTTCGCTGCCATCGAAAAAGGGAGGGCTCAAGCGCTTGAAACTGTTGGCTGTACTATTACCTTGATGATAGCCTCCGGTCAGAGCATCTTGTACTGCCTGGTGCAATGCGTCACCTCGACGATCTTGAGAAGCTAACAATGTCCTGATGAGACCCACCAAGGTGCCATCATCAGGCTCTACAGGCTAGACTAGCTGGACGGGTGGCTCTTGACCCCTAGTAGGCATGACTCTGGAGGCTACTCCGGAATGCTAGGCTTGATCTCCAGGTTGCTGTGGGTCCATGGGAGGTGCTCCGCCTTGCCGATCGGTAGGACCAGAAACAATGTCGATAAAGAAGATGACATAGGGAATAATAAGGAAGGACCAGGACAGATCAAAGATACAAGCATGTGATCAGGTCAAGAATTCAGGGATTCAGAGGATATGAGAAGAGATCAAGGGCGAGTGCTGATTGAGACATCTATTCGGTAAACCCTCACTTATCTTTATTTACAAGACCTGTATGGGCTACCACTTAAACCATGTAACGTCCCAGAACCAAAATACTGGAGAGCGTGGGCATACATAGCCAGCTACGTATATTGAAATGGAGTCCACCTCGCTATACGGTCACGGCTGTCTAGATATATGAGGGTTTAACTACAAGCCATCAGTCTATTATGGTCATGAACATGCCTATTGTCTCAATCTCAAGCAAGTAGTAATAGTTTCAAGATGTCAGAGCACCAAATATATAATAGTACGGCGTCCCATACATTACATATTTGGATGATCATGAAGCTAGTCATACAAAATATCAAGACTAGCAAGATTTTCAGTCATACATGATCAATCCTAGGATTTGACATTCATGTTACAGCCCGTAGGCAGACAGTAAGTAAAGTGCAATCGAGATAACACGTGCTCGTCGTCTAAACGTATCAAAAGAATATTTTTACAATAGAGTGGGAGAGCCAAAATAAACCCACTCGTTGCCAGTATTCCGTCTAGTGGTCACCATATGGCTGGAAGGTCGGTAGATCCTCTGGAGCTGCTCTGAAATCTGGCCATACAAAACCAGCTGGATCAGATCCCAGAAAGAGCAAGTGCCACAAAGGAGGCTTCACTTAGGAACTAAAACCAGCAATTAGCACAGAACATAAAAATATAACAAAACTGGAGATATGGAAATCATGATGATATACAATAAGATAACCACGGGACTATTCAGATAACAAGTTACAACCCTTAAACCAAACAAGGACCGGGGTTGTAACTCTTCGTCTGAACGGAACTTGGTTTTCCACCATTTATCGATAAAGTAAATACAAGCAATCTGGTCATGTATCAATCTTGTGTAGGATCAGGACAAGACTAAACTGATTAGACTCCATCCAACATTCACGGCCAAGCAATAAGTACGGCTTGATACTTTAACTAACTAGGTTTATCACAGGCCTAGTTACTAGCAAGATACAGTGAGATTATTCTAACAGCCACAAGCCCTGCAGACCATCCAGGTTATCAAGGTCGAATATCTTATTCATGGAGGGTGCAACATATGGCAGTGTGCTGGAAATGTGCCTTACTCGGTGGCAGGCTACAAGTCCACTTGAGCGCCCTGATAACGGAATTGCCTGTAGCTGGAAAATCTCTTCATGACTACTGGATTATTCTACTTATTAGCCTTAGTTGAATTCAGTAGGTACCCCTGACCGTGGTACTCAGGGGCCCCTGTCCTAGACATGATGCAAGACAATACTGGTTCATTTATAAAAACACAATCGTCCATGGTGTCCAGGCCATTTATTTTTGTCCTGTCATGCTAGCCGTCAGAACAGCATATCAAGGTATATCATGTCAGGTTTATTATTCAAGAGTACGCCACAATGGGCCACTATCATGTCAAGTTATTTGTCAAGAGTGCACCACTACGGGTCACTATCGTGTTCATGGTACATATGCAAGGTTATATGGTACAAGCATTCTATCAAGGGACCCAGGTTACACAGAGGGTCATAATCCATGAGCATAATACAACAGTTGAAATATTAAAAGGGGCAAGATTGGGGGAGGAGTCATGCGGCTCAAGGAAATGGGTTCATGCGGCCAGGGAACTTAGGCTCATGAGGCTCAGGTTCATGCGGCCAGGAATCAGCATGCTCATGCGGCATAGGGAAATGAACTCATGCGGCTCGCAGGATATGGGTCTCATGCGGGTGGAAGGGAGCGGTCCATGCGGCTAGAGAGCATGCGGCGGGGAAGGAATGGTTCATGCGGCTCTGGGTATCGAGTCTCATGCGGCTCGGAGAATCGAGTCTCATGCGGCTCGGGAAAAGTAAACTCATGCGGCTGGGGATGAAGGGGTCTTATGCGGCTAGGAGGGAACCGGGTCTTATGCGGCTGTGGTAACAGGGCGCATGCGACTGGAAGTGACTGAGTCTTATGCGGCAGAAAAAGTTCATGCGGCCAGGGAACTTCATGCGGCCAGGGAAAATGGGGCACATTCGGCTGAGAAAATATACGGCAGGATTAAAGGCGCATCGGCTGGAAGAAACTTGCCGCATGAAATGGCCATGCGGTCAAGCACTGTTCTTCTTCTCCAATTTTCTAAGAAGAAGAACCATGAAGGACATGATCCCAAGATCCATAATTCCTACATCTAGGGTCAGAATCCGAACTTTCATAGGTCAATCTAGGGTAGAATGAAATTCTCTATAACAAGGAACCATAAAAACTTGAAAATAACAAGGTTAAGTAGATCAAAACCCAAGAAATCCGAAAATTAAATAAACTTAGATCTACATGGAATGAGCCATAGAAATTAAAAATACTAAGTACTAAAGTGTCTCAGAATGTTGTGAGAAAAAGAATAGAGCAACAAAAGTTGAGTTCCTCCATGAAGCAAGATGCACTTGCCTAAGCTCTTCCTATCTCTCTCAGGTAGGTGAAAAGTAATGGTGAGGAAGAAGATGAGTAAATGGGGAGAGAGAAAGGGGGGTTGGGGTTAATAAATGATGAGGGTGGTGGTAGGTAGGGTTGGTTCACAACAAAATTGAACCAAGCCGAATCAAACAAGCCGAACCGAACCAAGATGAACCAAGCAATGAAATGCCAAAATAAACCATGCAATGAGACATGCAATACGAGATAAAATTACGTACACGTATACCAAAATACGTAATATGAACTACGGTCATTACATCTCTACCCACCTTAAAAGAATTCCGTCTTCGAAATTTAATTAAGAAGCTAGAAAGGCAACGACAAGCTACACTAATCACAGTAAAGCTATACTAAGCAGTCTACCATGCAATCATTCATTTCAAGCAAGGAATTTAGAGCATAAGGCATAAGAAGGACATTATACCTTACGAGTCAAACAGGTCGGGATATCGCGATCGGATATCATCATCATGCTTCCACGTTGACTCACCTAAAGAGTGATGACTCCAAGCAACACGGACTAATTTGATAGTCTTGTTCTTGAATATCTTCTCTCTTCGGTCCAATATGGACAAGGGCCTCTCCTCATACGAAAGGTTGGTACCAACAACCAATTTCGAATGATTCAGGATGTGGCTCGGGTCTGGGATATACCGTCGTAATTGGGATACATGGAAGACGTCAACGACGACGGGAGAGCGAGACGATAGGATACATCACCTACTCGCTCGAGGATATCGAACGGCCCTATATACCTAGGACTAAGCTTTCCTCGTATGCCGAAATGAATGATGCCACGGTTAGGTGTCACGACCCGCACCCTGGAATAAGGGTACGAGAAGTGGGTACGTCCAGCCTACGTCGCAGTGTCGACGGTAGAACGCTGTCCTAGGTCTCATGCATCTAACAGTATAAGGCTAAACAGTTTATACTCCCCGAATGGGGGTAGCAGAATGTAAACTCAATCACATCTAAGGTAGAGCATAATAGAAGATAGATAGAACATGAAATCCAAAAGAGATACAGCAGATAGAAGTCTAAGTGTCTAAGATACACCAACCCAGAAATACATCTCAAAGCTCAAATACAGTAATCCATAAAATAAATATAACTCAAGACAACTAAAAATAAGCTATAATCAAACCCTAACTATCTATACAACCTCTACTGTGTCTCCTCTAGGCTAGCAGGCAACCTCCAGGCTATCTGTAAAATTTATCAACAGGTCCAGTCAGGACGGGAATGAGCACATATCTCTCAAACAGTTCATAGCAGGTTAGGAGTATAAATCATGTAATAGAGTAAAATACATGAAGTGTTGAATGGAAGTACGAGTAAACAGGAGATATTTTGTAGCTGAAAGTAAATACATGATAGTATAGACTGTAAGTGGCTACGTGATTTAGAGCACAATATGGTTATGTAAACGGCTTAGGGGCACATAAATACAAATAAGGAGGCACATGAATACAGCTACTGGGGATAGTGTTCACATAACCAATTCTACTCACCCGGCCCCAATCAATACACAAGGATCCATTCAAGATACGTTATAAGCACATGAATACAGCTAAGATACGTGAACTCATGTAATGAGTAGTACATGAGGCACATGATAAGCACATAAAAGCACATGAAGCACATGAAGCACATGAGAACATGTAAAAACATGAACTAGTACGAGTACAAGAAGTACCTGATGCACATGATAAAGTACATGAACATAAAATACCCAATGCACCCGTAGAGGGATAACATCTCAGGAAAGGATCCATATAGTACTAATCCGTGAAGATACGTGTCAGCATCAAGTAGAGTAATATAGAGCAAGAATATAATTCAGGTAAGTATAAAAAGATGAGAGAATGTACTCGCCTGGTATCTGAATGTCCAAAGTAAATATACTGTCCGAGGAGAGGTGTCTGGCTCCTAATCAGAACTGCACAAGTCACAACAAGTCTAAAATGGCAATATGAAGTTCTACTATGCATTCTACATGATTCTAGATCCATTTAGACCAAAGTCAACTCTTAGTCAACTTGGTCAACCCTGAAAGTCAAACCTAGGTCAACTATGGTCAAACTAGGTCTAACAAATCTAAATTAGGTCAAACAAGTTATTCTAGGTCTAAACAAACTAAGTATATGCAAATCAAGTATCCAAGATAGCTACTAACTCATAGCCTGAGTCACTTGCTAAACCAAGCACAAAACTAAACCATAAGCTAACAAGGCACACAAACTAAGTCATATAATGTATATATATTATTCACATTCACATATTCATATACATAGATATATATAAGAAAGCTATATATATAGGCACATACATATATATATAGAGAGAGAAAGAGAGGTAAAAGAGTAAGTGAGTATGTGTATGTTTGGCATGTGTGTGAAAGGATATGTGTTAATGTTCTAAAATTTAGTGATAGGTAGGTGTATGTGACATGGGATACATGATGTCAAAGGGTGTATGAATGCATGTATGTAAAAGGTTATAGGTTAACTCAGTTTATAGAAATACATACATACATACTTACCTTGTATACATGCATACATACATATCATGTATATTACATTTACATGATACATACATGTATACTTGTATTATATTATACTTACATCCATGCATATTAAATACTTGTATTTATATTAACATATTGCAAATATTCATTTCATTCATGCATCTATGCATTACCTACATGTTTTATACATGTGCATATGTTGTATATTCATATCATTTCATACATTAACATAGAGACATACAAACATGCACACATCATATATTTTATACCTTACATTACCCTACATATCATGTTATATATTATCATTCCTTTCATATATTACATTATTTTTAAGTTGAATACATCATATATGGATACAATACATTATCTTGCATGCTTGCATTCATATATTACATTCTATATTACCTATATACATGTATTTCCTCCATTCATTCATGCTTGCATCATATACTCTACATTACCATATATGTTATCATTATATATTGCATTACAATATTTATACAATATACATTCATATCTATCATTATATATATATCTTGTATTCATATCTAGCATTCATTATATACTTTCATGCATACATTGTATATCATTCTTTCATTCATACATTGCTCATATGCATTATATTAATTGCATTCCTACATGCTTGCATTCAACCATATATATACATTAATGTAAAGAGAATATATATCATATATATATTATTTCATTCATCTAACATATCATGCATTACATACTCTATATTCATTTAATATCCATACTACATAGGCTCATAGGTTACACAAAATGCATATATCGTATAGTCACTCTTCTACTTAAAACTAATACTGTACCAATTGGGCATTCACTAAATTTTAGGATTAAAGTATGTCGTAGTCCTTCGTGTTAGCTTTTCGAAACTTCAAACGGATCGCATTTTCGTGTCCGAAAGTTCCCGAAATCGCAAAAATACCGAAACGCGTTCGTCTTTCGTACAGCTGACACTCAAATAATTCTACAGAAAGTTACAGAAAGAATTTGGCTTATTAAAATAAATATTTGGAAAGCTAACTTCGATACGGTTCTTTTAAAAAAATGGAAGATAAATCGGAGTTTTAAGCTAAAAGTTATGACATTTCTAAGTTGCTATTGCTACTAAAAACGTGGATAAATATTATGACGAATTTAGGTAGTTTGAGACAAAAGAAACACAAGTATATAACATAATATATCAAGAACTCACTCTCTATACTAATATATATATATGAGACACTATAGAACACATCTCCAATACAAAAATATGAGATTAAACATGTAATAATTCATTCATACATAACAACAACACATAGTGTGTCCAAATTTGGGGTTTTCCTACATGGACACAACCACAACACAAAGGACACTCCTATGACCTCCAAATGGACACGAAATGGACACAAATGGAGATACAACCATGGGATCATTCTTATGGGTTCAAAATATTTCTATATGCATGTAGAGATGGATTAGAGGAGAGATTATACCTTCCGAAAGAGAGATTCAAAGGAAAATCCTTCCGACACGATACCGACACATAGAGATTCTAAAAGGACACGAACGAGCTCCGAATCCTCCCAAACTTGGCTAGCACCCTCTAACCATAGAGTAGAGGAGAAATGAAGAAGATTTGGTGAAAGAAAGGGTTGATTTGGAGATGAAATCAATGGAGGTTCATCTCTAAATTAATTTGGGGAAGAACAAGAGAGAGAAAGTGGATGAAAACAAATAAATGAAGGAGTGACTCACTCCTTATCCCCCCCCATAGGTGGCTGCCCAAAAAGGGTGAGGTGTCCCCTATTTGAATGTCCAAAATGTCCTCCACTAATCTATTTGATTTAAATTAGGAATGGGTTAAAGGTTGAGGTCAATTTAGTCTAGTTTTAAGTCTCTAATTAAACTAAACCTATCCATAAATAATTAGTCTAACTACTAACTAAAATTAATATCATCTGGACTAAAATTAATATCATGTGGGCCATGCCTAACTAGTGTGTGGGTCCCACTAGAGTCAAACTACCCTCCGGGTCCCCATTTCAAGTCAGATTGAGTTGAAATTCGAACCCGACTCAAATAACCCCAAAACAATATCATAAATAATAAAATAAATTTCAACCCCAAAATAATATCATAAATAATAAAATAAATTTCAAAAATATTCAAAAATGTAAAATGACAAAAATACCCTTGTTTCTGAAAACTGGGGGTGATAAATCTATCCACCTTAAAAAAAATTTGTCATCGAAATTAAAACAAAGCAATCACAGAAAACACATGCAGAAAACAATCTCATTCAACTACTTTTCAAAAAAAATCAGCAATAAAAAAATCTCTTTGTGGCACATCAAACATTTGTAAATAAAAACTGATACGTATTCGCTACGGACACAAAACCATCACAAAATCACACCTGTCAAAGGTCAAAATCAACAATCACCAACGCAATAAATATCAAAATAATTCAAAGAGGTCAAATGCAAAATATCCTTAGGCTAGAAATGACATTAAAACATCCTAATCACATGGTTAGGCTCTAGGTCAAACAGTCTCTAGGGTTTCACTAGCAAAATATCAAAATCACAAGTCATGATTTTAAATAGTTTTAAAATAATTTAAAAATTACCAAAAATCATATCATGATTTAAATGTCAAATCAAAAATGATTAAAATTACAAAATTTTAAAATCACCCTCATTTTAGAAAACTGGGAGTTACAAATTTACCCACCTTAGAAAAATTTCGTCCTCGAAATTAAAATGTTCATACTCCTTCTAGGTCAACCCCCCCCCCCCATAATCAAAGTCTCAGAACTTAAACAATCATACGATTTAAAAGGATGACATACAGGATCATGGCATACGGTGGTAGTGAAAGTCTCATCTAGGTATACTAGTCATGCTAAACCAAAACGGTCATAGGGTATCAAAACACACAAGCAATCTAGGGTGCTAAACTAAAAAAAGAAACATAAATAACAATCATCAAGACTGTAAGGCAGTCTACCATCCTATATGAAAACTGGTACTTATCAAAATAAAATAAAGTTAACTACCATTTATCTAATAAGGGGTACTATTCAAGAAAATCAAAATGAAAAGTTAAAAAATGAAAGCCAATTGCATGGAAATTCAATCACAATATATTTACATATATAGCGTTAGAAAGGGAAAAGCTAGCATTATGTACAAGTTATGTAGTTCGTGTGTGTATGGGTGTATGTGGACATGTTCATATGGTTAGATAATAGGCGTGTGTGTATGTGAAATATACATGAAAGTGCATAGGAGGATTTGGGTTTCAAACAATAACTATCAAGTTACACTAATCATGGCATATTGGTTAAATAATCTACAATACATAACTCATTTGCTCATAACATGCATGGCTAACCATGTATATATGTATATATAAAGAGGTAAAGATTTAGTTATGTATCTATATACATTATAACATGTATGCATAAACTCTATATATATCTATATAGATATATGAACATAACATAGAGAGGAAGGATTAGGTTACATGGCAGTGTATACTATATTAGAGTGTGGGTGTCACTATACAGGGTTATAGCTTTAGTAATGAAAGGTTAGACCCAGTTTTAGTTCAGCATTTACATACAAGAATCTGAATAAGCTAACATTTAAACCAGTATAATATTAACCAACCCAATGTTTATCACAATCTAACATGTAAGAGTATAAACCTAACATTATATTCCTACATACAACAATGTACATAGCTCCAAAATATTATATTTTTTTTAAAAAATAAAACAGCAATTAAACTAAACATTTGGAATCCAGTATTAAGGGTTAATATGCACACAGTCTTAGATTTGACAAATTCAAACACAAAACTCAACCATTTTTTTTTGAATTGAAACCCTATGTATAACATACATGTGCAGTGATGTAAACATAACTAATAACATAAAATTTATATTTGAATTACAAATTTTAACTGGAAATACAGAGAACCAGTCTCTGTTACTGTACTGTATCAGAAATATTGGGGTTTTGAAAATTTAAACATCATCAATATATTAATATGTATTTAGATAGGTTGGAAATCAAAGTGTAGCATGCATACGTGTCAGGCAAAAAGTCTGTGTCCACTATATATATTCTCATGTCCCAATATAAAAATCAAATTCTACATCAAGACCAATATTTAGATTCCTACCAAGATTACAAAGTAGGTGATTGACGTAATCAAGACAGTTTTATTATTATTATTATTTAATACAAGAATAATAGCAAAAAAGTAATAACGATAAAATCTGTTTTGCTTATCTGTTTAAAGAATGAACCATTTTGAAACCCAGAACTATAATATCAATTACAAGATAAGGTCTAACAAAATTATCGGTTCATTGTATTAAGAAGAAACTCATAGCAAGAAGTTACACAAGAGTTTATAAAAACAACTAAACCTACTCCTAAGTTAAATAATGAGAAGCAAAATAAAACAAACAAATAATAATAATTTTTTTTTGAAGGACTGGAACAAAAGTAGAGAAAACATGTTCAAAAATATTTAAGGTACAATCTGATAATCATATGCGTCTATCCAAAATCATGGTACTCTAAATCCTCTTCATACTAGTAAGCAAGGCTACGATAATCACAGAGTCCTCGACTTAGGCACATACCTCTAAAATCATGGTATTTAAAATTTTTGCGATGCCGCTAGCTTGGCTGCGAAAACCTTAAATTCCCACACCCGAGAAATATAACCAAAATCAGACTATATGTCCTCACCATGCTGGCTAATGTGACTGTAGAAGACTAGATTCTATAACTTAGATGATCTAGCCCATATGATTTCATCTTGACAAAAATTAAATTAAATCAACAATGGATACCCAAAAATCAAATTTATCAACGAACATCAAGATTCAAAACTGAACAATAATCCATTAAATCATATAAATACAAACTCGGATGCAACAGCTAACATCAAGATTCAAAACTCCACAATCATCATCAAAATGAAGTTCAACAACAGAAAGTAAAGATAAATCAAATCAAGGGAAGAAGAGTTTTTCAAATCGAAGTTAAAATAAGATTCTCAAGGGTCGTCCCAGGAATCTCTCAAGAAATCCTAACTGTGATTGAGTACCTTCAAAAATATATCCTAATTCTACTGCAGGCTGTAGTGGTACTCTAGTTCGAATACCACTCCACAAACTCGACCTGCATGGGCCACCACTAAAAATGTGTCACGACCCACACCCTAGAATAAGGACACGAGAAGTGGGTACGTCCAGCCTACGTCGCAGTGTCGGCGGTAGAACGCTGTCCTAGGTCTCATGCATCTAACAGTATAAGACTAAACAGTTTATACTCACCGAATGGGGGTGACATAGCAGAATGTAAACTCAATCACATCTGAGGTAGAGCATAATGGAAGATAGATAGAACATGAAATCCAAAAGAGATACAGCAGATAGAAGTCTAAGTGTCTAAGATACACCAACCCAGAAATACATCTCAAAGCTCAAATACAGTAATCCATAAAATAAATACAACTCAAGACAACTGAAAATAAGCTATAATCAAACCCTAACTATCTATACAACCTCTACTGTGTCTCCTCTAGGCTAGCAGGCAACCTCCAGGCTATCTGTAAAATTTATCAACAGGTCCAGTCAGGACGGGAACGAGCACATATCTCTCAAACAGTTCATAGCAGGTTAGGAGTATAAATTATGCAATAGAGTAAAATACAGGAAGTGCTGAATGGAAGTACGAGTAAACAGGAGATATTTTGTAACTGAAAGTAAATACATGATAGTAGAGACTGTAAGTGGCTACGTGATTTAGAGCACAATATGGTTATGTAAACGGCTTAGGGGTACATGAATACAAATAAGGAGGCACATGAATATAGATACTGGGGATAGTGTTCACATAACCAATTCTACTCACCCGGCCCCAATCAATACACAAGGATCCATTCAAGATACGTTATAAGCACATGAATACAGCTAAGATACGTGAACTCATGTAATGAGTAGTACATGAGGCACATGATAAGCACATGAAAGCACATGAAGCACATGAAGCACATGAGAACATGTAAAAATATGAACTAGTACGAGTACAAGGAGTACCTGATGCACATGATAAAGTACATGAACATAAAATACCCGATGCACCCGTAGAGGGATAACATCTCAGGAAAGGATCCATATAGTACTAATCCGTGAAGATACATGTCAGCATCAAGTAGAGTAATCTAGAGCAAGAATATAATCCAGGTAAGTATGAAAAGCTGAGAGAATGTACTCGCCTGGTATCTGAATGTCCAAAGTAAATATACTGTCCGAGGAAAGGTGTCTGGCTCCTAATCAGAACTGCACAAGTCATAACAAGTCCAAAATGGCAATATGAAGTTCTACTATGCATTCTACATGATTCTAGATCCATTTAGACCAAAGTCAACTCTTGGTCAACTTGGTCAACCCTGAAAGTCAAACCTAGGTCAACTATGGTCAAACTAGGTCTAACAAGTCTAAATTAGGTCAAACAAGTTATTCTAGGTCTAAACAAACTAAGTATATGCAAATCAAGTATCCAATATAGCTACTAACTCATAGCCTAAGTCACTTGCTAAACCAAGCACAAAACTAAACCATAAGCTAACAAGGCACACAAACTTAGTCATATAATGTATATATATTATTCACATTCACATATTTATATACATAGATATATATAGGAAAGCTATATATATAGGCACATGCATATATATATATAGAGAGAGAGAAAGAGAGGTAAAAGAGTAAGTGAGTATGTGTGTGTGTTTGGCATGTGTGTGAAAGGATATGTGTTAATGTTCTAAAATTTAGTGATAGGTAGGTGTATGTGACATGAGATACATGATGTCAAAGGGTGTATGAATGCATGTGTGTAAAAGGTTATAGGTTAACTCAGTTTATAGAAATACATACATACATACTTACCTTGTATACATGCATACATATATATCATGTATATTATATTTACATGATACATACATGTATACTTGTATTATATTATACTTACATCCATGCATATTAGATACTTGTATTTATATTAACATATTGCAAACATTTATTTCATTCATGCATCTATGCATTACCTACATGTTTTATACATATGCATATATTGTAGATTCATATCATTTCATACATTAACATAGAGACATACAAACATGCACACATCATATATTTCATACCTTGCATAATCCTACATATCATATTATATATTATCATTCCTTTCATATATTACATTATTTTTAAGTTGAATACATCATATATGGATACAATACATTATCTTGCATGCTTGCATTCATATATTACATTCTATATTACCTATATACATGTATTTCCTCCATTCATTCATGCTTGCATCATATACTCTATATTACCATACATGTTATCATTATATATTGTATTACAATATTTATACAATATTCAATCATATCTATCATTACATATATATCTTGCATTCATATCTAGCATTCATTATATACTTTCATGCATACATTGTATATCATTCTTTCATTCATACATTGCTCATATGCATTATATTAATTGCATTCCTACATGCTTGTATTCAACCATATATATACATTAATGTAAAGAGAATATATATCATATATATATTATTTCATTTATCTAACATATCATGCATTACATACTCTATATTCATTTAATATCCATACTACATAGGCTCATAGGTTACACAAAATGCATATATCGTATAGTCACTCTTCTACTTAAAACCAATACTGTACCAATTGGGCATTCACTAAATTTTAGGATTAAAGTATGTCGTAGTCCTTCGTGTTAGCTTTCCGAAACTTCAAACGGATCGCATTTTCGTGTCCGGAAGCTCCCGGAATTGCGAAAATACCGAAACGCGTTCGTCTTTCGTACAGCTGACACTCAAATAATTCTACAGAAAGTTACAGAAAGAATTTGGCTTATTAAAATATATATATATTTGGAAAGCTAACTTCGATACGGTTCTTTTAAAAAAAATGGAAGATAAATCGGAGTTTTAAGCTAAAAGTTATGACATTTCTAAGTTGCTATTGCTACTAAAAACGTGGATAAATATTATGACGAATTTAGGTAGTTTGAGACAAAAGAAACACAAGTATATAACATAATATATCAAGAACTCACTCTCTACACTAATATATATATGAGACACTATAGAACACATCTCCAATACAAAAATATGAGATTAAACATGTAATAATTCATTCATACATAACAACAACACATAGTGTGTCCAAATTTGGAATTTTCCCACATGGACACAACCACAACACAAAGGACACTCCTATGGCCTCCAAATGGACACAAAATGGACACAAATGGAGATACAACCATGGGGTCATTCTTATGGGTTCAAAATATTTCTATATGCATGTAGGGATGGATTAGAGGAGAGATTATACCTTCCGGAAGAGAGATTCAAAGGAAAATCCTTCCGACACGACACCGACACGTAGAGATTCTAAAAGGACACGAACGAGCTCCGAATCCTCCCAAACTTGGCTAGCACCCTCTAACCATGGAGTAGAGGAGAAATGAAGAAGATTTGGTGGAAGAAAGGGTTGATTTGGAGATGAAATCAATGGAGGTTCATCTCTAAATTAATTGGGGAAGAACAAGAGAGAGAAAGTGGATGAAAACAAATGAATGAAGGAGTGACTCACTCCTTATCCCCCCCCAAAGGTGGCTGCCCAAAAAGGGTGAGGTATCCCCTATTTGAATGTCCAAAATGCCCTCCACTAATCTATTTGATTTAAATTAGGAATGGGTTAAAGGTTGAGGTCAATTTAGTCTAGTTTTAAGTCTCTAATTAAACTAAACCTATCCATAAATAATTAGTCTAACTACTAACTAAAATTAATATCATGTGGATTAAAATTAATATCATGTAGGCCATGTCTAACTAGTGTGTGGGTCCCACTAGAGTCAAACTATCCCCCGGGTCCCCGTTTCAAGTCGGATTGAGTTGAAATTCGAACCCGACTCAAATAACCCCAAAATAATATCATAAATAATAAAATAAATTTCAATCCCAAAATAATATCATAAATAATAAAATAAATTTTAAAAATATTTAAAAATGTAAAATGACAAAAATACTCCTGTTTCTGAAAACTGGGGGTGACATTAGGCGAAATCCTCAGGAATACATGATCGCCGACAGAAAACTCAAGAGGGCGCCGATGAGAATCAGTCCAATGATGTTGGCGATCTTGTGCAACACAAAGATGATCTCTGACTCTTCTGACCACTTCAACTGTCTGAGTAATCATTTTCGGACCGAGCATCTGCCTCTCTCCAACATCGTCCCATGCTAGTGGGGATCTGCACTTCCTACCATACAGTACCGTTATCAAACCTCGCTTCAACTTTTCAAAAGATTTCCGATATTCTGTTGTCCAAACAAACTGTACATCCTTGC
>JANAVB010042618.1:34944864-35044864 GCA_029216955.1 Iris pallida
GTAATTAGATATTATTTAATATTATTGACTTGTAGGAAAATCGGGTTGTACTCAACCAGTCTGGACTGGACCCAAACCAAGTCCAAGCCCTTGTAGTGAGGCAGTGCATACAAAGACGTTCATGTTGAAGTACTTTTGAGATGTATACCTCGTACCTCACTTTAAATGGTATAAATAAATGGTTCCTAAAAGAATGTATTTATGAATAATATTAATATTATTAATATGGGTATTGTATCTTAGAGTAATTACAAGACCCTTCTGAGGATAATTTGTATGGGAGCATAACAGTTTCACCTATGAATTTACTATGTCTACTATTGGATATTTTGGTATTAACATGATTTTTACTGTATTACTAATATTATTGTTGTTGTTATCAAATAAAACTAATTATTATTGGTTAATATATATACATGTTACTTTAGAAATATTAAGCGGTAATTTATTATTATTAGTTTTATTAGAATTTTGTGGAGTATAAATATAGGATCCTATGTAGGTATATAGATATGTATATATATAAATAAGAATAATAAATAAATAATATATATTGAATACTGCTACTCACCCGACCCCAAGTCTGATAAAAGCCGAACCTATCCCTATACATAAAGAGAGAACGAGAGAGAAGGAGAGCGACCTAACCCTAAAATCCTCCCTCGTCGCATGACCTTAACCCCAGGCGCACCCCAGCCACTGTGCGCCGCCGCAGCGGGGCCGGGCCACCGCCGGAGGCCGGCCACACAGCCGCACGCAGCAAAGACAGCAACAGTGATAGGAGTCCCCGAGCCCCCAACTTTGTGGTATGATTTCTCTGTCAACGTTTGTTCGTTTTCGATTCCGTAAAGTTTTTTAGGAAGCCTATATAACTATGTAGAAACCCTAGCATTTAGGATTCGACATAGAGAACCCATCAGTCCATAAATTTGACACAAGGTCGAACAGAAAACTCTCAAAACAGGACATAACGACAGTTCTAGACACCCGATTTGGATGGCAATCCATTACCAATCCAACGACCTATTCAAAAATCTAAATAAACAGGTGTCTAGACAACATATACGACATTAAAACCCTTTTTATGGATCCAGATTTCATTGAGTAGGTACAAAGTTATTTGATTTCTAAAATGGCCAAAAACAGTTTTTTAAAACAGTGAGAAAAGTTAGAAAACCTTCGATACGACGTACGTTCCGCCAAACCGGACAACGTGGTCGTGAGCTGAAAGCATCGAAAGGTGCGTATCGACTTCATGGACTATGGGCTTTGACGAAATTCAAGTTGGTTGCTTGTACGCGGCAAATTTGATACGTATCCATTGTAATTCACCGTATCGACCTCTTTACAAATTTTCCAATTACTTTGTGCACGTTTATCAAATCGAGACGAAACTTGCGCCAACAGGACCGTATCATTTTTTCTGGTTCTGTATGCCAAGTTTGTTCCGATTCTGAGACAGTTGATCGGATCGTCGTTTTACGGGCCCCACGATCCGATTCAACGGGCAATTTTATGCACGACCTGCCGGAATCTAACTTTGGACATACGGTTGGGTTCTTATCATCAAAACAAATACGTAGACATGTAGTTTGACAACTTTAGAGACCATTGACTCTGGCATGCTTTTCGGTGCAAAGCGGGTCCAATGGCGGACACCGTTTTGACCCAAAATTACCATTTTGCCCCTATATCCAGAATTGGACTTAAGGACATGCAATCCTAGCTAATTTGACTATTCTGAGAATGTTGATAATGTCTGTTTCAGCTTCTGGAGACAGTTGTGAGACTTGGACTTTCTAACTTGTTGATTGACGATATATTGTTGGTTCTCCGTGAAACCCTCAGGCAAGTATACCTTGCAAAAATTATACAGTATACACATGTTTTCCTTTCTATGGTGTTCATTTTCATATTGTCACATGTTTCTCATATTGTGATTGGTTTGTCCTTGACTGTTTTACTTGTTCTAGATTTACATGCACGTATAGGATATTTGGCATTGCTTGTCTATTGGTGTTCTTTGTGTTATCGTGTCTTGTAATAGAGTTGTCAGTTTCTATACCTTGTTCTTGACTTGACCATTCTTGACTGGGAGTATCTTGCATTGTACTATAGTTGAGACACTATAGATTGGGAGTATCTTACATTGTGCTACGACATATAGCAGATTCTTCTACCTTGATATTGTTTGATTGACTTGACTTGCGATACTATAGATTGGGAGTATCTTACCTTGTATTACGACCTATAGCAGATTCTTTTACCTTGATATTGATTGATTGACTTGACTTACGACACTATAAATTGGATGTATTTGCATTGTACTACGATTTATAGGAGTCTACTTGACCTTGTATCCTTTATGAGAGGAGATCAATACTAGAATTGGCTAATCTCGACTGAGAGTATCCTACTTTGTATGTCAATTGAAACACTATAGATTGGGAGTATCTTGCATTGTACTACAATCTATAGGAGTTCTGATTGATAGTTAGCCAAGTCTAGTATTACATTTCCATACGACTCTTGTCTTTAGATATCTTCTTGTAGTGTTCTTATCCTCCGTACATGTTATTTACTGTCATATTAGTAGGCATGTTTTATGTATCTTGCTAGTACTTTGAGGACCTGATGATCTCTTCAGGTAATTGATTGCACGGAGTTAGTTAGCTGAGCATGTGGTAGTTGATTTTATCTGCATGATTCAGGTATTTTGTTAGTGTTATTAATTTACTATCTTTCTCGTGCTTTTATGATATATCCTGCTTGTCAGCTTAGCTTTATAGACTCATATTATTCTTGGAGTCTAATCGGACATATATGCTAGTGGGCTGCAGACCATGAACCATAATTGTTTATTCTTGTTTTATATAATTCTTGTGGATTGAGATATAGTTTAGATTAGACATGATATTCTATTCTGGACAGCTTATACATATTTGAGTCAGGCTGGAGTCCGCTTGATACGTAGCTGGCTTGCTCACGCACTCGCGCCCCGAAAAGTGGGTACGTGTCGTGACATAAAACTCTACCACTTTCCTTGTCCACACATACCACCACCACCACGACACAACCAATAGCACCAACAACTCGCCAGAGCACCCAGCTATGTCCCGCCTACAGTCGTCACTACGGAAACCACCACCATTACCATATTCATATCCGATTGTGTAGATGTGTCCACCGCAGAGATTACCGATCAACCGTGTCCGGACCTGTGTGTCTGTGTCCCTATCCACATCCGGTTTCCCTTGTTCCTGTGCCCAGTCTTTACACCACAGTCCACAGACATATTCTCGTGTTCGACAAGTCGGACACGATCCAAACACAAACTCCCTTGCGCCTCCAATCCGCCAACATAAATAGGAAAAAGGGTAAAAAGAATGTCTCTAACCAGACTCCACCACCGGACGGCCGCCGTGACCACGACGCCTCCACCGGACTCGCCATCCTCCGCCAGGCCCAACCTTCTTTGAGCCAACCGGTGCGCCACCGCCACGGATGAGCCACCGACAACGTCCAGCGCCGCCTAGGCGTCGGAGTCCTCGTCCCTCGGTGACCTCTGCCTGGACACGCACTCGCTCCGCCGTACAGACCATTCGCCACCTCTCGTGCGCTTCCCGATGCCTCAACGAGCAGATCTGCTCGTCGTCGAGCCCTGCGTCGGCCGCCCCTGACGCAGGAGAACGAACCATGCTCCGACCGGCATGGAGCCCTCGTCCAGCCCTGTCATCCGCGGCTCCTTACGTGCCGCTACCCCGCCGACGACCCGCTTGTGAGTTCCCTTTCTCTTTGTCTCCTTTTCCTTTTCTTTATTTCCTTACTTTATTTCCATCAGCCATGAATTGTTCTCTCTTTTGATTTGAGTGAAGGCTGTAACCATAGTAGGCTCTAAGAAAATTCATATAGTACTTGGGCTTGGCCTATTAGTAGGAAATAGAAATATTGGGCTTTAGGTTTATTATTCAAGTAATTCATTAGTATTATTTTTATACTGCTAACGGTATATGTACGTATGTGTATTAAGAGGTTTTAATTGAATGTGTATACATATTACTTTATATAATGAATTTAGGGGCTGAGCCAGTAAAGAACTTTGGGCTTTTAGATGAGCTAGATTATTTAGTAGAGCTACGTATGTATATTTTTGGATTTTAATCCTTTAAATCAAACAAGTATTTTGAACTGGTAAGATATAGTTTATATATATATATATATATATATATATATATATATATATATATATATATATATATATATATATATATATATATATATATTGATCTCTAAAAGGGAATTCATATATCAAATATATATGTAATAAATTGCCTTGTAAATTTTGTTTGGGCTTTATTATTTAGTTAATGGGTTTACTATTTTGAATTACTGTTAATAGAGATTATATATATTTTCCAATGATTATTAGTAAATTAGTACTATTGTTATTATTATTAGTTGCTTGAAAAACGATATTTTTATTTATTCTCCAAAGTTATATTATAAATATAGAATTAGGCTAAAGGTCCCAAAATAAATTACTTTATTTTGATTTTAGCCTTAAAAACGATTTCAAGGTTCTAAGTATATCTAGAATATTTTGGCAAATAAAATATGTGGTTTTGATAATACAAATAAATTATAAATAGTTTCCTAAATAAAAATATTTTCTAATTAAGGGTCCTAAAAGGATTTTTGTATATTTTCAAAAGTAGTATCTAAAACATTTTAACTATTAAATTATAGTTTACAAGTATTAGTTTGGGATTAAAGTGATAACTTTTCTTAGATCAAATTTCCTCTTAGATTAATCTTAAATCGTGACTGATCATTCTTTCTATGTTTCTTATGAATTTGGACTTCTTTACATCGACCCTAGGCCAATCAGACTATTCTGGATGCAATAATATTATCAGTTTCACCAGCTAAGGACCCCAGGCGAGTACAGTTTATTGTATGTTTTCAATATTGATTTTTACTATATTTTACTGTTGGCCATTGGTTATGTGGTTTGTCAATTTATATTCCATTATAAATTGTTCAGTCGGGGATGAGAAGTACCAAGGATGTGTGATCCGACCGTAGACATTGTTTATTTTTCATGCAAGTTGACCTCGTAGACATTATTTATTTTTTGCAAGTAGATCTCATAGACATTGTTTATTTTCTGCAAGTAGACCGCGTAGACATTGTTTATTTTTATGCAAGTAGACCTCGTAGACCTCGCGGTGTAGTATCCCAGACTGATCACATATCAAAGGTACTTCTAACTGTTGGGAAGGTATTTTATTTTATTCATTTACTGTTAATTTTTTGGCTTTTTCTTACGCCTTTTTTGTTTATTTTTCAAAACATATAATTAATGCCTAACCTCTGTCTTATAGTCATTTTCATATATTGGAACTGTATTCAGCGAATTGTACTCGTTCCATTCCTGACTGGAAACCAAAAATTTTACAGATTAGTCGCGACTGCCTTTAGCATCGGATTGGGAAGACATGGGTATATACGGAGGCCAAACCTAGAGGCTGGTTAAATAGTTTTGTATTCATCTAGTTGTCTTTTTTATAACTTTGTAAGACATTGTATCTTGTATCCAATGTAAACTTGTGAATATTGTAATTAATTTAGTTTTGTGAATGAGCAAATGGAGTATTTATTCTATGTGATATTGAGCTTTGTGGCTAGACAGCGTTCTACCGCCGACACTGCGGCGTAGGCTGACTTGGACACGCACTTGCATCCGTAAAAAAAATGGGTGCAGGTCGTGACAAGTTTTTTTGGTGGCCCATGCAGGTCAGTTTTTGCAAATTGTGCAAACTTGTGGTAGTACTTAAGTTAGTCGTACTACTGCATGCCTGCGACTAGGAAATGCTCATTCACATTAGGAATAATTTGAATTTAGCAGGATGACTAGGAATAGGAGTCCCTTATTCAATTTGACCGTTAGGTAGTTAACATCGGTATGTAGGCCATGTGCTTTAGGTAGAATTCAACCCTATTAGATAACTTGTGGGAATTTTTCTATAAGGGTGTACTATTGTGTTTTGATACGATAGAAGGATCTAAGGTAGGTAGACTATTCGCTTGATAAATTAGGACTTTTTAAGATTCAACTCTTGATCATTTGTCCTATTTTATTTTCTCCCTCTTAACTCCCTCTCTCTCTCTCTCTCTCCAATTAATGGCAGCTCTCCCATTTAATGGCAGCAGAACCGAGAGAGAGAGAAAGAGAGTGACTGAATTAATTATTTTCTGTACAGAGTATAGTATGGGTACTATATTAATTACATTGAACATATGCTTTTGTACATATTGTATTAATAGTATTTTGTATTGGGTACAATATTTCATATACATATATATTTGTATCAAGATATAGTATGATTATATATTTTATTGTATTTAGTATTATTTACATTGTGCTTAGAAAATAAAATAGATATAAAAGTATTATATTTTGGGTTAAATATTGGATTTAGATTTGTGCTGGTTTAAATGATTAATAACTCTAGTCCATATTCCTTAGATAAGTTTACGTTTATGGACTTTCTTTAGATAAAAAATATTATATACTTATCATTGGAAAAAAAATATTTGTTTTGGGCCACAAGAAAAATTTAATGGGCTAATACCTGTTCTTGTTTAATATATGGGTCTTGAGGGCATGTTGTATTGGGCCAGGCTGAAGTAAATAATTTTATTTATAATTCACTTGGGCTTCAAAAAATAGTTGGCTATGTAAGTATATATATGGGTATATACATGCATAGGTAAGGGGATTAAGAAGATTTATCCTTGTTTTGGCTTTGAACATTATCTTTCCTAGTCACTCAATTCATTTTTTTAATTGATACTTGAAATGACAGACTCTTACACCTCTCATATCTTGACCACCTTGGAATTTGTTGAATTATCCTTCCTGCCTAGGTTGTATTACTTATTTCTTTGCATTAATAATTATATTTTTTTTCCTAAAGGTCAATCAATACTCTATTTTCATCCACTGACTTTTGAGTTTAGCATAATCCAATTATCCATATATTTAGTCCTACCCAGTTTTGTTGAATTCAAGATGTATATAAGTTTTTCTTCGAATCTTTGAATATTAGAGAAATAGAAATTAAATTTGTATTTCTTTTGTCATCGATCATTTTCTTCCTAATCGATCGTATGATTTTTAAAATAAATACTTTTACTTCAAGAACAGATACTAGACATTTTCTATCATGATCGAGTTGCTTGAAACTTCCTTTAAAAATTCTTATAGACAGAGTTTGAAAGAATATTCGATGACCTATAATGGCAAGACAGTTGCGCGTTGTCGGCACTTATTGAATTATCAAAACTATGGGTTCATTGCAGCCAACAGTGCACTGGCGAGGCATGATCCCCAAGTGTAAGTAATTTCGAGTTAGTGTAAGTTATCAAATGTTATTAAAACTATGTCCTAGTTTTCCTACTTTGACCTTTGAGTTGTATGTTAATATTGGTAGAGCTAATAGAATATTCGATACAATATCATATTTGGGTCATGAAACCAAGGGTTTACTGCAGCCGATGTACACTGGCGAGGCATGGACTCTCGGTGAAACGACTCCAAATATGCAAACAGTTTTTGAATACCATAGAGGCTATACCTTAATTTGGCATAAGACTATTATTTTTTCATGATACGCAAAATCTTGCGCTCTCACTCCAAACTGAATTGATACCCTATTCCTTATTATCGCATTACAAATAAAGCATGTAGTTCTTCCTTCGTATCTTTCCTTCTATTTATTGAGTCTTCATTTGGATCCTCCTCATTTAAAACTTATTAGTTGATTTTAATTCCATTTCACTAGATTCATAATCGTACCTAGATTATGATTCTATGCTCATGCCTACATAATTGATCGTACTAAAATGATTTCGATTTGGATCACCCTTAACGACTTTGGATCACGACTAGACTATTTTGATGATGTCAATTCACATACCTTTCTAGGCTCATTCCTAAATAAATTTTGCTTAAATAATTAATCGAGTCAATCGTGCCATACAAACTTAAATTTTGATCATTCTTTAGCAATTTTGGTCATAATTTGGTCGTGCCAAATCATTTCAATTTTGATCGTTCTTAAAACAAATTTTTTGTCAATTTTGACCAAAGGTTCGTCGTGCCAAATCATATTTTTCTTTTCTCTATTATTTTTTAATTATTTTGATTCTATCCACGATTGCGCATGACTAATTTGATCATGAATCACATCATTCTCATGATTAAATTATTTTTTGTTTTTATTTCTTATCGATTGAAATTTTATTTCTTGATTATATTTCATAGTCGTGCCTAGTCGTGGCCTTTGAAATTTCTAGGATAAAATATTGCTAAGGTGGGTAGAATTCTAAGCCTCTTTTCGAGTTTTCAAAGTTTTTATTTAGTTGTAGTGTAAATACTTTCTAATTGGATAATAAAATTTATTTTTAAATTATATTATAGATACTTTGAAAGGAAAGGATTTACCAAATATTTTGGTTAGAATTATAGAAATACTGTTCAAATAGTTGGATGATATAAAATACTAATTTATATTATTATTATAAGGCTAGATTTGAATTCATGCATGTATTTTAAAATTATGTAATCAATTTAAATATTATTTTGATCTATCTTTGAATAACTATGTTTATCAAGAATAGATTTGATCGATCATAAATTGATTGATTTGCTTATATTTCTGAAAAGAATTATTTTGGATTTTCAATCTTTATCAATCTAGGAAACCCTACCCGTATAAAGGAGAGGATCCTTTTATTCTCCACAAATCCCTAGTTCCCAAACTCTCTAATCATCCAAATCCCTAATCCTAATTCCCAAATCCAAATCCTAACCCTAATCCCAACCCTAAAAAAAAATTCTCTTCACCTAGTCGATTAATATTTTCTTATCATAATCGTAGCACCTTGTTCGCCAAGTCTGTCTACCCTACTAGTCCTTAAATTCGAGGACGAATTTATTTCTAAGGTGGATAGATTTGTAACCCCTCTTCCCGAATTTTAAATATTATTTTTATTTTATTTTACTTTACATACATATTTTGTTTAGAAAAGAAATTTTCTTTTAGAAATCTTATATACAATATTATGATATTATTTCAAAAAAAAACTGGTTTAAATTTATACTATTTATCTTTAGTAAAAAAAATATTCCTTTGTTTTATTATTGGCATTATAAAAATATTTGGTTACTAATTTTGGGACGTTTCAATGTTTCACAACATAGTTTTGAGAACCATTAATAAACTTCATGGATAAAGGTTGTTAAAAATATTTAAATAGATTTTGAATTATAAATATTATATTTTAACTTATCTTGATGACAAATATAAATATTTATTTGATAATTGAATATGTATGCGTAAAAACTTATTTGAAAATATTAAACATGTGATTTAAATTATTTTGAAAAAAAATATTAATATTATCTTAAATTAATATGTTGGAGCAATTTTAGAATAAGATCTCAAATGATAAGATTCTTACAGATTAAATATTTTAGTTATATTTAAATAGTTACTTAAAATATATCTTCCTTTAAATTCTGATATTGATAAAACTCTACCAAGCCAATCATTATCCATACGCTCCCCTACATACATCACATATATATGTCCTTCCTTTTCGGTCATCAGCACCACCACCACCATAACCGCGGTAGTCGTCGCCACCTACAAAGCAATCCACCACCTATACCAAACCATGACCACCATTCCCCAACGCCTCGTCGCAGCCTGGCCGTGACAGCCACCTCCGGGTCCTCACCCCATCGACACCTCCTCCACTTTCCTTGCCCACACATACCACCACCACCACGACACAACCAACAGCAACAACAACTCGCCGGAGCACCCAGCTATGTCCCGCCTACAGCCGCCACTCTGGAAACCATCACCATTACCATATTCGTGTTCGATTGTGTCGATGTGTCCACCGCAGGGATTACTGATCAACCGTATCCGGACCCGTGTGTCCGTGTCCCTGTCCACATCCGGTTTTCCTTGTTCCTGTGTCCAGTCTTTACACCACAGTCCACAGACATATTCTCGTGTCTGACAAGTTGGACATGATCCAAACACAAACTCCCTCGTGCCTCCAATCTGCCAACAAAAATAGAAAAAAAAGGGAAAAATAACGTGTCTAACCAGACTCCACCTCCGGCCGGCCGCCGAGACCACGACGCCTCCATCGGACTCTCCATCCTCCACGAGGCCCAGCCTTCTGTGCGCCAACCGGTGCGCTGGCTCCACGGGTGAGCCACCGACCACGTCCGGTGCTGCCCAGGCGCCGGAGTCCTCGCCCCTCGGTGACCTCTGCCCTGACGCGCACTCACTCCACCGTACAGACCAGTCCCCGCCTCTTACGCGCTTCCCGATGCCTCCACGAGCAGATCTGCTCATCGTCGAGCCCTGCGTCGGCCGCCCCTGACGCAGAAGAAAGAACCATGCTCCGACCAGCATGGCGCCCTCGTCCAGCCCTGTCATCCGCAGGCGAGCATCCTTATGTGCCGCTACCCCGCCGACGACCCGCTGATGAGTTCCCTTTCTCTTCGTCTCCTTTTTCTTTTCTTTATTTCCATACTTCACTTCCATCAGCCATGAATTGTTCTCTCTTTTGATTTGGGTGAAGGCTGTAACCATAATAGGCTCTAAGAAATTTTGGTTAGTACTCGGGCTTGGCCCATTAGTAGGAAATAGAAATATTGGGCTTTAGGTTTTTTATTTAAGTAATTCATTAGTATTATTTTTTATACTGCTAACGGTATATGTATGTATGTGTATTAAGAGGTTTTAATTGAATGTGTATACATATTACTTTATATAATAAATTTAGGGGCTGAGCCAGTAAAGAACTTTGGGCTTTTAGATAAGCTGGATTATTTTGTAGTGCAACGTATGTATATTTTTGGGTTTTAATCCTTTAAATCAAACAAGTATTTTTGAACTGGTTAGATATAGTTTATATATATTGATTTTGAGCTCTAAAAGGGGATTCATATATCAAATATATATGTAATAAATTGCCTTATAAATTTTGTTTGGGCTTTATTATTTAGTTAATGGGTTTAGTATTTTGATTTACTGTTAATAGCGATTATATATATTTTCCAATGATTATTAGTAAATTAGTACTATTTTTATTATTATTAATTGCTTGAAAACGATATTTTTATTTATTCTCCAAATTATATTGTAAATATAGAATTGGGCTAAAGGTCCCAAAATAAATTATTGTATTTTGATTTTAGCCCTAAAAATGATTTCAAGGTTCTAAGTATATCTAGAATATTTTGGCAAATAAAATATGTGGTTTTGATAATACAAATAAATTATAAATAGTTTTCTAAATAAAAATATTTCCTAATTAAGGGTCCTAAAAGGATTTTTGTATATTTTCAAAAGTAGTATCTAAAACATTTTAACTATTAAATTATAGTTTACAAGTATTAGTTTGAGATTAAAGGGATAACTTTTCTTAGATCAAATTTCCTCTTAGATTAATCTTAAATTGTGACTGATCATTCTTTCTATGTTCCTTATGAATTTGGACTTCTTTACATCGACTTTAGGCCAATCAGACTATTCTGGATGCAACAATATTATCATTTTCACCAGCTAAGGACCCCAGGCGAGTACAGTTTATTGTCTGTTTTCAATACTGATTTTCACTATATTTCACTGTTGGCCATTGGTTATGTGGTTTGTCATTTTATATTCCATTATAAATTGTTGATTCGGAGATGAGAAGTACCAAGGATATGTGATCCGACCGTAGACATTGTTTATTTTTCATGCAAGTATACCTCGTAGACATTGTTTATTTTCTGCAAGTAGAGCTCGTAGACATTATTTATTTTCATGCAAGTAGACCTCGTAGACCTCGCCGTGTAGTGTCCCAGACTGATCACATATCAAAGGTACTTCTAACAGTTGGGAAGGTATTTTATTTTATTCATTTACTGTTGATTTTCTGGCTTTTCTCACGCCTTTTTCTGTTTATTTTTCAAAACATATAATTGATGCCTAACCTCTGTCTTATAGTCATTTTCAAATATTGGAACTGCATCAGCAAAATGTACTCGTTCCATTCCTGACTGGAAACCAAAAATTTACAGATTAGTCGCGACTGCCTTTAGCATCGGATTGGGGAAACATGGGTATATACGGTGGCCAAACCTAGAGGCTGGTTAAATAGTTTTGTATTCATCTAGTTGCCTTTTTTACAACTTTGTGAGACATTGTATCTTGTATTCAAATGTAAACTTGTGAATATTGTAATTAATTTAGTTTTATGAATGAGCAAATGGAGTATTTATTCTATGTGATATTGAGCTTTGTGGCTAGACAGCATTCTACCGCCGACACTGCGGCGTAGGCTGGCTTGGACACGCACTCGCATCCGTAAAAAAATGGGTGCGGGTCGTGACAAGTTTTTTTGGTGGCCCACGCAGGTCAGTTTTTACAAATTGTGCAAACTTGTGGTAGTACTTAAGTTAGTCGTACTACTGTAAGCCTGCGACTAGGAAATGCTCATTCACATTAGGAATAATTTGAATTTAGCAGGATGACTAGGAATAGGAGTCCCTTATTCAATTTGACCGTTAGGTAGCTAACATCGGTATGTAGGCCATGTGATTTAGGTAGAATTCAACCCTATTAGATAACTTGTGGGAATTTTTCTATAAGGATCTAAGGTAGGTACACTATTCGCTTAATAAATTAGGACTTTTTAAGATTCAACTCTTGATTATTTGTCCTATTTTATTTTCCCCCTCTTTACTCCCTCTCTCTCTCTCCAATTAATGGCAGCTCTTCCATTTAATGGCAGCAGAACCGAGAGAGAGAGAAAGAGAGTGACTGAATTAATTATTTTCTGTACAGAGCATAGTATGGGTACTATATTAATTACATTGAACATAAGCTTTTGTACATATTATATTAATAGTATTTGTATTGGGTACAGTATTTCATATATATATATATATATATATATATATATATATATATATATATATATATATATATATATATATATTTGTATTAAAGAAATATATATATATATATATATATTTGTATTAAAGAAAAAAAAAAATATATATATATATATATATATATATATATATATATATATATATTTGTATTAAAATATAGTATGATTATATATTTTATTGGATTTAGTATTATTTACATTGTGCTTAGAAAATAAAATAGATATAAAACTATTATATTTTGGGTAAAATATTGGATTTAGATTTGTGCTGGTTTAAATGATTACCTTCCATATCTGATGTGCGCTCTGTAGCACCCATATTCTGAATACGTATTTTTGGTTAAGCCTGTATGTATCATGGACCTGTATTTTATTTTCTCAGATTCTGGCCTGTAATTGTATTTCTGGCTCGACTTGCAGATTTTGGGTTTTCTCGTAAAATGGGTTTTGACTTGGCTTGGTTTTATATTGTGGAGAGGGTTTGGTTTGGTTTGGTTTATCATGAGAGGAGCACTTTAACCTACACTCCACCCTCAACACAACACACCCACCTCCATTAAATCCCACCTAACTTTTCTCTCTCCTCTTTATTTTTCATTTACTTCTCCATCTCCTTCTTCTTCCTTCCTCTACACAACTCACCAACACCATAGGCAAGTGCACCTTGCCACCACATGAGAACCACTTTTTATTTATCCATTAGCTAGATTGGGCCATGGAGATTAACTTTAGAACTTGGCATTTTGTGATTTGGAGTCTCCATTGTTCTAGATCTAAGTTTCTCTATTTTTGGATTTACATGGTTTTGATCTATTTTAGTTGAGATTTTGTGGGTTTGATGCTTCCATGTGGAAGAGAATTCAATTTTACTCAAGTTAAAACTTTGAAAATCTAGATTTGGCTTTGATTTGACAAAGATATGAAATTTGAATTTCTTGGTGTTCTTGGTGTTCTTCTCGGCCTGGAGTAGCAGCCTGCAGCCTGCGCTCTTTAGCGCAGTGCTGGACTGCGCAGCCCCTCTCGGCCTGCGCTCTTTAGCGCAGTGCCGACCGCGCAGCTTGCCCTATGGTGAACTGCGCTCAGCCCCATGCGCCAACCATTCCTGCGCAATCGACCTCTGCGCAGTTCACTACTGCGCAGTCGGCTCCTGCGCAATCGACCCCTGCACAGTTCACTACTGTGCAGTCGGCTCCTGCGCAATTCACCCCCGCGCAGTTCACTACTGTACAGTCGGCTCCTGCGCAATTCGCCCCTGCGCAGTTCACTACTGCGCAGTCTGCTCCAGCACAATTCACCCCTGCGCAGTTCACTCCTGCGCAGTCTGTTCATGCGCAATCTGCCCCTGCGCCCTGTGCCCCTGCGCACTTGGTACCCTGCACAGCTGACACCTACGCAATCCAACTCCCTGACCCCTTGCACAATCCATTGGCTCTAGGAGTTTTGGTTTTATTTCTCTAATCTTGGCTCTTCTATATCCCTGTATATTGATATTTTATTAGATATTTTACGCCCATTTTATATCCTTACGCCATTTGTCGTGAACTTGATTTTACTTAATATATTTGGAATGACTATTGTACATGGCCTGGTATGACAAGGAACTAGCATAACACGACAGTGACCCGTAGTGGTGCACTCCTGACATGACCAACCTGACCTGATAGTGGCCCGTCGTGGCGCACTCCTGACAAGTACCCTGACATGAATTATCTTGATAACTTGATAGTGGCCCGTGGTGGCGCACTCTTGACTTGTACCTGACTTGACTTGTAACTTGTAACTTGTTACATGACTTGACTTGATGCTGTTGCGACGGCTAACTTGACTCGTATAATCAACTTGACACCGTGGGCGTTCCTGCTTGCTTGCTTGTGCAATCCACTTGTCTTGTCTTGCATCATGTCTAGGACGTGACTCCCTGGTTTCCCACGGTCAGGGAATCATACTGAATATGGATTAGGCTAATGACTAGATCAAACTATAGTTCATGGAGAATTTTCAGTCACAGGTAATCTTGTTATCTGGGCGCTCTTAATTGGACTTGTAGCTTGCCGACGAGTAGAGCACATTTCCAGCATACCGTCGCGTGTTGCACCCTCTAAGTCACCTAAGGGTACATTTGTCTCCCGGGCGATGTACCCACCTATACTCTCAACCTGCGGAAGGATAACTGGATAGTCTGCAGGGCTTGGGACTGAGAAATTCTCACTTATATCTTGTTAGTAATTAAGCTTGTGATAACCCTAGTTAGTTAAGTAGTAAGCCGTAGTACTTGCTTGGCCGTGATTGATTGGATGGAGTCTAGTCCCGCTTGTCCTGTCTTGATCCTGTACAAGGTTATGACATGACATGACTACTCGTGCTTTACCTTAATCATGATTAATTGCAGGTCCTGATTTCTTGTATTTTATCTTGCCGATAAATGGAGGGAGAAACCAAGTTTCGTTCAGACGAAGGATTACAACCCCGGTCCTTGTTTGGTTTACGGGTTGTAACCTGGTTATCTGAAGAGTTCCATGGTTATCTCATCGTATATCACCTGCCAGGTTTCTTCTTAATAATTGTCTTTATTATGTAATTATTTTCTTATGTTCTGATATGCTGGCTTTTGTTCTTATTTTGTGGCCTCCTTTGTGGTACTTGCTCTTTCTGGGGTTTGACCCAGCTGGTTTCGTATGGCCAGATTTTGGAGCAGCACCCGAGGATCTACCGAACCTCCAGCCCGATGGTGGCAACTAGAAGGAACCCGGGCTATGAGTGGGTTTTCTATTTTGTTTCGCTCACTCTGTTGTAAAAATTATTCTTTTGAGGCGTTTAGCCGACGAGCACCTGTTAGCTCGATGCGCTTTTACTTATTGTCTGCCTACGGGCTGTAAACATGATTAACAAATCCTAGGGTTGATCATGTATGACTTAACTCTTGCTAGTCCTAGCATTTTGTACGACTAGCTTCATGATCAACTGATATGTAATATTTGGGACGCCTTTTATTGTATATTTGGTGGTCAAACATCTTGTGATTATATTAGTTGGTTGAGATTGAGACAATAGGATAATTTATGACCTTAAGAGACTGATGGCTTGTAGATAAACCCTCACATATCTAGACAGCCATGACCGTATGGTGAGATGGATTCTATTTTATTATACGTAGCTGGCTATGTTTGCCCCCGCTCTCCAGTATTCTGGTTCTGGGGCGTGACATGGTTTAAGTGGTGGCCCATGCAGGTCTTGTCAATCAAGAAATGTGAGGGTTTACCGATAGATGTCTCAATCAGTACTCGTCCTTGATCTCCGTTCATATCCTCTGAATCTCTGGATTCTTGCCTTGATCATGTGCTTGTATCGTTGAACTGTCCTGGTCCTTCCTTATTGTTTTTCCTGTGTCGTCTTCTTCAGCGGCACTGTACCTGACCTCGCCGATCAGCAAGGTGGAGCACCTCCTGTGGATCAGCAGCAACCTGGAGATCAAGCCCAGCATTCCGATATTGCCTCCAGAGTTATACCTACTGGAGGAGAGCCGCCAGTTCAGCCAGTCCAGCCTGCAGAGCCTGATGATGGCACTTTGGTGGGTCTCATCAGATCATTGTTAGCTTTCCAAGATCGCCGAGGAGATTCCTTGCACCAGGCAGTGGAAGATGCTCTGAACAGAGGCGGTCATCCAAGGAATAGTGTAGCGAACAGTTTCAAGCGCCTGAACCCTCCATTCTTCGATGGCAGTGAAGATGCTATCGCTGCTGACGCGTGGCTCCAGGATACTGAAGTCATTCTAGAGGCAGCCAGAACCCCAAAGGACGAGAAGGTAGCCGTAGTGCGTCTACAGTTACTGGATCTTGCCCGCAGCTGGTGGGCAGCACAGGCCATGGGATTAGTGGCCCCAATTCTATGGGCACTATTCAGAGAGGGATTCCAGACTAAGTACTTCGATGCGGTGGCTCGGTACGATCTACAGACCAAGTTTACCAATCTGAAGCAAGGAGGCAGGACGGTCGATGGATATACGGCCGAGTTCTCCAGGCTTAGTCGGTTTGCTCCCACTTTGGTGGCGACCGAGTTTGATAGAGCCCAGCGGTTCCAGCAAGGGCTCCACCTCGAGATTTTGTTAGCAGTGGAATAGTTTGAACATCAGACTTTTGATGCAGTGTTGAGGGCGGCCAGGAGGCACGAGTATACCTCCCACAGGATCGTGGACAGGACCGAAGGTCGGAAGCGATCTCACGGCCAGATGACCCAGTCTTCAGCACCAGCCCCAGCAGTCAGGGCCTTGACAATTGGAACTCCGAGGCAGGCGACCTCAGTGACGTCGGTCACGTTCCCTCAGCAACAGAAGCAGAAGCAGTCTTCCACAATGGGCTGCACTCATTGTGGAAAGCCAGGGCATGTTATTTCGGAGTGTCGCAGAGCACAGGGATTATGCTTGGCTTGTGGAGCACCGGACCACATGATAGGGTCCTGTCCGAATAGAGCCGGTCCCTCCTTATCGGTCCAGACTAGTCCCTCGGTAAGGGGACCAGCACCAGCACCAGTCCAGCAGCAGCAGTATCCATTACCGAGGCCATTGCCGCCTCAGGCCCAAGTATTTCAGCAGCAGTACCAGCCTCCGAGGCCATTGCCGCCTCAGGCTCAAGTCTTCCAGCAACAGAGGCCTCAGCAGTTCGCCCTGGCCCAGGTCCAGATCCCAACTCGGCTGAGAGGTATCTGTGTCCTATTGTCTTGCTTTCTGCCGTTGTTATGCGGGGCACGTGTCATTGTTTCATGTGTCCTAATTACAACGGTATATCCCGGGCCCGAGCCATGTCCTAGATCATTCGAAAACGGTTATTGGTACCAACCTTTTCGTATGAGGAGAGGCCCGTGTCCCTGTTTGACCAAGGGGAGAGACCTCAAGCGCAAGACTATCAGTTTAGTTCATGTTGCTTGAGTTCATCGCTCCTTGGGAGAGTCAAACGTGGGAGCGTGAGGACGACATCCGATCGCGATATCCCTACATGTTTGACTCATAAGGTATAATGTCTTTCTTATGCCTTATGCCTTCCGTACTTGCTTGCATGCGTGATTGTTTGATTGACTGCTTAGTATAGCTTGTATGTGAATAGTATGACTTGTCCTTGTCTCTCTAGCTCCTTGATTAAATTCCGAGGACGAAATTCTTTTAAGGTGGGTAGAGTTGTAGCACCCATATTCTGAATACGTATTTTTGGTTAAGCCTGTATGTATCATGGACCTGTATTTTATTTTCTCAGATTCTGGCCTGTAATTGTATTTCTGGCTCGACTTGCAGATTTTGGGTTTTCTCGTAAAATGGGTTTTGACTTGGCTTGGTTTTATATTGTGGAGAGGGTTTGGTTTGGTTTGGTTTATCATGAGAGGAGCACTTTAACCTACACTCCACCCTCAACACAACACACCCACCTCCATTAAATCCCACCTAACTTTTCTCTCACCTCTTTATTTTTCATTTACTTCTCCATCTCCTTCTTCTTCCTTCCTCTACACAACTCACCAACACCATAGGCAAGTGCACCTTGCCACCACATGAGAACCACTTTTTATTTGTCCATTAGCTAGATTGGGCCATGGAGATTAACTTTAGAACTTGGCATTTTGTGATTTGGAGTCTCCATTGTTCTAGATCTAAGTTTCTCTATTTTTGGATTTATATGGTTTTGATCTATTTTAGTTGAGATTTTGTGGGTTTGATGCTTCCATGTGGAAGAGAATTCAATTTTACTCAAGTTAGAACTTTGAAAGTCTAGATTTGGCTTTGATTTGACAAAGATATGAAATTTGAATTTCTTGGTATTCTTGGTGTTCTTTTCGGCCTGGAGTAGCAGCCTGCAGCCTGCGCTCTTTAGCGCAGTGCTGGACTGCACAGCCCCTCTCGGCCTGCGCTCTTTAGCGCAGTGCCGACCGCGCAGCTTGCCCTATGGTGAACTGCGCTCAGCCCCATGCGCCAACCATTCCTGCACAATCGACCTCTGCGCAGTTCACTACGGCGCAGTCGGCTCCTGCGCAATCGACCCCTGCACAGTTCACTACTGTGCAGTCGGCTCCTGCGCAATTCACCCCTGCGCAGTTCACTACTGTGCAGTCGGCTCCTGTACAATTCGCCCCTGCGCAGTTCACTACTGCGCAGTCTGCTCCAGCGCAATTCACCCCTGCGCAGTTCACTCCTGCACAGTCTGTTCATGCACAATCTGCCCCTGCGTCCTGTGCCTCTGCGCACTTGGCACCCTGCGCACTTGGCACCCTGCGCAGCTGACACCTGCGCAATCCAACTCCCTGATCCCTTGCACAATCCATTGGCTCTTGGAGTTTTGGTTTTATTTCTCTAATCTTGGCTCTTCTATAGCCCTGTATATTGATATTTTATTAGATATTTTACGCCCATTTTATATCCTTACGCCTTTTGTCGTGAACTTGATTTTACTTAATATGTTTGGAATGACTATTGTACATGGCCTGGTATGACAAGGAACTAGCATAACACGACAGTGACCCGTAGTGGTGCACTCCTGACATGACCAACCTGACCTGATAGTGGCCCGTCGTGGCGCACTCCTGACAAGTACCCTGACATGAATTATCTTGATAACTTGATAGTGGCCCGTAGCGGCGCACTCTTGACTTGTACCTGACTTGACTTGTAACTTGTAACTTGTTACATGACTTGACTTGATGCTGTTGCGACGGCTAACTTGACTCGTATAATCAACTTGACACCGTGGGCGTTCCTGCTTGCTTGCTTGTGCAATCCACTTGTCTTGTCTTGCATCATGTCTAGGACGTGACTCCCTGGTTTCCCATGGTCAGGGATTCATACTGAATATGGATTAGGCTAATGACTAGATCAAACTATAGTTCATGGAGAATTTCCAGTCACAGGCAATCTTGTTATCTGGGCGCTCTTAATTGGACTTGTAGCTTGCCGACGAGTAGAGCACATTTCCAGCACACCGTCGCGTGTTGCACCCTCTAAGTCACCTAAGGGTACATTTGTCTCCCGGGCGATGTACCCACCTATACTCTCAACCTGCGGAAGGATAACTGGATAGTCTGCAGGGCTTGGGACTGAGAAATTCTCACTTACATCTTGTTAGTAATTAAGCTTGTGATAACCCTAGTTAGTTAAGTAGTAAGCCGTAATACTTGCTTGGCCGTGATTGATTGGATAGAGTCTAGTCCCGCTTGTCCTGTCTTGATCCTGTACAAGGTTATGACATGACATGACTACTCGTGCTTTACCTTAATCATGATTAATTGTAGGTCCTGATTTCTTGTATTTTATCTTGCCGATAAATGGAGGGAGAAACCAAGTTCCGTTCAGACGAAGGGTTACAACCCCGGTCCTTGTTTGGTTTACGGGTTGTAACCTGGTTATCTGAAGAGTTCCATGGTTATCTCATCGTATATCACCTGCCAGGTTTCTTCTTAATAATTGTCTTTATTATGTAATTATTTTCTTATGTTCTGATATGCTGGCTTTTGTTCTTATTTTGTGGCCTCCTTTGTGGCACTTGCTCTTTCTGGGGTTTGACCCAGCTGGTTTTGTGTGGCCAGATTTCGGAGCAGCACCCGAGGATCTACCGAACCTCCAGCCCGATGGTGGCAACTAGAAGGAACCCGGGCTATGAGTGGGTTTTCTATTTTGTTTCGCTCACTCTGTTGTAAAAGTTATTCTTTTGAGGCGTTTAGCCGACGAGCACCTGTTAGCTCGATGCACTTTTACTTATTGTCTGCCTACGGGCTGTAAACATGATTAACAAATCCTAGGGTTGATCATGTATGACTTAACTCTTGCTAGTCCTAGCATTTTGTACGACTAGCTTCATGATCAACTGATATGTAATATTTGGGACGCCTTTTATTGTATATTTGGTGGTCAAACATCTTGTGATTATATTAGTTGGTTGAGATTGAGACAATAGGATAATTTATGACCTTAAGAGACTGATGGCTTGTAGATAAACCCTCACATATCTAGACAGCCGTGACCGTATGGTGAGATGGATTCCATTTCATTATACGTAGCTGGCTATGTCTGCCCCCGCTCTCCAGTATTCTGGTTCTGGGGCGTGACACGCTCGAACCGCAGAATAAGCATACTCCAAGCCGTCTCCGGCATACCTCCCATGAATGTTCAAGCTTCTTGCAGTAGTTGCAAGGTCCAAGTGGCTGTCTCTGTTGGTTTTGTTGGATAGTAGGGGCTATGGCTGGAGGCCGGTACTACTGCTGCTGGGAACGGGGCTGTGTCTGCTGCGGTTGTGTCGCGGCCTTCGCTGGAGCATTGGACCACTTTGCCGATCCTGACTGGACGTTGCCCCCTCCGTATGCATCCCTATCTCTCTTCTGCTTGTGCTTCATCTCCTTCTCTACACCTAGCACAACCTTCAAGATCCTCTCATATGTGGTGGCTTGGCTTATGGCGATGGCTATGCGGATCTCATGTGATAGTCCCTTTCTGAACTTCTTGGCCTTGGCTGCAGGGGTCATGGCATCTGCGAAGCGGCTGAGGCAGGAGAACTCGGCAGAGTACTCGTCGTTGGAGAGATTGCCCTGCTCCAGTCTCTCGAACTTATTCTCAAACTCTTCTCTGGCCGCGTCGGGGTAGAACTTCGTCTTGAATAGCTCCTTGAATTCTTCACAAGTCACATCTGGCGCGGTAAATCAAGGCTCGTCTCTATACCACATGCAGGCGATGTCATATAGCTGCATACTAGCCGTCTCGACCTTCTTGTCTTCGGGGATTCAAGCCATCCAGAGGTTGCGGTCCACGTTCTCCAACAAGTCGTCGGCGTAGAGTATCCCTTTCGTTCCTTTAAATTCCCTGGGCCTAAGGTCCATGAAATTCTTGGAAATTCTGGGGCGCAGTGGGGGAGCATCCCTAGTTTGAAGAGCCTCCCTTAGGGTATCACGGAAGACGTCAGCCTGCAGCATTTGGAAAGTGATGAGCTGCTGGAAATTCCCAAGCAGCGTAGCATTGTCTAGCGCAGGTCCTAGAGGCAAGACTGGTGCTGGATGCTGGAAGGGTGCAGGCTGCTGGAAAGGTACAGACTGCTGGAAAGGTGCAGGTTGCTGGAAAGGTGCAGGCTGCGGGAAGGGTGCTGGATGTTAGACGGGTGTTGGTGGAGGAAACTGTGCTGGTGGCGGAGTCGGCGGAGGGAACTGGGGAGGTGGTGGAATGTCAGTACGACGAAATCTCGAAGTCTGCGGCTGGGGCGTCTCGCCTAGGTAGGTGAAGCGGCCTCCGTGGGTCGGTGGGGTTCCATTCGCGGAAGACCCGTCGACGGTTGCTGGGGTGTTCAAGGGAGCGTTGTTCCTGCCTTTAGAATCCATTAGCTGCAATAAAAGAAAAGCATTAAACGACGAAAAGATTCAAGCAAGATGCAAATAAAAAAAGGTTAAAGTCAAAGGTGGAGATCAATAATCAAACATGTAGAAGATGTCCTTAAAATCTAATCATATTCGCAGGCCCGCAGTAGTACGACTAACTTAAGTACTACCACGAGTTCGTAGTCTTTGCGAAAACGGGCCTGCATGGGCCACCATAAAAACGTGTCACGACCCGCACCCAATATTTAGGCATGAGCCGTGGGTACGTCCAGCCTACGCCGCAGTATCGGAGGTGGAACGTTGTCTAGTCATCTCCACAATTTATCAAATACAACTACGCAGTTTATAGATTTTCATAAAAGATCAAATTCGCACATCAGTCCACAATAATAAGCTATATATACAATGACCATGATGAGAGAAACAAACTAATAACTGAAGAGAGATCACAAAGTGTAGAGACCAAAATATGGTAGATAAAATAATCTCAAGATAACCAAAATGTACCAAAAGGAAGTCCACTACTCAACTCTCATAATCCATAATCAAAAGTGAAGTACAATAAATAAAAGAGTTTCTGCAAGCAACTCGTGCTCTATAGAATAATATCTAGCTAAAAGTCTCCTGCGGAGGGTAGCCCCGCATCCAAGTCCTCCTGCATGCTCAGGTCAGGGTCCACCGTCTGCTCATAGTAAGTGGAACAGAACTCCTCTAACTCATCACCTAAAATATTGGTTTTTCAGTCAGGAATGGAACAAGTAAACATATAACCACTATCCGAGCTCCAACAGAATCATGAACATGTATGTAACACATGACAATGAAACTAAGAAGTAACTAGCATCATGGTATAACGAAAAAAGAGTTGTAAACTCTATCAATGAAAAATATCTACTAAAAAACAAATATGTAGATCATGGAGACATGGCAAGTGGCAAGTCAAGATGAAATGACTGAAATAAAACTATCTACGTGTGTTGAAATATCCTGTTCGACGTGTGAACGGCTAAGGGGTAAATCTGGCTCCTGCACGTGTCCTGTGCAGCTGCTATTATTCACGAATAGACATCATGGGGATGGAATTGGTAGTTCACACGTCCACTAAGATATTTTTCTGCCCAGCTAGTACTCATGGAATTAATTACAGTGAGGAAGATATGTAAAGGATAGTCAAAATGTACTATAATTCTATGAAACTAGTATTCGTGTGACGATCGTGTCAACAAGCAGCAAGACATATGTGTAACATGTAAAGAAAACTATCAGAGATGGTAACAATCAGTATGTGCACTTGCATGTGGTCTTGTGCTGCGGATACGGGTCAAATGTTGAGTCAGAGTCCAAGTAACCTGTTTTGAATATATGAGATCAATAAATGATTTGAAACATCAATCCAACTCTACTTATTGCTGTTAGGTCCTTGATTTAGTATTCCTATTTCTTGACATTATCTACACACCTATTATTGCCTTTGCTTGGACTTTTCCTATCTACATGTCCTACCTTCTACTAATTTTTGAAGTTTTACTGGGTTTCTCTGATACTTTATCTAGTTTCTGGGTACATGCAGACCCCCCCCCCCCCCACATAAGTGGTGTCTAGGAATCCCTTATGCCTGAAGACTGGTGCATCAGTCTAATAACTTATACTCTTATAGGCATATAACACACTTGAGTTACCTGGACTCTATCATGGCTAATGTGTGCTAGTGCCCATAAACCTTACTGTATTATAGGTACCCTGTGTTGCCTACATGTTGGTTATTCTCTGCTACTGTGTCCTTTTGAATAGGTTCATCTATTACTTTATCCTTACCTTCGAGTATACTCTTGTTTCTAGTATCGTGAACCCTTAACTATACAGGGTACTCATCTTGATTTTGCCCAAGCTGCTACTGGCTAATGCCAAGGCAACCTTATCCCGATCCCACCCTTGGTTTAGCCCACTATAGTATCTGTACTGAGGTCATATGTTCTCTGCAGTAGAACACTCCTACTGTAGATAAATTCGTATGTCCCTGGATGTTTGGGGCTTAAATAGGATCGGTTCTATCAGTGGTTGTTAGATTTTGGATTTAAAACTTAAGATTTATAATTCAGCCCTATATAAACTAAATGCTTGCAAAACCCCCTCTTGTTTCTCTTCTTATTTATTAAGGAATAATATATATATATATATATATATATATATATATATATATATATATATATATATATATATATATATATATATATATTACATATATACATTGGTTAGTCAAATGTATTTATGCATTAATTAATAATTCAGCAAAATATAATAACATAAAAATGGAGATTTTGGGTCAAGGGCTCACAAATCTACCCTCTTTAAAATAATTTCGTCCTCGAAATTGAAGGTAGACACAAGGGTAAGAGTTTATACCTCATGCCTCGAAAAAGGTGAGGATAGCGCTCTAGCATCTCGTCTTCTCTCTCCCAAGTGGATTCGCCCGGAGAATGGTGCCTCCATGCGACACGCACCAATGGAATGGTCTGGTTGCGTCGCACCTTCTCCCGGCGATCCAAGATCTCCACGGGCTGCTCCTGATAACTAAGGCTCGGTCCCACCTCAATCTTCGAGTGGTCTAGCACGTGACTGGGGTCTGCCACGTACCGTCTCAGCTGAGATGCGTGGAATACGTTGTGCACTCCCTCCAATGCAGGTGGTAATGCCAAGCGATATGTCACCTCTCCGATTTTCTCGAGGATGTGAAACGGCTCGATGTACCTCGGATTGAGCTTTCCGTCTCCTCCGAAATGTATCGTACCTCGTGTCGGTGATATCTTCAAGAACACCATATCGCCAACCTAGATTTAATCAAAAGGTCACGACCTATTCCTTTCATGATTAACAATTAAAACTAAGAAAACTATACCTCAAACTCTAATGGTTTTCGGTGACTGTCGGCCCAGCGCTTCTGCCTGTCATGAGCCACCCGAAGTCGCTACCTAATCAGGTTCACCTTCTCCGCAGCATCCACGATCATCTCGGGCCCCAATAGTGCTCTCTCACCCACGTCGTCCCAAGATAGTGGGGTACGACATCTCCGCCCATATAAAGCCTCAAAAGGGGACATCCCGATACTATTTTGGTGGCTGTTGTTGTAGGAGAATTCCATAAGGTAAAGGTGATCCTCCCACGAGCTACCAAAATCTAGTACACACGTTTGCAGCATATCCTCGAGCGTCTGAATGGTCCGCTCTGACTGTCCTTCTGTCTGTGGGTGATAGGATGTGCTGAAATTGAGTGATGTGCCCAAGCTAGCCTACAGACTCCTCCAAAAGTGGGACGTGAATCGGCTATCACGGTTGAAGACGATACTCACTGGAATGCCATGCAACCTGACGATCTGCTTCACATACAACTCTGCGAACCTCTCCGTGGATAGTCCCACTTTGAATGGTATAAAGTGGGCCGATTTGGTCAACCTGTCGACAATGACCCAAATCGCATCCTTCCCGTCTGGAGAACGTGGAAAACCAAAAACGAAATCCATAGTGATATGTTCCCACTTCCACTCGAGAATTGGCAACGGCTGAAGTAAACCCCCTGGTCTCTGCCTCTCGGCTTTGACCTGCTGACACACAAGGCATCTAGAAATGAAGTGCGCCACCTCATGCTTTATGTCGTACCACCATACGTGGGCTCTCATATCCTTGTACATCTTGTTGGCTCCAGGATGCAAGGAATACTGAGAATGGTGTGCCTCCTGCATGACCTCCTTTCGCAGCTCTCTACTAGGTACACACAGTCTCGTTCCATGCCTCAACGATCCATCCTCTGCAATGGTGAAGTCCTCTAGCAAACCAGCCCGTGTATATGCGATGATACTCCTCAGCTGCTCATCCTTGTATTGTGCCTCTCGAATCATGTCCATCAGTCCAGACTGAATCTGTATGCCCATCATCTGTATCTCGACTCCGAGGATGACGAACTCAATGCCTAAGCTCTCCAAGTCTGCTAACAAGTGCCGGTCTCTCATCAAGAACATCGCTACTGGGTACCGACTCAAGGCATCCGCAACCACGTTTGCCTTCCCTGGGTGGTACTACAACGAGAGTCGAAATCCTTCATCAATTCCAGCCATCTGTACTGCCTCATATTCAGCTCCTTCTGTGTAAAAACGTACTTCAAGCTTTTGTGGTCAGTAAATATCTCCACACGCTCTCCATACAAGTAATATTTCCACAACTTCAGGGTGAATATAACTGCCGCCAACTCCAGTTCGTGGGTGGGTTAATTCTTCTCATAAGGTCGCAGCTGTCTGGACGCATATGCTATTACCTTCTTATTCTGCTCTAAAACATACCCCAAGCCTTTCTCTGAAGCATCGCTATAGATAGAAAAACCGTCAGAACCGGATAGCAACGTCAATATGGGAGCTGTCGTCAGCCTCTTCTTCCGCTCATCTAACGCATCCTGGCAGTCCTCTATCCATACGAACTCCACGTCCTTCTGAGTTAGCCTATTCATCGGCTTCGCAATCCGAGCAAAGTCCTACACGAACTTCCGGTAGTACCCCGCCAATCCCAAGAAGCTCCGAATCTCTGCCACAGAAGTCGGAGTAGTCCATGACTCAACAGAAGCAATCTTCTTCGGGTCAACGGATATACCGTCTCCTATCACTACATAACCGAGGAATTCCACCTTGTCAAGAAAAACTCACACTTCGAAAGCTTCCCGTAGAGTTTCTCCTTCCTGAGGGTCTCCAGCACGATCCTCAAATGCTTCTCGTGTTCTTCCGGCGACTTCGAATAGATGAGGATGTCATCGATAAAGACCACCACAAACTTATCAAGGTATGGTGGAATACCTTGTTCATCAAATTCATGAAGACTGTCGGGGCATTGGTCAACCCAAACGGCATCACCATGAATTTGTACTTGCCATACTTGGTCTGCAAGGCTGTCTTCGGGACATCCTCCTTCTTCACTTTTACTTGGTGGTATCCCAACCTCAAGTAGATCTTCGAGAACACCTGTGCACCACTTAACTGATCAAAAAGATCATCAATTTTTGGTAGCAGGTATTTGTTCTCGATCGTCTTGTTATTCAAGGTCTGGTAATCGATACACATACGCACCATCCCGTCCTTCTTTGGCACGAACAACACCGGTTCACCCCAAGGCGACGAACTCGATCTAATGAACCCTTTCTCCAGTAGCTCGTCAATCTTCTTCTTCAGTTCCACGGCTTTTTTGTTGTTGATCCTGTATACTCGCTGCGACTCCGGCTCCGCGCCGGGCAGAAGGTCAATAGAGAACTCAACGTCTCTGTCTTGCGGCAGTCCTGGCAGCTCCTCGGGAAAAGCATCAAGAAACTCTGCGATAATAGGATGAGATAACTCCTTCTCTACTACCATGGTCCCACAAATGGCGTCGCCACGCTGCTCTACTGTTCCTCTAGCGAACTCGAACACGGTCTACCCAGGCGGACTAAACACAACACATCTGCGGTGACAATCGATACTAGCGAAATGTTTACTCAACCAATCCATGTCGAGCACTATATCAAAGCTCGGGAGTGGCATTACGAGTAATCTAGCACGCATTTACCGGCCTCCTATGGTAATGCGACGATTGACGCAATCATCCATTACCATTATGATGCCTTCGCCGGTCGAGATTTTATAAGTGCAGTCTAAAGGCTCAGATACAATACTATGTCTAAAAATAAAATATACAGATATGAAGCTGTGACTGGCCCCAGAATCGAATAAAGCAATAGCTGAAAAAGACTCAAGTAGAACAGAACCTGCTATCACATCAGGAGATGCTAGTGTCTCCTCGACCGCCATGGCATAAGCTCTGCCCTGCTGCTGGTGCTGGACGAAGCACTGCTGTTGTATGGACAGGGGTCCCCTCTGCTGCTGGGGTATCGTGGGCCTCGTCGGTGCTCCCAGAGTAGGTGCTGCCCTCGATGCTGTATGAATCTGTGCTGCCGTGTACTCCCCTATCGGATGTGCGCTCGAACCGCAGAATAAGCATACTCCAAGTCGTCTCCTGCATACCTCCCATGAATGTCCAGGCTTCTTGTAGTAGTTACAAGGTCCAAGTGGTTGTCTCTGTTGGTTCTGTTGGATAATAGGGGCTCTGGTTGGAGGCTGGTACTGCTGCTGCTGGGAATGGGGTTGTGTCTGCTGCGCAGTAGGGAAGCATCCCTAGTCTGAAGAGCCTCCCTCAGGGTATCACGGAAGACGTCAGCCTGCCGCATCTGGGAAGTGATGTGCTGCTGGAAAATCCTAAGGAGCGTAGAATTGTCCAGCACAGGTGCTAGATGCAAGACTGGTGTTGGATGATGGAAGGGTACAAACTTATGGAAAGGTGCAGGCTGCTGGAAAGGTGCAGGTTGCTGGAAAGGTGCTGGATGCTGGACGGGTGCTGGTGGAGGAAACTGTGCTGGTGGTGGAGTCGACGGAGGGAACTTGGGAGGTGGTGGAATGTCAGTACGACGAAATCTCAAAGTCTACGGCTGGGGCGTCTCGCCTAGGTAGGTGAAGCGGCCTCATTGCTGGGGTATTCAAGGGAGCGGTGTTCCTGCCTTGAGAATCCATTAGCTGCAATAAAAGAAAAGCATTAAACGGCAGAAAAATTCAAGCAGGATGCAAATCAAGAAAAGGTTAAAGTCAAAGGTGGAGGTCAATAATTGAACATGTAGAGGATGTCCTTAAAATCTAATCCCATTCGCAGGCCCGCAGTAGTACGACTAACTTAAGTACTACCACAAGTTCGCAGTCTTTACAAAAACGGACCTGCGTGGGCCACCATAAAAACGTGTCACGATCCGCACCCAATATTTGGGCATGAGCCGTGGGTACACCCAGCCTACGTCGCAGTATTGGTGGTAGAACACTGTCTAGTCATCTCCACAATTTATCAAATACAACCACGTAGTTTATAAATTTCCACAAAAGATCAAATTCGTATATCAGTCCACAATAATAAGCTATATATACAATGACCATGATGAGAGAAACAAACTAATAACTGAAGAGAGATCACAAAGTGAAGAGACCAAAATATGGTAGATAAAATAATATCAAGATAACCAAAATGTACCAAAAGGAAGTCCACTACTCAACTCTCATAATCCATTATCAAAAGTGAAGTACAATAAATAAAAGAGTTTCTGCAAGCAACTCATGCTCTATAGAATAATATCTAGCTAAAAGTCTCCTGCGGAGGGTAGCCCCGCATCCAAGTCCTCCTGTATGCTCAGGTCAGGGTCCACCGTCTGCTCATAGTAAGTGGAACAAAACTCCTCTAACTCATCACCTAAAATGTTGGTTTTCCAGTCAGGAATGGAACAAGTACACATATGACCACTATCCGAGCTCCAACAGAATCATGAACATGTATGTAACATATGAGAATGAAACTAGGAAGTAACTAGCATCATGGTATAACGGAAAAAGACATGTAAACTCTATCAATGAAAAATATCTACTAGAAAACAAATATATAGATCATGGAGACATGGCAAGTGGCAAGGCAAGATAAAATGACTGAAATAAAACTATCTACGTGTGTTGAAATATCATGTACGACGTTTGGACGGCTAAGGGGTAAATCTGGCACCTACACGTGTGGTGTGCAGCTGCTATTATTCACGAATAGACATCATGGGGATGGAATGAGTAGTTCACACGTCTACTAAGATATTTCCCCGCCCAGCTAGTACTCATGGAATTAATTACAGTGAGGAAGATATGTACAGGACAGTCAAAAGATACTATAATTCTATGAAACTAGTATTTGTGTGAAGATCGTGTCAACAAGCAGCAAAACATATGTGTGACATGTAAAGAAAACTATTAGAGACGGTAACAATCAGTATATGCACTTGCTTGTGGTCCTGTGCTGCGAATATGGGTCAAATGTTGAGTCAGAGTCCAAGTAACCTGTTTTGAATATATGAGATCAATAAATGATTTGAAACATCAATCCAACTCTACTTATTGCTATTAGGTCCTTGATTTAGTATTCCTATTTCTTGACATTATCTACACACCTATTATTGCCTTTGGTTGGACTTTTCCTATCTACATGTCTTGCCTTCTACTGATTTTTGAGGTTTTACTGGGTTTCTCTGTTAATTTATCGAGTCTCCGGGTACTTGCGGACCCCTCCCCCTTCTACATAAGTGGTTGGAATCCCTTATGCCTGAAGACTGGTGCATCAGTCTAATAACTGATACTCTTATAGGCATATAACACACTTGAGTTACCTGGACTCTATCATTGCTAAAGTGTGCTAGTGCCCATAAACCTTACTGTATTATAGGTACCCTGTGTTGCCTATCTGTTGGTTATTCTCTGCTACTGTGTCCTTTTCAACAGGTTCATCTAGTACTTTATCCTTACCTTCGAGTATACTCTTGTTTTTAGTATCGTGTACCCTTAACTATACAGGGTACTCCTCTTGATTTTTTCCAAGCTGCTACTGGCTAATGCCAAGGCAACCTTATCCCGATCCCACCCTTGGTTTAGCCTACTGTAGTATGGTTTAAATGGGTTCGGTTCTATCAGTGGCCGTTAGATTTTGGATTTAAAACTTAATATTTGCAATTCAGCCCTATATAAACTAAATGTTTGCAAAACCCCCTCATGTTTCTTTTCTTATTTATTAAGGAATAATATATATATAATTGGTTAGTAAAATGTATCTATGCATTAATTAATAATTCAGCAAAATATAATAACATAAAAATGGGGATTTTGGGTCAAGGGCTCACAATTCCATTGGCACAATGCCCCGACTCAATGTTCGTCAGTGATCGCCTTAAGGTCGTAAGCATTCGAAGGCACCATGTCACATCTGACAGTTCTGTCACAACATTCATGCCACAACTGTTTTGTTCACTACAAAGCCATCTTTTATGAGTCCCGTGCACATACGCACACTTTGACACATATATCCTCTTTCCTTCAAGTCGTGTATTCGATGCACGTGTCGATACCGTATTTTTATGTTCTAAGCCTTCGTGTTCAATGTTCTACCGAGTCGTGCATTTGATGCACATCTCAATATTATCGTTCAATGTTCTAGCATCAATGTCCTATCGCGACTCATGCACTTGATCCACGTCACCTCAATTGTTCAATGTTTAATGTTCTATCTCAATGTTCGACACACACTAAGACCTTTACTCGATTCGAGCCACGCTAGTTAACTCGATAGCAACATACGCATACAAGGATACATTTATTAGGCAAGAAGGAGTAGGGGAGAAGAGTCAGCAACCCGCCCACCTTAAGTCGATAGGCTTTATAATTTTGCCTAGCTGGTGCGGCTCGATTCCATAACTTGGTTGCACGGCTAACTCTCCTAACTTAGCCATTCCGTTGAGCTACTCGACTGATTCGGCCTACCGTGCCCATATCTCAGTCCGTTGCAAGGCAAAGTTTTGGTTTTGTGAACACTGTTGCGAATAAGGCAAAATTTTGACCTCTTATAATTCAGCATAAAAACGTAGCCTACACACGAAGTCAACTAAAATCAATCTCTTTGAATCGGACTTATACCTTGCATCATTTTGATTCATAGATTCGAATCGACTCAAATCTTCTTTCGAGCCAACATAACTCTAGCATCGATTCGCATCAATACTTCGTTGGGTCAACGCAACTCTTAGAGTCAACGACTCATCGTAATGCACCATGCGGAGTAGGTCATTACACAATATACCACTCAAAATAAGGTTCGTCGTTGAACCGAAACCAATACTCAATCTAAGTGTTTCTCTAGATCGTCTTACGATCTCGTACCACTATCGTCTGAATCATATAACTTAGTTTAGATCATACACGTATTTTAGGCGTCCCACCAATATATGCATTACAGGCAAGCTCAGCTGTAGGATATCATGACAAAGCTAACAGGCTCACCTTAAACCGTCAAGCACCAGCCATTTCGTACTCGACTTGGTCAGATCTTAGCATCTATTCTCAAAGTCCTTCTTGTATGTATCTCGTGTTCATCCTCCAAACATCTCTGCATATAACTTGATTCAAACTGTAACTTCGATCCCATAAGTTTCTCGCCGGTCATTTAACACACGCATTGCATTAAGTCGTTGTGCTTCTGATCGCAACAATTCTCCGTAACGCCTACTCGTCAAATCATTTTCTATCCCTCGCACAACTCAAATCCATATTCGATTATTCCCGAATTTGCCTCAATGACATGGACTAAGTCCAACATGTCCAAACTTCCTTCACCTATAATTCGCATTATGTATCATACGCAACTATTCTAACACAATTAACTTTCTCGAAACTATCTATGTATCGCGTCTGGGGCTACCCCCGCTAGGTAACTTATCCAGACATCGTGCTTAATATCTTCTGACACAAGAGGTCAACTTGAATCTACGATACTCAAAGGCAACAATCTTTCCAACCCAGGGTCTCTTTATACGTTCATGTCACGACCCGTACCCTGTATAAAGGTACAGTACGTAACAGCGTCCAGCCTACGCCGCAGAATCGGCGGTAGAACGTTGTACAAGGTTACTCTCTAAACAACAACTCACGTAATTATATAATGTACTTGTTAAAACTCAACTCCGAACGGAGGACAAGTATAAGATATGATAATACTCAATCACAGCCTAAGCACGATAAGATAACACAGAATCACAAAGCTATACTAACTCCAAACTCCAACAGCTGATATAAACTACTAAAATAATAATATCTCAAACAATCTCAAAACAAAGTCGAGATCTCAACTCATTACAATACAAGTTCAAATGAAAGTCTAATGCAAGTCTACTAAACTAATCACCCGATCACTCCTGAGTGTCGGGACCAAAGGTAGCTATACCGTCTTCGGATCCCAAGCGAGTAGGGCAAGTATGCTCAAGGCAACCATATGTAATATTTTCAACAGGTCCAGTCAGGACAGGAAAGAGCACAATACATCTTATGCAGTTCATATCATGATAAAAAATTTAAGCATGCTATAGAGTAAGATACATGAAATGCTGAAGAATATACATGAAGTAAAAGAGATAACTATAAGAAAATATCTTCTATAAGTAAAGAATTGTCAGTGGCTAGTGATGTAGAGAACAAGATAGACATATGAACGGCTTAAATTTGCACATGATTACACTAAAGAGTTTGCACATGATTACACTACTTGAAATTGTTCACATGATCATTTATACTCTCCTATACCCCAATCAATACACAAAGATCCAGACAAGTTATGTTATTGTACATAATTTTACATGGGGGCCCATAAATGGGTGCATATGAAGTATACATGGGGGCTCTGTGAATATGAGAGTATATGAATCACAAGAGTGCACATGAATGATGAATGCACATGAATACATGATGTATGTAAAAAGCACTTGACATGATGTATCCCGATGCTCCTGAGGAGAATAATATCTCATGAAAAGATCCATATAGTACCAATCCATGTTAACAACGTGACAACATCAAGTAAAGTAATCTAGAGAAAGAATATAAATCCTAACAAGTATGAAACGGTCAGAGAATGTACTCGCCTGATACCCTGAACAGCTGATATGAAAAGATGGCCAACTGGAGTCACAGATTCCTAGTTAGAGCAATACAGGTTATAAAGAGTTTAATTTATACGGTAATTGAAATTATAATGCAATTTACATGAGTCTAAGTCAACCTAGGTCAAAATCAACTCTTGGTCAACAATCTAGTCAAACTAGGACAACTAGTCTAATGTGGTCAAACTAGCTAGGGTTTGGTCAACAATGGTCAAACTAGTCTAGTTTAGTCAATTCTAGGTCTAAACAAGTCTATGGCCTAAACAATCAAGTATACTAGTACCATTGCTATCCAACACATAGCCTAAATCAAGGCACACAAACTTAGTTATATAATATACATTACAAATATATCACATATATCCTTACCTATGTAGTACCACCCTAACACATACATATATATATCATATATCAAGTATATACATATCCTCACTATGAACCATAACCTATATCTATATGCTCTCATAATATATATAGGTACTATATAACCCAAAAATATATACCTATCTATATAACCCTTCAACAATCAAACATCACCTACTCAAACTCAAACACTTAAACACTAACCCACTAACACTAGGATACCATATCAACCTTGGTTATATTGACATCACAAAACTAATACCTTGGTCATAAGGTAAACTAATTATTTACCTTAAAGGTAATTCATATTTACCTTAAGATACTAACTTGATATCATGAGATACCAAGATACCCCTCAAATATATAATTAACTAACTATCTAACGTACTAACATAATAGCTTAACTAACATCTAACATATAACCTATAGAGACTAAGTTGCTAACATATCAATATCTAGAACTAACATAACCTACTAACATATCAATATCTAACATACTAGATATCTAACATCAAACTATCTAAAACATATCAAATATCTAACAAAATACTAACATCTACTATCTAACTAACACTCATACTAAAAAATATAACTTACACTAACATATAACAAACTCTAATATACCTAACCCTCTACTAACCAACATCTAATAAATATACTAACATATATAACTTACACTAACATATCTAACCCTCTACTAACCAACATCTAACAAACATACTAACATATATTACCTAACAATAATATATATATACACTATACCATACATATACTCGACAACCTATGATACCTACATTCACTTAATATCCATACTACATATGCTCATAGGTTACACAAAATGCCTATATCGTATAATCACTCTTCTACTTAAAATCAATACTATACCAATTGGGCCTTCACTAAACTCTAGGATTAAAGTATGTTGTAGCCCTTCTTATTAGCTTTTCAAAACTTAAAACGGATCACATTTTTGTGTCTGGAAGCTCCCGAAATCGCGAAAACACCGAAACGCGTTCGTCTTTCGTACAGCTGACACTCAAACAGTTCTACAGAAAGTTCTAAAATGTATTTGACCTATTAATATATATATTTGGAAAGCTAACTTTGATACGGTTCTTTTTTAAAAAGACAGGAAATTAATCGAAGTTCTATGCTAAAGTTATGACATTTCTAAGTTGATGTGGCTACTAAAAACGTGGATGAATATTATGACGAATTTGGGTTGTTTGGACAAAAGAAACACATCTCACTCTCCACACCACTCAAGACACACATCAAACCACACTTCCCTCTCCTCTAACACAAGCACACCACTAGCAACATATCCACACACATCTAAATATATGAAATATATCTATCGTACCTATTATATATATACAAAACAGTCCATTATATAAAGAGACACTAAAATGACAAGTTGGGGCTAAAAATATGACACGTAGACTATACCACTTAGATCTAACCATGGGTATCCAAATGAAACTCATTCTAACCATCCTAACTAACATCAATCCATCCTCTAACATGTCTAAAACTAAAATTAAAATATAATTAAACATATTAGACATTAAACCAAACACATGAGGTGTCCTAATTTGAGATCTAATAAGTATGACACAAGACACAATTCTAACTTGCTCTAGAAAGCTCCAAATGGCCTCAAACTTGAATCTAAAGGGGGGTACATGCATGGGGTGGATCCTATGGATTCAAAACTAAATAATATGCATAGAAAATCAATTTTGAAGATTGGTTTTACCTATTGGGAGTGGAATCCCAATGATACTCTCAAGAACACGGCTCCGATACAAAGATCCTTCCAAAATGGACACTCCTCCTTGCATTTTGATCCAAATCTTTGCTAGTACCCTCCCTTGATAGTATGGGAAGGTTGGATGGAAGTTTTGGTGGAGGAATGAAGAGATTTAGAGATCAAATCAAAGAGGGAAGCTCTCTAATTTGGGGAAGAACACTTGTGAAGGAAAATGGAGGCTTGATGGAATAAAATGAAAGGAAGGGAGGCTAACCTATCTATAGTGGCTGCTATTAAACCCTATTTGGGCCTTGGTGGAAAGCCCAATAAGGCATCAACTAGTCCTCTTGGTTAATTTTAAGTTAGGTTCAAGTTTGGGATCAAAATGGTTAAATTTAAGCCTCTAACTTAACCAATCTAACAAGTGGGATTAGTCTAAACTTACTAACTTAATTAGTGGAGTTTGTGGGCCATGACTAACTAATCTTGGGGTCCCGTCTAGAGTCTAAGCTACTCGGGTCACTAACACAAGTCGAAACGAAATGAAACTCAAACCCGACTAAACAAATCCCATAAAATCAATATTAAAATATAAAAATTCCCAAAATATTAAAATATAAAAAATAACCAAAATCATAATGCATCAATTTAAATATTATTAAAATAATCTAAAATTTACCAATTAATCAAAATTCTAAATAATTCAAAAGTCATAAAATAACCAAAATACCTTTAGCCTAAAAAGTGGTAATTAGCTAATCTAATCACATGGGTTAGGTTTCCATGGTCATGGTTAGTCTCTAGGCTAAGCAGCTCTAAGGTGACACTAGCCAAAGAACAAAATCACAAAACACTAATTTAATGATATTAAAATAATCAAAATTCACCAATAAATTAATAACATAATTTAAACCTATTATTAAATAATTAATTTTACAAAAGTTTAAAATTACCCTCATTTTAGAAAAGTGGTGGTTACAGTTCATCTTTGATTCTCGATCGAGTATGAATCCTTTACTCAATTTTCGAATCAATCCCGACTACTTCGTTTCGTAACATAGATTGTGCGCTCAACACACATAACATAATCGTTACTTAAACCGATCTATGAAACAAATCTTAGGAACATTCTACTATTCGTCGCTCGCACACGTTGCAAAATTCTTACAATCACCTTACCGCATCAATATGCTAAGTACGTTCCTCAACATTTATTCAACATCGACTAGCAAACCACTCGAATACTTATTTGATTCACTCCGTAAATCTCTAACCATATCGATCTAGTCGAAGGCTACTCACTAACTTCTGAAACATGATACTCAATCGCTTAGACTTATCTTCGAAATGCACAACATCATCATACATCTTCGACGTAATTTTTTATCCGACTTCATTAGGGTTGTCCTACAGTCTCTGACATTTACTTTGATTTGGCGATCAAGTCTTCTAGGGTCAGTTGCCCCGAAGCTATGCTCGATAATTCAAGATCATCAACGAGGGACAGTTACTACGAACCATGCTACATCCTATCTCGGAGCCAAATTAATTTTTGATAATTCCTATGGGACTTTACCCAATCCGATAAAATTTATCTATCCATAATTTATCTGCTCACCCGTGCAACTGATGCGTCGTTACTACTCGAATCACTCATGCACTACCGTCAACAATATAACTAACCAAGCAATATTAGTTTGCCTTGGGTACGAGTCTATCTACCCACGATCAACATTCGATACACTCTATGCTCATCGCAACAATCTTCGATTTTACCTTCGCATCAAACCACAAGTCAAAATCCAATGTGCCACGCCTTGCAAGTTCGACCATCCCCGCTGGGCATGAATCACCATGCCAGCGCTTACGCGAAATGATCGTCCTAATTCGACATGACGCATGTTCAAGACTGGAGTTGCACTCGTACAAGACAAGAACATCAACTTGTGGTTATCATCGAAATAATTAAGACATTTTTGTTTTCATCCAAGTAATATATCGATCCATTCTCAAATTCTCTTAACGCATTTCAACATCCTCAAGTACGTTTACATAACAATCACCCTTGTATAACTCATTTTGCATTTGAGGCACATACAATCTTTCTTTCGTGTGAATTCTATTCTTTGTATTCATCGTTATCATCCAAACCGACATCAGCTTAACTTGCATCTTATTCATCCAACATTAATGCACCTCCGAGTTATTACATATCGTCTTTAATACACCTCAATACCATTATTGATATGCATAACTTGAACATCTTCCTCTCTCATAAGCTCCAATTCGTTGTAATCACAGTTATCATCCGAACTTGAATACGAATTAAGTCTCGCACATGTCAAGATCAATCCAGTCATATCTAGCTAATTATCACCATCGAGCGACATAATTTCTAGTTTCTTATACCCACTCTCGTATTCCTCACCCATACTTCCAGACCGTGCTACCGATTCTTCACGCTAACTCAAATTCGTTTACATAATTATTTCGTACCTACTCAACTCGTTCCGAACAGTTTTCGTACCGACTTAACTCAATTCCGACTGAGTCAACTATTTCCTCAACGCAACATTCTCTCGCTATGCTCAGCCTATCATTTGGCTTACACTCAACGAATTCTCGTCCGATATATCATCCATGGATACGACTTTGCGCATAATCGTTCAACTCAATTCATCGAAGTATACTTGCATCGACTTCTATCGAGTCATTTCTACTCGAGTCTCGGCACTATTCCATCCGTTGAGGACAAACTTATCGTAACCGACATAATTGTCTCGACGCAATCTATTGTAAGTTACCAAACGTTCAATATGGCTATCGTTAAATGGTATTGCATATACCACTCAGAAATCGAGCCTATCGTTTATAACACGATGCTTTGTTGCGCTGATCGCACAAGTGGTATTACATATACCATTCGAAATCGAGTCACTATTCGACATTACACTCCGCATAGGTTCGACAACTATTTTAAGTTAACTTTCCCCTGGCGATCTTTTTCGATCCCAGCTCTAGCATTCACCTTCTCGAGTTGGTACACCAACTGGCCCAACGTGCACAGTCGTCCGTTCAAGTTTGACATTCATTCAAAGCTAATCGTGTCTTGGCGATCATATCGATCACAATACAACATTTGCTAACTCAAAGCTCAACGCGACATTTGGCCAACATAAACGTTTGCCTACTTTGAAACTCAATTCAACTCGGCCAACTCACAAGTTCGCCTACTCAAATTCGACTAGCGTCCAACACGACTCGTTCAAATCGCCTCACGATTTCTCAATCCTATCGTTGCTACTCGTGCAACGATTCCTTCTCAATACTCAAAGTCATTACTCAGATCGCTCAACATATCACTACACTTTTGCATAGCCATATAACATGCATCGCGTAATATATCGACTCATTGTACTGTGTGCAACCAACATCACGTGATTCTTCGCACTTCGTGCAACCAATATCTCCATATTCATTTTACTTTGTGCAACAAACGATTCGCAACTTGTTGCACTTCGGAAAACCAACATTCTTCGATGGCACACGGGGATAGCGTGATACTCATGACATACTTGGGACAGACATATGCAACTTAATGCAGACTTATTGTATGGAACATTCAATGCAGCATCGAGTAGATCCATGAGCCATGCGGTTGCAGAAACAATTTAGAGTCAACTGATTTCGATAGCGAAGCAACTGTGGATCAAAGAGCCTAGACCCGACCCGAGAAATTGCTCTGATACCAATTTGTTACGCCCCGACCCGGGAAATCGCTTAAACTCTCTAGATTTCATTCGAATGATCGTCCTCATTGGGGCATGATGCCGCACGAGCCTGGAGTTGCGCTCGTGCAAGAAAAGATAACATGTTCACATAATTTATCTCAAATTGATATCATAAGCAGCGAAAGAAAATAGAGTATACAATAAGAATATATTTTTATTAATAATGAACTAAAGATTACAAAGGCTTTGAATAGTCCAACTCAATATGCCAACTGGCTACAACGCTTATAATCTCTTTAGCTCACAAAAGATTACATTATTCCATACATTATGCCTTTTTATAGCCAACAAGTAGTCTTTGGCCGAACATTTTCGTGTTGCAAGTCCGAATGCCAATGCGATAGCTCGCCTCAAAACGCTATAGACTCCATACCTCGGCTCGTCCAAGCCAAGCCCCGCCCCGAGTAGAACATATCCTGAACCTGTGAGCAAATTATTGGGGGATTAGTACTTTCGTCCTTGCTGTACTGATCAAGACCCACTCGACAAAACCAACATAAAGTAAATTTAGTGAAACATGCATCTTTCTTTAGTGATCTTTCTATTATTGCCTTAGGATTAGTTTCGTGGCAATGTTCAAAGCAGTAAAACATGTTATTAAAGCAACTGAATTATAATGTGTCCAGTACCATGTTCCTGCAACAGATACTGTTAAACATATTATGAATATAAGCATAGTGATCGTGCATATTTCTATCTCCTTTTGCCTAGCCTGTAATGGTTAGAAATTTGCATAAGCAACCAATAAATTACGCAGCTAACCAACCAAACTTAGACATGCATAAGGGTGGCAGGCTCCGCGCCTGCACCCAATTCTAATCTCAGCCTAACGGTCATATCTATATGAAGGTCACGACGTGCCGCACCGTAATGGAATGGTATCTTAAAGTGTAAGCCGGCGATCGCTTTAGCACGGGTTGCTAGCCCAATATCCAAAGGATCCCAAACTTACTAGTATTGTGGCTTATCACATCAATAGGAGGGTGCAACCTGTCTGAATGAAGTGTACCACCAATACTTCTTAATTTCCTCCGCGGTCGAACGCTCCCGGCGCTCCGACGATTCTACGTTCGAGGGAAGCACGCCCGTGCACGGGCCATCCATCCATGTCCATTGACCATGCAATATGCGCCTAAGTTTCATACAACCAAACAAGTTCGTATATCTCTATTCCATTGTCACAATGCCCCGACTCAATGTTCATCAGTGATCGCCTTAAGGCCATAATCATTCGAAGGCACCATGTCACATCTGACAGTTCCATCACAACATTAGTGCCACAATTGTTCTGTTCGCCATGAAGCCATCTTATATGAGTCCCGTACACATACGCACACATTGACACATATATCCTCTTTTCTTCGAGTCGTGTATTCGATGCACGTCTCGATACCATATTTTTATGTTCTAAGCCTTAGTATTCAATGTTCTACCGAGTTGTGCACTTGATGCACATCTCAATATTGTCTTTCAACGTTCTAGCATCAATGTCCTATCGCGACTCATGCACTTGATGTACGTCGCCTCAATTGTTCAATATTCTATCTTAATGTTCGATACACAGTAAGACCTTTACTCGATTTGAGCCACGCTCGTTAACTCGATAGCAACATATGCATACAAGGACACATTTTATTAGACATGAAGGAGTAGGGGAAAAGAGTCATGAACCCGCCCACCTTAAGCCTATACGCCTTCTAGTTTTGCCGAGCTGATGCGGCTCGATTCCATAACTTGGCTGCATGGCTAACTCTCCTGACTTAGCCATTTTGTTGACCTACAAGACTGATTCGGCCTACCATGCCCATGCCTCAGTCTATTTCAAGGCAAGATTTTGGTTTTACGGACACTGTTACGAATAAGGCAAAATGCCGACCTCTTATAATTCAGCATAAAAGCATAGCCTGCACTCAAAGTCAACTAAAATCAATATCTCTTCGAATTGGACTTATGCCTTACATCATTTTGATTCATATATTTGAATCGACTCAAACCTTCTTTCGGGCCAACGTAACTCTAGCATCGATTCTATCGAACTTCGTCGGGTTAACGCAACTCTTTGAGTCAACGACTCATCGTAATGCACCATGCGGGATAGGATATTACACGACGTCTAAGCGCAGCCAACCAGTCCCTCGCCTGAAGCAAAGACTAAGGTGAGTGGCTAACCTCCTTCGTCTCGACCCTATGTTTCAAAATTAATCATGAAACACGAAATCAATGCTTGTTGCCATAGTGTAGAATAAATGAATTGAGGCACGATTCTTCACGAACCACTTGCTAAAGGAAGCTTGGAATAAATACATCAATTTGAGTAAATTTACTCAGAAAATGTAAGTTTCACACCAAAAGAGAAAAGATAAGGTTCTAGAAAAGAGATAGAATTATTTCACGATCTACAAAAATGGTCATTGGACAACTTGTCGACAAGGTGTAGTTTCCTCGAATGGTTGCCTAGGCCAAGGAACCGATTTGGCCCAGGGAAAACGAGTTATAGCAAGCGCCAGCAATAAATTGGCACAAGTGATTCGAAAACTTTTGTATAGGGCTCGCTACCCGCCGTGAAAGGGTCGTCGTCTAACCCAGCTATAGTCCGTGATGGCTTGACATTGCTAGTGACCTTCACACCTCTTTTACTGCTTGATCTAACGCATGTGACCCGGGATGAATATAATAACTGCTCAATGTATACAATTTCATATGCTTGCCCCAAAATATGTTAACATGCAAATCAATCAGGATGGTTAGAAAGATCACTAAATAGCTAACATGTTTTATAATACTGCTTAAACCAAATGCAGAGCTTGGGTTTAATTAGCCACTCGCCAGTACATGTGATCGTACTGACCCTCACTCTTTGCAGGTGATCGGAATCCACGAGAACGCGTCCACTAACCAAGGCGACGTTCATGTTTTGAAGCTTTGACCTCGCATCGAAGACTCCCGTTGCATCAACTTTTGAAGACTCTCTGCAAGTCCAGAGAACATGTCTCAGCATCCCTCCATCCAGGTGGATAGAATACTTTTGTTGTAAATAAGGGATATATGTATGGAACGGCTATCTAATCGGCACTCCTTATGTAATCGAGTCATGTTGTCATGCCTGCACGACACGATTATAATAGAGTCTGTAAATTATGTCTATTATCAATAAAATGCAAAATTTCTCTATAACAATGTGGTGTTCAATTTGTCTGCGCTCTCTCTCTCTTAGACGTTAAGTTTCAGATTACCTTATGACTATTCCTTGTGCGATCGCAACCTAGGTTCGCACGGCATCACGCCCGGGGGACGATTATCGATTTTTCGGAATCGAGACGTGACATAATGATATCAGAGCACGGCTTTACATCCTTGGCCTCCAGTCTCGAGTCTCGAGTATCTAGTCTCAAACCGTTGACCTTGTGTCGATGAGATGAGTTGTTCCATATGCTGAACCCAAGACATTTTCTGAAACTAACGAGAGTTGCCTTTTCCCCAGGAGTTGTAGGACCTCGGGCAGATGGCGGAGCAAGCGCTTCCAGCGGCTCGAGTAATTCCAAAGTGAGCCTTCCATCAACCCAATGGGGAGGATGCCTACCGAACCCGGAACTTCCAAAAATTATATGAAGCGAATGTTGCATATTCTCAAAATGCAGCAGAGGCAGGCCGCAACATTCTATCAAAAAGGGAGAAGTTGTGCCTGCAGTTCGAAAGACGACAGGCCCAATTTGAAGCGCAGTTCAAGATGCAGCAAGGGCAACTTGACATGCTACGGCAGTTGGTGCAGACAGTCATGACCAACGGGAACTCTACAACCCGTACTATCGAACCCGTGAACTGGCATGTTGAAGTCGTACCTGGGGGGCCTTCGTCTCAGCTTACGCCGCTAGAGAATAACACCTTCGACTATACCAACTTCAAGATGGCGTTTCACAATTCCTTCTCCGGCACCAAAGACCCTTCCCTTGCAATTGACTGGCTAGATGAGATTGAAGACAACTTCGAGCTCCTCGGCATCGATGAGGCAAAGAAAGTCGCTTGCACTCAACTTCAACTTTCATTGAACGTGCACGACTGGTGGGCGGTACAAAAATAAGCTATTTGTTACGATGATTCCACCGCATTGATCTCCTAGGCTATGTTCCACAAGGCCTTCAAAGTCAAGTACTTACCTGCGGCGATTTGCCAGGCAAAGGCGAACGAGTTCATGCATCTGAAATAGGAAAACGTGATTGTACGCGAGTACGCTACAAATTCAACAAGTTGGCTCGATTTACGGGTGTCTACCTGCCAACGGCGGTGAGTCAAGCACGGAGATTCGAAGTAGGCCTAAGGCCTTCCATTTCTGCTTATGTGATGGTGCCCTAGTATCAAACGATGGGTGAATCACACAATCATGCCCTTTGCCTCGAGCCTCAATACCACCCCCCCCTCCGGTCTCCACATGCACTGTTTATATCTACAGTAACAAGCGCCATGGCAACCTAGGAGATAACAATACGCATAATCATCCAAACTACGGCAACGAAGGCGACAACCAGGGGAGGAATCGAGTGTTCTGCATCTACGGCCACAAGGAAGGGCACGTGATCAATGAATGTCGATCGAACAATGGAGCATGCTTCGTATATAGCCAAATAGATAATGTCACAAAGAACTGCCCGGAAGCTAGGCCGAACCAATGCCCCCCCCTCCCGTAACACCAACAAAACTGAGACCAAACACCTCGGGCTCCACAGACCGTGCAATAAAATGGCCAAAATCGTCGCCCCAATGCCCAGGGCCGCATCTACGCCATGACCCGAGATGAAGCGTTCGTATTTGAGACAGTCGTGAGAGGTATACTGCATTTCAATAATAAACCTGCTCATGTACTATTTGATTCAGGTGCTGCACATAGATTTATATCGATGGATTTTGTCACCGAACAAAAAAATTTTGTGACACCGTTAGGACTTAATCTTAGCGTCAACATACCGTCGGGCATGTCACTACTTGCATACTTAGCCAGCGGTGACGGAATCATCTGTATCGGTGGTCAAAAAGTAGCTCTCAATACAATAGTCCTAGACATTAAGGACAATGATATCATTCTGGGAATGGATTGACTCGGTCTGTGCAATGTAACCATCGACTGTACCAAAAAGATAGTCACCTTTCGTATACCTGGAGTGCCTGAATTTTGTTATTCGTGTGGTGAGGCGTCGACGACCTGCATGATGATCTCGATAATATCGACTCGAAGGATGCTACATTCAGGATGAAGTCTATTTAGTGTTTATTCGAGACATGAGACAGGATGGTACAAATGCGGGTCAGGTCGACATTGTGGCAGAATTTCCATACGTGTTTCCGGACGAGCTGCCCAGTATGCCACCTGATCGAGAGATAGAGTTCACCATTGACACATTCCTTGATACACGACCGATCTCTAAAGCTCCATACAAAATAGCCCATGCAGAGCTTAAGGAACTTAAAGTACAGTTGTAAGAGTTGCTCGATAAGGGATTCATATGGCCTGGCGTCTCACCATGGGGAGCGCCCGTGTTGTTTGTTACAAAAACGGATGGCTCAATGCATCTTTGTATCGATTACCGAGAGCTGAATAAGGCCATCGTTCGGAACAAATATTCATTATCCCGCATAGAGGACCTGTTTGATAAGTTACAGGGGCTTCGGTATTTTCTAAAATTGATCTTCGTTCGGGTTACCATCAACTGAAGATTGAGCTGGATGATGTGTCGAAGTCAGCCCTCCGTACTGGATACGACTATTACGAATTCCTGGTAATGCCGTTCGGCCTAACAAATGTCCCAGCTGCTTTCATGGATTTAATGAATCGGGTGTTTCGACCCTTCCTCGACAAGTTCGTAGTAGTCTTCATCAACGATATACTCGTCTACTCAAAGGACAACCGGTAACACGCTGAGCATCTGTGGACCGTGCTTCAGAACCTTCGGTAAAATCAGTTGTATGTGAAGCGAAACAAGTACAAATTTTGGCTGAGCAATGTCACATTCCTCGGACACAACATTTCATCCGAAGGCATTGTAGTCGACCCAAAGAAAGTTGAAGATATTGTCGATTAGAAACGGCCAGTGTCAGTCGACAAGATTCAAAGCTTTCTTGGCTTAGTAGGATACTACCGACGCATCGTGAAAGTCTTTACGAAGATCGCGTCGCCTCTGACTCACCTCAGTTAGAAAGGAGTCACTTTTGAATGGTCAGACGACTGTGAACCTTCCTTCCAGGAGTTAAAGCAATGGCTCATCTCGGCCCCGTTACTCACGCTTCCAGAAGGGACTGAGGGATTCCAGATCTTTAGTGATGCATCCGGCTAAGGTTTGGGGTGTGTGCTGATGCAACAAAACATGGAGATATCTTTTGATTCCCTATAGCTAAAGCCGTACGTGAAGAACTATCCCACCCATGACCTGGAGTTAGCGACGATTGTGTTTACGTTGAAATTGTGGCATTACTATCTTTATGGCGTGACATACACGATTTATACGGATCACAAGAGCCTTAAGTATCTATTCACGCAGGAGGAGCTGAACTTGTGGCAAAGGCGTTGGCTTAAACTGATCAAAGATTACGACTTGACTCTATACACCGGGCAAGGGAAATGTTGTACCAAACGCTCTGAATGGGAAGTATATTGTCTCGCTATCCATCAACCATAGATTTCTACGCGACATAGAAGCGATGGGCATCGACCTCCGGGTTCGATTCGGGGATGTGCAGTTGGCGCAGTTGCAGCTATAGCCGAGCTTGCGGGAAAAGATCAAAACTGCTCAGAAGGTTGATCCGTACCTGAAGAAAGTGCGAGAGCAAATTTCAACGGGTGTACGATCGACTTTACGGTAGACAAAACCAGCATGCTTCGATTGAAGGATAGGCTATGCGTTCCGGACGATTCAAAACATAGAAAGGATATATAGACGAAAGTACAGTATATGAAGTATACCTTGCATCCAGGCAGCACTAAAATATACAAGGACCTCCGTACGACCTTCTGGTGACACGGAATGAAGAGAGATGTAGCACTCTTCGTGTCACAATTTATGGCCTGTCAGCAGGTGAAAGCTGAACATCAGAGACCGAGCGGGAAGATGCAGAACCTTGCCATTTCATAATGAAAATGAGATCATGTCACTATGAACTTTGTTTTTGGCCAGCCGAAGATGTCGTAGAGAAATAATGCCATCTGGGTCATCGTTGATCGACTAACCAAGTCAGCACACTTCATTTCCATTAAAGTTACTTGGAGCGTTGATCGCCTGGCTCAGATTTATCTTGACGAAATAGTACGGCCGCACGGAGTCCCTGTATCTATCATCTCTGATCGAGATGCACGATTTCAATTGTGCTTCTGGAGTAGCCTTCAGTCGGCACTAGGTACCAAGTTGCAGTTCAGCTCAGCTTACCATCCCCAGACTGACGGCCAAACGGAGCGTGTGAATCAGATTCTCGAAGACATGTTACGGCTCTGCACAATTGACTTCAAAACGAGTTGGGACGTTCATCTACCGTTGGCCAAATTTGCATACAATAATAGCTATTAGTCCAGCAGACAAATGGTGCCATACGAAGCCTTGTTTGGCCGGAAGTGCAGATCACCCGTTTGCTGGGATAAAGTCGGGAAACGGCAGATTCTTGGCCCGGAGCTGGTGGAACAGACTATGGAGAAGGTCAAGCTCAATCGGGAAAGATTACAGACTGCCCAGAGTCGACAGAAAAGTTATGCGGATGTCCATCGTCGACCCCTCTAGTTTCTAGAAGGTGATCACATATTTCTTAAAGTGTCGCCTATGTATGAAGTTACTCGGTTTGGTGCAAAGGGAAAGTTGAGTCCAAAATTCGTTGGACCGTTCGAAATACTCAAACGAGTCACCCCTGTGGTCTATCAAATTGCCCTGCCGCCAGCGCTAGCGGGTATACATAATGTCTTCCACGTCTTTCAGTTTACGTGCATAACCTAAGCCACGTGGTAGATTTTGGTCAGCTGGAGCTGAAGGTCGACTTATCATATGTTGAAGTGCCAGTCCAAATCTTGGAATGTAAAGATAAACTGCTGTAGAATCGAACAATCCCTCTCATCCGCGTACGCTAGAGCAATCATTCGGTCGAGGAGTCGACCTGGGAACTTGAATCGGGGATGGAGAAATTTTCTTCATTGATCTCGTAGAGGTAGGTTCTATTCTTAAGTTTCAAGAACAAAATTTTTTCTTAGTTGGTTATGGAGTAGTGCCTCGTCCCTACATCGTGCCCCATTTTCGTCCACAGGGTACGCGAGAAAGGAATACTGTCGCTACCGATTCAATCGGGAACGATAGGTCGGAATCGGTTGAATCGGTCGAACGAAAACGATTGAATTAAGACCCTTTTCTCGTTATGGAAAGCTACTTCGGAATCAAGTCCCATATTCAGCGGGTTACGCCTCAAGGATTCGCTCTGCGGCTGAGTCGGAAGAGACCTCCCATTGCTCTGCTTTTCATGCCGTAATTTGCTTTGGCTTTGGCTTTGGTTTTTGTGATGCATTTTTGTGAATGTTTTTGTTGGTTTTTACGGCTTGCATTTTCGAACTTCGCATTCGTATCGAACTTCTAAAATAACACAGTGTATCTAATCAGTTGCTTATGCAATTGCTAGTGATCGTGTAGGCTACGTCTAAGCGCAGCCAACCAGTCCCTCGTCAGAAGCAAAGACAAAGGTGAGTGGCTAACCTCCTTCGTCTTGACCCTCTATTTCAAAATCAATCATGAAACACATAATTAATGCTTGTTGCCATGGTGCAGAATCAATGAATTGAGGCATGATTCTTCACGAAACACTAGCTAAAGGAAGCTCGAAGTAACTACATCAATTTGAGTAAATTTACTCAGAAAATGTATGTTTCACAAAAATAAGAGAAAAGATCAGGTTCTAGAAAAGAGAGAGAATTATTTCAAGATCTGCAAAAACAGTCACTGGATAACTTGTCGACAAGGTGTAGTTTCTTCGAAAGGTTGCCTAGGCTAAGTAACCGATTCGGCCCGGGAGGAACGAGTTAAAGCAAGCGTCAACAATGAATCGGCCAGGTAATTCAAAAACTTTCGCATAGGGCTCGCTACCCGCCACGAAAAGGTCGCCGTCTAACCCAGCTAAAGCTCGTGATGGCTTGACATTGTTGGTGACCTTTACACCCCTTTCATAGCTTGAACTAACGCACGTGACATGGGATGAATATGATAACTGCTCAATGTATACAATTTTATATACTTTTCTCAAAATATGTTAACATGCAAATCAATCAGGATGGTTAGAAAAATCACTAAATAGATAACATGTTTTATAAAACTGCTTGAACCAAATGCAGAGCTTGGGTTTAATTAGCCATTCTCCAGTACATGTGATCGTACTGACCCTCGCTCTTTGCAGGTGATAGGAATCAAGGAGAACGTGCCAACTGACCAAGGCGGCATTCGTGTTTTGAAGCTTCGGCCGCACATCGAAACTTCCGTCGTATCAACTTTTGAAGACTCTCTACAAGTCCAAGGAACATATCTCGGCATCCTTCGCATCTGGGTGGCTGGAATACTTTTTTTTAAATGAGGGATATATGTATGGAACGGGTATCTCATCGGCACTCCTTTTGTAATCGAGTCATATTGTCAAGCCCGTACGGCACTATTGTAATAGAGTCTGTAAATGATGTCTATTATCAATAAAATACAAAGTTTCTCTGTCGTAATGTGTTATTCAATTTGTCTGCACTTTCTCTCTTAGATGTTCTGTTTCATATTACCTTATGACTATGCCTTATGCGATCGCAACCTAGGTTCGTACGGCATCACGCCAGGGGGACGATTATCGATTCTTCGGAATCGGGGCATAACAGAAGGGGCGGTCGCCAAACACATAGAGGATCATTGTATTCTTCTAGTAAGAGATTATTTCTTCTATCTCTGCGTAGTAAAAATTGCTCGTTTCTCTCCATTAACCTGCTTAGATTCTACATACTTCATGGTTTCCTCCGCCCGCCTGTTCACGACCTAGAAGACCTCCGCCCAAGATTTGTCACCTCCTTGGGGCCCTAGCTGTGTATCCTCGCTGCGTCCCCCTCCCTAACTCCCCTAGTTCATAGGGTTCTTTAAGGGAGTCATCCCTTTGCTTGCTTCCTCCTTCCCCCGCCCTCTCTCTTGAGGTTGGACTTTGTGAACTACAGTCGGCCTTGTACCTGTCTGCCTTCCTCCGCCCCGGTCTCCCTCAGGCCATCGGGCGGGGGAGGGAGTCTATTCTAGGCAACCTCTCGTACGTTTCATGTCGGTCCTGATGTCGTGCGCAGGCGTCGCCGTACAGTCGATCAGCCACCCCCTTCCTCGTGTGGTTGTCCCCTCTACCGGTGCCGGTAATGTCATCGACCTTCCTCCGCTGGAGGAGGTGTCAAGGTCCCAAACTGCTGTGCCACCTTCTTGCCCTAACACTAATTCTTTGGATGCCATATATATATATATATATATATATATATATATATATATATATATATATATATATATATATATATATATCATTTTTAGGGTTAGAAAATACCTATATATGTCCCTATAAACCGCAACAAATCTAGACCAATGATGGGATGCAATGGTGCAGATAAAACACCCAAATTAAATTGAGTTTAACCCGACGAAATCGAACTCAGGTTCAGTCAGCCTTGGCCAGGATGGCTCTGCTTGGATATGACCGAACTTGGACCGAAATAAGGCCAAATTTTGTCTGTTCTTGACAAAACTCCAACCTTCAGCTCCCCAAGCTTCCCCGACACCTATCGTCGCACTCCGCGCTATTCTCCACATAGTTTTGGAACCCAACTCAACCCCAACAAATGCCTCTCAGATCCATTGCTCCAAACTCTCATAATTTACGAAATGGAAGGAATTCATTTCCACTCCGGTTCAAACTCGGATAGATGGGACGAATGGGCTAGAGGTGATTGTCAATAAAAAGCAATTTGTAACACCTCCGATGGCATTGTATATGGTCTTGGAGACAGCCATGGTTGGTTTATTCTTTATATTTTATATTTTTAAATTATCTATTTGTTGCTTTCCCTTGGTTGTCCATAATTTTATTGCTTTATATTAAGTTCTTATTTTTATTTTTAACTTTTCAAATAATAAACTTCTAGCATATATATATATATATATATATATATATATATATATATATATATATATATATATATATATATATAAGATGTCAATATAGCTCACAATCATCATCAAAATATTCATATTTCCATCTTTCCACCAAAATAAAATATTTATTTTTCAAAAATATGTTTTCTCTTTAATTTTTGTAAGTGGTATTAGAGTCGAGTTGATCTGAACATGATATCAGAGCTAAACTACCAAAAGGAAGCATATTGAAGGAGGCATACAATATGAGATTGTGCTCCAAACAACTCGGGGATCCAAAGGATGCGTACAACATAGGTGACACTCCAACCAACAAACAAGGTGATCCACAAGACATGTTGAGAAGAAGATCGTAATACTCAAGGAAGGAAATCATTGCTACAAACAACAATATTTTCTAACCACAACTCTCGGTAAGAATTTTGATTATTCAAGAATGTCACGCCCCAGAACCAGAATACTGGCAAGTAGAAACGGACCAGGCTAGCTACGTATACCAGAGTACTCCAATAACCCAAAATAACATATAAGCTGTATAGACATGGGGTTTACTACTACAATCCAATAGGCAATCCTACGTCAAGAATCCTAGGTATCTCAATCACAGGTATTAAACAATATACAAGAAGTATGATCATCTGGAATGTAAAACAGTTAAGCATCCCAAACTATCATATATCAATGATCATGAAGCTAGTAATACAGAATAAAGAACTAGCAAGAGTAATAGTCATACATGATAAGCTCTAGCTATAGTCTAGAATAACGCAAATCGTGATTAGGCCCTTAGGCTAAATGTCAAGTTCCAAAATACGAGCTAAACACGTGCTCGAAGGCTAAATGTCACAAAAGAATAATGTACATAACTAGTTGGAAGATGATATAGGAAAATCCACTAAGGTACTCTGGTGCTCCGGGTAGTCACCGTCGAGTAGATGGTACGGAAGATCCTTCGGGCTCCTCTATTAGATCTGGCCAAACAAAACCAGTAGGGTCAGACCCCCAATAGAAAGTACCACAAAGGAAGCAAAACTATGAACTAAAACCAGCAATAACTAACATAGCAATGGATAGAGACAGAAATAAGTAAATGCGGATCGAGACTCGTGCACTACCAATGTATTTATTCCGAGAATAGAAAGGACGATAAGAAAAGCAACTTGGAGCATAAAGTAAATAATATGTGACATAATGTAAACTGTGGACATGTGAATTAAACGGAAGCATGTAAACATGTTGACATAACTGAACAACATAACAGAAATCGTACATGTAAGCATGTAAGATAACTGGAACATGTGAGCATGTTAGATAATTTGGACATATGAGCATGTTAGGACTATATAGAACGATAAATGATAAGATAACTTAAAAACTATTCTGGAATCCAAGTTATAACCCGTAAACCAAACAAATATCGGGGTTGTAACCCTTCTCCTGAACAAAACTTAGTCTCTAATCATTTACTGGCAAAAGTAAAGCATAAACAATAAATGTACTGAAATAAAAAAATCTGGACACTGCCTAGACAAAACTAGACTAGACTAGGCTCTATGCAACAATCACAGCCAAGCAATGAGTACGACTTTATACATTAGCTAACTAGGATTATCATAATCCTAATTACTAACATATGGACTTTTGATAAATCCAATCCAGTTACCTTCCCTACAGACTACCCAACTCATCCAGGCCAAAATAAAATAAGTATAGCAGACACACCGTAGTAAGATATGTGTTCTAAGGAGGTGCCTCACTCGACGGTGTGCTGGAAGAGTGCTCATCATGACAGATAGCTCCAATTCCCAAGTATATATATTTGTTCTGGTCTCTATATATATATATATATATATATATATATATATATATAGAGAGAGAGAGAGAGAGGGGGAGAGAGACCAGAACAAAAGGGCTGCAGGTAACTGGAAAATTCTTCCCTCCCAATGATCTAGATAATCAAGCTAGTTATTAATCCTTAATAATTTCATTCAGGATTTTAAGTGTGGCATTCCGCAAAATCCATCCTAAATATGGTATGCAAGACTGAATAAGACAAGAAAGCGCATTATAACAAGCCGCAATAAGAAAATATAATAAATTTGGAAGCTAAGAGTGCGCTACGACGAGCCACTATAAAGATATCGGGAGTGCGCCATGACAGGCCACTATCATATAAGGAAAGAAAAGACATAACATGAGTGCACCACGACGAGCCACTATCTAGTAAACAAAGAAGACATGTAACATGGGTGTGCCACGACGGGCCACTATATCAAGATGAGATCATATTGTCATGTTCAAGTCAAGTTCAATATTAATAAGTTATCAAGTCGGGTCGTCAGAAGTTAGGCCAAGTACAGAAAACATGCCAAGAAGATCAAGAACTATGATTGAAATTATCAGTTTCATATGAACTCCAATTAAGGTAAAATAAGAAGATTCTTAAAGTCAAGACGGAGATCTACAACTTTCATGTTTTAAGTTTTACAAGATTCTTGCTACAAAATAGCTTAAACATGCAAAAACGGCTAAGTACAGGAAAGCGCAGGTACAATCTGTACAGGAAAGCACAGGTACAGTTTGTGCAGGAAAGCGCAGGTACAGTCTATGCAGGAAAGCGCAGATACAGTCTGTGCAGGAAAGTGCATGTACAGTCTGTACAGAAAAGGACAGGTGCAGTCTGTGCAGAAAGTACAGTTTGTGCAAGAAAGCGCAGATGTAATCTGTGTAAGAAAATGCACAGGCTATGCAGAAAAGTGCAGGTGCAGTCTGTGCAGGAAAGTGCGCAGGCTGTGCATTCTGTGCAGGAAAGCGCAGGTGCAGTCTGTGTAGAAAAGTACAGGTACAGTCTGTATAGGCTGTGCACTGGAAGGTGCGCACGCTATGCCGTCTGTGCAGGAAGGTGTGCAGGCTGCGCGCAAGTGCACAGGTGCAGGTTGTTCATCTTCTCCAAATCAGCACAGAAGTGCATAGGGAACCCATGAACTCAAGGAATGCAATAACGTTCTAAAAATAAGTCGAAATTAAGTGGTTCAAAAACCAAAATTTGGTAGAATAAAATTTTCCACAACATAGGACCATAAGATTTTAGAAATAACAAATTTTAAGAGATCAAAACCAAGAAAAAATAAGAAAAGTCTTAAAAAATAGATCTACAAAAATGTAACTGTCAAAACCAAAAACTTCAAGTACTAAAGATGCTTAGAATCATACAAGAAAGAGAATAGAGCAAACAAAAATGTAGATCCATCATATTCTCCATGAAGCAAGTTGTACTTGCCTTGGGTTGGTGGGAGGAGTAAATGAAGAAGAAGAATAAGAAGAAGAAGAAGAAGGTGTTGGAGAAGTAAAAACCTAGACAATTCTAAGCATTTAACACCAAAGAAAACAAAAATGACAACAAAATAATATTGCTCAAGATTTGGCAAGATGTACTTTCCTAGGTTAAGCTCCAAGCCTAATCTTCCACTCCACCACCAAGAGGGGTACGAAGCCACACTCTAGGCCTCAAGGCCAAGCTCTCGGCAAGCTCCAAAGGGAAAGTAGAGAAGAAGAAATGAAGAGAGAGTGAAGAGAATGAAAAAAGAGGAGAGAAAAAGTGAAAGGGTATATATAGAAAGAAGAATTAATCATAACTGTTGGATGGTGATCCATGTGAAGATCTAAGTCAATCTTAGCCATCCAATGAAAACCAAGTAATAATAAGATGCATCTATACTATTCATGAAAATATCTAAACACTATTCACCAAAATATCCAAAACACTATTTACGAAAATATCTGAAATCGAAAATATCTAAAATATAGAAAATCTGTCCGGACGGTATGCCATCGGTATATACTGGTATACTGGCGATATGCCGATCATGGAGAAAATCTATAAGTTGAAAAAAAATTTAAAGCGTTCCAAAAACCAAAAAATACGAAATACAGTACAAAAATATATATCCGTATATAAATACTGATACTGTGAGACGAGGCTCATAAAGAACTTAAACACGGGTCTTTTTAAAATCGGTGGAGTTGACACATCAAAATGAATGGTTATACAAAAGTAACCAACCTGATGTTTGATGCACTACAACAATCGGACGTCGTATGTGATTTGCTAAGGAACAGTCAAGTCATATTCTATCTCTACCAAATAGTTGAGGGTGGTTTATCGATCGAGCGAATCATGAAGGTAATAACCTCTAAGTAGGCATGAGACCTAGTACAACCTAGGCCTACACAGTTAGGATTCCAACATAAGGAGAAGGAAGAAAAAAAAAATAAGTGGAATAATGTCTCGAATCCCTTATCTTTTACAATAAGTATCAAAAGAAAGAATGTACTCCGCCATTGTTGGACTAAACATACTTCAACTTTTTATTCGTCACCCTTTCAGGGGAGGCTTGAAACTTTTTAAAAGTTGACAACACCTAATCTTTGGTCTTTATAACATAGGCCCAAACTTTTCTGGAATAATCATCAATAAAATTTATAAAATAAGAAGCACTATTAATTGATTTTACCTTCATTGGACCGCAAACGTCCGAGTGAATCAACTCAAGAACGTCGACTTCCTCAAAGATGATTGACTTTGAAAAGACACCCTATATTGCTTTCGAGCCATGCAGTATATACACCTCTCAAATTTGTAGACTTCATCCCTGGAATCACATTTCTGTTTAACAAGTAACTCATTTATTTTCCACTAATATAGCTAAGTCTTCTATGCCACAATTCGGTTGACGCATCACTAACTGTGTTCACCTCCTGCGCCCCATGTGTGCTCGCTTTCATATAGTAGAGATTAGAGTTCTTGCTTCCTTTAGCAAGCACCAACTAATCTCTGGAATGTGTTCATTGATTATTCCCAAAGAGATTGAAGAATCCCTCATCATTCAACATTCTAACCGATACCAAGTTGAAATGAATGTCGGGGACATGACTGTAGGAAATTAGAATCAGAGCATAACAATTGATTATAAGGATCTACTATAAGGATGTTAAGCCAAATAATAGATTTCTTGCTCTGATGTCGATTGTAGGACCATTGAGCACCTCTAGAGGGGGTTAATAGAGTGCGTGTGTGCAAGGGAATAAAAAATACCTCTAAAAATTTATAAAGCAATAACAATCTAATATGAAGTAAGAAGTATTTAAAAAATACATAATGTAAGGAGATCAGAGATGGCAAACTCAAACACCAAGGTTTCTAATAATTTTTCTCTAATAGGACTAGTCCAGTCTCGAGTACTCGACTTGATATTAAATCCACTATCTCGTGAAACACAAGCTTTGAATCTGAAGCATTTGCAGCTCCTTACAACACGTGTTCTTTATTCGAAGAGCACTACTTCACACCTACAAGCCTTTAATCCGAAGGACTTGTCGACTTCAATAATAGAATAAAAAACGAAGTGGTTTTCAAGTCTTCTTTACAACTCGAACCAACTTCCATATCGAACCGAACTGGCACTTGCTTGACTATGAGTCGTAAAGGCTTAGATAGGAAGCTTAAGTAGCTATGATAACTCTTAAAGAATAGAAGAGATGAGAATGAAATAAGATGAATAGAATGAAAAAATCTCTTCTATTTATAAGGTTCTGGGGGACCGAACTCGGGCAGAGTTTGGTTCCCTAACTTTCATAAATTCGAATGTTAGAGCCGATTCAACAAGGTTACCTGATCCAATGGAATACTGGATCAAGAGGACCGAGTTCGGTCCGAGTTCGGGCAAAACTTGGTCCAAGTTCGACTGCCTTCTATTCAGGTTGGTTTGGCTCTTTTTGAGTGGGTTTGGGCTCTTTTTTAAGTAGGCTTTTGTGTGGGCTGTGGACAGAATGAACAATATTTATATAAGCTTTATGTAGGCTTTTTGGTGGAGCTTATGAAAAGCTATGACAAGTGCCAAATCAGCCCGATATACAAATTGCCTAGACTCAAATAAAGATCAAATACATAAATAAATATAAAAACCAAAAGCACTTTGATGATGCCTTTTTCTTAGACAGCAGTTATCCAAAGATAAACAGATCTGGAAATCTGTATACATTTCGGAGGCTTCGCCCTCGAACCCCCATCGGGGGGGGGGGCGCTGCCCCTCGACCCATGTCCACTGACTGAAAAGCGGAACCCCTGAGTGCGAGGCCCTGGATAGGTCGTTTGGACGGTTCAGAGAAATCTTCTTGTATAACGTTGTCTCTAACCCATTATTAATTCTTCATTACATATGTCCTTGTTTGATCATGCTTACTGCTTGTCTGTAAATACATATTAGACGAACAAAGCAGTATGATAAATTTAATGAACAGTAGGACAATGCTATGTTTAAGTAACAACAAGATAGTGATTATATAAATATTAGTGACATCGCTTTATTAAACTTAATCAATTAGGCATATTGAAAAATATGATACAATCATTGTGCTAACAATGATGACCACCTTTGAGCACAAAAATTGCTTATGTTTTTGTCTTTAAATGTATATCTCCTATAATGATAGCCTTTGACACATTCCCGTTGTCCATCCCCAACACTCTATATTCTCTTATTGTGTATGTGGCAAACAATGCCTTATTGTGAGATACGTGCACCGAAGTTTCTGAGTCCACCAACCAAGAATTGTCATCGCAGACGAGGTTAATGATAATCTCATCATCCACAATAACGATGCCGCCTCCATGCATTGAGACGACCGATATTGTGTTACTCATCTTGCTTTCACTTGTAGCCCTTCTCTTCTTTCTTCGAAGCGAAACAATTTCATTTGTTGTGGCCCTTTTCGCCATAATGGTAACATTCAGAATCCACGTACCGAATCTTGAATTTTTTTTCCTGCCACTGCTTGGACCCTTGCTTTTACTCCTGCATCGGCTCCCTGTAACAAGCACCTCTGAATGGAATGTGGATGACGTGCCTTGAATTTTCTATGCAACTTTTTATTCAACATCATACTCTTGTCAAACTCCAAACTAACTACGCCTTTTAGAGTAGAAGCGATCAAGGACACTAGTACGGTCTTCCACGAGTCTAACAAAGTACACATCAACCAAATGCTACCTCATCATCGAACTTTACTCCTATAGAGGATAACTGCCCGACCATGCCTTGAAACTCACTCAGTAAACCATAATGGACGAACCACCCTTGTACCGAAGACCTATCATCTGTTGGATCAGAAATAATTTGTTTACCCTGATATTTTTTGCATACAAGGATTTCAGCTTCTCCCACAACGTCTTTGCATGCTTAATATTAACAGTGTGATTATATATATTCTCCTCGATGAACTACCTGATATACACATACACCTGTATATGCTTAAAATTTAAGCTTTCATTAGATTTCTCATTGGACTTCTCGAAAACAAGCTGGAAGAGGTAGCTTCTTAACGAACAATAAATCTTTTATCTTGCTCCATCAATGGTGGTAATTGGAATCGTTTAGGTTTAGCATGTGCACTGGCTTCACATCCAACTCTTCTACTCAGTTTGGACCTAACAACCAGTGCTCTGATACCACTTTGTTGGAAACAAAATATGAAAATTGTTCCCCTAATCGACAGGACCTGACGATGAGTGACAATAATGCACAAACTAAATATCTCGATCATGAAGAAAGCATAATGCAAACAGAACATATTTACATGGAAAATCCTAATGAAACTACGTGACGATCGGAGTCCAACTCGAAAAAGCCTCTACTAATGGAATAAGAAGATACACCGACTCCTTACAAACTTCTCCTCCAGTCCATACGGATCACTGCAATACTTCAATTAGATGAAAATATATCACAATGAATAGACAAAACGATTTATCTTCGAAACGAACCCCAAAACTTCGAATCTCTCTCTTCTTCTCTTAGAAAGTTGCAATCTTAAGAAAGCTCTCACACTTTGATCTTGTGATAATGAATTAGTATTATTGGTAAGAGTTATGATCGTTTCAATTTCTAGGCCTAATTTTGGCTTTTTGGCAAAATCGACTAACCACTTTCTACTTCTAATTAATGATGAATATATCAAATGAATTCAATAATTTTTGAAATTAAATTATGTTAAATTCCATCTTGTCATGATTCCAAAAAATAAAGCGGGTCGTATTTCATGGTCGAGAACTGCTAGAATCGTAAAAACACCGAAATACGTTCATTTTAAGGACACCTAATACTCCAAAAATTCTATAGGAATTCATGGTTCGAGTTACAGTTATTAGATTATAGATATGGAAGGTTACCTCAATACAAATCCAACAAAAAATTGGAGACAAAATAGAATTCGAATTTGTATGAAATGCCTCTGTAAAGTTAAAACAATTCTTTAGAACTCTCACTATTAAACCATATTCTAAAATAAATCTATGCTGAAAACTATTAATGTTAGCCTTTATATAAGCTAAGCCAACGATGGCACATGACCCTTGTTAGCAATCACCCGAATAAAACTCGTATTATACGCAAATTTTTCCGTATCTTACATAAACGTATAATACTTACGTACTTTTGAAAAATTCTGATTTGTACGCAAATTTTAAGCCTGTGGCGTTTTAAACACGTACCGTACGAATTTTTAAAAATTTTGGCCAAAAAAATGTGACCAAAAAACCCAACAGTCTTGATTTTCTTGACTCTTGCTGCTATTAGATATTAAGACCGGCACAATTCTAAAAAATTATCAAAAGAAAAGAAGAAAAAGTCTCACAGTAACCAAAAAAGGAAACCCAAGAGTCTTTGCACATGTTGCTTGCAACAATCAAAGAAAAATCTTTCGATTTTCCATCATCCAACCTCTTCTTATTCTCACACTAAATCCTTGTTTATGAAGGAGTAAAGGTGGATGGACCCTAAATATATGTCGAATTTTTAGTGCCGAATTGGTTCATATGAAACATACTAAACACGAATTAAATCTGATCCGAATATTTTTCGTTAGACGAATTTTTGACCGAATTTTTGACCGTATTTTACTTATATTGTGCCGATTTATACTCGTACTTTTACCATTCCGAATTTTTTCCGTTTGCCGAATTGCTAATAAGGCACATGACAACATCCTAGAATACCTAGCCTAGGTCCAAGGGGTATGGGTCCGCACGGATTGGGTAGGAGTCCAAGCACGACTTGGATTTTGAGCTTGGCTCGGACTCACATGACTGTAGCAACCATGTCATGCAAACAATGACAGCTGGGGTCCATTGTTGGCTGCAAAAGATTGACGTCTGGGCCCCGTAGCATGGGATCAGCTGATTATGGTTCTAGAATTAATTATCTTTTTGAAATTGACTTAACAAATGGTGAAATGAATTATTAAATAAAATTTTGACATAATTAACTCAAAATAAATATAATAAATATTTAGAAAATTTGAGAAAACTTTAGAAAAATATTTTAATATTCTATACCAAAAAAAATTGGGACTAAATTATTTGTAGGACCCATAGTAATTATCATAATATATTTATTAATTCATTTTACCCTAAAATAATTATTAAATATTCCTAAAAAATATAATAAAGTCATATAAATAATTAAATTACATTTTAGGGTGTTAGAAAGGATTGGAGGTTGTATCTACGCCATGTCTCGAGTATTGGTCCCTTACAACTCACTAGTTCTTATCGATAACGAATTTTTCCTAATTAAAAATAAAAAAACAAATCTTATAAATTACAATAAATGCAAATTAGCCGATAAATATTTCCTAGACCTATTTAGGGCTACAAAATTCACTTATATCACTAATTCAACTAGCATAGGCTTAGATACGACATCATGATAATCTCGTTTATTACAAATTAATTTTCACTTATTAATATTTCTATTGAAACGAAGACAGTGCCTGGTTGATTGATTGGAGTTCTCCTATGGTTGTGAGGTCTTGGAAGTGTTTGAGCCCTTATTTTGTTCAAGAAGCTTTTGTTCTTCGTCACTAGCCATGTATGGATTTCTAGTTCTCAAGAGCGAATGCTCTGATACCATCAATGTTAATACCATATATATTAATACAATTATTATCAACATATTTTTCCATAATTTTAGGAGTTTCCTTCAATAGTTTCGGTAGAGAGGTTGGTGAATAATGGTTGTCGCAATTTGTTTGGGGATAAAGATTACATGCTTATGAAGGTACCCACCAGCTGGAACGAGGAGATTTATGTTATGGCATGTACAAGCTCAAGTCGTTGAGTTTTATAGGCAGACCACAAATGTAGTGTCCCGTCTCTACATCGTGTCCCGTTTTCGTCCACGGGGTGCGCGAGAAAGAAACATTGTCGCTATCGATTCAGTCGGGACCGATAGGTTGGAATCGGTTGAATCGGTCGAACGGGAACAATTGAATTAAGATCATTTTCTCGTTGTAGAAAGGCTTCTTCGGAATCAAGTCCCATATTCAGCGGATTGCGTCTCAAGGATTGGCTCTGCGGCTGAGTCGAGAGAGACCTCTCGTTGCTCTGGTTTTCATGTCGTACTTGATTTGGCTTTGGCTTTGGCTTTGCTTTTCGTGAATGCGTTTTTGTGAATGTTTTCGATGGTTTTTATGCCTTGCGTTTTCGAACTTCGCATTCGTATCGAACTCCTTAAATAGTGCAGTGTTATAATTGTTGGCCCAATGATTGTATCATGTTTTTGAATATGGTTAATCTATTAAGTTTAGCATTTCATTATCACTAATCTTCATACCATCACTATAGCATTTCTGCTTATACTTATACCTTTGGTGATATGTGCTTATTATTTTACATATTAGTGATATGAGCTTATCTATCTTAAATTTAATCGGATTGCCAAAATCAAAACTATATTTTTATTGTGGTCATTCAATTAAGTTTAATCATTATGATATCACTAAGATTTACGCTATCACCTTAGCACTTATACTTAAACTCAGCATTGTCCTAATGTGCGTTAAACTTATCATACTTGCTACTATGTATATTGCTTTGTTCGTCTAACATGTACATGCAGAAAAGCAACAAGCAAGATCAATATGGACATATGCAATAAAGAAATCATGGTGGGTCAAAGATGACGGATCCCACAAGATTTCTCTGAACCACCCGACGACATTTCCGGAGCCACGCACTCGGGGGTTCCACGGCCCGGTCAGCGGACGGGGGTCGAGGGGGCAGCGCCGCTCGTCGGGGGTTCGGGGGCGAAGCTCCCGAAAGGCATTCAGTTTTCACAAACTGGATATCTTTGGACAGCTGCCGCCAAGGGAAAAAGCCAGCACCTATCAAAGGAAGAAGCCAAGTCATGCCATCATCATTTCAAGACTCTGAAGAAGCCTGCACCTGCTACAGTAAATCTGGAGTCTGTAATGAGTCTTAGGAATAATTGTAAACACAAGAAATGGATGGCAAAATCGAAAGATAGGGTAGAAATTAGCCCAAGATTATTTTCGGATAGAAATCGGCATACCGACGGTATACCGGTCTATACCAACGGTATACCGATTTTGTTCACAGAAAGTTTCTGTCTACAAAATCGACATACCGACGGAATATCGATCTATACCGACGATATACCGATTCAGTAACGTTGAAATTCCAACGGTCTGATTTCGAGCATTTAATGATCCCAACGGCTATATTTCTAGTCGTTGCATTCCAGACCGGTATACTGACGGTATGCCGGTTCGTACCGACGATAAACCGATCGCTAACTAAAAATTTGCCTTTGAGCTCTTTTCAATGCTTTGGTTATAAATAGCCTTGAACCCCTTCATTCAAGGATGATGCCTTGAGCCTAAAAATTTCTAAACCACCAAAGCATATCCACAAACAACTCTACAAAGCTTTCATTTGTCATCCACAAATTGTGTTAGAGTTATTGAGTAGAAAAGTAAGATCTCCATCTTGTTGTATAAGAAGATCAAAACCTATTGTGAAAATTTGAAGTTGGAGAGTCTTCGTATCCAAACTCTCGGTTGAAGTTTGAGAGTCTTCGTATCCAAACTCTCGGTTGAAGTTGGAGAGTCTTCGTATCCAAACTCTCGGTTGAAGTCGGAGAGGCCTTCGGACTAAAGCTCTCGTGTAAGAAGTTGGCGAGTTCTTCGGATCCAAACTCGTGTGTAACTATTTACTCAAATAGTGTATTAAAGCCAGAGAGAGTTCCGGGACTGGAGTGCCCCTTGGGAGGATACCAGGATATATCGTGTGTCGGTATTGTTGTTGCTTCTTCTCTTGCACTTATATTTTTTAAATTGCCCATTAGATTGTTGTAAGTGCTTGATTAGTTAGCTTGATCCTATTCACCCCTCCCCCCCCCCTCTAGGGTTCCTACAATAATCAGTTGCTTATGCGATTGCAGGTGATCACGTAGGCGACGTCTAAGTGCAGCCAACCAGTCCCTCGCCTGAAGCAAAGACTAAGGTGAGTGGCTGACTTCTTTGCCTCGACCCTATGTTTCAGAATCAAATATGAAACACAAAAGCAATACTTGTCGTCATAGTGTAGATGTAATACCCCTATATTTTTATATGATTTTATTTAATTTATTTTATATTTATAGTATTTTTAGGAAATTTATTTATAATTGGAAGTATATAGAAGTGTGATATATATAGGTGTATATATATACAAATTTATATATACATATATGATATATTGCTTAAAAAGATTTGGTGGTAATATATATTTGAGTATATTGAGAGTTAGAATTTTTATGATTTTTATAAACAAATTTTTGGTATTTGTTGATATACATATATAGGTGTATATATATATATATATATATATATACTTTTGTATATGAGTATATAAATAACATATATAAAAGTGTATATAGTAAAAAAAATAGCATCTCAGCCATACTCGCGAGATGAAGCCCATATCACGAGTCGACCCAACTCAAAATCTCGCGCAAGCCTTTCCTAGTCCGAGTAGGAAATAGCAGCAGCGGTAGCATATATATGCTGCTTTTGGCCTCGAGAAACCCTAACACTTCTCATAAATCACAACCATGCGACCTACCCTGCCCCTCCTCGATACCCCGCACAGTCGCTGACCACCGCAGCGCCGCTCACGACGTCGCGAAGACGCCGGACGGAGCAGCCACACGCGCGCCAGGACAGAGCAGCCACAGCGGAAGGCCCAATTTTGAGGTCAGTTTCTCCTTCGTTCTTCAATCATTTTTCGATCTACAAAAACCAGGGTGCAGCCCATAAAACCCTCTAGGATCTACATTAATTAGAATCATGTAGATAACAAGTAAATCGCTCGAAACTTCGAGGCGAAGTTGACAAAAAAAAAACTTCCTTCTGACAGAGTTAGGAACAGTCCATACGTCCATATTGGAAGGCCAATTTTCGTCGATATAAAGACAGTTCTCCAGATATTGTTTGTAACAGTCATAGATGGCATATAGGAGATTAAAAAGGCCTCTGTTAGATTTATTTTTCATTATTTTTACAGGAACTTATTCTTCGTTAAAGTTCAAGAAAAACTATGTTTAAAACTGTGGAAATTTTAGAAACTTTCTTCGAGACGGCATGCGCCCCGAGAAACCGGGCAACATGGTCAAAAATCATATGCATCGAAAGGCACGTATCGATGTTTCCTACGTGTGGCAACTGACGGAACTCGATTTTGTTGCGTGTGCGCGACGAAATCAGTACGTATCCGTCAAGATACCTCTGTATCGACCTTTTACAAACTTGGCCATAACTTCGTGTACAGTCGTCGGTTCGAGACGAAACTTGCGCCAATAGGACTATATCAAAATTCTGGTCATGTGTGCCAAGTTTGGCCCGATTCTGAAAATATCAACCGAAATGCCTATTTGGCGGGCCCGCGACCCGATCCAACGGACGAAAGTGTGCACGACTAGCCGAAATTTAACTTTGGACATACGGTTGGGTTCGTCTCCTCAAACCAGATCCGTAGACATATAGTTTGACGACTTTAGAGACCATAGATACTAGCACGCGTTTCGGTACAAAATAGGTCCAACGGCGGATATCATTTTGATCCGAAATTATGATTTTGCCCATGTTCCAGAATTGGACTTTTGGACATACATTTCCTAGATATATCGTTTACACCAGGAAAGTTCTTGATGTTTGTTTCAGCATCCGGAGCCGTTCGTGGATTTTTGAGATTCATTGCTGACGTACTTGATTGTTGGATTGTCATTCCTGCACCGCCAGGCAAGATACCTTGCCACCTTAATCTGTGATTTACCTTATCTTATTTTTAGTTATTTATATTCAGCATTACTTATCTATTGTTAGTATTTTATCACCGTGCGTCCAAGTCACACTTGGGTGTAGACGACTATATCGGTCGTTTTACTTGTTTTATTTTATTCTCTTGCATTGACTTAGCCTAATGACCACCCATTGATAATGAGATATTGGTATATCTCATACGGCCTTGACACATGCTTTATCACGTGTTGTGAGTCACATGTAGGACACGTACTCGCGTAGTCGGCTGGCCACCGATTCGTCTGAGGCGTGCGACGGATAGGAGTAACTGCCAATAGAATTACATGCTAGTAGACTTGGCGGTTACTAGAGGTTCATATTAGTCATGGAGATGATGATACTAGGAATTGGGTGGAGAGAACAATACCTGACGTATGGGCTTCTATTACACTTTTCCTTGTAACCCGAAAGCTCTGCTAGAGATACGGGTATGATTAACCCCTCAGGTTGGCCACTGACGTTCTTTAACGTTATGCGCTTGGTCACTGGTGTCCAAGAGGGGACTATACCGGATCCTATTATCAGCCAGGACTCATGCGTCGAAGGATTGTATCTCAACTGCTTGTTCACAGTAGAATGGTTAGGAACCCTATTACATGCATTACTTTATTTTTTTATTATATATCACAGTTTATACGGCATGGTGTTTTCTTGTATCTTGTTATGTCCCTCTGAGGACCTGGTTATCTCTCCAGGGTTAGACGATTTTCCGCAGGAGTACGGAGCGGTATTGGATCCCTCCTACATCGATGACGAGGCATCTCCTGTTGATTTTTAGTTTATTTATACATTGAGACATTAGTGGACATCTTATATCTCTTTTCTTTCTATTTTGTGGAGGTTGGACTCCGATCATTTGAGACTATTTTTTATAGCTGTTTGGAGTGGGTATGTCCACCCGGCTCTCTCTTTGATTCACTTATTATTTTGGACTCTTATATCTTCTGTGATGAGCTGTGATGAGATATAGTTATTATATTCTGGCCTATAATTTTTATTATTATTTACAGCTTATGTACGTATACGAGGATTCCATATATTGGAGTATTCTTTATATATGTGTAGCTGACATGTCTACGTACTTGGTCCTAAGTATTTTGGGACGGAGGCGTTACTGTAAAATCAATGAAATTATGGCACGATTCTTCACGAAACACTTGCTATCAAACTACTTTATATGAAAAACTGACGTCTGCTTTCTTATGCGTTATTTACTTAGCATATGCAAACCAAAGGATGAATCGATTAACGTTTATCGCAACGATACGGCTAAAGTGCATAAATGACTAAGTTCAAAGAAAAGGGTTAGTTTCACACCAAAAGAGAAAGTTAAAGGTTCTAGTAAAAAGATAGAATATTTTATGAATCTGCAAAAACGGTCATTGGACAACTTATGCATAAGGCGTAGTTTCTTCGAACGTTGCCTAGGCCAAGAAACCGATTCAGCCCAAGAGAAACTAGTATAGCAAGCACCAGCCATGAATCGGCGTGGGTGATTCGAGAACTTTCGCACAGGGCTTGCTACCCGCCGCGAAAGGGTCGCCGTCTAACCCAACTATAGTCCATGATGGCTTGACATTGCCAGTGACCTTCACACCCCTTAATTTTACTGCTTGAACTAATGCACGTGACACGGGATGATTATGATAACTGCTCAGTGTATACAATTTCATATGCTTGCCTCAAAATATATTAACATGCAAATCAATCAGAAGGGTTAGAAAGATCACAAAATAGCAAGCCAACATGATTTATAAAACTGCTTAAACCAAATGCAAAGCTTGGGTTTAATTAGCTACTCGCCAGTATATGTGATCGCACTGACCCTCGCTCTTTGTAGGTGCCAGGAATCAGGAAGAATGCGCAACTAGCTAGGCGACGTTCGTGCTTTTGAAGCTTCGATCGTGCGTCGAAGACCCCGCCGCTGAACTTTTGAAGACTCTCCGCAAGTCCAAGGAACATGTCTCGGCATCCCTCGCATCCAGGTGGCTGGAATACTTTTGTTATAAATGAGAGATGTATGTATGGAACGGCTATCTCATCGGCACTCCTTTTGTAATCGAGTCATGTTGTAAAGCCCGTGCGGCACGATTATAATAGAGTCTGTAAATGATATCTATTATCAATAAAATAAAAAGTTTTTCTGTCTCAATGTGTTGTTCAATTTGTCTGCGCTCACTCTCTTAGATTTTGTGTTTCGAATTACTTTATGACTATGTCTTGTGCGATCACAAATTAGGTTCACACGGCATCACGTCTGGAGGACGACTATCGATTCTACGGAATCGGAGCGTGACAACAGACATCGGATGGAGGCTCGAGGGGTGTTCGACAGGAGTTAGTAGATCGTCAGAAACTTACTTTAGGAGGTCTTCAAGATAATTTTGTGGTATACTGAGGATTCGGTTCATCAAGACAAAGCGAAGGATGGTGATGAGTCAAAGATTGAGGGTCTGTCGGTCCTATGACAGCTAGTCGGTCTCCAAGTGGGGGTTGTTCTATGGATCTGGTTTTGGTGACGGGTGGTTTGCCAAAGCTTCATGGAGCGACATCGATTTCAGCAGTTCGAAGTCAATGAGGAGGTCAAGGTTTATAGCAAACTTAATCTGAGGCATGTGCATCTCTATTCGCACAGTTTCGAAGGAGCTGTGGATTATGGATGACGTGCACAGTGCATGATGTTTTGCTCGATGATACATGTGTACGGGGGAGCTTCAGTATCGGACAAGAAGGTGGGCCGGTTCACGAGTTCAAATCTTGGGAGAATCATACCGTCTGCTTGGTTAAGCTAATCAAGGGTGAAGAAGCTCGTCGGAACGATAGTATGTTCCGGTGGAAGACGAAAATCGAGAACAGATAACCGAGCACGATGAGGTGGATCGTCAGGGACTTTGGTCTTGGCCGTGTTATTGATGTCGCAGGATCCCATTGGTACAGGAGGTGTTACGCATGGCAGCTAGCGTCGATGTGACGGTCGAGGAGCTGGAGACGAAGGAAGATGAAAGCAGACATCCTCTCATCAGACTGGAGGGGGAGATTGTTGAAGTCAAGTCTGGAATAGGAGTAGTTGTCTTTGGTATAATAGGATTCCTATTCCATTTCTATTTAGGAAATCCTATTACGACCTAGAATATGATTTTCTTATCCTAAATATATGGATTGAGGGTGGAGGCACAAATAATAATAGCAAAATGTGGAGATTCGGTGTTCTCGTCCACAGAAAATCTACAAGAAAGTTCGTGCTATGCTCTTAAGGCTCGTCATCCAAGACAGAAGGAATAGGAGATCTAATCGAGGAGTCGTCACATTCGTTCAGGAAAATTGCTACGGGATTTGGTGAGTGATTTCAATTATAATCTTTCTTTTCTTCTTGAAAGTGGTAACAGGTTGAACCTATTAGGACGAAGGATTTAACATTAATCTTTGTTAATCTTGTAATTTTATCTGAGTTTTATATATTAAGATTTGTCCAGGTGACGTAGTCACCGTCATATACGTTGTCTCTGATCTGTGCTTAGCGTTAGATTAGTTGGTTATCTTAGGTAGGTTGGCAACGTTTCCGCCCGCCAACAAGTGGTATATGAGCCAGGTTACAGGACTGGTTTGGACAACTCTAATTGGTTCGAGATAGATGGTGTTGAACGTTTATGCATATAAACGGATATACGGGCTCTCTTCTCAAGACATAGTTGGAGGCAACTACACGGATTGGCTTCAAATGTAGGTTTGATGCATCCAAGGTGAAGAAAGACGTTGTGGTTGGCACACAATGGTATGGATGAACATGTCGATTTAGTTCTGTGGTCGAATTGATCGAAACGACAATTTATTGGATTCCTGGGTGTTTAGAACGGATCGAAACGACAATATATTGGATCTCCTGGATGTTTGACTGGTGGAAAGGAACAAAGGTATCAGAGGTGCAAAGGCCGTTTGGCTGACGAAAACGAGCAAAAGTAGTAGGAATGCTAAAGTTGTTCGGTTGGCGGTAACGAACAAAGATAGCAGGGGTGCTTAGGTTGTTCGACTAACGGAAACAAGCTAAGGGGTGCAAACGATGGATGAAAAAGTGTATAATTTAGCAGCTTGAGAAAAATATATATAAATCTGTGTACTTGTTGAATAATCCAATTTCTAATTAGTCATGTAATGAATGATTTTTCTAAGGCATATACGAAACCTATTATTATTATTATTTTTAATTGAGTTGCTTTTATGCTCTGCTAGGTATGTTTTGTTTTTGGAAGAAATTGAACATTTGTTCGAAACGTGATTGTGGTTGAAGAGTTCGGCGATTAGGGACAGACAGTGGAGTTTTTTTTTTTTTTTTTATCTTAAATATGTGCAATAGTTATGAATATGATTGGAACGTGCACGATTTCTAGTTTGGTTTATAATGTTGTCTTATAGAGATCCTCCAATACGATTTTATACTTTGGTGCAAGCAATCATCACAAGTCATCTTTGGGACTCTCCCAACTCCCAAGTAAACCACACCGACCTCCGTCGACAAATCCGACGCAATCGACTGCGACGTGGCCAGACATTTTGTTTCAGCCTACACGACTGAAAGTGGATAATAACGAAGCCAACTTTGTCACCAGGCGAAATATGTACGCCACCTGACCATCTATGATCCATCCCTATCTGTCGTGCTGCGGTGAACTCACCGCGTCGAGTAACCACCACCCTTCGATCCCTCTTCTAGAATCTTGCGTAATCTACTCATCTCTATCTTCTTGTTCTTGATAATTTATATACAAATTATTTTACAATATAGCTATTGTCTCTAATTAAGAATGTATGGATTCCATTCATATATATATTACCAAGAATCTTCCTTTGTTCAGTCCATCACCAGAGGAGGGAGGGAGAGGGCAGTATGGACATCTATATTGCCGAAGAATATGTGAACAAACGCCAGGAGCTGAAGCAGCAGAAGAAGCTCCTGATCCAGACGGAGACTAGGCATGGTGAGCCAGCTGAGACCCCGCGCCGAGACCTCAGCGACAATTGCTCTCCTTCTACTCCTTCCCCTTCACCAGCAGCAGCACAGGGAAGAGCATCTTCTTCTCTCTTCGACAATATCTTCGACTGCTACTAGCTAGTGCCAACTCTCAACTGCTTCCTAACGAAGAATAATATACACCATCAGTACTAGTACTGTGCACCTGTGTATCTTTTGGTACAAACACTTTACATGCAAGAACTTGTTCCTGTTTCTTGTTAAGAATTACCGAGTATGTATCGAAGCTTCGTGTATAGATAAATTTGTCTCAGCACTGTCATCATCAACTTCTCTTCTCCTTTTTTTCTGTTGGAATGGGGACTTGGATCCTTTCTTCACAACGGAATTAGTAGAGGAGAGAACTCTGCTACAATCTCAGCAATTCAGACAGGGGCAGGCGGATGGGACGAGAAGAAAAAAAAAATGTCCCTACAACTACAAGTTCTCTTTCGAAAATAGAATCAAATTAAACTCCATGAGCCAGTAGATAAGAGTTCTCTTCGGCAGAAGAGAAAAATCTGAATCCTGTAATGGAGTCGCTACGGAATATAATAAAGCTCATGAAAAAAAAAAAACTCGATAGCATTTAGCTATGAGTAGAGGACCATAAAATCTAGACAGCCTGACATGTATGTTTTAGCTATACAGCATTCGTAATCTCCAATATCGTTTCGTTACTCGGAATAAAATTTTACTAAACTTTTTTTTTTTACAATATGGATAAAAAAATTTACCCAATGAAAATTTCTGTTTATACAATGTAAATTTGTTCATGTTTATGGATTTTTTTACCCAATGAAAATTCCATAGATGACGCGCCACCGGTGGTGGCGCGCGTGGAGAGAATCCCGCACCATGGATTATGGCGCGCTAAGGACGCGCCATGGGTGGTGGCGCGCGCGGCATGAACGCGCCATGGGTGATGGTGCGCGCCTCCCCCCTCCCCCCCTGCTGTCTCCTTGGAGAACCTCCGCTGCCTTGAAGACCCCCCTGCTGCCTTCTTGGAGACCATCCCCTTCTTGGAGACCCCCCTCATTGAAGACCCCCCTCCCTCTTCTTGGAGACCACCCTAACCTCCCTCCCTCTTATTCATATACCCCGTTACTTCTTCCTCTTCACTACCTCTTACTCCTGCCTTCCTCTTCACAGAACATCTTTCCTATTCTTGTTCTTCATCTTCATCTTCATCTTTACATAGTAGCAATCTCTTCAAATTCTAGTAAGTATTTATTTTTTTATATTGAATTTATATTTTCTATTAATATCTATATTACAAATCGTATTTTTGAAAAAATATAACAGATGGCTCAACCGAATGACGGACATATTTCCGGGGGACCGGTTACACAAGTCATAAGACAGGAACGAAAAAATCATATATCTAAGTTGGTTTTTGACGGGCAGATAAATTTAAAAATGGTAACTAACGTTATTATTTATTTATTTTACATAAATATAAGAAATATAGTTCGCTTGTAGCTATAATTATCCTCCCGAGGCTCGAACACGGGAGTATGGAAGTTAGAGGATGCAGAGAGGATATCACAAATGGGAGTTAAATATTGTCCAAAAGGAGTTGTTGTGTTCATTTGGGTTTCAATATCTGGATGAAATTCAAATTTTAGTCCATGATGTGCACCTCATTTTTAGTCTCGCTTAGCGTTGGTAGCCTCAACGCAACACATTTCAGTTGCCAGTTGGTGAAATGACAATCACACTTTGAGATGTTACAAATATTTTAGGATTACCTATTACATGTGAACCTATATATTTTGATACACATTTAAATCCATCTGAAATAATCAAAAATTATCTAGACATTATTGCACCATCGGACTTAGGAGGAAAGAGTTTTGTCAAATTTCATGCTATTATGGGCCAACAATATATCCAAGAACCAGAGAGCTATTTGTGGCCGCATGGTCGGAAGTGGATGCTAGATAGTTTAACTCGCGTAGATTCACTGAGTCTTGGACAAGATTTTGATATGCCTCCATTGCATACATGTATCACAGCCAATTATCCGGATGCCACTGTTTCCCTGAGACATTCACGGCGTAATCCAGAGGACGAGGAGGAAGAGGGCGCTGCTAGAGAGGGTACCAGTCAGCAGTATCATAGAGAGCACGCTGCTGGAGCGGGCACCAACCAGCAGCATCATGGAGAGGGCACCAGCCAGCAGTACCATGGAGAGTACACTAGCCAACACTACGCTCCATAGTACACTAGCCAGCAGTACGCTCCATAGTACACTAGCCAGCAGTACGCTCCATAGTATACTAGCCAGCAGTACGCTCCAGAGTACACTAGCCAACACTACGCTGGAGAAGGCCTCAGTCAGCAGTATGCGGGCATGGGCACTTTCTCAGCCTTTCAACCATATGATCAACGCATAGCGACTCAGCAAATCAATACTGCCGCAGCGTATTCGTTTGATGACATGTCATATTACTCACAGTTGATTACATCCCCGTCAGCCCCGGTGCCTACTCAGGAGGTCGAGAAAGAAAATAGAGACGAAAGAAGAGTGGAAGAGGATGAAAGAAGAGCGGAGGAGACCACAGAACAAAGAAGAGCCCGACTAGGCCTCAGACATGTAGAACGAAGGCATTACAAACGAGTCGCCCACAGATGAAGATGTGTTTGTAATGAAATGAAATTTTAAAAGTTGAATTGCTATCTTAGTTGGTACTACAATTATGGAATGTTTAAAAGTTGACATGAATATTGGTACTACAATATTTTACTATCTTAGTTGACTTGTACTTTACTCTCTTGGTTGACTTGTACATTTGCTTCTGTTGTGTCCCATCAAACCACAATTGTCGCAGCGTAGTTCTCTTGTCGATGATTAACGTGGTTTGATGCAGTTTTTCTTCGGCCTTTCGACTTTGCGCCTGACATCTGGAACTCCAATTTCTCCCTTAACCAAAGCAGCTTGAATGTTGTAAGAAACTGAAATTGGTTCCATCTGTGGCTCGTACACACTTCTTAATGTATCAATAGAAAATGTTATCGGATAATAACCTTCAACATCATGATTGCAATATTGACAAGCAAAACATGCATGTATACATGGTATGTAAGTATGATACCACCTTAAACATGAACAAGATCTTTCATCTAACCGTACAACATAAGTTCTACTCGATGCACGGTCTAATATTTCAAACAAATAACTATCAATTCGTAATATTTGAAGTTGATGTCTCTTGTTGGTAATAGATGTCATAGCCTTCAACATCTTTGGACAATAACTTGTCTCTAAATTTCTAGCGTGGTTTCTGTTTTTGTCATGAAGTGTTATAATCTTGGCTCTAATACCATCGAGAAGTTTAGTTATTGGTTTATCACGTAAGCTCTTAATCCAATTGTTAAACATTCAGCAAGATTAGAAGTGTTAATATCTAATCTAGGACAATGAGCATATGCTGTAATTCAATGTGTAAAATGACGATTTTTATCATTTACACCAACAAGCCAATTGTACATCGTCATGTTCTCATCTTTAATTATTTCAAACAAGTACTGTGCATCTGTTTGATTATACGATCTAGCAAGCGAGTCTAACAGTCGATGAAATTTTTTTCATCACAATAGACTTCATATTCTGCTTAAAATGTTGAATGCAAAAGAAATAAGAAGATTCTGAAAAAATATCTCGCATAGCGTGTATTAATCATTTTTGCTTATCAGATATAAATGAAATTCTACTCCAATCATTAAAATAACTTTCAAATGATATTCTAACAGCATTTAAAAACCAAGACCAAGAATCAGTATTTTTACCTTTGGCAACAGCAAAAACAATAGAATACAATTGATAATTAAGATCATGAGCACAAGCAATAAAAAAATACATTAGTATTTGGATGAAAGAAAAGTGGCATAAGTGCTAATAATAGGTAAACAACCCCTTAAAAATCCATCAATGCACACCTTGAAGCAATAAACATTCTGTCAAATTTGTTGTTTTCGAAAGTCTTAAGGAAACATCTACTACCTAGATTCGACTCCATAATTCTAAAACCATACTCCTCAAGACCAGCATATGCCTCAACATAACAACTATTTATTTCACGTAATGCCATCTCCCGGGCTCTCCATGCTTTAGACTATGTAATATGTATACGATGCTCCCTAAATATATCCTTCACAATTTATGACGCATTATATGATGGATTATCTCTAATTAAATCAACTATTTTTGTCTTAACCCATGCAGCGGTAGCTAGTCGATGACGTTCTGTCGTAAGTCCACTTAAACAAGAATGACGACTTTCTAGTATACTAACTTTAACTGTCTTTTTCCTATGGATTTGGCATATACTCTCCAATAACAATTCTGTTGATCACAAGTATATATAATTCCATGGAAATTATTCATAGTACTAGCTGAACAACTAAAATTATACTGAATTGCTAAACTACTTATAAAACTTCCAAATTTTGAACAACTGTCAAATGTTTGTCCTACAAATAATTCAGAAGTGTTAGAATTATCAATATCATCATCATCTATCTCATAACCAGTATTTTCAATTAAATCATCACTATTTTTATTGTCCTCATCATTATCATCATCATCATCATCATCATCATCATCTAGCAAGGGAGCAATTGTTTGAGAAGAAGAACTAGCACCTGTGTTAACATATTGGTAATTAGAAACAAATTCATCATTAGTCCTATTAGCAAATGATGATACTTGAGTAACATATAAACTAATATACGGTGATTGCGAATTAATCTCAAGAATAAAATTTCATGCTTTTTCACCATCTATCAATAAACATATGGAACCAAAAACAGACTTTAAAATAAATTGTAACTAATAGAAAAACGCGTAGAAATTAAATTGCGTAAATTTTTTAAAGTAATATGGCGATAAGTTATAAAAAATTGGGCGTAAATTTTAATATTATAATCCATGAGAAAGAACAAGTAGTTTGAGAATGTTTAGCTAATAGAGAGTCGCGTTGCAAGGAGTGAAAGCTTGTAAGAGGGAGAGACTAGCTTCCGTGAAGAGATGGAACTTACAAGCTTCAGAGAATTGCTTCTGTGAGAGATGGAGAAAGTATCATGTTTGTGGGGAGAGAAAGTTAAACTTAGCAATAAATAGAAAAAGAAAAGAGACGTTGAAATGTAGCCGTTGGAATATAGACGTTAAAAAATTAGCTGTTGGAAGGGGTCTTCCTGACTCATCTCCCGAACCCCATCCAGTGCGCCATGGGTGATGACTCCTTCACCTGTCGCGCGCCAATGGGCGCTAGCGCGTCCCCCAAGCGCGCCATTGGCACTAGCACATCACCTCCCCCTCCCATCCAGATACTCCAACACGCCATCTTTAATATCGTTCCATTACTCCATATACAAATACCCTAAACTTCTCACTTTTTTTACAATTTAGATATAATTCTTTACCCTATATGAAAATTTCTGATGTATAAATCTACATCAATAGTCAGTTTTGAAAGCTAATTAGACTATTAAATCTTACCACTCATCCCCTCTCTCAAGAATTTCTGAGACTTGCTCTGCTCCTTGTCTGAATATAATAATATTGGTTTAGGCGGGGATTCTATTATTAGATTTTTTTTTTCTGTTTTAGAAGAAGGTAAGATCAAGAGTAGTTCAATTAATTTCAACAACAATCAACATTAATCATGAGGAAATGCAATGTGTAAAAGTGAGTTCGTGTCCTTAACTTTTGTCGGTGACCCAGTGACAACCTTAAGGCTAGCTTTACCCTCTCCATCAACCTCTGCTTGTTCGTCAGAGTTTTGATCTTGATGGCTTTGATGCATTGGTAGAAAATATTTTGGCAAGCTATGAAGAAACAAATTAGAAAGGGAGCTTTTGCTTGATCTTGAGACTTGAATCCCATTCTCTATTTGTGAGATTTTCTTTTTGTAATTTGACAATTGGAACAATATACCTCTTTTCTATATTCACTATTGTTTTCAGTACTACGAACTTTTGTCGGTGACCCAGTGACAAGCTTAAGGCTAGCTTTACCCTCTCCATGAACCTCTGCTTGTTCTTCAGAGTTTTGATATTGATGGCTTTGATGCATGGGTAGAAAATCTTTTGGCAAGCTATGAAGAAACAAATTAGAAAGGGAGCTTTTGCCTGATCTTGAGACTTGAATCCCATTCTCTATTTGTGAGTTTTTTTTTGTTTTTTTTATTTTTGTAATTTGACAATCGGAACAATATACCTCTTTTCTATATTCACTATTGTTTTCAGTACTACGAACTTTTGTCGGTGACCCGGTGACAAGCTTAAGGCTAGCTTTACCCTCTCCATCAACCTCTGTTTTTGGTATTATTCCTCTGGCCATCATATCTTCATCTTGTTCCTTATATAACAGAGTTTGTTGTAAATCTATCGTAATGCCCCCTGATGCCAAGAAAATATGGAAGAATGTATGAATCTGCATGAGATATTGGCCACGGCCACGAAAAATTATCAATATTTCATGCATTGTCCCTATTTGTATTGGTATTACAGACATTACGAGATATTGGCTATAGGAATCCCAATCAAGAAAAGTGTTGGTCTAGCAAGACATAGGTTGCCTAGTATCCTACATGCAAATTCTGGCTAATCCAGATGACAATCTAACGAGTGATGCCAGGATCTGGTCTACCATAATAGTCAAATTCCTGCTTACTACATTACAACTTACAAATGCCTAAATATTGTTATACTTGCACATATGCATCTTTTAATTTAAAGAGAGACCTTTCTCAAGTTGGAAATCTTTAGGCCCTTCTTGCTGGTTCCCGACTAAAGATAATGGAAGCACCTGCTTTGTAGCAGACCCAAAATTTTAGACATTAATTTGACAGTATATGTCAATAATCCTAAAATGGCAATGTCAAGAAGGAATAATCTCAAAAGGCTTACATAGCAGAAAATCTGCTTATGTTCTTCCTTTAGAGCAAAAATGCATATGGTATGGAACCTTAGAAGCTTACTATCACCCAAAAGTACGGAAAATAAGTACACAGCTTCCTGCAGTACCTGGATTCTCATAGCCTCCACTACCTTCAGACATTCTCGCGCCAGACTTTTGCATCACAAATATATTTATTCGTGAGCTCTGCTTCCAGCATGAATGGGTTTCGACTTGCCAGTTCCCTAATTCTTTGTAGTCATGATATCTGAAACTGCAAGCTGAGCTTCCAAATGTTGCATACTAGGCTACCATGGCCCCTTTGCAAATCTACTATGTGCCTCCTTCGATAGTCCTGCTCACTGAGCAAGCCAACTTGAAAACTTACTTGCGGGCTCATGATAATAAATTATGCATTTCCATACTGTTGATAATTTTCCTCCATCCACAAGGCATGGTTACAAGAAGATAGAACAATGATGAGGTTAATGTAAATTCAACTTTTATCTTTTCCCTTCCGCTCGACTCCAGAGCTTTCCTCCCATGGCTTCATAACCCATGATGCTGCTAGCAAATATTCAAAGTGTAATCCTTCCAGTGGACATAGAGTCGAGGGTTCCTACCAGCCTCCCTAGCAAGGCCTAAGCTGTAGAGCGATTGGCCGAGCAGAGTTGCATCATGTAGCTCCACTAAGAGACGAGCAGGCAGGGCACGAAGAAACCAATGAGGCAGTAAACAGGGACAAATTCCAAATTACCTGTTGGCAATCATTGATTTCAACGACTAAGTTCCGAAGAAAGGTATTGGTCTCCCTGTTATGGATCTGTCATGCAACATGAAGCAACCCCAGGCAAAAGCACACCAAGATCAGATGAGGACTATCACCAGATTGGGTTTCAGGGAAGGATGCTTGCATGTGATGAAAGAAGGGAAAGCCTTCAGTCTTGACCATTCTGAGTGTAATCTGGTCGGGTAGCATTGAATAAGATGGTTCATCTCTTTCCTTCAGTGTATCAAAGTCCAGTTTGAGTACTTATTATTCTGACGGAATTACCTGTATCAGTATCCTTGAGGAATCTATTATGAGCACCCCGCCCCCATCCCCCTAACTGGGCAAGTCCATAACATGGTCCATAACAAGACGATCATGAGTCTGAACAGCTACACAAATCTTCAGGATCCTGCCTTCTTGAAGGCTGTTCATTGTCATCAAGATCACAAGCTACTTCTCATCCTTTCTAAGTAGAGTTTGTGAGGAGAAATGTTGGTGTAGGTTTCTCTGACAAGTATTCACCATTTCAGGACTAACAAATTACTAGAACAGGAAGATGGAGAGAGATGACGGCTGTCTCAAAACTTTGAGTCTTGATCTCAACAAGGCAGCAAAATTGCAAGTAGGAGCACAAATTGCCTTTATGTCTCAACACCACAGTAGGGATATACATGTGCCTCTGTCACTCTGTTACTGCTTCATCATTTCCATCTGAACTGTTTCCCTCTGATTTTGATGCCATTCTTCAAACTCGACATATTCACTAAGATTCATCAGAACCTGTATGACCTTGTTGAGAAGATTATAATCATATTCTAGTGTATGCTCTTTACCTTCTACCATAAACTTTGGACTTTCATTCGGTCTATTCCATAAAATCACTCTGCATATAGATAGGGATGTATGTTAATTGCAGAGACAACTGGAAATAAGACAAAAAGTAATAAAAGGCAGTAAAAAGAAGAAGAAAAACGATAGGGCAGGTGCAATTCATCCATGTTAGTGCACTTGCATGTAAAAAACAATCACTAACCAGTAATCAAGTACCTAGCTCCAAACCTGACTCCATATGCAATTTCCTTGCAACAACTAACAGTCATGCCCATGCAGATACATTTCCAATATACAGCATATCGTCGTGCAGTCTTATTGAAGTTTTAGAGCTCCATACATGTTCTAGAGACATAAGACCAGCACAAGCTCCAAGCCTGTTTCAGAGAAACATAAGGCCAACTATCTAACTGCATCCAAGAATCTTTTGTTACCTCAAAGCTGAATGAAGAAGCAGTATGTTAAAGGGAATCTTTACTGTGTTTTGGTCAGCGAGCATTTATCAAGAAAATATTTTCCTAGAAAGTAAAGTTCATCGGCAGATTGGAGAAGTCAAAGGAATGACTCCACCTATATATCAGAACTAAAAGAGAGAGACATCGGTTTTCTACCTGAAAGAATTAACGTAAACCTAACTTACAAAACAGCAGGATCTCCAGTATGACTGATAGCCCAGTTTAATAACCCCAGATTTTGTAAGAACTTTGTTGATCATACAGCTGATACTTTGGGGTCAAATTCTCTCTTGTTCTATCTGGCTGCCGCCATGTATTTCTTCAGCATAATGTGTAGCATATATGAATCCTTCTACGAAAGCACATACTGATGAACAGAATTTCTTGCTGCATCACATTTGTAAACAATCTCATATACAGGAACAAGCATATTTGAACATATTAGCTCTCAGAAGAGTCCACTTGGCCCCAAAGCATTTCTGCATAAATTTTCTCCTCCTCTTTCTCTTCAGCCATATAGTCAGACACCTCAATAACTTCCTCTTCTTCATCCAGGATTTCTTCATCGGCCTCTTCATTAGGGAAATTTGGTAAAGAGATTTCTGTCTGCAGAACTGCAGCTTCAGCCAAGGCGTGCCGCATGGCCAGAGCTGTTGCAGGCCTATCACTGAGTTGGTATTTTGGTGCAGGCATGAGAAATGGCAGGGGAATATTATCTAGACAATTTTCATCAGTTCCCTTTGGTGTATCCGAAGGGGGGGCAACGAAAACCACACCAAGCTCATAATTACATACACGCAATCTTGGACCTAACGCATTTGCTTCAGCTGAAGGTGGAGTAATTTGACCCCAAGCAGCTGGACTGAAATTGTGGGATCCACAATATATCCAACCAAATGGGGGAATGCCTATTTTCTTCGACTGGAAGCGTCTACGGGCTACCTGCAGTGTGTACCATTTCAGCCAAAGTTTGGTATTGAACAGTTCAAACACACAGAGAAACACCAGGGCTGATTCATCACTTAGACAAGATTGTACCTTGACATGCATTGGGTATCCTAGTCTGTCATCTGGATGAGGAATGGCATCGTGGAATATACAGGCTGGCTTCAACCTCAGCCATGTTTTCTGTAATAAAACAACAAACCTATGGTTAGGGCAAGTGACATAAATATACAAAAACAAAGAACCATCAGTTGAAAATATCTCGCACCACTGGAAACTGATGGAAAAAAGTAAACTGAATAAATGTATGGAGGAATTGGCAGATCAAACATTGATCCTAAATTTAATCTACAGTGTATCATTATTAGTGTAGGTTACCGATATCTGCCGCTAGCGACCTAATATTATTCAATGATGAGCAGAATAAATTACAAAAAGATAACGTAAAGATAAGGACAAGCAAATTAATAATTTGTTTTATGCACATCACAAGAACTGTGATAAAACAAAAACAAAAAAACATTGTAGAGTACGAAATAACTGTAAACTTTCATTCTTACTGCCCGTGGTTAAGAAATAAAACAATAATAACTTGAGTCCAAAAGAGTGAAAATTCACATTCATTTAGGTAATATTGTAATTCAATTCCTAGCTAATAATTGTGAGGTGCCTCAAAAGGATATCATCCTACTGCTGATCAACTGACCATTAACAGAGCAAACGAACAAGTAATGACAAATGATTACAATATGAAGTTACCTCTGACAGGGCAAGTAAGCGTCGACAAGCCTGAATACCTAGATTACCATTCTTCACTCTCTCGATAGTTGGATATAAGATCCTTATTGATGGATTCCGCGACTCATGACTAATGGTCCAGCATCCCCACTGCAAAAGATTCAGTTAAATAAATGAGAATAAGCATTAAATAGGAATTCAACAGAAAAGAAGGGCCGATTGAAGATAAATAACCTTTACCTCTGGATCAGATTCTTGAGAATCTGATGACTGAGATGACCTTTTCCCAGCAGCCGATGAGAAGGCAGCAATAAATTGTGGGCTGACCGAACTTCCAATAGAGGATGAACCTTTGTATATGACAAACAGCTAGTAAGACGGCTTATTATTTCAGCCAAGTTTAACTCAGTATTTACTAAAGGGATCTACTTAGAAGTTCTCACCATATACAAAATCAGTCTCTAGCGATTCAGGCCACTTATATGGAGACAACACCTAATTCAAAACCAACAGACATGAGCAGGTGAGCTAGATTGAATGCTGGTTAAATTATCATCCTTTTGCATAGCTCAGGGAGATTATTATTAACTGTCAGATATGCAAAATACGATCGGTTGGCTACAAAACCATGTGGTGATAAGAAAGGGGATGAGGGAGAAGAGGAAAAGTGACACTTGGCTAAAATACATCTTTGAATCTTCTCAAAATTCCACTTGTATACAAGGTAAGGACATTTAGTAAGTAATATGAGAAAGCTCTATAGATTTAGTAATCAAATTTTATGATCAGCTGTCAACCTGACATAAGATAAATTTGCAGGTAGGAAGACAAAGAACCTGTCAAAATTCACCTCCATAAGAAATCAAAGAACCAAATTAAGGAAAAGTACAAAAGAACAGTGTGATACACAGAGATGAACTAATTTTATATAAAGGATTGTTCGCCAACTAGTTAAATATATTATGATTGAAAGTTTTTTTATTAACAGAATCTGACTATGACAGTTTCAGACTTATTCAAATGAATTCAAACAGCCCTTCTAACTCTCCTAACTTTTGGACACTCCCCCTCAAGTTGGTGTATGGATATCTATCATGCCCAACTTGCTAGTTAAATGTCCAAAGGTAGGTCGTTGTAGTCCTTTAGTTAAAATGTCTGCAATTTGCTGAGTAGTTGGTACAAATGGTAAACATTCAATCTTCTCTTTAATAAAATGTCGATCAATTTCCATATGCTTCGTCATGCTGAACTGGGTTGTTTGCAATGTTGATTGCCGCTTTATTATCATAGTTTATAGATACATAGGAATCTCAGTTGGTATCTTCAGTTCTTCTAATATTCGTAGAATTTCACAAACCCCAAGAGCCATTGCTCTGAATTCGGCTTCAAACGCTGCTTCTGGCTACAACACTTTGTTTTTTACTTCGCCAAGTTACAACATTACCCCAAACAAAGGTACAATATCTACAAGTGGATCTTCTGTCAGTTGCCCAATCTGCATAAGTGTAGACTTCAATATCTCGATGCTCATTTTTCTTAAAATAATAAACATTTTCCAGGAGTCTTTTTAAGTACCTCAAAATCTTGTACAGAACGCCAAGGTGTTCTTCATATGGAGAATGTATGAACTGACTTACCACACTAACAACAAAAGCAATGTCAAGACGAGTATGAGCCAAGTAAATTAACTTTACTACCAGCTTTCGCTATCTAGTAGTATCAAGTGGAACACCTTCCTTTTGTCTCTCCAATCTTTACATTAGGATCCATATGAGTCTGAAGGTTTGCATCCACTCATTTCTGTCTCCAACAAATCTAGTCTATATTTTCTTTGAGATAGAACAATTCCTTCTTAGAACAAGCAATTTTCATTCCAAAAATATCTTAAAGCTCCAAGATCTTTAATTTCAAATTCAAATGATAGGTGTGCTTTTAATTTAGCCATTTATCCAAGTCATCTCCTGTAAGAATAATATTTACTATGAATACTGAGATTCTTCCTTCAATCGATCGTCTGATGAACATAGTGTGGTCTGTTTGCCCCTGATGATAGCCATGTTTCTTCACCGGATGAGTAAACTTCTCAAACCAAGCCCTTGGAGACTGCTTAAGTCCATACAAGGATTTCTTCAGTTTACAAACATTATATCCGAATTTTTCTCCGAAGCCTGGTGGAGAATCCATGTAAACTTCTTCATCAAGACCTCCATTCAGGAATAGGTTCTTGACATCCAGGTGTTGTAGAGGCCATTCTAAGTTCACAGCTATTGATAACATAACTCTTTAGTCAGCTTTGCCACAGGTGCAAAAGTCTCTGAATAATCAATCTCATGCGTCCAAGTATAGCCTTTAGCCACCAACCTAGCTTTGTACCTCTGTAATGAACCATCAGAATTGTATTTAATAGTGAAAATCCACTTACATCCAATAGTTGATTTTCCTTCAGGTAAAGTCATGACTTTCCATGTCCTGTTTTTTTTTCCAGCACATCGATCTCTTCAAGCACTGCTTTCCTCCACTCAGGAACATTTAGAGCTTCATGCACACTTTTGGGAACTTCCACACTCGGAAGTAGAGATATAAAGGGCGCAAAAGATGGAGACAAACACTTATTAGACACAAAGTTAGACATAGGATATTTGGTCCAAGACCTAACACCCTTTCGATGAGATGTAGAAATATTTTGATTATCAAGAGACTCATAGTTTTAAAAGGCGAAAGGCGCACCAAGACGCAAAGGTTCCTGGAGCCTGAGGCACTAGGCGCAAGGCTCAAGGCGCGCCTTTTGAAAGCTAGACGCACTTTTTTTCTTTATATGTAAAAAATATCTACATTTAAAAACTTAGCTACATAGAAGTCCAAATTCCTTGAAAATATCACTAATTATAGGCACAAAATTATTCTTTATATATATATATATATATATATATATATATATATATAAAAGTCCATTAGATATAAATAACCCAAACTATATACATATAATATACAAACCACATATATATAAGCCTTTAAATATAGAAGTACATTCCAATTTAGAAAACAATCTAAAACCCACAATAATATTAATGACAATAATTTCTATACTTTCCAATAAAGCCCATAAACTATTTAACATGTAAATAGAAGGTTGGAATATATATATATATATATATATATATATATATATATATATATATATATATATATATATATATATATTAAAGTAACTTTATGCCTAGGCGCGCCTTGTTGAGCGCCTGGAGCCTGCGCCTTTCTACACTAGGCGCGCGCTTTTTTAAGGTGGTGCGTCTGGCTTGTTCCTAGGCGCTGTTCCTGCGCATCGCTGCGCCTTGCGCCTAGGCGCGCTTTTTAATTCAATGAAGAGACTCAACTGGACAAGAATAATTTTTACCTAATAGTTCTGAATTTGAATTCAGAGAGAACTCATGGCAGTATTGCAAAGTAGTATCCTCTCTTCCTTAATTTCTATTCCTCTTTGAGAAGACAATGAGCTCTTGAGTATTTTCAATATGTATTTGTCACTCCTTGTTCCCAACATCCGTATTTATACGAGTATTTACTTCTGTATTATGTATCCTTGTATTTTCGTTTATACACTATCAATACGGTATCATGTACTTGTATCACTAGTACATGTATCCGATATCGGACCTATGTATCTTTATATTTGGTTTCCTGTGAGAGACTCGAAAGCCCTACGGACAGATAGTCCGTAAGGAAATCAACAGATTTAAAACTGATTAACCAACTTATGTAACTGGATTTGGATTTATGTTTTTGAAAAGATAATTATATGTGAGACTATCCCAGACCCTTAGTCAAACCATTAGCATTGTCATAGACCAATACTAGGGCATGTAGTGTACATAGACCGGTGTACCCAAGAATTCCTCAAAACAGGAAATCTTTCATTTGAGCAGTGTACCCCTGATATACCACCAGTATACGGCATGTCTGCAACAGGCACAGTCAGCAACTGCTTTATTGACCATTGGTCACTTGGTTTACATAAGGAAGGTGAGGATTGGCTGAGGGTTTGGATCCATGAGGTGGCATACATCTAATGGATCCAACTCATTATCCATCTTCTCTCTCTTCCTTTATATTCTCTCTTTCTTGCTCTCTTTCCCTTTTTCCACTTTCTGAAAAAACCATTGTAGCTTCTTCTCCTTCTTCTTCCTAGGAGAAGAACCATAGCTGGAAGCAGACCTTGAAGTCAAGGTTGTGGTCTCTAGACCCACCTAGGTTGTGGACTTGAAGACTTAGGGCTAGGGGCATTTGGATTGAGTCAAGTACATTTTGTACTTGTGAATAAACTTGAATTTTCATGAGCTTTTCTTGAATGAACTGTTGTAACTTAATTTGTGCCATTCATTTCAGTTTTCTCACATTATGGGATGAATATTTGGTGTTGGATATGAGCTTTAGTTGTGTTTATGTATTGGGTTTGGATTTGGGGATAACTCCTAGACCAAGAGAGGAAACCATGGATTTAGATACGAAACTTGGATTTTGATCTCTTCTACAAGTCCCAATTAGCTGTAGGAACCCTCCTTTAGCTTCCGTAGTTGACTGGAAATAATTTGGTGAAGATTGGGACCCATTTGGACCCCGAAAACCTCACAGCCCGGCCTCTTATAAGAACTGTATCAGTGTAGGCGGTATATCATCAGTATACCGTTCATGCAGCATATCCTTCCAACAGGTCGAGTACATGTTCTCATGCAGAACAGTGTGCCGATAATATATAGCCGATATACCGCTGGCATGCTGATTTTTAGGATAATTTCTGGTTTCCTGTGTTATTTCATTGCGCGGACATTTAGCCTTCTCCAAAACATTCCCTAGTGACTTCACAATGTCCCTTAGTTCCGGTATCCGAAAAGTGTATAATTTCGGAGGCTTCGCCCCCGAATCCCAACAAAAGGGCGTTGCCCCCTAGTGAGCTTTAGTTGTGTTTATGTATGACTTGATATTGTGATAGCTTTCCATTTTATATTGCTAGCTTCGTGATCATTTTGAAGAGCGTCGGGGACGTCTTACTGTTTATCTTTCTATATTAGTGCTTCTTGTTTGACTGATCGGGACAGTACATCCTGCGAGACCATAGGAGACTTGTATTGTAGTATATATATCTCCTTTCTAGGTACAGTCGTGACCATATTATGGGATAACTGACATATACCGTAGTACGTAGATGGTCGAGGCATAAGCTCATTCTCCATATTTCGGTACTGGGGCATGACATTATTTTTTCTTGAGTTTTATCATGTGATGGCATCAAGGTATACTTGCATATTTAATATTTAAAACGCACGTTAAAGAATTCATTTGATCATTTATTTCGAGTAAACCTTTGTTTTATGGATCCAAAGTGTAATTTTGGTGGTTGTTTAACTCACGGATTAAACATATATTTTCATTAGCCCTTATTATAAAAATACCTGAGTTATCATGCATCACTTGTTTGTCATCCAAACCATATTCATCGCTTAAACCATAGCACTTTTGCCTAAGTCTAGATTTCCTGCATTTACGTCTTTGCGTGATTCTAAAGCCAAGTTTCTTGCACTTTGTAAATCCAGTAAGTTGCTAAAAATTAACTGTCATCTTCACTATCCGTATTCTCCCCCTGAAGATGAGAATCACAAAATAGTTTATCTTCAAAAAAGATCCATTAAAATAAATACCGTTTTGAAATGGGGTCAAAACATTTATATCCCTGTTTTGCTGGAGAGTATCCAACAAACACACATTTTCTAGCCCTAGGATCTAATTTCATAATGTATCCGTGAAGATGGAAATGACATCTTAAACATTTTAAATGGAGTTTGAAACTTTAACACTTTTGTGGGCAATCTATTAATTAAATAAATAGTCGTAAGAAAACTTCACCCCATAAATAGCTAAGAACATTCAATGAAAATAGCAACTAGCAACCTCTAGAAGATGCCTATTCTTTCTTTATATCACTCCATTTGTTGTGGTGTGTCATTAAAAGAACTTTGATATATTATACCATTTTCAACCAAATATTTTCCTAAAACCATATTAAAGTACTCTTTCCCATTTTGTTGTGGTATGGCATTACAAGAACTTTGATTTATTATAACCATTTTATGGAACTCTTTAAACACTTTATCCGAACCGTCTATAGTAGCTCCGGGTCTATGAAAATTGTCATCAGGAAAATATGCCACCAGTCAACCAAAGGAAGAAGCCAAGCTATCAAGACATCATGCTCGATGTAATATTTATTTATTTTCCTGTCTCTAGGATTAATGTAACTCAATAGGTAACGGAAAATGAAAGTTAAACCAAAACTCAGCCAAAATATCCAATTCCTAACTTTTTCTATCAGAACAGTATACCACCGGCAGAATGTGGGAACAATATTTGCAATCCAGCAAGTCAAGGATCTCAGAAAATTGATGCGGCAATATACCGTCTGGGTACTTTTTGTTCAACAATTATTGCTGCAACGACTATAAAACTAATCGTTTTGTAGATACCAACGGTATACCGCATGCATAGTAACGGCTCTATTTCTAGAGGTTGTTTTATGTGCTATAAAAAGAAGTCTTTTACCCTCTTTTGTTTCTACTTCTTTGGGCCTCAAATTTTCTACCATATACAAACATGACCACATATACAAGAGATTTCATTTGCCAAAGCTATTTGAGATAAAGTTTTATTGAGTTATAAAGTGAGATCTTTAAATTGTTGTGAAGAGATCAAAACCAGTTCTTGTAAGATAATGAAGTCTGCAAGCCTTCACATCAAAGTTTGTACAGAAGTCGACGAGTCCTTCGAATCAAAGCTCGGGTGTAAGAAGTCAACGAGGCCTTCGGATCAAAGCGCAAGTGTAACTATTTCTAATTGTGGATTAAAGCCGAAGAGTTCCAAGACTGGAGTACTTCACGGAGGATACTAGGATACATCATATGTCAGCATTCTTGCCACTTTCTTGCACGCATTCTTACTTGTGCTTAATTATTCGTTAAGGACTTGGTCGAGGTCACTCATAACAACAACCTCGCATTCTACCAAGTTTGCTCACAATTTGGACTATGTATTACCATGCCCACATCGCTCCAGCTGATTCTAAAACAACCGCCACCACCACCTTGGACGATCATCTCCTCCATTTTCATACAACAGTAGTGTCATGCCTTCACAGTCGCTTAGTCCAATTATGCCGGACTATCAACATCTAGTAACACCAACTCCATACATGGGTCATGACCAGGTTCAAATGAGTAATGGCTCAAGTTTGTGCATCTCTCACTTGGGCTTCTCTTCCAAACCACTTTATCTAAATAACATTCCTCATCTCCCCTCATTTGCTCGTAACCTTCTCTCGGTTCATCAATACTCCAAGGATAATAATGCCGTTCTTGAATGTCACCCTCATTCTTGTTTAGTTAAGGAACAGCCTAGGGGGAATGAATGGCTACACAAACACCTAAATGATGGCTTTATCAGCTTCTTCCATATAAAGCATCTCCTATAGTTGCTCTTGTCAGTAAATAGGTGCATGCCTTCTTCAACATGGCATGGTCGACTTGGTTATTCAGCACTGGTTACATAAATTATCGCGAGACATAGTCTTCCAGCAATGCACAATTCCTCCACTCTAGTTTCTTCGGCTTGTCATCAAGCCAAAAATCATAAATTTCCTCTTGTTTCTACTCTCACTAGTTCGAGTACTCCTTTAGATTTAATTCTCCGATGCCGGGGCACAGCTAGTGTCGAGTTTGTTTCCAATTCTAGATATTATGTTTTTATTTATGGATGATTTTAGTAAATTCACATGGTTATTTCCTATTGCTTAAAAGCTTGACGTTATTGATGTTTTTATTCGCTTCTAATGCTTTCATTCGGATTGGGGCTGTGAGTATAGTTATCTATCTCGTCATCTTAAATATGAAGGCATTATACATCGTCTCTCTTGTCCTCATACAAGTAAAACGGTGATGTCGAGCAAAAACCAGTGTTCTAAAAAACGGCCAAGGAGGCGTCTGGTGTCCGCCTGATACCTGCCTAGGCGTCCACCTAGGCCTCCCCGACTATGCATGTTTTGGGACTTTATGGACTTTTTTTGCAATTTTCAGTATATTTTTTGCGGGTTTTTTTGAACCACAGCCGCCTAGGTGGACTAGGCGCTAGGTGTCTGGTGCCCGCCCGACTAGCGCCTAGCGCTTTTTACAACCTTGGCAAAAACCTCATCACGTTGTTGAGAGTCTTGAGGCTGCACTTGCTAAGGGTCTGTTTGGTTCGGCTAATAAAAGCCGGAACTCCAAAATTTGGAGCTACTATGCTCTCTCCCCGGAAGTGAATGATTTGATGGGTGCAGTTCCACACACCCCCATTTTTGCTTCTTTTGACTTCCGAATTTTTTTTGAAGAAGTCGGTAAAGAACTCCAACCGTTCTCCCAAAAAAATTAATAATAATAAGGTTTATATTATAAATAATAATAATAATAATATCATTATTATTATTATTATTAAAAAAGTTGTAATAAATAAGTTGTAATAATCATAATAATATTACTAATTTGGAATAATAAAATAATAATATAATATATTATATTATTATTATTATTTAATCCATAAAAAGATAATGAATATTTTTGGTTGGAGGTAACATCACCATATTCAAAAGTGAAAAATCATATCACTTCTCAACTACCACTACAACAACTATCCAAACGTAGTAACTATAAAAAGTTATACTTTCCAACTCACTTCCAATAACCATCCAAACAAAAAAACTCATAAAATATGCGTACGCATGACGCACATACGCAATGCATACGCAAACTCTCCACTTCCATTTTTTACTTCTTTCTACTTTCGCGAACCAAACAGCCCCTTATGGAGGCAGGGTACATCCCACACTCATACTAGGATGAGACCGTTGTTGAGACTGCACTTGCTCTTATGGAGGCAGGGTACATCCCACACTCAGACTGCACTTGCTCAATGGACTTCCCATCCATGTTATACAAATAAAAGTCTCTTCTTGAAAAAGTTGTATTGTCTATAACCCCATTATAATTTCCTTTGTGTTATTGGGTATGCATGCTATCTTTGGCTTCGTCCATACAGTAAGCACAAATTTGATTGCCGTTCTAAACTTTGAAGCTTTCTTGGTTATAGTGGAGTTCATAAGGGTTATCTATGCCTTCACCTTCTTATTGGTCGTATTTATGTTGCTCGATATGTGGTGTTTGATGAATCGCGCTTTCCCTTTGCCGAATACAGGATTCACACAACCTCCTCTAAAGACGAATAGATGCTCAGACTGGAGTTTAGCTCCCTAGGGCTGATCTGCTTGCAATCGTCCTCTGCCTGAACTTTCTTGACAATCCATTGATCCGATACCCATGCTATATGGACAACCTCAAGCGAGCGTCAATCAATGCCGGTTGACTTGTCTCAGAACGAAACATTTAGCCAGAACTGACCCAACAAACAGATACAACAACAGCCTATCCAGAACGCATAATCAGTAGCAATGCCTCTGCCTCCACATCCTCATTCACTCCATCCATCAGACTCATTGCTGAAATCTATGACCTGGTCCTACTCGGACTCACACGATGGTGACTAGTTCCCAGGATGGTACTAGAGTCGCTAGCACTTTCATTACAACGAAGCACACATTGCCTGCTAGTGTCATCTTTCCGCCAACAGAGACGACATACATTTGTCCAGGCAGTTAAGGACCCAACATAGCGAGCTGCCATGGCTACCGAGTTTGATGCTCTTCTCCACAACAGGGGACAGTCCTTGGTCCTACGATGCTCAATAATATATATCTTGGGATGCAAGTGGATTTTCAAGTTAAAATACAATCCTGACAGCTCCATCGAACAGCACGTCTTGTGGCTAAAGGATTTCCACAACAGCCGGGTGTGGACTTTACCAATACACTTAGTCCTGTCATTAAGATAACCACTGCCAGGCTTTTCTGTCTATTGTTACATCTTCATAATGGCAAATTCGCCAACTTGACATATCAAACGCCTTCCTTCATGGCCACCTTGAGGAAACAGTGTACATAGACCAAGCACCAGGTTTCTCTCATCCGCAGTTTCCACACCATGTTTGTCGGTTTCACCGATATCTCTATGGGCTACGACAGGCTCCACGGACTTGGTTCAGGGAATCAGGAGATTGAGCACCCGCCTAGTTGAGTTGGGATTTTTCAGTTCAAAAACTTTGTTCCTTCAACGATCCACATTCAGTGATCTTTATCCTTGTATACGCCGCCGATTTTCTTATCACCGGAGATGACCCAGAGGGTCCAGTTTGATCAGTTCCTTGCAAGAGGAATTCGCCATTCGAGACATGGGTGTTGCACACTACTTTCTAGGTACCGAAATCCACTCCCACCCAGTCAGGTGCCTTCTTTCCTAGTCAAAGTACATTATAGATCTCCTTAAACGAAGCGGCATGGATGGTGATCGCCCTATCTCGACTCACATCGATGGCTGCTCCCTAGATCGTCGCTCCACCAGCAATTATGCTATTTTCTTAATGAAATCTAGTCTCCTGGAATTCCAAAGGCAATCAATTGTCGCTCCATCAAGTACGGAAGCTGAATACAAATATGTTGCCAATGCTACTGCAAAAAATAATTTGACTAGAATCCTTAATGTCTAAGCTCGGACTTGTCACCAACTCCTTGCCCATTCTATGGTGTGATAATATTGGAACAACATATATCACGGAAAATCCGGTTGATCAGCACGCATGCACGAAACATGTTGAAATTGATTTCCACTTTGTTCGGGAACGTGTCTCTACTCAGGCATTAAGTGTATCGTTCATCTCTACGTGAGATCAAGTAGCCGATGTTCTCACAAACGCTCTCTCCAGACAACGGTTTGTCCTACTTCAGTCCAAGCTCAACATTGATAAGCCGCTGCTAAGCTTGAAGGGGGCGTATTGATGATAGTCCTATAACCAAAAAGCAACCACCAGACCAAAGTGCAACCATCGGATTAGGGGCAATCAGATCCTCATCATCATCATCTTCCATAACTAATTATGGTTGTAACCCTCTAACAATAGCATATTCTGGTTATATCTATAGGATATGTATGTAACTATCTAAATTCTAGATACTTATATAAACAAGAGAGACATGTACAACAAAGACAGACTCGAAAACATTTCACCTACATTTTCATTCTTTAAGTACCACCAACACCCATCCTTCACTCTTAGTCTCTTACAAACCTGACAACCATACGAACTTTCTTTTCCCCTTCTCTCTTCTTAGAATCAGCAAAAACAAAATCGACCTCAATCGCCATTATTATCCACAATGGATCAATGTCTACATATTGGATCATTGTTGAACCTTAGATCTTGGACACAAAGGCTTCGAACCAGGTTGCTTTGATCTCATACACAAAGGCTTCGAACCAGAGGGATCAACTTCCAGAATTTGATTTGGCACGTTTTGATTGTGTGGATATGCTCACCAATAATCAGGAAAACCCTAATCTTACTTGGTTATTCTATTGCAATGTTTTGGACTACATTGATATCTACTTCACTTTAGGCAGTTGCATGAGCATCTTTTCTAGGATTATTGCATTAGCTTCCTCTACTGTGATCATCTGTATCATTCCATCTAAGTTTCCCTTCAGCCTTGTGCTGTGTCATTAATCAAACAGAATGGAAAGAGGCCATGATGTAAGAAAACTGGGTATAACTACCAGATTTTATTAGCATGCGAATCCAACAAATGTTATCCACGCTTAAAGATATTAACAGCGAATGACAACAGATAATATGGGGAAAAAAGAACATGCAAACTTTATAAACTAAAGAAGCTACTACCTCTTGTAAGCGCCAAAGACCAAGTCGCCTTTGTATTGAAGCCAGAAGTGAGCACAAAGGAGCAATATCCTCAGACCGTATCATGCTTGATATTTCAGAAAATTTTGGCCCCTACATGACATTATTGCCGTACTTGTTATATGGAGATCAAGAATTTCTATGAAGAGAAATTGGAAAAGAAGAAGAAGAAGATAAACAGCTTTGACATAACAATATCAATAAACTCCATGCCTGTGAGACATTCAAAAGTAGTGGTACTTTAGAATTGCTTCCACTCAACACAGCTTCTAAGGTTTCTTTAGGACAAATGATTGCAGAAAAATCAAAAAACCCGATATCACTGAGAGGGGATACCCATTTTGCAACATCTCTAGGCAGAAAACCAAGTTGCACGCCATCTGGTCCTAGAAAGACATTGACATCAGTTGAAACTATCAAGTAACAGAAATATTATGCTATAGCGGAATCTGAAAAAGGAAAGCAGTTGTATGAGGGGCTATGATCCTAATTCTTAGACCAAAGAATTAACATCAGTCTATCGCATCTACTTTATTCATAAACAAGCATAACGGGCAAGTGTAGTGAGAAATAGTTTATTAATGCGACAGTAAGAAAGGTTATGTTTTCGTGATTATACCATCTAAGGAGTTTGAAATCTAGGTAAGGAGTTTAAGAGTACCAAGCACTTATAAAAATAAGGAACATGATATCATCTATGTTGTTAGTATCTTACGATGTGACAATATACATTTTTTGTAACATATCAGCTGATTAGATACGATACATATAGGCTGATAGGTAGTTTCTGGTTTTTTACTTGAGTCATGTAATTTATACTTAAGAATATGATTCTGGAACTAGATAGACTTGAAAGTATTTAACAAATAAAAAAATTATAAGAAAATTATATATGGATTTAGAAATATAGACCTAAATTCCTAGTTACTGTATGATATGATACACGATAGGATACATAAACAAGCATATCGATACATGGTATGCTATGCGAGTTGAAAACCTAGGATATCAGGTGATTGAAGAGTAATACACATTATTGCATTACTTCTTACAGCAAATGATATAGTGAAAGCATGAGTTTCTTGTACTTGATAATAGTTTATGGATAAGAGGTAAAACATATCATATCCATTACTTTTGTGAGCCTTTTGGATATATAATTCGTCTCTCTCAGTTATATAGCTAATGACTATATCTTTAAATGTATCACTATGTAAGTGTGATAAGAATAATCGTTAAACTATTTGTATATATTATATAGGTCATGTAACAAATATGTACATATAGGCTATCGAGCAAGGATATAAAGTAACCTCATCAAATATGGAAAATCTGCTCTCATACGTTAATAAAGACCTAGTTCTGTAAATATGAAAAGGGGTGTCACTATCAAAAAATAATGATTATAGAACATATGCATTTTTATCATACCTCCATCAGAGAAGCCATCGAAGTCGGTAACAAAAACGCTCACAGCATTAGCATCCGCTGGTATATTAAAGTTTCTTTTCAAGATCACTTCTAAAGTTCCACCTTTTTCTTGATAAGTTCCAAGAACTGAAGCCAGGATCCTTAATTGTGCACCATTAAAATCAGATGCACCATGAAAACGATGGCTCAAACCCACTACTGATGCTTGAACTGAACCAAGAAATTTGACAGCAGCATACTCTGAATGCACGATATTTTTAGCCTGTATCAAGATCGGGTCTGAAGTGTCTTGTAACAATACTTTATCAAGTAAGCACTTGAAGTTAAGATTAAATGGACATACAACTACTTACAGATAGGAAGTGGTAAGTTTTGGCATAACAAGAACTCTGTACGTGCATCCCAGGTATTGAAGCGACCAAATGGCATGTAGCACTTCCAAAATCATACTTTGCCAACTCTGTAATCCAGTGTGCTTGGCTTGGTACGTCACTGATAAGATATGCAATAAAGCCAGCTAGATGTGCTGCAAAATCAGATTTTGAATCTTCAACTGTACAAAAATAGGATGAGTAATCCGGAGCTTCTCTAGAAGGAAAATCTTGCCACCAAACCGTATTTGTTATTTGGTTCCACTGCAAAATAAGAAGAAATCAAATTAAGTAGACTCGTTGGCATTGAACAATAGATGACCATGATAAGATGTCCTGAACTATGACATCTTTTTAGTATATTGAAAAGTTGCAAGCATTGTAAACCAATAAAATTAGATGTAACAAGACGCTACACTATGCATGACCTGCTAAGAAAACTAATAAGTACAACATGCGCCAGTTAAGTGGTCACCTGCTTTGAAACCAGATTTGCCGAAGTCACAACTACACGAACACTATCCTTCCTTTGCAGGACTATCAGCTTTGGATGGTGGCATGCGACACCTTGCTTCTTGCGATCTTTTCCAAAGGCAATAACTTCAGGAAATGGGGGATAACTACAAGGTCAAAGCATTTTAAAGGACATTACTTACTCATGGAATGCCACTATCTAAACTAAATAGTATCTAAACTACACAATAGACATAGACGTTAAGATTAATATACATACACCAGCAGCAAATTTGGATAATTCACAAAAGGTGCTGAGGTTCTGCTATCACGGCTGGCACTCCAACACCTTTCAGCATTATGGCACGCTATGGTTATTGGAAGATGATTTGGTAACTGGCAATATGACAAGAACCTGTAGTGCAATCCAACCCTTAAGACAAAAAGACGACAACAACTTCAATAACCATGTGAATCCACATACCAAGAAACGTCGCTAGTGAAGGTCGCGATGAAAACACGGACGAGGCTTTGGACAGGGTGGAGAAGCTCCGGCAACGTAATTCCCTTACTAGGATCCTTCGAACCAGGACCCATAAATTCAAGGCGATTGAGAAAAATAGTCTTCCCATCGGAATAGCGACCCAACCCCCCATCCTCCTCCAAATTACCATTACACGCTTCATTCCGAGCATTCCCGACTTCGACATGACCAAAACTCTCGGAATCGATAACAACTGCAGCGTCATTCGCGTTGTGCACTGCAGGATGATTCCTCAAGTAGGAAATGGGATCTGCCGCACCTAGTATGCTTCGGCACCGACTCAAAAGAACCGACGCCTTGTTAATTGCCATTTCTTCACCGAAATTAGGTTCTGAGAACACGATCCTATCCACAACAAATCCATATTTAATCCCGCCGAAACGATCGTTGCCGAACCTGTAGCTGCAGGCTAACAAAACCTCGTCGCCGACGAATAGCTCGGCGACTCCGCCCCTCCCGAGCAAGCGGCCGTTGACGAGGACCCCGTTGGAGGAAACCCTAACTCCGGCGGTCCCTCCGGAACGGAACGTCCGCCTGACGTCGGCGAGGCGGGAGGCGGCGCCGGAGAGAGGAAAGAAGCCGTCGACGAGGCGGAGCTTCCGGTCGGAGCCGTCGAGGAAGAGCTGGACGTGGCGCCTGCTGATGGACCGGTGGTCGAGCAGGATGCTGCTGCTGCTATGGTGCTTCCTGCGGCCGAGGGTGAGGACGCGTTCCGACGCGAAGAGGATCGGAGCACCGGCCGGATCGGCGAGGGACCGGATGGTGAAGAAACCCCGATTTTTTGGAGGAGGAGGAGGAAAGGATCCATCAATTTCCATGAGTAATTAATTAGTAAAAGAATGGTAGAAATTTCACACTAACAAATTGTAATGATATATTGAAGAATGGATGTACGAAGAATTTGAAATAGTTATCAGGTCACAAGTAAAGTAAAAGGAACGAGAAAAGAAGAAACAAGAGGGAGGGTAACCTTCATTTTCAAAATAGGAACTAAAACTGTGTTTTTTTTTTTTAATCTCCCTCCAACATTTTCCAATAGAACTATTTTCTACTGCATCCATATGAGGCTTTATAAGTAACAGAATATGATTGCGTCGACTAAATAGAGAAATCTTCTCTCTCAGCGATCTTGGTTACCCATGGTAAACCTTTTGGCTATTGTATAATAAGTTCATTTTTGTTCACCCATCAAAACTAAACTAATTATAAGGTCACGTCCAAAGTTAATCAGGACTAGTCCAAATCTGATTTTGATTTACTTACAAGTTTACCACTTGAAAAATTACTTAGGTTTTTATTTTTTTTGCTCTTGTCTGTCCTCACATCTATTTCTCCAAATCCTAGATTATTTTCTTTCTTCTTGTTTGGTCATTATGGAAGAAGAATAAGAAAAGAAAAAAAAAAAGAACAAGAAGAAAGAAAATAAACCAACTTGTGAGAATCATGAAACTTCTACTTTGAAATTGTGATCCCAACTTGTGAAAATTATGGATAAAATCCTAGTTGTAGAAGAATTTGGGTTATCAAATCTATTAATCTATTAATCAATTTTCTTCATTAATAGAAGAAATATTGGATAAAATCCTAGAAGAAATTGTGGATGAAACCATAGTTGTAGAAGAAATGAACTTGATGTACAGCAAGTCCATATCAGGTCAGCCACAATTTCTGGCAGTCCTAAAAGTATTGAGGACTGCCAGGATTTGTGGCAGTCCTGAAATGGACTTGTTGTACAGCAAGTCCATTTCAGGGCTGCCACAATTCCCGGCAGTCATAAAATCGAAATTGTCGAATGAAAAAACATATGTTAGGGTTTATTTCCATCTTGATAATGGAGTGAAATATACATTTTAGGATTTATTTCCATGCATTCTTTGTGAGGAAAGAAATATTAGGATTTGTACATTGTTTGTGAGGAGCCTTTGGGTACTATCGAAATTGCGAATGAGAAGGAAACTAGAATTTTGATGGAGATGGTGAGCATGTAAATGGTGGAGAAGAAGAAGATGAAGATGAGAAGAAAACTAAAATGTTGATGGAGATATGAGGATGGAAATGGTGGAGAATAAGAAGATGAGAAGAAAACTAGGGTTTTGGGAAGAGAGAGTCAAATATTAAAATGAAGGTAAAAATTTGGGTTTGGGGGTGTTGGGTTGGGACAGCCCAAAGAGTAAAAATTGGGCTGTCCTAAGTAATTTTTCCTCAAACCTGGACTAGCCCCGATTCGGACTAGTCCTGATCAACTTTGCATGCGCCTTTATAAATAGCCCAAAACTAGGGTGTTTGTTCACCCTCCAATAAAAGATTGACATATGTCAAATGATTTCAACATAAACCACTTTGAAAGTGTTTTTCAAAGTGGTTTTGGCTAAAGGATTTGACACGTGTCAATAATTTATTGGAGGGTGAACAAACACCTTAGTTTTGGAGTGTGAACAAAAATAGACTCTTGTATAAATACAAAGACAAAAAAAATATTGAAGGGTTCATATACAAACAGTCCTTATCTTCTAAATATTTTCTGAATAACTCATTATTCTTTTAGAATAAAAGAAATTATCAACACGAGGCTCTACCATGTCTGGCAGGTCAACAAGCGCTCTGTTTGCCTTCAAACAACTAAAAAAAAATAGATTTGAGTACTATTCTTCTTATGAAGCCACAACAGATTAGTTCTTGGCATAACACAAAGTTCTTTGGGAAGTTACGTGGCTTATTATGGCAGCAAGGTAGGGCCTGCCCTGGCCGAAGACGGCCATGGCGACCACCTAGGGTCCAGTCCGGAGGGCCCAAAAAATTAGTTTATATATAAATATTTTTGTATCTAAAATAGACCTAGTATTTTTCATGGACCATTATTAACACAAAATAATTATGGTGTAATAGTTACTATGTTAGGCTAGCATACATGAGGTCCTTAGTTTTTTTTTAATTTACCTTTGTTTTAGTTTTTTTACATTATATATGAGGACCCCATTTTGGAAGTTCGTCTCGGGCCCCATGAGCTCAGGGCCAGCCTAGCAGTAAGGTTGTTCCTCGTGTAACACAAAGTTTTTCAGTAAGTAACATATGATTTTACCGCATAAGTTATCACATCCCGCATTCCAGATACAACGGTTACGTCATGAACACATCCCCAGGCTACGCGCCGAATTCGCGATTGTCGCCCGTAAATCAGCAGAATGGAAAATACTAGGAATTATTACATTCATAAATACAACTTTAACTACAATATACATCAAGGGTCTTTCTAAAGGTACATTAATTACAGGTTCATTACAACAAAATATTATACATATGGCCGACTACAAAATGTTGGTTGTCGTCCTTAGAGATTCTCCAGATACGCTCGTCGTACAGAGATAATGGTTCCGCAGGATCGTCAACTTTTCCTAGTGAACAAATACTACGTCGCTTAGAAACGACAAGCAAGTCCTCAGTCAAGAACGGTTAAAGAAATAAAAATGCAACAGAGATTGGAATAGGTAGTACACAATGAAATTTAGGATGTGAAAATTACCTTTATGTATATAAATTGAATTTCTCAATATTATTATCCTTTTCTCATTGTATAGACACCGAATATGCATATATATTTCCTAAATGAAATGTAAATTTGAAAACAACCTTTCCGAATATTCTCCTAACCAGCTTTTCCGACAACAATCTCGTATACCTGGGATCAGGCTGTGACTTGGTGGTACGGTGCTTAGAATCCGACCCTGCCTCTCCTGGGCTTAAATATACTAAGTCTCTCTTTGACTTAGAAAATCACCAATTTGATGTCGAAATTGGTGCAAATATCGGATGGCACAGAATTAAATCCGGTCCTGCCTTTCATGGCTAAATGGATGGCACGATTATTATAGAACCGACCATGCCTCTCCTGGGCTAAGTGAGCTAAGCCTCACATACTCAATTCGTATGGCCCTACGAATGAGCTAATGTACTGATAAGCTTTAGTTTTATTATGTTGTGGAGCTGTATAGGTGATATTCGGGTTGTTCTCCCCCGCCCAATGCTTTCTATCCTATAAACTCTAATTAAAATTGATTTCAATTGTCAATCCTTTTTGACTTTACATAGTGGATAATATCGAAAGTCCGTTGCTAATCAAGGTATCAACGAAATTCTAGGGTTTAGGGATATCAGTAATATTTCTGAATCCTTTAATTTAACTAACTCCCGAAATTATTAAAAATTTCGGCAGAGTCTCCTTTGTATTTGTTGACTCCGAAATTTTTACAAAAGACAAAATATTAATAATCGGGTACGCCGACCCCTTCGGTGGAGCAACCCTAAACATCGGTACCACACAATATATTTATAAATTCTCGGGTACGTTGACTGTCACGACCCGTACCCTAGGTAGGGGCACAAGTGCGTGACAACGCCCAGCCTACACCGTAAAAATGGCATAGAACGTTGTAGGTCTACTAGCCAACAAAATAGTATATAATAACCTGTCATCTCCGCACGGAGGTA
>JANAVB010042618.1:35049864-35082364 GCA_029216955.1 Iris pallida
TTCTCCGCCGTATCCACTACCATCTCAGGGCCAAGCAAAACCCTCTCGCAGACATCATCCCAAGACAAGGGAGTACGACACCTCCGTCCGTATAGAGCCTCGAAAGGTGACATCTCTATACTGGCTTGGTAGCTATTGTTGTAAGCAAACTCTGCCAAGTGAAGGTGGTCCTCCTAAGATCTCCTGAAGTCCAAGACACAGGTACGAAGCATATCCTCGAGGGTCTGAATCGTCCTCTCCGACTGTCCGTCTGTCTGGGGGTGGTATGCGGTACTGAACTTGAGCGATGTGCCCAAGCTAAGCTGCAAACTCCTACAGAAGTGGGAAGTGAATCGGCTGTCCCGATTCGAGACTATACTCACTGGAATCCCGTACAATCAGACTATTTACCGCACGTACATCTCGGCCAGCCTCTCCGTAGACAAACCCACCTTGAAAGGCAAAAAGTGGGCCGATTTGGTCAATCGATCAACAATGACCCAAATCGCATCCTTTCCTCCTGGAGAACGCGAAAGTCCAGATACAAAGTCCATAGTGACATGCTCCCACTTTCACTCAGGAATGGGTAGTGGCTGGAGCAATCCACCTGGTCTCTGCCTCCCGGCCTTCACCTGCTGGCACACCAAGCATCTAGAAACGAACTGAGCCACCTCGCGTTTCATGCCATACCACCAAACATGCTATCTCAAGTCTCTATACATCTTGTTGGCTCCAAGATGCATAGAGTACTGAGAACGATGCGCCTCCTGAAGAACCTCCTCCCGAAGTCCTCCGTTCGGTACGCACAATCTGGTACTATGCCTCAACGACCCATCTCCCGCTATAGAGAACTCATCCAACAGTCCTGCCCGGACCTGCTCCCTGATGGCCCTCAGAGCCTCATCCTTAAACTGAGCTGCTCTGACTCTGTCCATCAGCTCTGACTGTACCTGAAGACCCCACATCTGCTCCTCAAACCCAGAAACTATCACCTCTATGCCCAAGCTCTCCAGATCTGCCAGAAGGTGACGATCCATCGTCAAACACGGCCACGGGATACCTGCTCAAAGCATCAGCAACCACGTTGGCCTTTTTCGGATGGTACTGTAAGGATATATCAAAATCCTTCATCAGCTCTAACCATCGCCTCTGCCTCATATTCAGCTCCTTCTAGGTAAACACGTACTTCAAGCTCTTGTGGTCCGTGAAGATCTCCACACGCTCTCCGTACAAATAGTATTTCTACAGCTTCAAGGCAAATATGACTGCTGCCAACTCCAAATCATGAGTCGGGTAGTTCTTCTCATGTGGTCGTAACTGCCTAGATGCATAAGCAATTACCTTCCCATGCTGCTGAAGAACGCAACCCAGACCCTTCTCCGAAGCATCATTGTAGATCGTGAATCCTCCTGACCCAGATGACAATGTCAAAATAGGAGCCGATGTCAACCTCTTCTTCAGCTCCTCGAAACAGCCTGACACTCATCGGTCCAGACGAACTCGACGTCCTTCCTGGTGAGTCTAGTCATCGGCTCTGCTATTCAAGAGAAGTCCTGCACGAACTTTCTATAGTAGCCTGCTAAACCCATAAAGCTCCGAATCTCGACAATTGAACTAGGTGTCGACCAAGACTCTACCGCCGCAATCTTCCTCTGATCTACTGAAATCCTATCACCGGATACAACATGGCCCAGGAACTCCACTCGATCCAAGAAGAACTCGTACTTCGACAGCTTCCCATACAGCTGCTCCCTCCTCAGAGTCTCCAGTACAACCCGCAGATGCTCCTCATGCTCCTCAGGCATCTTCGAATAGATAAGAATGTCATCAATGAAGACCACCACGAACTTGTCAAGGTATGGATAAAATACCTTATTCATCAAGTTCATGAAAACTGCCGGTGTCACGCCCCAGAACCAGAATACTGGAGAGCGGGGGCAGACATAGCCAGCTACGTATAATAAAATGGGATCCACTCCACTATACGGTCACGGCTGTCTAGATATATGAGGGTTTATCTACAAGCCATCAGTCTCCTGTGGTCAATAACAAGCCTAGTGTCTCAATCACAAGCAAATAAGTGAATATTACAAGATGTAAGATCACCAAATATATAATAGTAAGGCGTCCCAAACACATACATATTCAGCTGATCATGAAGCTAGTCGTTACAAAATATGAGAACTAGCAAGAGTTTAGTCATACATGATCAACCCTAGGTTGCCAATCATGTTACAGCCCGTAGGCAGACAGTAAGTAAAAATGTACACGAGCTAACACTTGCTCGGCTGCTAAACGCCTCAAAAGAATAATTTTACAATAGAGTGGGAGAGCCAAAATAAACCCACTCGCTGCCAGGATTCCCTCTAGAGGTCACCATGTGGCTGAAAGTTCGGTAGATCCTCTGGTGCTGCTCCGGTATCTGGCCATACAAAATCAGCTGGGTCAGACCCCAGAAAGAGCAAGTGCCACAAAGGAGGCTTCACTTAGGAACTAAAACCAGCAATTAGCACAAGAATACAATTACATAAAAGACAGTAATAAAAAGGCTTGATAACAACAACAAACTGAGTACGAAGAAACCATTCAAGTAGCCAGGTCACAACCCTTAAACCAAACAAGGACCGGGGTTGTAACCCTTCGCCTGAATAGAACTCCGTCTCCCAAATCTTGTTGGTATGGTAAAACGTATCAAGCATGACAGGTGATATACGATGAGATAACCATGGGACTATTCAGATAACAAGGTTACAACCCTTAAACCAAACAAGGACCGGGGTTGTAACCCTTTGTCTGAACAGAACTTGGCTTCTCCCACCATTTATCGGCAAGATAACTATAAGAAATCATGACATGTAACAATCTTGTACAAAATCAAGACAAGAATAGACTGGTAAACTCCATCCAACATTTCACGGCCAAGCAATAAGTACGGCTTGATACTTTAACTAACTAGGGTTACCACAGGCCTAGTTACTAGCAAGATGCAGCGAGATTATTCCACAACCACAAGCCCTGCAGACCATCCAGGTTATCCAGGTCGAATATTAGTACAATGAGGGTGCAACACATGACAGTGTGCTGGAAATGTGCCCTACTCGTCGGCAGGCTACAGATCCCAAGTGGGGCACCCAGATAACGGGATTGCCTGTAGCTGGGAAAATCTCTTCATGACTACTGGATTATTCTAGTGGTTATCCTTAGTCAATTTTGAAGAACAGATGGCAACTCTAGAGGGGGGTGAATAGAGTTTATAGAGATAATATCCAATTAATAATTCAACTCTATCACAATCAAAACTAATCAGAGTAAATACGGAATTTAAAGTAAAAAGAAAGAGAGCATACGCAAACACAACAGATTTTAACCTGGTTTCCCTCGTGGAGGACTAGTCCAGGCCTGAGAACTCTAGCTCAGGATTAAATCCACTATTTATGAAATAGTAGTTTACAACCCGTGCCTTTTCTTCAGAAGAGCACGTCAACTTCTTACAGAGGATCGCAGTGGCGATTTGCTTGGAATTTTCCAAGCGACTTCTTCAACTCTTGCACAAGACTCCTAACTGAGAGATGCTGAGCACTCGAGACTTAGGAAGCTTGTGGCTAGTAGATGGGAAGGATATGGCTTATCTGAGCTTTAAGAGAGAAGAGAAGAGAAGATTGGATGATTTGAAATGAGAGAATTCATGGCCTATTTACAGGGTTTTTGTAGGCAGAATTCGGCCAGAATTCGGGTAGGAAATTTCAAATATTTGGCCGTTGGACAACTTGCAACCAGCTAATCCTAAAATTAAGGTTGCTGATTTTTAGGGGACAGAGTTTGGCCCGAACTCTGTGTGGAGACAGAGTTTGGCCCGAACTCTGTGTGGAGACAGAGTTCGGCCCGAACTCTGTCTCCAGAGCACAAAGCTGGTCTAAGTGGCCAGTGGGTATTTTTCTGGATGGTGGAGTTTGAGGATTATTGGGTAGGCTTTAAGTCAAGTCTCAAGACCTCAGCATGACACAGTTTACATCAGTCTAGACTCAATAAAAGTGTAAAATACAGACTCATATACAACTGAAAAATAGAGACTGAGCTGTTGTCTGACTTGAGCTTGATGTAGGCGTCGTGTGTCGTATTAAATTATTACAAGTATTATTTAGTCAAAGTTATCAATATTTGGTTGACTGTGACTTTGTGTCAACAATCTCCCCCATATTGATAATTGACAAAATAATAGATGTATATTCAATATTCATACCTGGACAGTTGATGATAAAATCATAGCTCCCCCATAATCAGTGCCGAGCTAGAAACAATAGCTCCCCTGTAAATAATGCGTTGAACCTGTTGGCCTGTTAAATAATATCTCCCAAAAGCACCAAAAAGCACATATATACCAAAAAGAAAAAAAATATATGACAAGAATATACATATTTCTCCCCCTTTTGGCATTAGCAATATAAATTGCATATGAATGAACTACATATAAACTGTAAGATAAGTAATAATGATGCAACCACACCAAACAGAGAAGAAACTGTATATGAATGATCAAAACAAGCAACTAGCATAGAATAATAAACTACCATAAGCATAAAAGTATCATCACACATAACTAGTCATCAAACCACCAGAGTTTTAGTACAACCCAAGTACATAAATCCAAATAAAACTAAATAACTAGAAATCAGAAAACATAAACTAGGATCATCAGCAGCAGTAGCAGATAGTAACCATCTCCATCACGGAGCACGAGAAGGCCCAGCAGAGTCGGAAGGATCAGAGAAGGAACGGCGGGGGTCCACAATAGCAGCACCCGGATCCAGGTAACGCATGACCCAAGGATCGTCAATGCGATATCCCTCGCGACCAGGATCCCGCTCCATGGGAATGGGCATAGAAGGATGACGGGACATAGGATACCGAATATCGTGCAGCGAGTTGCTGAGGGCACTCATCTGCAGGGTAGTACGGTAGTCCATCTGAGTCCAGCGATCGTCCTCCAAGGCGAAACGGTCTCGGAGCATGGTCTGAATGGAGTCAAGAGTAGCAGGAGGAGATGGCACATCCTGTCCAAGTGGAGGGGCGTCGGGCTCCTCATCATCAGAATGCTCAGAAGTGGCAGGAGAGGCTACGACTGCCTGAAGACGTCGTACCTTAGATAAGAAGGCAGGAGCAGGCAAGAAAGGACAATCATGAAGAGGTACATGGAACGCACGAAAGACCATAGGAAGATATAAGGCATAAACCAAGGCTCGTGATTTCTTTCTACAGTTAATCATCCAGTCCATCATGGTACGTGGAAGATTGAAAAGAACACAAAAGTGGAGATGATACAAAGCTTAGATTTCAAGATATGTAATTTCATCGGTAGACCCTGCTTTGGGTAGAATGGTATTGAAAATAATCCGATGGAGTTCATAGAAATAAGGATTTAGATATTTAGCCATAAGCTTGCGAGGACGTGTGTTCGGAGTACACAAGTCATCCTTGAAGCTTTCAAGAAAAATCCCGTCTGGAAAACGGAACGACCGAGCTTCAACAAGCTTTTCCCAAGAATTGGGCTCTTGAAGATCAAGATATTCGGCTAAGTCAAAATCATCAAATGAGATATCGATACCCGCAACACGTGAATAGATGTGAGTATCATCATGAGTCAAGTTACAGTAAAACATTTGTATTGCACTACGATATATGACCGAATTAGAAGTAACAAGTTCGTCAAGACATAGGTCATGAAAGAGTGTATCATAATGAGAGAAAATAGTGAAGTTAATGGGGTGTCCCGCAAATACCGGACGTGTCCAAAAATCACTAAACCATGCATTGGATGCGTCTAGTGATATAAAAAGTCGATCGTCATAGGTATTTGGATCACGTGGACGTGAAGGGTTGAACAATGGATGAGGTGGTAGATGTTGTTCAACGCGTTGCTCAACGGGAGGAGGAGGATTTGAAGAGGACGCTCCCTCGGTCCGAATTCTCTTCCCACGGTTGAACAAGCGAGGAGCCATAGCACAAAAAGAGACAATTGAAATAGAGAAGAAGAAGGAGTTATACCTTAAATTAACAATGAACAGTGAAAGAGAATGAGAAAATAGCCCTTCTCCTTGATTTTGGTGAATAATGGAGCACTATGGAGAGAAAACTAGGGTTAGGGTTTTAGACAATAGTGGTAGAGAAGTAGAAGAGGTGGTAAGAATGAAGGAGAGAGAGGAAAACCCGAATATAAGGGGAGGGTTTTCTTTGGTCGGAGTAAATCTGGACCGTAGGATCTCATTTGATCAAACGGCTGGAGCTGTCCCCGATTCTGGAACAGGGGGACCAAACTCGGCCCGAACTCTGGTAGTGGCAGAGTTCGGCCCGAGTTCTGGGTCCATGTCCCAGAACTTAAGTCAGGCTAAAAAGAGAAAAAAAATGGTTAAGTAAGGAAATCAAGTAAAATATGAGGACAGATGCTAGAAAGATTTAATCAAATAGATAGAGAAGTAGAAGAATAGCAGAATGAATTTAAAAAATAGCATGTCAGCAGTAATAAATCACAACGTACCATATAATAAACAAGGAAATATATTATAATTCACTAGTTTGAAATTTCCATAGGTTAGCTGCAGGGGCCGGATCCCAGCTAGCGGTAGTCCTGAGGACTAGTGCACCGTGTCGCTTAGGCTTTTACGCCTTGTTGTCAGAAGGGCCCTTTCGGCTTGTACCCATAGCAAGTTCATCGTAAGAGAATCATAATATAATCGATATTTACGCAGGTGAGTTTTAATTTATGACAGCTTCATCTAAAATTCCAAGTTCACGACAAAGGAAATTGAAGCGCTCTTCGAATAATGGCTTAGTAAAGAAGTCTACTAGCTGATGATCGGTGTCAATAAACTCTAAGTTAATAGTGCCATTTTGTTGATGATCACGCAAAAAGTGGTGTCGTATCTCAATGTGCTTTGTGCGTGAGTGACAAATGGGGTTCTTAGTAAGATTTATTGTACTAGTGTTGTCACAAAAGATAGGAATATGCATGAAAGATAAATTATAGTCTTCAAGGGTTTGCTTTATCCACAGAATTTGTGCACAACAACGCCCAGCTGCTATGTATTCAGCTTCTGTTATGGATAGTGCAACAGAATTCTGCTTTTTGCTAAACCAAGAGACTAAAGCCTTTCCTAATAAATGGCACGTACTGCTCGTACTTTTACGGTCGACCTTGCATCCAGCAAAGTTAGCATCAGAATAACCAATGAGGTCAAATGATGTTGACTTGGGATACCATAGGCCCACTGTAACCGTACCTTTAAGGTATCTGAAGATACGCTTAACTGCGGTCATGTGCGATTCCTTAGGATTTGCTTGATATCTAGCACACAGGCAAATGCTAAACATTATATCAGGGCGACTAGCAGTAAGATAGAGTAGACTGCCTATCATACCTCGATACTTACGTTGATCTACGGGTTTGCCGCTTTCATCTGGTTCAAGTTTGGTTGAAGTAGCCATAGGAGTGCTGATATCAAGTTCGAATTTCTTCAGCATGTCCTTTGTATACTTCGACTGACAGATGAAGATTCTATTTGTCATTTGTTTGACTTGCAGCCCAAGAAAGTAGTTGAGCTCCCCTATCATGCTCATCTCAAACTCGGTCTGCATACACTTGGCAAAATCTTGACAAAGAGTCTCATCAGTAGAACCAAAAATAATATCATCTACATATATCTGTACTAAAAGAATAGTGTTCTTCAAAGACTTTATGAAAAGTGTAGTGTCAATTTTCCCATTTGAAAAACCTTTCTCAAGCAAGAAGTTGCTAAGCCATTCATACCAAGCTCTAGGGGCTTGTTTGAGGCTGTACAGTGCTTTCTTTAGCTTGAACACATGGTCGGGAAACTTGTGATTTTCAAAACTAGGAGGTTGTTTTACATAGACTTCCTCCTTAATAAAACCATTCAAGAAAGCACTTTTAACATCCATTTGAAATAATTTGAAATTTTGAAAATTTGCAAATGCGCAAAGCATCCGAATGGATTCTAATCTAGCAATAGGAGCATACGTCTCATCGTAGTCGATACCTTCCTCTTGGTTGTATCCTTGGGCTACTAGACGAGCTTTGTTGCGTGTAACTGAACCATCTTCATTTACTTTGTTTCTAAAAACCCACTTAGTACTAATAATCGAGTGATTAGCCGGTCTAGGAACGAGTTCCCATACTTGGCTCCTCTCGAATTGGTTGAGTTCTTCTTGCATAGCAGAAATTCAAAATTCATCATTGAAAGCTTCAGAAATGTTTTTAGGCTCAATTTGTGAAATAAAGGCAGTGCTAGCAATGGAGTCTCTTAATGATGATCTAGTAGTTACTCCTCGTGAAACCTCACCGATTACCAAATTTTCTGGATGTGATGGCTTGAAAGAGAATTTCTTAGGCAAGCTTTCCAGAGAATTGGTTTCGGTTGTGGTGTTCATTGGAGTAGACGTTGATGGCTCAACATCATCATCAAGAGTAGCTGCTGCACTATTATCTTCATCAAAAGTCACATTTGTAGACTCTTCCACAATTAAAGAGCGTTTGTTAAAAACTCTATATCCCTTACTCTTGGCGGCATAGCCAAGGAAAATACCATCATCAGCTTTGGCATCAAATTTGCCTAAGTTGTTTTTGGTGTTAAGGATAAAACATCTACAGCCAAAAACTTTAAAATAAGAAACATTTGGGGTTCTCCCAAACCAAAGCTCATAGGGTGTCTTTTTCATAATAGGACGAATAAGTACCCTATTTAAAATGTGGCATGCTGTACTGACAGCTTCAGCCCAAAAGTATTTCGGAAGTAAAAATTTGTTCAACATGACTCTAGCCATATCGCCAAGAGTCCTATTCTTCCGCTCCACAATACCATTTTGTTGGGGAGTTCTAGGACAGGAAAACTCATGATCAAAACCATTAGAATCACAAAACTTTTCAAAATCAGAATTTTCGAATTCGCCTCCATGATCACTTCGGATTCGAGTGATCATGTAGCCTTTTTCGTTTTGAACTTTCTTGACAAAAATCTTAAAAACTGAAATAGCATTATTTTTATAAGTAAGAAAGAAAACCCAAGTAAATCTAGAAAAATCATCAACGATAACAAATGCATAGAGTTTTCCACCAAGACTGGCTACTCTACTAGGACCAAATAAATCCATATGGAGTAGTTGCAGGGGTCTAGTAGTACTTACAGAGTTTATGGAATGGAAAGATGATTTGGTTGCCTTATTTAACTCACATTCGGCACATACGGTGTCCTTTTTGAATGTGATGTCGGGCAAACCTCTAACTAGCTTCTTGGTTGATAGCCTGGATATAGTATCCATGTTGGCATGACCAAGTCGCTGGTGCCATAGTAACCGTTCATCTTTGTGAGCATATAGACATCTTCCTGCATGGTTAGAATTTAGAGACAAATAAAAAATATAAATATTGTCCTCTCTTACCCCTTCAAAAGCAATGTCTCCTGTTGACCTATCATAAATAAGGCATTTGTTTTGTCCAAAGTTAATGTCATAACCATGGTCAGCAAGATGACTGATGCTGAGCAAGTTATGCTTTAACTCGGTCACTAGGCAGACATCCTTTATTATGGGAGAGGGAGGATACCCAATAATACCATTACCTATGATATAACCTTTTAGGTTATTTCCGAAGGATACATATCCTTCTCTCTTCATCGATAGTGATGCGAAAAGATGTGTGTCTCCTGTCATATGCCGTGAGCATCCACTATCGAGAATCCACTTACTCTTAGTTGAGGAGGGAAGGTCCACCTACATCAAGAGTAGATGTGACCTTTGGTACCCAAATTCTTGAGGGTCCTGAAGAGTCAGCTTTTGAAAACCATGCATATATCTTTTTATCAACTAATCTTCTGATTCTACATTGTGGTGATATGTGTCCATGTAGACCACAATAAGTGCATGTAGCATTTCTATTCATATTTGGAGCATGCTGATGATGTCTATAAGAATATTGATGATATGTGGATTGATATGGCATGGCATGCTGATGTTGTCTATATGGCATGGTGTGATGAGGTTGTCTATATGGCATGACATGATGAGGTTGTCTATATGGCATGGCATGATGAGATTGTCTATATGTGGAGTGATGTTGATTGTGTCTTTGTGCAATATGATGATGACTGTGTGTAGCATGATGTTTATGTGACATATGATGATTATTTCTACGTGCATGAGGTTTGTGAAAGTGTGTGTATATGTAAGCATGGTTGTGAGCAGCATGAGTATGACGTGGTTTACTAGTATGAGTAGTGCTATGCTTTGTGTGTGTCTCATGCGATTGGGTTTGAGGTTGAGCAACCTGTTTTCCCAATTTAGTCTCTAGTTTCTTAGAGACAGCTTGCAATTCAGTGATCTTAGCATTTAAACCATGCAACTTAGTAATAGTGATCTTGTGTCTATTCTTTTCATCTGCAAGCTCCGTGTTGAGAGTTGCAATCTCTTTTGTTTGTAGCTCAATACGTGCCTCGGCATCATGTAAGCTTATTTTAAGCTTAGATACCTCATCAGTGACATCCGTGGGTACAGTGTCTCTAATATTATCAAGTAAAAGAGAAAGTCTTTGTATTTTAACTTCATGACTTTTGATTTTGTCCTTGGCTTGTTTGTATTTACCAATGACCTTTTTATGGTCACTGAGTAAATCAGTGAAAGCATCGCCAAGTTCATCAAAAGTGAAGTCGTCAAGAGTGTCGTTAGATACCTTGTCGGATGTTGCCATTAGGCAAACATTAGCCGTATCTTGAGGAGAGTTCTTTTCTTCCTCGGAGTCACTGGCATCGCTTTCATGCCAGATGCTAGTGTTGGCATATCTCTTTGAAGTGGTCTTCTTGTATGGCTTCTCATAGCGGTTGCTTTTCTTTGAGAATGGACAGTCTTTTCGGACATGTCCCGTCTTCTTGCAACCATAGCAAGTAGGCTCTTCTTCTTCATCTTCTTATGGTTCCTTCTTTCTTCGGTTGAAGCGAAGGAATTTCTTGAAGTTGCGAACCATGAGGGCTTGATCATCATCTTCTGAGTTGTCGTTCTCCGTCTCTTCGGGTTCAGCCCTCCGTCAGTGAGCTTTGAGTGCGATCTCCTTAGCCTTAGGAGCAGGCTCTTCGAAGTCCTTGAGGTCAAGCTCATGAGTCATTAGCTTTCCTATCAAGGTCTCCATAGACATGGTTGTGAGATCGTTTCCCTCTATGATGGCTGTCACCTTAGGGTTCCAAGTTTTTGGTAGCCCCCTAAGTAACTTGCGAATCTTCTCATGATTTGAATATTGCTTTCCAAGTGAAGACAGGGGGTTGATGATGTCGAGGAATCTTGTGAACATCTGCGTGATCGTCTCGTTTGGCTTCATCTTGAAGGCCTCGTATTCTTGAGTGAGACGACTTATTTTTGATTCCTTGACTTGGGTGGTTCCTTCATACGTCACTTCTAGAAGCTTCCATACTTCGTGGGATGTGGTGCATGTGGATACCCTGTTGAACTCATTCCTGTCTATAGCACAGAATAAAGCATTAATAGCTCTCGCGTCTAGACTTGCATGTTTCTTCTCCTCGTCAGAATATTTGTCATGTGATTTCTCAATGAGATCACCGTTGACAACTATCCTGGCGGGCTTTTTGTAACCGTTAGTGACGATAGTCCACAGGTCAAAGTCTAGATACTTGAGATAAAAACTCATCCTTGTTTTCCAATACGTGTAGTTAGTTCCATCAAATAGGGGAGGCCTATGAGTGGACTGTCCTTCACCGTGATTGGAAATCAAGGATTGTGTGGTTGCCATAGATCAGCTCTAGGATGTAAATCCTTGTAAAGAGAACAGAGCTCTGATACCAATTGAAGAACAGATGGCAACTCTAGAGGGGGGTAAATAGAGTTTATAGAGATAATATCCAATTAATAATTCAACTCTATCACAATCAAAACTAATCAGAGTAAATGCAGAATTTAAAGTAAGAAGAAAGAGAGCATACGCAAATACAAGAGATTTTAACCTGGTTTTCCTCGTGGAGGACTAGTCCAGGCCTGAGAACTCTAGCTCAGGATTAAATCTACTATTTGTGAAATACTAGTTTACAACCCGTGCCTTTTCTTCAGAAGAGCACGTCAACTTCTTACAGAGGATCGCAGTGGCGATTTGCTTGGAATTTTCCAAGCGACTTCTTCAACTCTTGCACGAGACTCCTAACTGAGAGATGCTGAGCACTCGAGACTTAAGAAGCTTGTGGCTAGTAGATGGGAAGGATATGGCTTATCTGAACTTTAAGAGAGAAGAGAAGAGAAGATTGGATGATTTGAAATGAGAGAATTCATGGCCTATTTATAGGGTTTTTGTAGGCAGAATTCGGCCAGAATTCGGGTAGAAAATTTCAAATATTTGGCCGTTGGACAACTTGCAACCAGCTAACCCTAAAATTAAGGTTGCTAATTTTTAGGGGACAGAGTTCGGCCCGAACTCTGTGTGGAGGCAGAGTTCGGCCCGAACTCTATCTTCAGAGCACAGAGCTGGTCTAAGTGGCCAGTGGGTATTTTTCTGGATGGTGGAGTTTGAGGATTATTGGGTAGGCTTTAAGTCAAGTCTCAAGAGCTCAGCATGACACAGTTTACATCAGTCTAGACTCAATAAAAGTGTAAAATACAGACTCATATACAACTGAAAAATAGAGACTGAGATGTTGTCTGACTTGAGCTTGATGTAGGCGTCGTGTGTCGTATTGAATTATTACAAGTATTATTTAGTCAAAGTTATCAATATTTGGTTGACTGTAACTTTGTGTCAACAGATTTCAGTGGGTACCCCTGACCGTAGTACTCAGAGGTCCCCGTCCTAGACATGATGCAAGACAAGATGGGTTCATTTGTACAAGCACAATCGTCCACGGTGTCCAAGTTATTCAATCTTGTCAAGTCATACTAGCCGTTGCAACAGCCTTCGAGATATATCGTGTCAGGTTTATCATGTCAAGAGTGCGCCACGACGGGCCACTATCATGTCAAGTTATCATGTCAAATTGTCAGGTCAAGTTATCTTGTCAGGAGTGCACCACAGCGGGTCACTATCAAGTCATATCATTTATCAAGGAGGGAGAAACTTGTACAATAATAATATAATATATATAATATATATATTCTTGAAGCCAAGGAGAAATTCTACAACTTTTATGTTGGGAGTGGAAAGAAATTCTGACCACAATTCAGGCAAACAAAATATTTAAACAATCAAAGTGGACCCCATGCGGCCCAAAAGTGGGAGAATATACATGCGGCCAAAGAGAGTGGAAAGCCACCCATGCGGTCAACTCACTGTACAAAATCATGCAAGCAAAATATACATGCATGCTTGCATTAAATAATACAAGCATAAGTACAAAAAAATATTTTGTACTCTCTTGCGGCTCACAAATGGCTTTGCATGCGGCCAGCAATTAGCTCATGCGGCCGAGTGCTGGTACATGCGGCTGACAGAATTTGGCCATGAATATTAATAATGTAAATAAGGTTGCATGGCCAACTTTAGTGCATGCATGCAACTGTTGTTTGCGTGAGGCCATGCGGCTCACTAAAATTTCCATGCGGCCACAATGGTTTCCGAGCAAGAATACATGTGCTAATGCATCCAAAAAAATGCATATGCGGCTGACTCTCCAAAGAAATGCATTAGAAAAAAATGCACTAAAAATGCATGCCAAAAAGGCAGTAAATGCATTCCTATGCGGCTGAGTCTCCCAGGGGAGGCCTTAAAGGATAAATTATAAAATGTTAAGGACCTAAATGCATTAAAGCATAAGCTTTAAGAAGCTTATGTGGCTGACCTTTCCAAATGCTTTAAATCAATGCATTAAAGCCTAAAATATTAATTGTTAGGGACTTAAATGCATTAAAGCATTTAAAGCACAGCACTTGGAAAGCTTATAAAGCCTTATGCGGCTTACTAAACCAAAATGCATGTAATTAATGTATTAAAGCATTAATTGAATGCTAATGATTGCATTTGGAGAATGCATTGGAACCATAAAATGCATGTATTGGCAATAAATTATTGTATGCAATAGATGCACGCTAGAATATAGCATGCAAAATATTGCATGCATATGCGGCTCACTAAGTGCCATATGCGGCTCTCTTGGGTGCTGATGCATTCCATTCTTAATGTATTAGAATATTGATGCCTATGCGGCTGGTTGTTAGTATTGCATAACGCATGTAAACTAATTGCTGGCTATTGCATTAATAGGCTATACGGCTGAGTGCTAAAAATGTCCATGCGGCTCAGCAAATTCTGTAGGTCAAATTTGGACCAAACGAAATTCTCGGCAATATGGGACCATCAACTAGCAAAATATGCCAGTTGATAGATCAAAATCCTGGAAACCGAAAATACCACAAAGCTAGATCTACAAAAATTTAACCATGGAAATGAAAAATGCTAAATACTAAAGTGGGTTAGAAACACATGAAAAAGACAATGGAACGATAAAAATGGACTTCCTCCATGAAGCAAGATGCACTTACCTAAGCTCTTTCTCTCTCTCCTGGTAGGTGAAGAGTAAAGATGGAGAAGAAGAAATGAGTAATGAGTAATAATGGAAGAGAGAGAGTGGGATTGATATTTATGGTGGGAGTGGTGGTGGGTGGGAGTGGTTCTTCACATAAAACCAAACCAAGCCAAACCCACTAAATCGAACCAAACCAAGCCAATGCGATGCCATGATGAACCATGCTAATGCAACATTCATAATAAAACCCAAGGCTAACTAATTATGACAAACCAAAAATATGAGTCCAAAGTACGTACACGTATTTTCTAATACGTAATACGAACCACGGGCATTACAACTCTACCCACCTTAAAAGAATTTCGTCATCGAAATTTAATCAAGAGGCTAGAGTGGCAAGGACAAGCTATACTAATCACTAGCAAGCTATACTAAGCAATCAATCATGCACTCATTTATGTAAGCAAGGAATTCGAAGGCACGAGAAAGAGGGAAGATATCCTGCTAGAAACCTCTCTGCCGGTTCTGAATCTGAGCTTGGACCAGGGCATACTGTTGGGGTCTCTGTGGCTGGAATACTTGTGCCTGAGGCAGCATTGGCCTCGGAGGCTGGTACTGCTGTTGCACTGGTACTGGCGCTGGTGCTGGTCCCCTTACCGAGGGACTAGTCTGGGCTGATGATGAACTGGCCCTATTCGGACAGGACCCTATCCTGTGGTCCTGTGTCCCACAAGCCAAACACAATCCCTGAGCTCTGTGACACTCCGAAACAACGTTTCCCGGCTTCCCATAATGAGTGCAGCCCATTGCGAAAGACTGCTTCGGCTTCTGTTGTTGAGGGGACGTGACCGACGTCACTGAGGCCGCCTGTCTCGGAGTTCCAATTGTCAAAGCCCTGACTGCCGGGGCTGGTGCTGTCGATTGGGTCATCTGGCCGTGAGATCGCTTCCGACCTCCGGTCCTATCCATAATCCTTTGGGCGGAATACTCGTGCCTCCTGGCTGCTCTTAAGACCGCATCAAAGGTCTGATGCTCAAACTGCTCCACTGCCAGCAGAATCTCTAAGTGGAGTCCCTGCTGAAATCGTTGAGCTCTGTCGAACTCGGTCGCCACCAAGGTGGGAGCAAACCGACTAAGCCTGGAGAACTCGGCCGCATATCCGTCGACCGTCCAGCCCATCTGCTTCAGATTGGTGAACTTGGTCTGTAGGTCGTACCGCGCCACCGCATCGAAGTACTTGGTCCGGAACCTCTCACGGAATACTGCCCAAGCAATGGGTGCCACTAGTCCCACGACCTGCGCCGCCCACCAACTACGGGCAAGATCTAGTAACTGCAGGCGCACTACGGCCACCTTCTCGTCCTCAGGCGTCTTCGCTGCCTCTAGAATCACTTCTGTGTCCTGAAGCCAAGCATCTGCGGCAATAGCATCTTCGCTACCATCGAAGAATGGAGGGTTCAGGTGCTTGAAACTGTTTGCTGTACTGTTCCCATGACGACCGCCTCTGTTCAGAGCATCTTCCACTGCCTGGTGCAAGGCATCACCTCTACGATCCTGGGAAGCTAACAAGGTCCTGATGAGACCCACCAAAGTGCCATCTTCGGGCTCTACAGGCTGGACGGGCTGAACTGGTGGCTCGGGATCCCCGGTAGGCATGACTCGGGAGGCTGCTCCTGAGTGCTGGGCCTGATCTTCTGGTTGCTGCTGGTCCACGGGAGGCGCTTCGCCTTGCTGATTGGCAGGTCCATGAACAATGCCACTGAAGAAGACGACATAAGGAACAATAATGAAGGATCAGGACAGATCAACGATGCAAGCATGCGATCAGGACAAGAATCCAGGGATTCAGAGGATACGAATCAGGGATCAAGGGCGAGTACTGATTGATACATCTATCCGGTAAACCCTCACATATCTTGATTTACAAGACCTGCATGGGCCACCACTTAAACCATGTCATGCCCCAGAACCAGAATACTGGAGAGCGAGGGCAGACATAACCAGCTACGTATAATAAAATGGGATCCACTCCACTATACGGTCACGACTGTCTAGATATATGAGGGTTTATCTACAAGCCATCAGTCTCCTATGGTCAATAACAAGCCTAGTGTCTCAATCACAAGCAAATAAGTGAATATTACAAGATGTAAGATCACCAAATATACAATAGTAAGGCGTCCCAAACACATACATATTCAGCTGATCATGAAGCTAGTCGTTACAAAATGTGAGAACTAGCAAGAGTTTAGTCATACATGATCAACCCTAGGTTGCCAATCATGTTACAGCCCGTAGGCAGACAGTAAGTAAAAATGTACACGAGCTAACACTTGCTCGGCGGCTAAACGCCGCAAAAGAATAATTTTACAATAGAGTGAGAGAGCCAAAATAAACCCACTCGTTGCCAGGATTCTCTTTAGAGGTCACCATGTGGCTGGAAGTTCGGTAGATCCTCTGGTGCTGCTCCGGTATCTGGCCATACAAAACCAGCTGGGTCAGACCCCAGAAAGAGCAAGTGCCACAAAAGAGGCTTCACTTAGGAACTAAAACCAGCAATTAGCACAAGAATACAATTACATAAAAGACAGTAATAAAAAGGCTTGATAACAACAGCAAACTGAGTACGAAGAAACCATTCAAGTAGCCAGGTCATAACCCTTAAACCAAACAAGGACCGGGGTTGTAACCCTTCGCCTGAATAGAACTCCGTCTCCACAATCTTGTTGGTATAGTAAAACGTATCAAGCATGACAGGTGATATACGATGAGATAACCATGGGACTATTAAGATAACCAGGTTACAACCCTTAAACCAAACAAGGACCGGGGTTGTAACCCTTCGTCTGAACAGAACTTGGCTTCTCCCACCATTTATCGTCAAGATAACTATAAGAAATCAGGACATGTAATAATCTTGTACAGAATCAAGACAAGAATAGACTGGTAAACTCCATCCAACATTTCACGGCCAAGCAATAAGTACGGCTTGATACTTTAACTAACTAGGGTTACTACAGGCCTAGTTACTAGCAAGATGCAGTGAAATTATTCCACAACCACAAGCCCTGCAGACCATCCAGGTTATCCAGGTCGAATATTAGTACAATGAGGGTGCAACACACGACAGTGTGCTGGAAATGTGCCCTACTCGTCGGCAGGCTACAGATCCCAAGTGGGGCGCACAGATAACGGGATTGCCTGTAGCTGGAGAAATCTCTTCATGACTACTGGATTATTCTAGTGGTTATCCTTAGTCGATTTCAGTGGGTACCCCTGACCGTGGTACTCAGAGGTCCCCGTCCTAGACATGATGCAAGACAAGACGGGTTCATTTGTACAAGCACAATCGTCCACGGTGTCCAAGTTATTCAATCTTGTCAAGTCATGCTAGCCGTCGCAACAGCCTTCGAGATATATCGTGTCAGGTTTATCATGTCAAGAGTGCACCACGGAGGGCCACTATCATGTCAAGTTATCATGTCAAATTGTCAGGTCAAGTTATCTTGTCAGGAGTGTACCACAGCGGGTCACTATCAAGTCATATCATTTATCAAGGAGGGGAAAAACTTGTGCAATAATAATATAATATATAATATATATATATATATTCTTGAAGCCAAGGAGAAACTCTACAACTTTCATGTTGGGAGTGGGAAGAAATTTTGACCACAATTCAGGCAAACAAAACATTTAAACAATCAAAGTGGACCCCATGCGGCCCAAAAGTGGAAGAACATACATGCGACCAAAGAGAGTGGGAAACCACCCATGCGGTCAACTCACTGTACAAAATCATGTAAGCAAAATATACATGCATGCTTGCATTAAATAATACAAGCATAAGTACAAAAATATATTTTGTACTCTCTTGCGGCTCACTATTGGCTTTGCATGCGGCCAGTAATTAGCTCATGCGGCCGAGTGCTGGTACATGCGGCTGACAGAATTTGGCCATGAATATTAATAATGTAAATAAGGTTGCAAGGCCAACTTTAGTGCATGCATGCAACTGTTGTTTGCGTGAGGCCATACGGCTCACTAAAATTTTCATGCGGCCACAATGGTTTCCGAGCAAGAATACATGTGCTAATGCATCCAAAAAAATGTATATGCGACTGACTCTCCAAAGAAATGCATTAGAAAAAAATGCACTAAAAATGCATGCCAAAAAGGCAGTAAATGCATTCCTATGCGGCTGAGTCTCCCAGGGGAGGCCTTAAAGCATAAACTATAAAATGTTAAGGACCTAAATGCATTAAAGCACAAGCTTTAAGAAGCTTATGCGGCTGACCTTTCCAAATGCTTTAAATCAATGCATTAAAGCCTAAAATATTAATTGTTAGGGACTTAAATGCATTAAAGCATTTAAAGCACAGCACTTGGAAAGCTTATAAAGCCTTATGCGGCTCACTAAACCAAAATGCATGTAATTAATGCATTAAAGCATTAATTGAATGCTAATGAATGCATTTGGAGAATGCATTGGAACCATAAAATGCATGCATTGGCAATAAATTATTGTATGCAATAGATGCACGCTAGAATATAGCATGCAAAATATTTCATGCATATGCGGCTCACTAAGTGCCATATGCGGCTCTCTTGGGTGCTGATGCATTCCATTCTTAATGTATTAGAATATTGATGCCTATGCGGCTGGTTGTTAGTATTGCATAACGCATGTAAACTATTGCTGGCTATTGCATTAATAGGCCATGCGACTGAGTGCTAAAAATGTCCATGCGGCTCAGCAAATTCCGTAGGTCAAATTTGGACCAAACGAAATTCTCGGCAACATGGGACCATCAACTAGCAAAATATGCCAGTTGATAGATCAAAATTCTGGAAACCGAAAATACCACAAAGCTAGATCTACGAAAATTTAACCATGGAAATGAAAAATGCTAAATACTAAAGAGGGTTAGAAACACATGAGAAAGACAATAGAACGATAAAAATGGACTTCCTCCATGAAGCAAGATGCACTTGCCTAAGCTCTCTCTCTCTCTCTTTCCTGGTAGGTGAAGAGTAAAGATGGAGAAGAAAAAATGAGTAATGAGTAATAATGGAAGAGAGAGAGTGGGATTGATATTTATGGTGGGAGTGGTGGTAGGTGGGAGTGGTTCTTCACATAAAACCAAACCAAGCCAAACCCACTAAACCGAACCAAACCAAGCCAATGCGATGCCATGATGAACCATGCTAATGCAACATTCATAATAAAACCCAAGGCTAACTAATTATGACAAACCAAAAATATGAGTCCAAAGTACGTACACGTATTTTCTAATACGTAATACGAACCATGGACATTACAGTCGAGGCATTAGTCAACCCAAATGGCATGACGGTAAACTCATACTGGCCATAGCGGGTACGAAAAGTAGTCTTTGGAATGTCATCCCCCTTCACTCTCAGCTGATGGTACCCTGATCGCAAGTCTATCTTCGAGAACACCCTCGTGCCGCTCAACTGATCAAACAAGTCATCAATCCTGGGCAAAGGATACCTGTTCTGATAGTGAGGTTGTTGAGCGCTTGGTAGTCGATACACATCCGTATCGTACCGTCCTTCTTCGGGACAAACAGGACTGGCGCGCCCCAAGGCGAAGAACTGGATCTGATAAAGCCCTTGTCCTGCAGCTCGTCGACTTGCTTCTTCAGCTCCGCCAACTCCTTGTTGTTGATTCGATAAACATGCTGAGAAATAGGCTCAGCGCCCGGCATCAAGTCTATCGTGAACTCAACATCTCTGTCCGACGGCATCCCCGATAATTCCTTGGGAAAGACATCCAAGAAATCTACAATAAATGGATGCGACAACTCCTGTCCCGCCAACAAGGCTCCACAGAATCCATCTTCCGGCTCCGCTGCTCCTCTGACAAACTGAAACTCTGGATCTCCTGGCGGACTAAACAATACTCTGCCTGCTCTACAATCTATGCTAGCATGGTGCCTGCTCAACCAGTCCATCCCGAGTACCATATCGTACCTCAGAAGTGACATTACGAGCAAGCACGCGCTCAAATTCCGGCCTCCCAGAGTGAATCTCCGCCCCTTGTAAATATTATTAACCAGGATAATACCTCCCTCGGTCATAATCTTGTAAGTCCTACCCAGATATTCAGCAATAATGTTGTGCCTAAGTGCAAAAGAAACTGACATAAAACTGTGCGTAGCACCTGAATCAAACAATGCTAAGGCAGAAAAAGAATCAAGAAGAACCGAACCTGCAACAACATCTTCGACAGGCTCGATCTCCTCGGCTGCAAGAATAAAAGCCCTGTCATGAACACCCCGCTGCTGGTGGTGCTGTACAAACCGCTGCTGCTGGGTCAGAAGTGGACCCCTCGGCTGCACTGCAGGTACTCTTGTCGGTACCCCTGAGCTGCTACCGCTCCACGGGCTACCCTGCGAGGGTTCACAGGACAGTCTCTCAACTGATGTCCGGTGTCACCGCAATAGAGGCACACACCCAGCCTCTTCCGGCAAACCTTTAAGATGTGACCAGGCTTCTTGCAGAAGTGACAAGGAGCCCCATGCTGTGCCTGTCTCGACTGAGTGTGATACACCTGCTGAACCGGTGCTCTGGCCTGAACCTGCGGCTGGTGATGCTGGAAAGAACGATGCTGAAGCTGAGGGCGCTTAGCAGCCCCCGCGCTGCTAGTAGCCCCCGAGAAAAGATCACACTCCCTCTTGGGCTTCAAGCCCCACTTCCGCTCTACCTTACGGGCCTCCACGTAGATCTGGGTATAAGTCTCATAGAAGGAGGGAATGAGGATCTTGATATCCCAAGTCAGCCCCTTCCTGAAACGGCCCGCCCTGATCTCCAGGTCTCGAACCATGTACTTCGCGTATCGGCTCAGACGGCCGAACTCAGCAGTGTACTCCTCCACAGATAAACTGTCCTGCTGCAGATCCTAGAACTTCTGCACCAGGTCGATCTTGTCTGTAGGGGAAAAGAACTTCTCCTTGAAGAGAAGCTTGAACTCTGCCCAAGTATGGCCCTCTCCAGCTATGGCTGGCTCGTTCCTGAACCAGGTGCGTGCAATGTCTAGCAACTGCAAACCTACCGCCTCGACCTTCAGGTCGTCTGCAATGCGGAAGGACCTCATCTGCCGCTCGATATCCTCGAGCCAATCATCTGCATAGACCACACCCTCGGTCCCGCTAAAGTCACGGGGCCCGAGCTTCTTGAAGTCTTGGATATCTCCGTACCTCGTACGCGTCCCATGATGCGGAGCCCTCTGCTCCACGGCTGCAAGGGCCAACTGATGGGCATCCTCCATGCCCTGACGTATCGCATCTGTCTGCCTCTGCTGAGCCTCGGCCTGGGCTCTCTGAGTCTCCAGCATCTGCTGAAGGAAAGTATGCATCTGTCCAATATCTGTAGGCAGAGGAGGTGGTGGTGGAAGTACGTCTGCAGCTGGCTGAGGAATCCGCTGTGCAGGAGGAGGAAGAGCGCCCATATCAACCACTGGTACTGTGGCCGGAATAGTCATAGCATCCCCGGGGTCAGCCCTCGAAACTGGCGGAGGAGCGCCCCCAAGAATTGTTGCCGAGACCCCGACTGCAACAGGGGTGTCTGGATCAGGTCCGCAAGTCATAGCAGACCTCTCCACGTCCGCGGACTCAGGATGCTGGGACCTGGTCCGCACCATCTTGACGGTAGAATAAAAGAAGGAAATCAATATGGCACATGAAATATTATTTCAAGGAGGACAATTAGAATGCAAAAAATTAATATAAAAAAGGACAGTTAAAAGATCAGCATGTAGAAGTTTTCCTATTTTGTGATTGAGTAACTTAGCCTACAGCCTATCCTAGATACGTGCCGCAGGCTCGTAACAGCACTCTAATTCGAGCGCCACTACGATATCGCACTAATTGTGACTTTTGACCTGTATGGGCCACCACTAAAAATGTGTCACGACCCGCACCCTAGGTAGGGACACAAGTGCGTGACAACGCCCAGCCTACACCGTAAAAATGGCGTAGAATGCTGTAGGCCTACTAGCCAACAAAACAGTATATAATAACCTGTCATCTCCGCACGGAGGTATATAATATGAAATACTGATAAACTCAATCACAATCTAGAAGGAAGAAGTATGGCACGAAAAACTAGATAGATAAAAATCACAAGTCCAATATCCAGCTCAACAACGAGAGAGAGACACAAAGTAATATAGTTATACAATCCCAAATATAATATTATAACATAAGTAGCAAGCTGGAGACAAGGTCCAGTCCAAAATATCTACTCTAACTAAACTAAGCTAGAGGCTCGTCGGGCGGAGCTAAGCCCTGCTGAACCAAGGTCTCCAAGTCTAAGCCCACTACGTCATCCGGACCGTAGTAGGTACAGTAATCCTCCTCATCAGCATCTGTAATATTTTGTCAACATATCCAGTCAGGATGGAACGAGTACAATTAACTAACAACAGTTCACAAGATATGACAAAAGCTATAAGACTATAAATAGAGAGTATATACAAGAAATCATGGAATGTACATGTGAGTATCATGGTAAGGTAAGATGTAAATCTAAAGTTAGAACAAGGCAAGTAAAACTGATCGTGGCATGTACAAGAATCAAGAATCATCTATCTAAGTGAGTGAGTGCTAGTTTAATATGGTCGGCTTGGGTCTGCACAAGGTCTACTGGCCTGGTTAATCATACGTGGAGTGTATGATTAACACTCACAAGATCTACAAGAGTAACAAGGTGGATAATGACCACACATCTACACTAATACTCCCCGTCCCCGACTAGTAGAGTGGATCCAAACAAGACACGTCACGACACGGAATTCTACGAGAAGGGAGCAAGTCTCCTCGAGAATCAACATTCATATACTGCACAAGAACTACAAGGAGGCTTGTACAAGATATACCAAGATAACAAGGAATAACACCTCATATCGGGATCCATGAATACCAATCCGTGTGACCAATGTGTCAAGAACAAGCATATCTACACTAATTACATAAATTATAACAATCATCGTAAATTAGAAAATTATCAGAGAATGTACTCGCCTGTAATGTGGTGGATAGATCGACTGAGTCCAAGAACAGTGCCTCGAGGACCTATAAATGGAATACTGTATCAATATAATGGTTTGGAAGTGAAATTAAGTCATACTGAGTCAAACTAGGTCTAGACACGTCAAAGTAAGTCAATATAGGCCAAACAAGGCCAAACTAGATTGTACATGGTCAATCTAAGTCATATTAGGCCTAATTGGGTCAAACTGGGTCAATGCAAGTCAAACGGAATTAAACTAGGTCGATTTAAGTCAACGGTTGACTTACAGTTAACTTTTGGTCAACTGTTCAACTCTGGTCAAACCTAGGTCAACTCTAGGTCAACTTTAGGTCAAACTTAGCTAACAGTTGACTTTGGGTCAACTGGTCAAGTTTGGTCAAGTTCTAGCCAATTTTAGGCTTCGGTTGACTTTCGGTTGACTTTTGGTCAAAATAGTCAACCGTGGTCAACCAAGGTCAAAACTAGTCCAAGTCTACTATTCCTAACCATTACCAACCATAATAACCTAATTTTAGCTATATCTTAAAGTATTAAACTCAATGTTGAGAATTGAGTATTATCCCTACTTAACCCATTTACCCGTCTACTCTAATACTAAGGCCAAGTAGCTTTATCTTAGGAGTTTCACTCCCGGCTTCCTAGGGTAGTAGGATACTAGCCTACACTATCATTTCCTACCAAGCTTCCTAGGTGAAGTGGACATCCAGTCCATCTTACGACATATATTGTCGATTTACCGATTATCTTGATTATCGCGAGATACTCAATGATATCGTGTGATACCATCCTCCTAATCCCACACGAAACTTCGATTTCAACTCGGGAGCCTACCCACAAAATCTAATTCACATATATAAATAACATCTCAATTTTGGACGCGTTCCGACACTCGGAACTCAAAATCCCCTTCCCACTCACTATCCTACAATTTCCTAATTCCACTCACACTCATTCAAAAACTCACTTCTCACATTCACTCATGGGACTAGTTGGGGGGTTATTTAGGGGGTATATAAGTGTATATATATATAGGTATATATGTGGGTATATATAGGTATATATATATGTATATATATATATATATATATAGGTTTAGGGGTTTCTAGGGGGTTAAAGGGTGCTACTACTGCTGCTAAGCCTGCTGCTGCAGCTGCTGTTACTGCATGCTGCTGCTGCTGCTTTGGCCTGCTGCTTGGGAGGGGGGGGGGGGGGCAGCAGCTGCAATTCCCCCTTTAGCTGCTGCTTTGCCCTTCCTTCTTCCTCTCTAACTCCCTCTCTTCCCACTCTATAATCTCTTCCTCCCACTCTCTAAATTCCTTCTAAAATCTCCTCTCCAATCTCACACACATCCATATATATATATATATATATATATATATATATATTATATTGTGTAAAAAAATATATATATATTTATTTTATATTGTGTGTATATATATATATATATATATATATATATATATATATATATATATACACACACATACACAATATGATAGATAAGTGATGGGGGTATGGGCATGGCTTCCCTGGGAAGGTTCTCGCCATCTCCCCGAGACTCTCCCTCCCGTGCCCGGACGGTGGCCAGCCTCCCCCCGGCGTCCATCTCCCCGCCGTGGCTCCCCTCTCATTCCCGGCCACCCCGGCCTCGGTGGTTGGCCGGGCCTCCTCCGGCCGCATTTCCAGTGGGGAGCTCCTCCTCTCCCGACGCAACCGGCAGGCTTCTGCCAGTTTTGTGGAGCTCCCGCCTCCCCTCCGCCTCTTCTTCGGTGCCACCGACGCCCTCGTCGTCGCAGGCGTCGTCGAGCGCGTCGTCCTGTGCTGCCTCGGCCCCTTCCCTTCTCGGCCCAGGCCTGGCGCCCCAGTTGGCCACCTTCTCCGTCCCTGCGTCGCCTTCCCCGGCGGTCTCCGTCATTGCGCCGCCTCCCTCAGCGGAGGTATCCCCTCCCTCCGACTCCCTCGTTCCGAGGCTTATCGCTGAGCCCCGAGAGGCCTCCACCCAGGCTCCCCACCTCCTTCCCCCGGCGCGCGGCTTCTCCGCGGCCCCAGACCCCTTAGCCGCTCTGTCAGGTTCCTCCCCCCTCCGCCTCCTCCGGCCAGGGAGCCCTCAGTCTTCCCCTCGTCGGATCCCCTCCCAGCGCTCCCCCCCGCTTCGGTCCTCCCGTCGGAGCCACCCCTCGCCCAGGCAGCGCCTATCCTCTCGGACCCTCCTCCCACAGCGCCTCCTCTGGCCTCGGACGCTGCCTCCCCCCTTCCTCCCGCCGCCGGCGCTTACTGGCAACACCCTGCCTACTCGGGATTGCTCTGGGTCCCCGCCTACCACCCGGCGGAGGCGGTCCTCCTCTCCATCGGCGCGAGTCGCCACCCCTAGCGCTCGCGACGGCGGTGCCCCTGCCTCGTCGTTCCGGTTGCAGCGGCCCCCCCTCCGGCCGTTCCCGCCCTACGCGTCCCCCGCGGATCAGCTCTCTCCCCCTGCGGTTGCTCCCCTGTTGCTCAGTGGCCGGCGGCGCGTCGTGGCCTTCCCGGCGACGTGGCCCTCTTCGGATCTGCTCCCCTCCCCCTTTCTCCGGTCTGCTCGGGGCCATGTGCTCCCCGGGGCCTCCTCGCCGTCGTGGAGCCCCTGCCCTCCCCTGCGCGGATCCTCCCGTTTTGGTGGCTCGCCGTGGCCCGCCCCAGAGCGGTCCCCCTCCCTCCCGGAGCGGATTCCCCCGTCTTGGTGGCTCGCCGCGGCTTCCCCGGCCCCTGGGTCTCCGCCCCATCTCCTCCGCCGCTCCCCAGCCTTGGCTCTCTCCTCCGCCCCTCGCCGAGGCCTCGCGGCGGGTTCGTCGTCCGTCCTCCCGACGCTTCCTCGGCCTTTGCGTCGCCGGCCTCCTCGACCTGGGCGCCGAGCTCCTCGGGAGGAGCGCTGCTCGGGCCCCGCTCCCACCGCCTCGGTCTCCGCGCTGGCCCACGCGCTGGAGCTGACCCCCTCGGGCCCCGCACTTCTCGTTTCGGGCCACGCGTTGAGCTGACCCCCTCGGGCCCCGTGTGGGCACGCCACGTGCCCCCCCTGCTGGCTTTTTTCTTTTTTCGTTTTTGTGTTTCCTGTTGTGTTGGTCTGCTTTTTGTGTTTGCTGTAGGCCGGTTCGAGCCTGTTATTGTTTTGTGTTGGCCTACGTTGGTGTAGGCCCGGTTCGAGTCTGTTGTTCTGCGCGGCCTGTTCCGCTCTCCAATAAATTTTTCTTTGGGTAAAAAAAATAAAAATTAAAAAAAATATATATATATATATACACACACACACACACATATATATATATATATATATATATATATATATATATATATAGACTCACAAACACATATAAATATATATATATATATTTATATACATATATATGGACACACACACACATTTACACACATGGACACACACATATATATAGACACTCACACACACACATATATATATATATATATATATATATATATATATATATATATATATATATATATATATATATATATATATATATATATATATATATATATATATATATATGGACACTCACACACACATATATATATATATATATATATATATATATATATATATATATATATATATATATATATATATATATATATATATATATGGACACACAAACACAAGGACACAAACACTAATCCTAGTCCTCCTAGGAGTCTTCCATAGGCCTCTAATCTCTACACAAGGGACATAACCATGGTGTGGTTCCTATGGGTTCCAAAATCAATAAAATTCATAGGAAATTGATTTAGAGAATAGATAATCACCTATTAGGAGTAAATCCTAATGAAACTCTCTCCGATACGAAGATTCCTGAAGAATGGACACTTCCACCTTGCACTTCTCTCCTAAACTTAGGTAGCTCCCTCCCTTGATGATATAGAGAGGTTCTATGGAAGAAATTTGGGGGAAAATGGAAGATTGAGAGATCAAATATCAATTTCTAGGTCTAAGTTTGGGGGAAACTCAAAATTAGGGAAGAACTTGAGTGGAGAAGAAGTAAATGAAGTGGGGATAGACCTCCATAGGTGGCCGGCCATGTAAGGGGGTTTGGAGGCATTTGGCAAATGTCCAAAATGCCTTCCAAGCCTCCTTTAGGCCAAAATTTGACTTAGGAATTTTTCGGGGTTGGAACGACCAAGTTAAAATCTACAAATTGATCGATTAAGTCACAAAGAAGTTGTCTAAAGGTACCAGACTAATTTGTGGGATTTTATGGGCCTTGTCTAACTTAAAATTAGGTCCCGATCAGAGTCTAAGCTACCCCGGATCTCCGATATAAGTCGGAATGAGCTGAAATTCGAACCCGACTCTAAAAATCCCCAAATAACAATAAAATTAAATAAAAATTTCTAAAATTCCCAAAAATACAAAAATGACCATTTTACCCCTATTTGTGAAAAGTGGGGTGACATCGACCCCTTCGGTAGAGCAACTCTCAACACCAGAAACTCGCACAACATTATATAGAAACCTCGATTTTTTGGAGGAGGAGGAGGGATGGATCCATCAATTTCCATGAGTATTTAATTAGTAAAAGAATGGTAGAAATTTCACACTAAAAAAATGTAATGATATATTGAAGAATGGATGTACGAAGAATTTGAAATAGTTGTTAGGTCACAAGTAAAAGAAAAGGAACGAGAAAAGAAGAAACAAGAGGGAGGGTAACCTTCATTTTTAAAATAGGAACTAAAACTGTGTTTTTTTTTAAATTTCCCTCCAACATTTTCCAATAGAACTATTTTCTACTGCATCCATAGGAGGCTTTATAAGTAACAGAATTTGATTGCGTCGACTAAATAGAGAAATCTTTTCTCTCAGCAACCTTTGGTTATCCATGGTAAACTTTTGGCTATTGTATAATAAGTCCATTTTTGTTTACCCATCAAAACTAGACTAATTATAAGGTCACATCCAAAGTTGATCAGGACTAGTCCAAATCTGATTTTGATTTATTTACAAGTTTACCACTTGAAAAATTACTTAGGTTTTTATTTTTTTGCTCTTGTCTGTCCTCACATCTATTTCTCCAAATCCTAGATTATTTTCTTTCTTCTTGTTTGGTCATCATGGAAGAAGAATAAGAAGAAAGAAAAAAAGAACAAGAAGAAAGAAAATAAACCAACTTGTGAGAATCATGAAACTTCTACTTAAAATTGTGATCCCAACTTGTGAAAATTATGGATGAAATCCTAGTTGTAGAAGAAATTGGGTTATCAAATCTATTAATCTATTAATCAATTTTCTTCATTAATAGAAGAAATATTGGATAAAATCCTAGTTGTAGAATAAATTGTGGATGAAACCATAGTTGTAGAAGAAATGGACTTGTTGTACAACAAGTCCATATCAGATCAGCCACAATTTCTGGCAGTCCTAAAAGTATTGATAACTGCCAGGATTTGTGGCAGTCCTAAAATGGACTTGCTGTACAGCAAGTCAATTTCAGGGCTGCCAAAATTCCTGACAGTCATAAAATCAAAATTGTCAAATAAAAAAATATATGTTAGGGTTTATTTCCATCTTGATAATGGAGTGAAATATATATTTTAGGGTTTATTTCCATACATTCTTTGTGAGAAAAGAAATATTAGGATTTGTACATTGTTTGTGAGGAGCCTTTGGGTGCTATCGAAATTGGGAATGAGAAGAAAACTATAATTTTGATGGAGATGGTGAGGATGTAAATGGTGAAGAAGAAGAAGATGATGATGAGAAGAAAACTAGAATTTTAAAGGAGATATGAGGATGGAAATGGTGGAGAAGAAGAAGAAGATAAGAAGAAAACTAGGGTTTTGGGAAGAGAGAGTCAAATATTAAAATAAAGGTAAAAATTTGGATTTGGGGGTGTTGGGTTGGGACAGCCCAAAGAGTAAAAAATTGGGCTATCCTAAGTAATTTTTTCTCAAACCAGGGCTAGCCCCAATTCGGACTAGTCTTGATCAACTTTGGATGTGCCTTTATAAATAGCCCAAAACTAGGTGTTTGTTCACCCTCCAATAAATGATTGACATATGTCAAATGCTTTCAACATAAGCCACTTTGGAAGTATTTTTCAAAGTGGTTTTGGCTAAAGGATTTGACACGTATCAATAATTTATTGGAGGGTGAACAAACACCTTAGTTTTGGAGTGTGAACAAAAATAGACTTTTGTAGAAATACAAAGACAAAAAAACATTGAAGGGTTCATTATCACATATAGAATACAAACAGTCATTGTCTTCTACATATTTTTTGAATAACCCATTATTCTTTTAGAATACAATAAATTATCAACACGAGGCTCTACCATGTCTTGCAGGTCAACAAGCGCTCTATTTGCCTTCAAACAACTATTTTTTTTTAGATTTGAGTACTATTCTTCTTAAGAAGCCACAACAGATTGGTTCTTGGCATAACAAAAGTTCTTTGGGAAGTTACGTGGCTTATTATGGCAGCAAGGTAGGGCTTGCCCTGGCCGAAGACGACCATGGCGACCACCTAGGGTCCAGTCTGGAGGGTCCAAAAAATTAGTTTATATATAAATATTTTTGTATCTAAAATAGACCTAGTATTTTCCATGGACCATTCTTAACACAAAATAATTATGGTGTAATAGTTACTATGTTAGGCTAGCATACATGAGGTCCTTATTTTTTTTAATTTACCTTTGTTTTAGTTTTTTTACATTATGTATGAGGACCTCATTTTGGAAGTTCGTATCGGGCCCCACGAGCTCAGGGCCAGCCTAGCAGCAAGGTTGATCCTCGTGTAACACAAATATTTTCAGTAAGTAACATATGATTTTATCGCATAAGTTGTCAAGTCCCTCATTCCAGATACAATGGTGACGTCATGAACACATCCCTAGGCTACGCGCCGAATTCGCGATTATTGTCCGTAAATCAGCAGAATGGAAAATATAAGGAATTATTACATTCATAAATACAACTTTAACTACAATATACTTCAATGGTCTTTCTAAAGGTACATTAATTACAGGTTCGTTACAACAAAATATTATACATATGGCCGACTACAAAATGTTGGTTGCCGTCCTTAGAGATTCTCTAGATACGCTCGTCATACAAAGGTAATGGTTCCGCAGGATCGTCATTTTCCCCTAGTAAACAAATACTAGGTCGCTTAGAAACGACAAGCAAGTCCTCAGTCAAGAACAGTTAAAGAAATAAAATGCAACAGAGATTGGAATAGGTAGTACACAATAAAATTTAGGAAGTTAAAAATTACCTTTATGATATAAATTGAGTTCTCAATATTATTATCCTTTCTCATTGTATAGACACTTAATATGCATATATATATATATATATATATATATATATATATATATATATATATATATATATATATATATTTTCATATATATATATATATTTTCATATATATATATATATATATATATATATATATATATATATATATATATATATATATATATATATATCCTAAATGAAATGCAAATTTGAGAACAACCTTTCCGAATATTCTCCTAACCAGCTTTTCCGACAACAATCCCGTATATCTGGGATCAGGCTGTGAGTTGGTGGCACGGTGCTTAGAATTCGGCCCTGCCTCTCCTGGGCTTAAATATACTAAGTCTCTCTTGGACTTAGAAAATCACCAATTTGATGTTACTGTCGAAATTAGTGCAAATATCAGACGACACAAAATTAAATTCGGCCCTGCCTCTCATGGGCTAAATGGATAGCACGGTTATTATAGAACCGACCCTGCCTCTCCTGGGCTAAGTGAGCTAAGCCTCACATACTCAATTCGTATGGCCCTACGAATGAGCTAATGTACTGATCAGCTTTAGTTTTATTATGCTGCGGAGCTGTATAGGTGCTATTCGGGTTGTTCTCTCCCGCCCAATGCTTTCTATCCTATAAACTCTAATTAAAATTAATTTCAATTGTCAATCCTTTTTGACTTTACATAGTGGATAATATCGAAAGTCTGTTGCTAATCAAGGTATCAACAAAATTCTAGGGTTTAGGGATATCGGTAATATTTCTGAATCCTTTAATTTAACTAACTCCCAAAATTATTAAAAATTTCGACAGAGTCTTCTTTGTATTTGTTGACTCCGAAATTTTTACAAAAGGCAAAATATTACTAATCGGGTACGCCGACCCCTTCAGTGGAGCAACCCTCAACACCGGTACCACGCAATATATTTATAAATTCCCGGGTACGTCGACCCCTTCGGTGGAGCAACTCTCAACACCGAAAACTCACACAACATCATATAGAATGCAATTAAGTTAAAGCTTTCTTACCTTGGCAAGCAAGCAAGGAATATAGTTTAATTTCAACAATTACCCTTTTCTAAATGCTATCCAAGTTCAAGAATCGCAATTATTAGCAATATAATGATACTCAACATCTAACTACCAATGTCACTACACATTAAAATAATTTTTATATGCTTCTTGAAGATGCAAAATGAGGTTTAATATTGAAAGTTAATAGGTGTAGCTTTACCATAACATACGAGTACCCAAAAACACATATTCTAACTAGTTTAATCATGCTAAAATATGTAAATTAAGCATAATTTTAAGTATGGATAGAATTGAAATAATATGTTAAAATTGAAAACTAACTCATGTGTATACATACCATGCTAAGGAATATAAAATTCATATATAAATTTTCTTTTGCGTGTATAGGTCGAGTCCCTAAGTTATGCCTAGACTTATAAGTGTCCATGATAATATAAGTATATGAGTTGTGTCCACATATTGTGTCAAGGTGTTTGCGTAGATATTTATACATATATGTGGAGGTTTTACCTTTTTGGAGATTTGAGGAGAAGGTTTTTTCAAGGTCAATTTATTTGGCCCTTGGTGATCCTTAATTAGATTCCATGATTTTTTTGATTTTTAACCTTAAAATAGTTGAATGATTATAAATTGTTAG
>JANAVB010042618.1:35084864-35177364 GCA_029216955.1 Iris pallida
CTACGCTCACCACAAAATCAGTAGAGAGCACGCCAACAACCTCTTCAACTTAACATCCTTCTCGGTTGCCAGGCCCCCGTTCACCTACCTCGGATGCCCGTTAGTGTACGAGAAATCCAACGCCAGCATCTTTGAGGACTTAATCACCAGAATCAGAAAGAAACTGGAAGGGTGGCACAACGCCATCTTATCTCCAGGTGGTAAAATGATCCTCATCAACTACGTCCTATCCTCCATCCCTATCCACACCCTAGCTGCGTGCTCGTCGCCCATCAAAGTCCTGTATTCGATCGAACAGATCTTTTGTAATTTCTTTTGGGGGCATAACAACGGTCATGATAAGCACCACTGGACCAGTTGGGACTCTATGGCCCATCCAACTGGAGAGAGGGGTTTGGGATTCAGCAAACTCAGTCACATAGTTAATGCTTTCTTGATGAAACTGTGGTGGAATCTCCGCATGCGCCATAACTTTTGGAGCAGGTTTTTGAAAGCTAGATATTTCAAACACATACACCCCTCGTTGGCTATATCCAACTACAGATCCTCTGCGGCTTGGCGACGCATGGCCGCGACCTAGCCGAACCCGCAATGAGACTCCAACTGGGAGCGGAAGAATCAAACCTATTCCTTGAGCGATGGGTCGGAGACAGTATGATCCCGAATCTTACGGTGACCCCGAGAGATTGCAGGATCAGAGACTTGTGGAATCCTACTACCGACGACTGGAACTGGAACCTGATTCGTGAGTGGTCTGGCCCCGAGGCAGCAGATAGCATCCGTAAGAGAGGGTGGCGCATCGGGAGCGAGGCGGATGTGTTGTGTTGGTCCCTCGAGGCGTCGGAAGCATTCTCGGTGAGGTCGGCGAGAACCGCTATCCAGGGCACCGGCATGCCATACTTCCCTATGGCCCACTATTGGCATTCTTGCATCCCCAAGAAGTGGTCCTTCCTCTTGTGGAGAGTCTTCAGAAAGAAACTACCAACAGACGACATCCTCAACACCATCGGGATTAGCTTAGCATCAGCATGCTCCTGCTGCTCCGAGCAGAAGACGGAGTCTATTGATCACATCTTCCATCAAGGGACGCTGCCAGCCAGGACTTGGACCACCCTTAACCAGCTATTCAACATCGAGCAGGGTAGCGGACACTTCCACGATCTACCAGCTTCCTGGGGATCCTCCTCCCATGGCCACTATATCGTCGCTGCGGCCGCCATTTGGGTCATGTCGAAGAACCGTAATAAAGCGAGATATGAAGGTCACCCATACTCGGTCGACTAGCTCTTTCGAGAAATTGCCCGACAATGTCGCAAGCGGAGCACCCTGTGTTCCCACAGTGCTAGAGGATTCTGGTCAGTTCTACCCCGTAGCCTCTGGCGGATGTTTTGCCTGTTGTGCTTTTCTCCCTTCTTCCTTTTGTGGTTTACCTGTATAGGCTTCGGTATTTTGCGTCTTGTATACGATTTTGTGAGGTCTTTGAGCCTTCTTTAATAAATTGGGGGGGGGGGGGGGTTTCTCAAAAAAATATATATATTTATATATATATAATATATATATATATAATATATATATTTTATATATATATATATATATATATTCCGTAAAAAAAATATATATATATATATATTCCGTAAAATATTAAAATAAAAAATAATAAAAATTATAAAAATAGGGGGTTTATATCATACCCAACTTATAAAAATTTTGTCCTCGAAATTAAAATAAATCTAATATCAAGAAACAACGGGATTAATACGAAGGGAGGATTAGTACGTCAAATCGTATCTCGGTATCCGAATAGATAGAGGTAGTTGCAAAAGGAATCCATATTGGCTCCATATCCTACAAGATAAGGTATTCTGTTTCAAGGCCCTACCCAACTTATAGAAGTCGACTAACAGTGATCTTAGTAACTTTATAAGACTTCTGAAAGGACAATTTATAAGGAGGGGTACGAGAATATTGGACATTTCTAACTGTAATCACGGACTCTAAGGAGCCAGGTATCCCTATGGTATATATATATATATATATATATATATATATATATATATATATATATATATATATATTTGATGATTCAAACTGAATTATGTGAGTCCGAAATACCGATTTGAATCAAAATATGCATATTAAAAACTGAATATAAATTAAGAGTTTCATCTATAGGATCCAAAATTGAAATATGAGAAATCGGAGAGGACTTGCCTTTATTTGATGGTGACCTAGATTTAGCTTTTCCAACTTCTTCCTAACATAATACCCAAATCAAAGGTTTGTATTAAATACATAAGCCTTCATGTACATATAAACCTAATTTTCTTGACCTAGGTTTGAAATTGAAAGGGAAGGAGAAGGGAATGAAGGATTTTACCTAGGTTTTTGGAAGTAGGAGAGGCGAAGAAGAGGAAGGAGGTACTGGAGGTGGCGGTGGTGGCCGACGATCGGCGGCGGGCTCGGCAGCGGGACAGCGGCAGCAGCACAGCAGCAGTAGCAGTAGCAAGAGCAGCTACAGTAGTGGGGAAGAGGGAGGAGAGAGTGTTGTGTGTGTGTGGGTGTATGTGTGTATATGGAGAATTAAGTAAGGAGAGGAGAAGAATGAGGTGTCAAGTGAAAAGGCTCTCTCTTCATGTAGGGGACCATGTGGCATTTAGCAATGCCATATGTCCACTTGGGATGACACCTCACCATTTGAGTTGGTGAGTAAAATTTATTATTTGCGTAAATTTTCTTAGGATTAAAAATGCAAAGTTGTGTATTATATATTTTTACATAAAGGAATTTTGTGTATTTAATTAATATGACTATGATTATTACTATTATCATTATTTATCCAAAAAGGAGAATTATAATTAGAGCATAACATGTCTATCCTCCTTAAAAAGATTCCGTCCTCGAAATTTAAAATATCTAATATAATAATATGATTACTGACCTGGTTCAGAGAATAGATACGGATATTGCCTCCGCATATCTTCTTCCTTTTTTCAAGTTGAATTTTCAGGAGAATTCTTGCTCCAAGCTACTCGGACTAACAGAATGACCCGATTTTGAAGAATCTTGTATCTTCGATCCAAAATACCAACATGTTTCTGTTCTATCCATAGAGTTGGCCCGACGGTGATCTCTGAATGGTCTAATACATGATTCGGATCAGATACATATTTTCGGAGCTGAGACACATGGAACACGTCATGTATCCCTTCAAGGGTTGGTAGAATAGCTAGTTTGTAGGATACTCTCCCAATTCTTTCTAGTACATCAAATGGTCCAATATATCTTGGACCCAACTTTTCTCGAGTCCTGAATTGGACTATTCCTTTTGTTGGTGAAATTTTTAAGAATATATGATCAACCAGGTTGGAACTCCAACATCCTTCGATGTTTGTCAGCCCATATTTTTTGTCTATCTTGTGCAGCTTGCAGGTGACTTCTTATTGCTTTGACCTTGTCTACTATCTGTGTTACCAGTTCTGGACCTAACAATTTTCTTTCTCCAATATTTGTCCAGCATACTGGGGATCTATATTTTCTTCCGTACAAGGCTTCAAAAGGTGGCATTTTGATACTATCATGGTAACTATTGTTATAAGAAAATTCTACCAAATGTAGATGGTCATCCCATGATCCTCCAAAATCTAATATGCTGGCCCTTAGCATGTCTTCCAAAGTTTGAGTTGTCCTTTCAGACTGACCATCCGTTTAAGGATGGTAGATGGAGCTGAACTTTAACCGAGTACCAAGGTTTTTCTGCAAAATTTTCCAAAAATGTGAAGTAAACCTGTTGTCTCTATCTGATATTATACTCACTGGTATTCCATGTTGACTGACAATCTGTCTCATATATATTTTAGCCAGTGTTTCTGTTGACTGTCCAACTCGAAAGGATAGAAATCGAGTCATTTTAGTGAGTCTATCTACGATAACCCATATAGCATTATTATCCTTTTGGGTCTTAGGCAGTCCTATCACAAAATCTATTGTGAGGTGCTTCTATTTCCATTCTGGTATGGGCAAAGGCTGAAAAAGTCATACTGTCCTCTGGTGTTCTGATTTCACTTGTTGACAAACGAGACATTTAGCCACAAATCTGGCAATTTCTCTTTTCATGCCATGCCACCAAAATTTTTGTCTCAAATCCTGGTACATCTTAGTACTGCCCGGATGGATAGAATATTGTGAGTTATGAGCTTCTGAAATAACTTCTATTCTTAAATCTCTACCGAGTAGGCACAACCTATCTCCGAATCTTAATGATCCGTCTGGATGCTTCCTTATCCCAGTCTAGAGCCCTTCTTCTGTTTGTTTCCAGATTTTTTGAAGTTTCGCATCACCTTGTTGAGCCTCCTTGATTCTATCTATTAGGGAGGATTGTATTTGTAAATTTTTCTATACACCCTCTGCTATCGGGCATATTACTTCAATTCTATTTTCCTTAAATCCTCCAGGATTTTCTTTGGGGTATTCATAAAGAATGCCAATGGTTTCCTGCTCAATGCATCTGCGACCCTATTAGCTTTATTCGGATGATTCTCCAGTTCTATATCAAAATCTTTGAGTAATTATAGCCATCTTCTTTGTCGCATATTAATTTTCTTCTGGGTGAATACATACTTTAAGCTTTTGTGATCTGTATAAATTTTAATTCGTTCTCCATATAGGTAGTGTCTCCATAATTTAAGTACAAATACGACAGCTGCAAGTTCTAAATCATGAGTCGGATAATTCCTCTCATGTTGTTTTAGCTGTCGAGAGGCGTAGGCTATAACTCTTTCGTGCTGCATTAGCACACAACCTAGTCCCTTGCCTGCGGCATCACTGTATATCTCGTATCCACCCGATCCCGCCGGTAATGCCAATACAAGTGCTGAAATCAGCCTTTCCTTTAACTCTTCAAAAGCTGCTTGACATTTCTCTGTCCAATTAAATTTTTCTTCCTTCCGGGTTAGCCGAGTTAAAGGTTTTGTGATTCTTGAGAAGTTTTCCACAAAGCGTCTGTAATATCCGACTAAATCTAAGAAACTTTGAATTTCTGCTACAGACCTTGGTATTAGCCAGGATTTAACAACCACTACCTTCTTTGGATCTACTGAAATTCCTTTACCACTAATGATGTGGCCTAAGAATGATATGTGATCCAACCAAAATTCATACTTACCCAATTTGGCATATGTTTGCCATTAAAATCTTTGAATTGGAATTTTAATTACAAACATAACAGTATTACAATATAGGACTTAGATGTAGTCCTAGGAGTACACTTTTATTTTTATCTGGGTCCTGTATCGATGGAGCGAGTGGTAATGCGTTGACTCCGTTAATGATCTGACGGCGATCTTAGGTTCTCTGAAGGTTTGGGTTGATCTGGATGCCGGAGCTTACTGAGGGAAAAGAAGACGTTGAGTGTCTCTTTCGATCCCTGTAAGTAGACGTGCGTATCTGGAACTCTGATGATCTCGTTCTCTGTCTTTTACCGTCTGTCCCTCTGTCTATGTGGAAGAAGGAAATAGTCCCTCTATTTATAAGCAGTAGGTTGAGCTGCTCATGCGCGCATATGTCGGATGTGCCTGGTCGTGGGAATGCTACGTGGCTGATGTTGGCGGGGGCGTATGGTTGATGCACCATAATTTGGAGATTGAATCCTTCCTGTTGTGCCTGTGGTGCTGCAGAAGAGCGGACATGTGGCAACTGAGAGGATTTTTTGGTTGCTGAGATCTTGGGTGGTTAGCACCCCTTCGTGGATTGAACTGAGTCAAGGGACACGTGGCACATGTCCGTAGCTCAAAGATCTCAAATTTCGTGGAGAGTGATCTGACAGGATGCGCCTAGGATCGATTGCATGAGAAGACTTTGGCTCGTAACCTTCAGGAGTCATGAACTAGTCTGGGCGTATGGCTTTTGAGGCGCATGCGAGTCTTCGGGAGCATGGCTGCGAAGGCGCATGCGAGTGGTTGGTCGGCCACGTGGCTTGTAATCGTCATAGGAAAGTAATGATGTCAGTGGTGCTTCATTTTCTGTAAAAGCTGTTGCTGCTCTGTCATCGAGGCATGGCTGTTGTCGTATTAGACTTCAGCATTTAATGCTCTTGACGGGTGATACGCTTTTGATTGGGCACATTGATCTATGTTCTACTAGGCGCATAGGGACGCGTAGGGCGCATCCTTATGAGGCATTTGGTACTGATGGGCACATCTGTATGATGTGCGGTGTCTGACCGGCGCATATTCATTGGTCCGACTATTGAGTTCTTCGAGTGCTTTAAATAGCCGTTTTGACTTGGCTAAATTTGAGGGGACAGGTTCATCACCATGAATGCAAATTCATTGCACGGGATTCGGAGAGCCCGCCACTTGGCACGTGGGTTTGGTTTGCCCGGCCTATAAATAGCAGCAAGGCGAGAGTTTGTTTCTCGTTTTCTTTCGTCTTTCTAAATGGAGATGAACTTCTTCGTTCGAGTTCATTCTGTTGACAAGATGCTTCCGAGGGTGAAGATGCGTCGAATCGTCTTCATATGCACTTGTGAAGGTGACTGTTACATCCAAAAATTGGGATCGCGGGCTCCCGATGCAGGCCGAAGGTGCCTGTTGCATCCAAAGATCAGGATGCTCGAGTCCCATCTATGTTATGCCAAAAGAGCCGCAGATCAGAATTGCGGTGCTCTCCTCTTCCTTGGACTTTGAAGAGATCTTCCTCTAGCTAGAGTGGGGTTGATCGCCTATCCTTGTTATGCTCAAAATCGAAGTAGGGCGCATATGCTGAGACTTCATGATGTGCCTGACTGAGACGCTGAAAAGATGCGCCTGACTGAGACGCTGAAAAGACGCGCCTGACTGAGACGCTGAAGAGATGTGCCTGACGGATGATGCGCCTGGCATAGGGCGCATGGCAGTTTGCTGCGCCTAGCTGTAGTCTTAGGATCTTTCTTTTTGTAAAAGTTCTCCTTTGTAAAGCCTTTCTTTGGACATGTAATAGACTTTCATATGAAATAAAAATCTTCTTTTAATGTCTGTACTTTTGCTGTCCTTTGTTGTGCCAAGTACTTCGTTTGAGCTTCCTGGCGCATGTAGTATTAAGCGCATAGGAATTCTGGCCTATAGATGCGTCTGAAATTCCATGCTTCTATAAGACCCCCTTCAAATTTTTTAAAACTTTTCGTCAAGTTTTGGAAAACTTTGAATAAGAAGCATGGTGGAGTCTTCAATGGGGGCATGACTGTTCGGGGCGCATGATTGCTCCGCGCATCTGTGATGAGGCACACGCTCCTCTCAGTTTTAAATGCAAATGATAACACTTCGGCATAAACGAAAAAAGATTAATGATGATCATTTGGATATCTGCCGTTATCATTTCGCAGAACCCCAAGCGGTGGCTGACGTCACCCTTCATCGATTTTCGCATTCGCCCAAGCCTATAAATAGGCGTCTGATGGAGAAAAAGAGTTCTTCCTCTCCTTGCTTTCTTCTTCTTTAGAGTTTTTCTTTCAAAAAAACCCTAACTTCTTTTTGTGAGATGGCTTCCAAGACTCCTCGTAGTGGTGCTGGCCGAGGACAAGATCGGGGTAAAAAGCCGATGGAGTTTGATGAGGAGGACGCTTCCATCGTAACTGTGACTCCCGCCGACGTTCAGCCAGTGGTGACGGGTGGGTGTCTTCTGTCTTTGTGGTTCCCAACATTTTTAGGCGAGTTTGGGGCACACGAATGAGTTGCATCCTGTTGCTGTGCCCTAACTCCTTGTTGCTGACGCGTATGGACTTCTGTCCTGATGATGCGCTGAGGCTATTCCGCTAACACGCATGGGTTTAGGCCCTGATTATGCGCTGAGGCTTCACTACTAACGTGCATGGGCTTGGGCCCTGATTATTTGCTGAGGCTTCACAGCTGACGCGCATGGGCTTAGGTCCTGATTTCGCGCTGAGGCTTCACCGCTGACGTGCATGGGCTTGGGCCCTGATTATGTACCGAAGCTTCACTGCTGACGCGCATGGGTTTAGTCCCTGATTATACGCTGAAGCTGCACTGTTGATGCGCACGGGCTTGGGCCCTGATTATGCGCTAAGGCTTTACTGTTGACGCGCAGGGGCTTGGGCCCTGATTATGCGCCGAAGCTTTACTGCTGACGCGCATGGACTTGGGCCCCGATTATGCGCCGAAGCTTCACTGCTGACGCACATGGGTTTAGTCCCTGATTATGTGCCGAAGCTGCACTGCTGACGTGCATGGGTTTATCCCCTGATTATGCGCCGAAGCTTCACTGTTGACGTGCACGGGCTTGGGCCCTGATTATGTGCCATGCTGCTAAGGTCTCCCGGTCGGTTCATCAGGAGGGCGGCATGGAGCCTCGACCGGGAGTAGAACCGACTGTTAAGGGGGTGCCTGAAAGCGTCGGGGCCCCAAAGGAAGTTATGGAAAAAATCCTTCCAGACGAGGAGGAAGTGTGGAGCTCGTCTTCTTTTGACGATGGCTCGCAGGAAGATGTTGATCCAGCTGCCAGAAAGATCGCGTTTAGTGGAGACGTCTCTGACAAGAATGTGTCTACCGGGATTCTTTTCGACTGTGGTACCGAGGCGCTGGTCGTACACGAGGCCTCGTGGCCAAGCGCTACCCCTGCCCCGAAAGTGGGGATTGATGTGGTAGGGTCGACGTCACTGCCGAGCCCTACACCCGTCCCTGTAGGGGGAGCTGATGCGGGTGATGAGATTCATTTTTCGAGCCCGGCTCCGAGTGAGGTTGAACTGTCAGGGGCGGACCTTGTCACTTCGAACGAAAGGGAGAGCCGCCCTGCCCCGGCCGGGGATAATACCATCAACCCGAATGTCGGAGGACCATCCGTCGTTGACTCTGATAAGGGCAAGGGCCCTGTGATGGAGGACACTCCTCCTATTTATTCCACTTGGGGGACAATATTGTATCCCTCTCTAGTTTCCTCAGCTGGCGATGGAATCCGTACTGCCGGTGGGGAAGAACTTACTGAGATTGAGGTTCTGGCTCCACGACTCGTGGGGGGATCTTCCTCAACCTCTACGATAGCTCCTCCAACGCTTGTTATGACGCCTCAGGTGTTGGCAGACGCGGATGAATATGTGCAGTTCGCCGTTGAGGTGGTATATAAGATGCTGCAGAAAGACGTATCGACAGTATTGAATGCGAACGGGAGTTTCGCGACGGCGAAAGCCATGGCGCTCCCTTACATTGGTCTGATACGTTTCCACCGGGGCCATGATCATATGGCTAAGATTCTGGAGGCGTCAGTGGCTGAGCTTGACCAGCACCTTTTTGAACTTCAGCGTATTCGGCAAAATGATTTTTCTGCTCTGATAGAAGCAGAAAAGGAGAAATTGATAGCTGAAGTTGAGTCGTCTTATCAGGCCACAGTGGCCATTTGGGACCACGAGGTGGCCGATGCTGAGGCTGCGGCGGAGAGACTATCTCAGTGTACACAGGAGAAGGTGGACCTGCGGGCTACATTGGATGCTAGTATAATAGAGGTTACTGTCAAGATTCACCTCCTTGAAGACCAGCGAGCCCAACTTTTACTAAATGCTGAGCGAGCCCAGGCTGAGCACGTAGCATCCAAGGAGAATGAAGCAGCTTTTATCCGCCATCTTCTTTTTTTGACTTGACAGCGGCAAGAGTTAGACGCCAAGTACGAGAATGATACTGCTCCTGAGGTTGTGGAGGTAATGCGTCAAGAAGCTGAACGCCGAGTCTTGGCGACCGTGGGGACTCGGACTGAAGACTTGAAGCATCAGATCGAAGAGCTTTCTCCCAATCCCAATGATGCTTAGGGATTGTAGTCTCTCCTCTCTTCTTTTTTGTTTTTGTTTTTTGGCAACTTTGCTGGGGTTGTAATCCTTTACTTTTGAATGCAAAATAAATTTTTTTTTGGTGTGTTCATCTTTACTGTCATGAACTAGTAATTTGTGTGGACCTATTATCTTTTGCGCACCTTGGTTTTTAGGTACAAATAATAAGTTGGAGAGGACCGACATGTTTGTTCAGAGGTAATATGAACGTGGCAAATATGGGGTTCAAATAACGAAATCTTCCTACTCAGAGGTTTTATGGACGTGGTAGGAGTGACTTTGGGAGGATACGCGGAACTACTCAGAGGTAATGTGGACATGGAAGTTCTGCGATCGATGTACGACAACGCGGAGGTTATCTGTACGGGATATTTACTCAGAGGTAATGTGGACATGGTAAACATGATAAGTAGCGCAATCCTACGTAGTGTTAGATTTTGCTTTGCAGGGTGTAGAGAAGCAACTCAGAGGTAATGTGGACGTGGTTGTTCTTCTACTGGAGATAGAATGCCACGGAACAACTGGGTTCCGAAAGCATTAGATTTTGTGAAAGGGAGGTGTATGTGAGCTCTGATGATCAGGTCCACTAATTTCCTTGCTAGGTAGGGATGGAAGTATATATATGAAAGATGTCAAGAGTAGTACTTCTTTAGGAACTTGCCGTTGATGGGCATCATGAACAAGTCCCCGTTTGGTCGGGCGAGGCGGTAAGCATCATTTGAGTATACAGTCTCTATGATGAAAGGTCCCTCCCACTTGGGCTCGAGCTTTCCTAGTGTTTTGTGTGTCAACACCATCGGCCTCCTGATTGCCAGGACCAGGTCGCCTACTTGGAAAGTCCTTTGCTTGACCTTTTTGTTGAAAGCCTGTGATATGCGGGCTTGATAGAGTTCAATGTGCTGCTGAGCTAGGAGACGTTTTTTGTCAAGTGCCTCCAATTCTTGCAGACGGTGACATTGATTGTCTTCTTCTGTCAATTGGTTTGTAATCACTACACGGAGTGAGGGTATCTGGATCTTGAGAGGCAGTACCGCTTCGCTTCCATAGACTAAGGAGAATGGTGTGTTGTTCATCGGAGTCCGTACCGTTGTACGGTAGGCCCACAGGCATTCATCGAACTTTTTGTCCCAGTTGCGTTTGTTGGATGACATGACCTTTTTGAGTAGCCTGACGATAGTCTTGTTAAAAGCCTCGGCCAATCCGTTCGCTGCCGGATTATAGGCGGTTGATGCCACATTCTGAATACGATTCTTGTCACAGAATCTGCTGAAAACATGGCTGATAAACTGTGGACCATTATCGTGGATAATCCTACGGGGTACCCCGAAACGGTAGATGACATGATGCTTGATGAAGCTGATCACTCTAGAGCTTTTTTTACTTTCGTCAGTGGAACTGCTGCTGCCTATTTAGAGAAGTAGTCGGTGATGGCTAGGATGAAGCGGTGTTCTCTCGATGAAGGAGGGGTGATAGGTCCTACAATGTCCATACCCCAAGCTTTGAAGGGCCATGAGACGACCGTAGGATATAGTGGTTCCAATGGTGTATGGATAAAGTCAGCGTGAAGCTGGCAAGCATGGCACCTTTAGCATAGTTGACGGCGTCGGCTACCATGGTTGGCCAGTAGTAACCCATGTGTCACAGTCGATCCTGCAACTTAGGACCAGGTTGATGAGCCCCGCAAGTCCCGTCATGAGCTTCCCGAAGGGCTTCGGCTGCTTCTTTGTTGGATAGACATCGAAGGAGAAGTCCATCGTAGGAACGTCGGTATAGCGTTTTAGTAGCTGTATCATAATAAAATCGAAGGGAACGCCTTCTGACCGAGACGGCTTCTTTCGGGTCTTCTGGGAGGATTCTATAGACCGCTAAGTTAATGAATGGAAACCTCCAGTCTCGGACATTAACACCGATACTTGTCGTCATAGCATGGGACATTTGTGAGCATAGGTTGTTTTTAAGACATACCAAGTCTCGACTAATTATCGTGACGTAGTGTTGAGCCCCGAGGGGTGCTGCTAATGAAGCTGCGAGGCCAGCCAGAGCGTCAGCCTCCAGGTTTTGTAGCTGAGGTACGTATTCTATGAAGAACTTGGTGAAGGTTGAGATAATATTCAATACAACTTCATGGTAAGGAACCAGATCTTCATGACGAACTTCGTACTGTCATCGGATCTGGTTAACGACGAGTTTTGAGTCGCCATAAGCTTCCAGATGATCCACCTCCAGCTGTTGTGCCAGCTGGAGTCCCATAATGAGAGCATTGTACTCGACAACATTGTTGGAGCATGGCTCCGAAAGGAAGAAAGCACGATGGATGACCAGCTGATCAGGGAAGACTAAGACCACCCCAACTTCTGCGATGATTTGGCCTTTGGGGCCTGTTCTCGAAGCGCCATCGAAAAACACTCGCCAGACGAAGCTTTCTCCGACGACGTTTGATTCTTGGACCTCATCTGAGATGTCTTCATAGAGTCTGGAGGACTCTGGGATGGGGTGCGCGGCTAAAAAGTCGGCTAGGGCTTGACCCTTGACGGCTTTTTGTGGAACAAATACCATGTTATACGGTGTCAACATGATTGCCCATGTAGCTAGTCGGGAGTTCAATGATCCTGGCTTCGTCATGAGAACCCTGAGTGGATTGACTTGAAAGATGACATGAATTGTCTGGCCCGAAACGTAATGGCGAGTCTTCTGGATGGCGAACACCAAAGCCAAACATTCCTTTTCGACGGGGTTGTACCGGTGTTCAGCCCCAATCATTGTCCTACTAAGGTAGTAGATAGCTTGCTCGTAGCCTGCATCGTTATTCTGAGCCAACAAAGAGCCGAGAGTGATCCATGGCACGGACGTAAAGGAGAAATGGTTTGCCTGCGACGGGTGCCACCAGGACTGGCGGGCTCGTCATGTAAGCTTTGATATCATCGAAAGCTTTCTGGCATTCTTCTGTCTAGACGTAGGAGACTCCCTTCTTCATAAGTTGGATGAAGGGTTGACATTTTCTGGAAAGGTTTGCTATAAACCTTCGGATGTATGCAAGACGCCCTTGCAGGCCTCGAAGTTCTCGGAAGTTCTTCGGAGGGTCCATGTCAAGGATGGCTTTGGTCTTCTCGGGGTCGACATAAATGCCTTTCGCCGTGATAATGAAGTCCAAGAACTTTCTGCTAGAAACCCCAAGGAAGGATTTAGCGGGGTTCTCCTCAGTTGATGCGCTTGCATGAGATCGAAGACTGTCTTTAGGTCTTGTAGGTGATCACCTTGGAGACGGCTCTTGACAGCGATATCATCAACATAGCACTCAACTGTTTTGCGTAGATGTTGATGTGTGAAACCCTTCATTTTTCAATTAATTAATTGAATATTTAATTAGCTAATTATTAATATAAATCATTTATTTAGGAAATGGTATTTTTAGAAAATTATTAAATTGCATATTTTTAATATTTTGCCAGATTATTATTATTATTATTATTATTATTATTAGTTAAATAGAAAATTATTAATTTCAAAATAAATAATAATGGATTTTTGTTGGACCTGACCTATTCTGACCCATCCAGACCCAGCCCGAACCCATTTCCGAACCATCTCCGATCTATTTCTGAAATCGATCCCGGTTTTCAGAATAATTCTTAAGTTTTTATATTTATTTATATCAAAAATCTTATAAGAAAAGCATTTCCTTTCCTTTCCTTAACAGTTAACCTCTTAAACTCTCTTTCTCTTTCTTATTTACGCTAGAGAAGCACCCGACCCCTTTCTCCTTCCTCCTTTGCGTGAACGGTCGAAACTCTTTCCTTTCCCTTCCCGAACGGTCGCCCCTTCATCTCCGGTAACCCCACCCTTCTCCCCATATATAAAACCCCTATCTCCATTCTCCATCACCATCTCACCATCTCACCACTTTTTCCAAATTTGTGCCCTAAAATTTGACCCGTACCTTTTTTCGGCACCCCGACCCCGTCGTCGCTTCCAGGTCGACCCCGGGCCGAATCCGCCGCCTCCACTATCCGGCGCCCGAGCCCCTCCGGCTCCGATCCGCCCGCGGTCGCCTATCTCCTGCACCCCGCGACTCCGGCGCCTAGCTCCGGCTCCCCGATCCGGCGGACTCCCCAGCGCGCCCCGACTTCCCCTGCCGCGCGCCGCCCTCGGTCTCCCCTGCCGGACCCGCGCCCCGTTCCCTAGGTCCCCGGCGACCCGATCCCCTCCGGCCTCCGTGCGCCCGGTCGACCAGCGGCCTCCCGCCGGACCCCCGAGCTCCGGTGCCACCCCGCGAGTCCCTGGCCCCCTCTTCTGGACGCCGCCCCTTCTTCGGCGTTGTCCCGCGGCTGTGCCCTAGCCGTTCCTCTATGTCCCGGTTCCCGCAAGCTTTTCGCTGATTCGAACAGCGCTGTCCAGCGCTGTCCGCGGGTTTCCCGACCTGCTGCCGTGCTTTTCCGTGCCCGGATCCCGCTGTCCAGCGCAGCCGTACCCCGACGAGGCACTGTCCCGAGCCGATCCACTGTCCGCGGATTTCTTTTCTCCTTTATGACATCTGAGAGCTCTAGCCGAGCAACCCAAGGTATAATGTCATGTCCCCATTCCCAATTCGTAGTCGATGATGAGAATTGGTCCCCGATTCCCTCCCGGGAATTCGGTTTTAGAGCGACGTAGTGACTTCGGATTTTCCGGAGACATTTCTGTGATGTTCTGTGTTTATTTCGGATTTTTCCGAAATGTGTTTTCTGGATTTTTGGGTGCTGTGGTTTCCGATTTCATTTCGGGAATTTCCGATTATAATTTCGGGTTTCCGATTAAGCTTCGGAAATTATTCTGTGAATTTAAATTTTGTGTAAAATGGTTTGGAAGTTAATTTTTGGGTGTTCCCTGGTTTGGGACTTTTATTATGGGTGTTTCGGCGTATTTTTCCAGTTTTGGGTTGTCCCGAATATGGAGGAAATGCTGCCCAAATTTTTATAAAATTTTATAAATGAATTACAAATCGGTTTTCGAAAATATTTATTAAAATGGATTTTTGGGCAACGACCGTACCGGTCTGCGGGACCTAGCGAAATACAAACGAAACCGGACATGCCGGACGTTGAGGCATTAGCTAATTTTGTGACGATTGGACCAAGTCTGAGACTCTTAATAATATTTAATTTAATTTAATTTATTTATTTTGTTTTAGTAATTAAAGTGCAGGATATTAATTAGAGCTAACTAACCTTTTCTCTTATTTCAATTTATGTAAAATGGTCTGTAAGGGCATAAGCCCAGCTTTTATTTAATATTTGTGGTTTGTAATATTGTAAATTTTTATTCTTTTCTGGTTTGTGGTTGATGTAAACACGTAAAATAGTAAAATAATTATTTTATAGAAAATCAATATTGTTTTCTCACATTAAATAAATTAGGAAAAATTACAAGTTATTATTTAAACAAATTTCATGTTTTCCTCATTTAAAGAAAAATATTATTTTTAAATATAATATAATGAAATACAAAGTTTTATCAAATAAATTGGAAAATACGATTTTTCCCAATAAAAAGTTAAATTGACTTTTCTTTGTAAAGTTAGAAACTCACATCGATAAGCGCTCTAAGTAGAGTTGTAAATAACCTAAAATTTAACTAGGACAAATTCTAGAGATTATAACTAGCACACCTAGATATGGATTGAATATTGGTGCTAAGTCAGAAATTTTCAATTGTAGGGTTTCGAGGACTGTACTAGCATCATCCCGGAACCAATATCGAATCCAGTCATAACCAAGGCAAGTACAATTTGTGTTAGTTTACTAATTATTTAGTAATCGTTTTATTGCAAGTTTAAACCACGATGCAACACGGAACTCTCTCTGAGAGCATTGACTGATTGACTGTTGGGTACTGGGGGAGTAGTGTAATGAGTACGACCACATCCAAAATAGTATACTGACTGTGTTAGCTTACCTCTCATACACACGGGGATAAGCCATATCGTATCTATATGATACAACTGTACAACCCAATCCGGTCATATTCATTGCCTATTCATATCATAATATTTTAACTGCTGGAAAATTGTTTATTTCAAATTGTTTAAAAGTGCATAACTCTATTATTATTTCAATTGTTGAATTATCATGAATTGTACTTTGCTCCCTCCTGACTGGAGACCAACATTTTAGGTGATTGAGTCGTTGAAGATCTGATGCCTGTTCCCGCAGAACCTGGAACCCAAGAACAGTAGAGCTGGATAGTAATTTATTTTAGTAACCAATGTATCAAGTGTAGTTGTTGTAATTAATAGTTGTTGTATTTCAGAAATTTTAAATTGAATACAAGATTTTATATTCGTTAGAATTTTATCTGCATATGTTTCACTACTGAATACAGCTTACTGCCGCCGTCTCAACAACGGTGCAGTCTGGGCATGATCCGATTCGACCCAAAAAATTAGGACCGGGTCATGACATGATGGAAGATGGTACTCATAGCTCGTTGGTACGTAGCACCAGCGTTCTTCAAACCAAAAGGCATCTAGCAGAAAACCCCTTTCGGAGTCCTGAATGACATGTGTTTTGTGTCATCGGGGAATATTTTGATCTGGTTGTGGCCCGAGTACCCGTCCATGAAAGACATGCGTTCGAAGCCACATGTATTGTCGATCATCACGTCAGTGATTAGAAGCGAGAATTCGTCTTTCGGGCAAGCAGTATTGAGATCTCTGAAATCGATGCAGACTCTGTCACGACCCACACCCGCTGTAAGGGCACGTGTGCGTAACAACGCCCAGCCCTCACCGTAAAAACGGCATGGAATGCTGTAGGTTTACTACTCTAACAACAGTTTATATAATATCAAAACCTGTCGAGAATATGGTCAACTCCGAACGGAGGACAAGCAATGATAATATATGAGTACTCAATCACAACTCTAAGATGATAAAGTAAATATTGAATGATAAAGACAACACGACAATAAATATAACATGTCAAGTCCAAACACAAAGAATATACAAGTCCAAGTCCAAAGTCTCTGATACTAGCCAAAATAATAACAGTCCCAAGAGTAACTGGAGACAAGGTCCAGTACAAAAACCTACTCTATCTACAGGATATGTGGTATCTCGCCCTGCGGTACTGCACCCTGCTGATCTAGGGTATCTGTCTCTAAACCTACTACGTCTGGTGGGTCATAGTAAGTGCAGTAATAGTCCTCCTCTGCATCTGTAAACATTGTCAACATATCCGGTCAGGATGGAACGAGTACATAAATCTCATAACAGATCTCAAGATAGAATAAAAGCCATAAGACTATAAATAGAGCATATAAAATAAAATCATTGAGTGTACATATACGTATCATGGCATGGTAAGATGTAGAGCTAGAGCTAGAACAGGAAATTAGAACTGATCATGGTATATACACAAAATAGGGTAAGCCATCTATCCAATGTGTGTGAGTAGTAGTTTCAACTTGTGATCGGCTTGGGCACCTGTAAGTAACTGGCTTGGCTAGTCATAAGTACGGTATATGACTAACACTGTTCAGGAATGCGGGATGGATTTGATTACAAGCATACGCTACTACTCTCCCGCCCCCAACTGGTAGAATGGATCCAAACAGGACACGTCACTGCACGAGATTCTATGAGAAGGGAGCAAATCTTCTCTAGAATCGGTGACCATACATTGTACAAGAGCTACAAAGGAGCTTGCACAATACATCCCAAGCTAACAAGGAGTAACATCTCTTGTCAAGATCCCGGAATACCAATTCGTGAGAACCATGTGTCAGAAATAAGCATATCTACACTAAGTACATGAATCATAACAGTTATCATAAATTGGAAAAAAGTTATCAGAGAATGTACTCGCCTGTGATATGATATAATATGTCAACTGGATCCAATGCAGCGCCTCGAGGACCTATAAATAACAAGACGTATCAATACTATGTTTAGAAAGTAAAGTCAAATCAATTTAAATCCTATTAAGTCATTTTAGGTCAAGATACGTCAAACTAGACTGTACAGGGTCAACCTAAGTCATATTAGGCCTAACCAGGTCAAACTGGGTCAATGCAAGTCAAACAGAATTAAATTAGGTCGATTTAAGTCAACAGTTGACTTTTGGTCAACTGGTCAACTCTGGTCAACCTTAGGTCAACTCTAGGTCAACTTTAGGTCAATGGTGACTAACAGTTGACTTTTGGTCAACTGTTTAACTCGAATGGAATTTGGGCCTAAATTGGGTAAAGTATTGACCCATGGTTGACTTTTGGTCTAAAAAGTCAACCGTGGTCAACCAAGGTCAAGACTAGGTCTAGGCGACTATTTCTAACCATTACCAACCCTTAAAATCCATATCCAAGTCCATCTTGAACACCGAAACCCATATCTTGGCCGTAGGCCAATACCTTAAATTTACCCTTTACAAAGGTAAATTTCTAACCTAGTCCAATACCAAGTTAGCCTACCTACACTTGGTATTTCGATCCGTGCTTCCTAGGGTAGTAGGATACTAGTTTACACTATCATTACCTACCAAGCTTCCTAGGTAGAGTGGACATCCAGTCCATCTTACGGCGTATGTTGCCGATTCACCGATTATCTTGAGTATCGCGAGATACTCAATGATATCGTGCGATACCATCGTCCTACTCCCACACGAAACCCCGATTTCAACTCGGGAGCCTATCCACAAAATCTAATTCAGATAATCTAAGTCTCATCCAATTTTGGACGCGTTCCGACACTCGGAACTCAATTTCCCCCTTTCACTAAATCCTATTCACTCATTCTCCTCAAAATCCCATCCTAACACCACTATTATCACCATTTCAACTCCTACTACTACCACTCTTCTTTCCCTTCTTCTTCTCCTTCTCCTTCTCCTTTTTCCTTCCCTTCTCCTTATTCTTATTCTTTTCCTTCTCTTTATTCTTCTTTTCCTTATTCTTTTCCTTCTCCTTATTCTTCTTTTTCTTACCTATGCTACTGCTACTGCTGCTCCTGCTCTTGCTAGCTGCTGCTGCAGCTGCTAACTGCTGCTGCTGCTACTGCAGTCCACTGCTGCTGCTACTTCCTACTGCTGCTGCTGCTACTTCTTATTCCTCTTCTCCTTCTCCTTCTTCTTCTACTTCTTCCCCTCTTTCTATATATATCTATATATATCTATCTAACTATCTAGCTATCTATCTATATATATACACACATATATATACTCTATATATCTATCTATCCAACTATCTAACTATATATATATATATATATATATATATATATATATATATATATATATATATATATATATATATATATATATATATATATATATAAATAAAATATATATATATTTATATATATATATATATATATATATATATATATATATATATATATATAAATATATATATAATTTATATATATATATATATATATATATATATATATATATATATATATATATATATATATATATATATACTCACAAACACATATAAATATATATATATCTATATACATATATATGGACACACACACACACACACACTCAAACACACTCACACAAACACTCTCATGACACCACCACCACCACCACCACATCTCCTCTACACACACACAAATACATACATACATATATATATATATATATATATATATATATATATATATATATATATATATATATATATATATATATATATATATATATATATATATATATACACACACACACACACACACATATATATATATTCCTCTCTAAAAAGGAAAACCCCTAATAAAATCCTTAAACTAGGTTTTAGGGAAACCTATAAAAGCTATGGTCAATATGTAGAGAATGGTCTCCTCTACATTTATTGTGAAAGAATAAATGAAAAAGAGGAATTTATGGGGGTTAAATGAACATACCTAAAGTTGATCTTCTTGAAGAAGAAGGAGCTCCAAAAAGAAATAAAATGAAGAGAGAGAGAGAGATTACTTAGGAGTGAAGGAAAGAGAGGGGGAGTGGCCTATGTGTGGCCGGCCATGGGGGGTCCTAATGGGTTTGGGTGGAGACCCATTATGCCTCCACACCCATTAGACTTGGTTTGGTTCGGTTTGAATTTGGTTTGGTTTGGTTTATTTTGGTTTAACTTCAAATTGACTAATTAAGCCTCTAAATGACTAGTTAAGCCATGGGAGTATGGTTTATGGTTTCTAGCCTAGTTAGGATGGCATGTGGGCCAAGCCCAGCTAGTATGTGGGTCCCACTAGCGTCCAGACTACCCGGGTCTCCAACTTAAGTCCAAATTGGATAAAATTCAAACTAAATCAACCAAATCCCTAAAAATTCTATAAAATCAAATAAAATTTCCAAAAATTATAAAACTTGGAAAATGACAAAAATACCCCTAATTCGAAAACTGGGGGTGACAGACTCGTATCTTTCCATTCTTTTTGGTGACAGGGACAACATTGGCCACCCAATCCGGATGTTGCTCTTCACGAATGAATCCGCTGCTCAGGAGTTTGTCTACCTCTTGATCGATAGCATTCATGATGTCAGAAAGAAAATGTCGTTGTTGCTGCTTTATAGGCTTAGCATCAGGTAAGATGTTAAGTCTATGCATCGCGATCTGGGATCAAGTCCCGGCATATCTTCATAGCTCCAGGCGAAGACGTCGATGTATTCTTTAGCCAATTGGATTAAAGACTCCCGGTCTCTTTCCTTTAGACTCTTGCTGATGAAGATAGGTTTGGAAGAAGACTCGTCCCCAAGGTTGATCTGCTCGACTTCGTCTTCGGTAGAGGGTTCACATAATTTAAACCGAGACTCCCACTACGCTCCTAGGCGTTGAGCCCGAGGTTCTTCCTCAAAGAATACTGGCGTTTGGTCATCGCCTTCATCCTCTCGAGATTGTGTAGATGCCATGTTGACTGATAGCACCTTTCTGAAGACTGAGCCGATACTGGTATCGGAATCCCAAGTTGATTCTTCAAATGAATGAGAGTGCTCCACTTCTTCTGCTTTCGAAATTTCTGGAGTTGCCGGCAGCGTGACATAGCCCACCTACCGTCGAGTACGATGATAGTAGTCCTGCGGCTTTCCTTTGGGTGTTGGGAGTCGGAGAGAAAGACGCCGGCCTTTGCCATAGTTCAGGCCCTTGTTGCTTTTCAGATCGTAGCCCATCTTTTGGATGAGGTACTTTGCCTTGTCCGTATACCGATAGACTTGAATTCTGTCGGTATTCGATTCTGGCTCGAGTGGCGGGAGGTCTTGACGACGCTCGATTTTGCCGAAGATGATGGGTTTTTCGTCCCGGTTCCACAGTGGGACTATAAAACAGACTCCTTGGGACGGGACTACTCGATTTACATGATTGATGGTCGTTATTTGTGTTTGTAACGACCATAGAGCGTTATCTAGTGTATACATGGCGTTCTAATGTGGAAGACTAGAATAATTGAAAGACACTCTATTATTGATAAAATATGAGATTTTGTCCTGTGGGATTATATTGTCAAGAGAAGGTGCATCTATATCAGCAGATATATATTCTTCTAACTCTTCATCCGTGAGCACTGGGGATGGTTTGGGAGATCTCATCACATATTTGACCTTAGGATCTGAGAGGGCTATGTGGGCCTTCTCTTGCAGCTTGAGTGAGGCGGAAGATTGCGGAGGCTTGCCTTTAAGATGCACATTCAGGGGTGCCTCAACTGCGCCTTCGGTGACCGGTGCCTTTCCTTGTAGTTTTTCTATAAGGGGAGCCGACGTTTGAGGAGGTCTTCCCTTGAGCCGTATCTTCAAGGGAGATTCAGTGGGTGTTCTACCTAGAGAAGTCGGTGCTTTTCCAGGTAGCTTGATTGCCATGAGAGGCAGCATCTGAGGCGGTTTTCCTTTGAGTCAAATTTTTAAAGGAGCGTCGGGAATCATTTCTGCCTCCACGTCCGTCTTCGTCGCCGTTTCTGCTTCGTTATCAGCATCATTGGCTTCCCCTTCATCGAGCGACTTATACAAGCTAGCATCGTTGAAGTAGGCTTCGACCCCCTTGAAAGGGTCAATATCCGCGAACTCTGTTCGGATGATGTCGTTAGTGGACACATACTTCATACATTAGGGGAGTGTAGACGGCACTACCATGTACTCATGCAGCCACGGGCAACCCAGCAAGAGGTTATAGTTGACATCGATGTCTACGACATAGCAAGTCACTTCGGTTTGGAGATTACCGATATGACATTTCAGTAAGATTTTCTCCAGCGGTTCACTTTTGCTGGTATTAAAACTGCTGATTGTAGTGTTGGAAGGCACCAAATGGTGCATCGGGATTCCCAATGTTGAGAGCAGAGTCCTCGGGATGATGCTGAGGGAAGACCCTGGATCAATCTGAATTCGCTTCACCTTGATGGAACCCACATACCCTGTGTAATACAATGGCCTGTTGTGCCGGTTGTGCTTGAGCAGCAGGTCTTATTGGGTGAAGGTTATGTTGGGGATGACCTCCTTCGCACAATGGCACTACACACATGTTGTTGGAGGATCCTCAGGCTGCTTAACCTGACTGATGAAGGACTCAGCATCCTTCAAGGCTTCACAGAGAGCTTCATGGGTATCTTTGGAAAGACGAAGAAGCTTGAACAGAGATAAGCGGGCAGGAGTACCGGCAAGTCGTGCCAGAATGTCGAAGTTGTGGGGCTTGGCTAGCCCCGAAGCATTTTCTCTTCGCAAAGGTTTGTCGAAACGGGCCTCTACGTGCTTCTGTTTATTGGCTGCTGGAGGTCTGGATGGGACCTCTTCCTAGGCAGCAGGGGCAGTGCAGGGAGGCACCACCTCGACGGCAGCTTCGTTGGGTTGGGCGTTCTGCTGTGAACGCGTTTGTACATGAAGTGCCTCTTCCACGGAGGAAGAGACCATCCGGCAAGACTTGATCTTCCTGCCCTTGATTTTGGAGGCAGAGCGTACCACCGGTTGAGTAACTTTAGAGACGAGGTCTGGGTGAACCATAAGATCTCTCTCCGAGATGTGGTGAGTGGGATGAGTCCACTTATGTCGTCACGGGTAGGTGGTAGGTTGACCACCTCTATTGTCGCCTTTGGGATGGGGACGACGCCATCTTGTGCTATAGTTGGTGGCAAGGTGCCAAATTGGAGCGACACCAGGTTGGCCGAGACTGTTTTCTCCTCGTAATTGACGTAGATGAAATTCGCATTGATCATGTGCTGGATGTAGTTTTTGAGGACGTAGTAGTCCTGAGTTAGATGTCCGACAAACCGATGGTAGTGACAGTACCTCGAATTGTCAACTTTCCCTACCCCGTCGGGACGCTTCAGGTCCGGTAATTTAATCTTATCACCCTGCTTCAACATCTCGAAGAGTTGCAAGGTGTCTTCATCATTGAAAGAATAGACCTCTTTTCGCCTCGGTGCAAGCAGAGGCTTCTGGGTAGGTGCTAGTACATTTTTAGAGGCATTGACAGTCAATGCCTGCTTCCCCTTCGCCTCACGTCCAAGGTTGTTTGTAGCAGGCCATTTTCCCTTGTCTTCAAAGACAAAAAAATTGACTCCCAGAAGGCAGGCATTACATGACTTCTTTTCAGCTGCTTCGGCCTCAATAATCAATGAGCTCCAGTCAGGAGAAGGAGTGGAGTTGAGCCAGAGCTTAACTGCAGGAAGCATGTTCATGCTGCATGAGGAGAGGAGTGCATGTTCTGGCATACCGGGGGCAGTCTGAAGCAGGCTTGTCAGAATTGTTCGATGAATGCTCGAACCGTTTCTTTTTCCTTCTGACATACCTCTATAAGGGACGCCATCGTCATGTCTTTTCCTCCGTCGTAGAAACGATCGAGGAAGAGGTATGTCAAGTCATCAAAGGAGGATATGGAGTTGTCAGGGAGACTGTAATACCTGTTGTAAGTCACTCCTTTCAATTCCCCGACAAACAGGCTGGTGAGTAGCGCGTCTTCCTTCGGAAGATGTCCCGTTTGGGACTAGAAGTATGTCAGATAACGGCACGAAGAGTCCTTCCCGTCGTATGGCATCAATGTTTATGGTTTATACTTGGGAGGATAAACCACTTTGTTCCATTCGAGGGGGTATGGTTGTGGGATCTCCATCTTCTGGCGCTCCTCATGTCTGTTCTTTGATTCGAAGCGCTCACGCAAGTCCCTGATCATCTCAACCACGTCTTCCGTGGAGCTGGAGGTCGGAGAAGACAGAACAGCCTAGAGTTGTACATTCGAAGGTTTCGATACCCGAGGTGCTTCGCGGCAATCGGTATTCAAGGATTGCCGTTGAAGGGGCACACTTGATTCTCCGTTAGATCCTGGGTCCGAATTGGTAGAAAGTGCTCTGGGCAAAGTTGACCATATCTCGAACACTGCTTGAGTCAGTGTTTGCATGGAGGTAGAGAGGGTATTGAGTCCCTCCTCTAAAGTATCTATGTGCTGAACGAGGTCTGCTGGCGGAGCATCTGACTCCGTATCACTACCTCCGGTCATGTATACTGTCATGACGTGACTGGAAGTGGATGGATTGGTTGAAGCTTCGCTTTTAGCCTCGCTCTCTTGTAGAAGAGTCGCTTCTCCTGGAGTTTTATCCTGGGTACCCCCAGTTATGCTCTGGAGGATATCCTCGTCTTCGGGAGGAGAATTAACAAAGGCTTGAATACCCCCAGCTATTACTTCTTCCGAAATCTTCTTTCTCGCCCGGGTGCCTTCAAACACTCCCGAGGACGGGACAGTCACCTTGGTCTTCCTCGGCTGGATCTTGGATGAGGACGAGGAGTTGCCAGTCGCTTTTCGGATTGATGAGGAGTTAGATACTACGTTGCAAGAAGCAACCTTTAGTTTCGGCTCTTCTTCAATTGACACCTTCTTCCCGAGAAGACGTCGGAGGGGTGTTGACGATTGCAGTCGCTGGAACACAGACTGCCTTTGTGGTAGGACTGCTGTCTTGCAACAACAGTTGATGGTAACCATAGCACAGGTGTGACCTGTGAGGGGCGCATTGTGCTTGTCGGTTAAATCTCCTGACTGGCATTTGTGAATGATCATATTACGCAAATCGTTAGAGGAGAGTGCCACCTTTACACCCCCATCAGGCGCATGGCAAGGCCAAGCGTCGGGGTGATCAAGTGAATGTTGCGTCCCCTGATCCAGCACATAAGGCGTGCCCAGATCAATAGTGGAGAAACCACATTTATAGTGACTTGAACCAGCCTCAGACGCACAACCAATGTAGGCGCGGGGGTTTAAAACCACAGAATTTTCCTTGCACGACTTGGCCGCGAACGCAGCAGATGCGCCCAAGTGAGACAAGAACTTTGAGGGTCGGCTCGTTTCTGGCGCAGAAGCACCAGAGTCAATCTTTGTACAGCTTACCATCAGCAGCGTGCATGATTGTGAGCGCATGCTTCTGGTTTGCCGTTGGCATAGCACGTTTGAGGCGCATGGCCCATGCCGCCTTGGATTTCTTCGTACCAGCGCGCTAGGATGCATAGTACTCAGAATCTAAATTATCCTCGCCAAGACAGCGAGTAAGTCTGTCAAAGACAGAGGCCTTCTGCGGCGCACCAGAGTTCATGTGCAGGGCGTTAGATGCGCCCCTGCTCCGTCGGCAAATCTTCCTTGACTGAGAAGGAGATGGTTGGGGAATGTGGTCAGTACCACATTTTCTCGAGAGGTGCGCTGCACCCGTAGGCACATCCTGGCCGCTGAGGGCATCAGCGAGAAGGGTGGGCTGTATCGGTGCATCCCCTTCAGTAATGGTGACAGGGGCCTCCACCTTGCGCACCTAGACTTGGCGAGTCTTGTTCGGCTTCGGCAGCCGCTTCGAAGGACTTGCGCTGCCTTCAGAGATGAACTCCTCATACGCCTGTTGATTGAGGCGTACGACTAGTGTCTTGTGGAAGGATGTAGCTCCCCTTCCCGAAAATTATGAAATATTTTTTTATTTATTTATTTGATTTAAATGGTGATTTTAGATTTTAGAATTAATTATTTTTCTAATTATTACGGTAGATGATTTTAGCGAAGGTTGAGTTTTGAAGTACCAAACGACTAGGAATCATGGCACGAATAGTGCAGTGGCGTGCTTTGACTAGTGTTTAGCCATGGTAGGGAATGTCGAGCCATAGGAGTGTCCTAACTAGGAAAACCAGGCCAAGTTATAGCATGACCATTATAAATAAGTTTTATTAATTATTATTAATTTATTGACTTTGTAGGAACCCGGTTGAACCAAGTTAGTCCGAACTGGGCCGAACCAAATCCAAGCCCAGGTAGGCATGTAGTGGGACCAAGTACGACCTTGTAGACTTGTTTGGTAAGTGCAAGTATTTTTGTATATATTTTTGGAATTGGTAATTATTTTCTAAGAATATTTGTTATAGGTAGATTATAGGTATTATTAGTATTAAATAGTGTTTTACAAAATTTGCATGATCTTCTGGAGCCAGATAAGTAGTATGCATGTTATACCCATTAGAAACGACTTTTGGGCTATATTTAATTATTAGGATTTTATTATCATCAATATTATTATTGTGGTTAATGGGAGTAAACTATTTATTATATTAGTTATTATTAATTTATTCTTTATCAAAAGAATAAATATATGTGTGTATGTATATATAAATAGATATTAGATATGTGTATGTGTATGCATATATAAATTATACGTTGTAGCTAAGATTAATATATGGCATGTAGGTATAGGGCATATGTATTTATAAGTACTATAAATATGGTGAGCAAATGATTTTTATATATAAATAAATATATATATGTATATAACATGTAAATGTAGAAAATGTGTGTATATATATATATATATATATATATATATATATATATATATATATATATATATATATATATATATATATATATATACACGTATATTTGTACATAAGTAATTATATATATTTAGACATATATATACGTATAGTAAGAAATAGAAAAAAAAGAAAAAAAGTATTAAGAAGCCAGCCCAGCCCTTCTATCCAAGGCCCAGGCCCAGCCCTAAGCTCCCCAGCCCGAGCGGGCCCAGGCCAAGCCCAGCTCTCGGCTGAGTATCCACAAACCGAACTCCTGTTCGGATTTTCTGTGTGTTTCCGCAACAGTATTTATGTGGAGATTGATAGGAGGAGGAAACCCTAATTAAAATTCCTGGCCACCCTAGTCGCACAGCCTCCCCTGACTGGACGACCCCTCCAGACCACCACGCGTGCCGCCCCGACGCGCCGCCTGGGCTCAGCCGTGCGCGCCCAAGAGAAAAACAGAACACCGTGAGGTACGCTACTTCGAATACTAATTTCTCCCTCATCGCTCAACGTTTATCCGAGCCGTAAATTTCTAGGAGTAGCCTATATGACCCCCTATCAATCCCTTTAATTAGATTCGTTTGATTTGCTTTAAATAAATTATGTAAATTCCTAAAACTTCGGGAAAAACCAACAAGGAATAGAGTATTAAAACTATTCTGGACCCCAACTTTAAAGGCTTGTCTCGGTCGAACTGTTGATCGAATTCAAAATCCACCTAAAGGCAGTTAAAGACAACCTATAGGGCTACAAAACCCATTTTGTAGGAATTAGTTTCATCGACTGTGCGTCGAGTAATCCGATTTCCAAAAACTGATAAAACCTGTTTTCAAAATAGAAGAAATATTAGAAATCCCTCGATACGACGTGCGTCCCACCATTTTGGGCGACGTGGTCGCGAATCGAATGCATCGAAAGGTACGTAACAGCTTCGTGGTCGTGTGGGCTTTGACGCAATTCAAATTGGTCGCGTGTGCGCGACGAATTTGATACGTATCCGTCAAAATTTACCCTCTGTGCAAAATTCTCAATTACTTTGTGCACGCTCGTCAGATCGAGACGAAACTTGTGCCAACAGGACCGTATCATTTTTTTGGTCCTGTGCCAAGTTTGGTCTGATTCTGAGCAGTTGATAAAATCGCCATTTTGCGGGCCCTACGGTCCGATTCAACGGGCGATTTTGTGTACGGTCACTCGAAATCCAAAACTGGACATACCGTTGGGTTCGTATCAGAAAACCGGATTCGTAGACATGTAGTTTGATGACTTTAGAGACTATTGACTCTGGCACGTTTTTCGGTGCAAAACGGGTCCAACGGCAGACACCGTTTTGACCTAAAATTATCGTTTTGCCCCTGTGTCCAGAATTGGACTTAAGGATAGGCAATCATAGCTAATTTGACTATTCTATGAACATTGGTAATATTTATTTCAGCTTTCGGAGACAGTTGTGAGATTTGGACTTATTTGGCTTATTGGTTGACGGTTTGTTGATGGTTTTTCGCGCTTCCACCAGGCAAGTATACCTTGCCTTCCTCTACAGTTTTATTTACATGCATTTTCTTTCATTTTACAGTCTTTGGATTATTTATGGATATGTGCTTTTCATGTTATTTTCTGCAGAGTTGTTCTTGTTGCATATAGCCGTGTCCATGTTTGGCCTCGTGTTTGGAGTTGTTCTCGTCAGTACCTTGTTTGAGTCGTGTCATAGAACGAGTACATGTAATTGAACTGCTAAATCCTTGATATTGTTTCCTTGACACCAGAGAGTCCACACTCGGTACGAGGGTATTTTCCTTGATCTGTTTACATCCGTGAGTCCACACTCGGGACTAGGATGTCGATTATTTGCACCAGAGAGTCCACACACGGGACGAGGATGTAGTATTTGCACCAGAGAGTCCACACTCGGGACGAGGGTGCTTTGCCGTGAACTTACCAGAGAGTCCACACTCGAGACGAGGGTTAGTACTAACAAAGAGTCCACATTCGGGACGAGGGTTAGTGTTTAATTCAAACCCGTGAGTCCACACTCGGGATGAGGGTTTGGTTTCTTCCATTGATCTCGTGATTATCGTTCATCCGGCAGTTCATTTATACGTAGTTGTTTTAGTGTTCGTGTTCGTGTTCGTATTCTTGTTCGTGTTCGTGTTCGTGTTCGTGTTCGTAGTCATTTGTCGTGTTCCTATTTCTTCTTGTTTATTTTCTTACGCATGATAAAACTGTTAGATAGGCATGTATATTATGTATCTTGCTATGTCCTCTGAGGACCTGATGATCTCTTCAGGTTTAGCGATTGCATGGAGTTAGCTAGTAGTTCTGGATGACGGAGGATTTTGCGACTCTTGTGGGATTCAGGTATCATGATTACGTTGTTATCTTTTCGTGCTTTCTTACCTTATCATGTTTTCTGATTCAGTTTTAGACTCTTGTTACTATCGTTAGAGTCTTATCGAACATATATCCTAGTAGGCTGCAGACCACGACCCATACTTGTTCATTCTTGTTTATTATTATTTTGGTGGATTGAGTTATAGATTTGCCTTGCCATGATTTGGCAGTATACCATAGCCTTGACAGCGTTTACGTATTCGAGTTGGGCTGGAGTCCGCTCGATACGTAACTGGCTTGCTCACGAGCTCGTACCCGAAAACCGGGTGCGGGTCGTGACAAGTTTTTATGGTGGTCCATGCAGGTCAGAGCATATCGTACCGGTTACGTAACTGTACTGGTACGAGCCTGCGACTATGACTAAACCCTCAGAACTCTCAATCCACTCTGCCTTGAAATTCTCTTAAAAATTCTCTACATCCTTGAAAACTCCAAACTTGCTCTCGATTATACCTCCTTGCTTTCCGTACCATTGATTCTTGTAGAAGCATAGAATTTCAGAACCAGAAAGCCCATGTGCCAGACTACATGTGCCAAAGCTTGGACAAAGTGCTTCACAGCAAAGAGCAACAAATATAGACATTGAAAGAGGACTTTTTATTTAACATATAAAAGTCTATTACATGTCTAAGAAAGACTGTACAAGGAAGAATTTCTATAAAGAAAGGATCCTAAGTCTACAGCCAGCATACGCCTCCAGTCAGGCGCAGCAACCACCATGCGCCTCCAGTCAGGCGCAGCAATCACCATGCGCCCTCAGTCAGGCGCATCCCACCATGCGCCCTCAGCAAGACGCATCCTTTCCAGCAGCTCAGTTATGTGCATCCCCAGTTATGTGCATCCCTTCAGCAGCCCAGTTATGTGCCGTTCTTCCAGCCAGGCTCACCTGATAAATGCTTCGACTAATGAAGCATTTAACCCTCTGGCTGGAACCAAGGAAGAGAAGAGCACCACAAATCTGTGGCCAGGGGAGGCTTCGAAAGAGCCTCCAAAGGTAAAGGAAGACCGTGATCGAAACCACGGCTAAAGGAGCAGCTTTCAACACAACCAGAATGGGCTACACCCATTTTGAAGGAAGAAAGAGCCACCAAAGCCGCAGCACCGCCATTCCGATCTACGGCTCTTCCGGAATAACGAAAATGAAGCCCGAACATCCCTATCTTTGGATGCAACAGGCACCTTCCGCCTGCCTCGGAAGCCCTCGATTCCATCTTTTGGATGTAACAGTCACCTTCAAGTGCATCAGCGAAGACACTGCGTCGCATCTTCACCCTCGGGAGCATCTCATCAACAGAATGCATTCGAGTACACAAGTTCATGTCGGAAAGACGTGAGAGAACGAGAGGCCAACCCTCTCTCCATATCACTATTTATAGGTCGGGCAAATCAAACCCATACGCTAAGTGGATGGCTCTTCGAATTCCGTGCAATGAATTTGCATTAAATGGATGAACCAGATGCTTCGAATTCAGCCAAGTCAAAATGGCTATTTAAAGCACTCGAAGAACGTAACAGTTGCACCATCAATCGGATGTCGTCCTCACGCTCCCACGTTGACTCACCTAGAGAGTGATGACCCCAAGCAACACGGACTAATTTAATAGTCTTGTTCTTAAGTATCTTCTCCCTCCGGTCCAATATAGACACGGGCCTCTCCTCATACGAAAGGTTGGTACCAACAACCAATTTCGAATGATCTAGGATGTGGCTCGGGTCCGGAATATACCGTCGTAATTGGGACACATGGAATACATCATGCACCTCACTTAGCGATGACGGAAGAGCGAGACGATAGGATACATCTTCTACTTGCTCTAGAATATCGAACGGCCCTATATACCTAGGACTAAGCTTTCCCCGCATGCCAAAGCGAATGACGCCGCGGTTAGCGCCGGCCAGACCGCGCATCACACAGACGCGCCCCTCTACATCAGCGCATCCTACCAGATCATTCCCCCCACCTAATCCGAGATCTCTGAGCCATGGGTTGATGACACGCGTCCTTTGACTCGACTCATCCAAGATCTCAGCAACAGAAAGATCTTCTTCTCCGCTACGTGTCAGTTCACAACAGCAACATGAAGAGGTCAACCCCCTCGATCAGGGCGCATCGTCCATGCGCCTCCATTAGCAATCAACACGTGGCGTCCCCGCGTACAGGCGCATCCTACATATGCGCGCATAAGCAGCCAGCCTGCAAAACTATAAATAGAGGGATCATTTCCTTTTTTATGGACACACATAGAGACGGACCAATCTACGTGCATACATATCAAACTCTACAGCGAACAGACAGAGACTTCGCACCACCAGAGAGGCAGATACAGACACTCAACGTCTTCCACCTCTCAGCAAGCTCCAGCACCCAGAGCAATCCAGACCTTCAAAGAACCGATAACCATCGTGAGATCGTCAACGGAGTCAACGCATTACCACTCACTCCATTGGCACAAGGGACCCAGATTAAACAAAAAGTGTACTCCTAGGACTACGTCTAAGTCCTATATTGTGACACTGTTCTGTTTGTTTTGAAATTTACAATCAAAGAATTTTAATGGCAAACAAGCTGGCGACTCTGCTGGGGACCTCTTTCTCCTCCACCGAGAAAGCTGTGTCACAGTCCGACGACGTGAAGGTGGGCTCCTCCCACAAGACGCTGGTCGTACGCCTCAATCAACAAGCGTATGAGGAGTTCATATCTGAAGGCAGTACGAGTCCTTCGAAGCGGCTGTCGAAGCCGAAGAAGACCCGCCGAGTCTGGGTGCGCAAGGTCGATGCCTCGGGCACCACCACCGAAGGGGATGCGCCAATCCAGCCTTTCCTTTCTGCTGACGTCCTCAGCAACCAAGATGCATTCGCTGGTACAGCGCATCTCTCGAGGAAACGTGCGGCTAACTACGTTCCCTAGCCATCTCCCTCTCTGGCGAGGAAGATGCATCGACGGAGCAGGGGCGCAGCCAATGCCCCGCGCATCACCTCTGATGCGCCACAGAAGATCTCTGTCTTTAACAGACTCACTCGCTGTAGTGGCGAGAAGAATTTGGATTCTGAGTACTATGCGCCCCAGCGGCCTGGTACAAAGAAGTCCAAGGCAGCACGGGCCATGCATCCCAAACGTGCTATGCCAGCAACAAGCCAGAAGCATGCGCTCACAATCATGCGTGCTGCTGATGGTAAGTTGTACAAGGTCGACTCGAGTGCTGCGGCGCCGAGAACGAGCCGACCTTCAAAGCCCTTGTCTCACTTGGGCGCATCTACTGCGTGCCCAACCAGGTCGAGCAAGGCAAATCCAGTGGTCTTGAACTCCCGCGCCTTCTCCGATGGTACGTTTGAGGTCCGTTCAAGTCACTCCAAATGCTGTGGTTCCTCCACTACTGATCGAGATGCCTGTTTGGTATTAGATCAGGGGGCGCAGCACTCACTTGACCACCCCAGCGCTTGGCCTTGCCATGCGCTTGAAGGGGGTACGAAGGTGGCACTCTCCTCCAACGATCTGTGCAACGTGATTACTCATAAGCGTCGATCAGGAGAGTTAACTGACAAGCACGATGCGCCTCTCACGGGGCATACTTGTGCTGTGGTCACCATCAACTGCTGTTGCAAAGCGGCAGTCCCACCAAGGCAGTCGGTGTTCCAGCGGCTGCAATCATTGACACCCCTCCGACGTCGCCTCGGAAAGAAGGTGTCAACAGAAGAGGAACCAATGGTTGCTTCATGCAACGTGATCTCCAACTCCTCGTCAGTCCGAAAGGCGACTGGCAGCCTCTCTTCCTCGTCCAAGAGCCAGCCGAGGAAAACCAAGACAGCTGTCTCATCCTCCGGAGTGTTCGAAGGCACTCGAGCGAGGAAGAAGATCTTAGAGGAAGCTGGGGGTAGTCAGACCCTTGTCGAGCCTCCTTCCGAAGACGAGTGTGTCCAAAGCATACTTGGGGCAGATCCTCGAGGCGAAGTCAGCCTCCCAGAAGTCCCTGAAGACGAGGATAACCCCCAGAACATAGCTGGGGGTAGCCTAGCATCTGCGGACCCAAGTTCCGGAGATGAAGAGGCCCTTCAAGATGGAGCTGAGGGCAATCAGGCCCTTGCAAATGTGCCTGTGCTGAATGTTCTCCCGAATATAGCCGTGGGTAGCCCAGACGAAGCTTCAGGAGAGGCAACTCCCCTACAAGTGAGTGAGGCCGAGAGTGAGGCCTCAACTCATCCATCCACACCCGGCCGCGTCATGACAGTGAACGTGACTGAGGCTGATGTCGAGTCTGATGCGCCGCCAACAGACCTCGTCCAGTGCATAGATACCCTAGAGGGAAGTCTCAAAACCCTCTCTGCCTCCATGCAAACACTGACTCAGGTAGTGTTTGAAATACGGTCAGCTTTGACCAGGATGCCTTCTGTCGGTCCCGACCCAGGGGCCAACGGAAAATCGAGTGCACCCCTTCAACGGGTATCCTCGGACGCAGATCGCCGAGAAGCACCTCGGACGTCAGAGCCCTCAAATGCTCCACATCCGGTGGTGCCATCCTCCCCGACCCCCAGCTCCACAGAGGATGTGGTCGAGATGATCAGGGACCTGCACGAGCGCTTTGAGTCCAAGACGAGACAAGAGGAGCGCCAGAAAATGGGCATCCCCCAGCCTTATCCCCTCGAGTAGAACAAGGTGGTTTATCCTCCAAAGTATAAACCACAAACACTGACGCCGTACGACGGGAAGGACTCTCCTCGTCGCTACTTGACGTATTTTCAGTCTCAGACGGGACATCTTCCGAAGGAGGACGCGCTTCTTACCAGCATATTTGTTGGGGCACTAAAAGGAGTGGCATACGACTGGTACTGCAGCCTCCCCGACAATTCAATATCTTCCTTCGACGACCTGACGTGCCTCTTTATCGACCGTTTCTACGACGGCGGGAAGGACATGACAATGTCGTCCCTTATAGAGATACGCCAGAAGGAGAAGGAAACAGTTCGAGTGTTCATCGAATGTTTCCGACAGGCCTGCTTCAGACTGCCACCGGGAATGCCAGAACATGCGCTTCTCTCCTCCTGCAGCATGAACATGCTGCCTGCAGTTAAGCTCTGGCTCAACTATACTCCTCCTCCCGACTGGAGCTCCTTGATCATTGAAGCAGAAGCCGCGGAGAAGAAGGCAGCCAACGCTCGTCTCCTGGGAGTCAGTTCCCTGCCTTTGAGGACAAGGGAAAACGACCTGCAACCAACAACCCCGGACGAGAAGCAAAGGGAAAACAGGCATTGATTGTCAATGCCTCCAAAGGTGCATCAGTACCTACTCAGAAGCCTCCACTTGCACCGAGGCCGAAGGAGGTTTATTCGTTCAACGACGAAGATACCCTGCAGCTCTTTGAGATACTGAAGCAGGATGACAAGATCAAGCTTCCGGACCCTAAGCGTCCCGATGAGGTTGGGAAAGTGGACAACCCGAGGTACTGTCACTACCATCGGTTTGTCGGACACCCAACCAAGGACTGTTATGTCCTCAAAAATTACATCCAGTGCATGATCAATGCGGATGTAATCTCAGTCGACTACGAAGAAAAGACGGTGTCGGCCAACGTGGTGTCACTCCAGTTTGGCACCCTGCCGCCGACTACAACACAGGACGGCGTCGTCCCCATCCCTAAGGCGACAATGGAAGTGGTTAACTTACCACCAACCCGTGACAACGTGAGTGGACTCATCCCACTCACCACATCTCGAGGAGAGATCCTGTGGGTTCACCCCGATCTCGTCTCCGAGGTGACTCAACCGGAGGTACGCCCTACCTCCAAGTCCAAAGGCAGGAAGATCAAGTCTTGCCGTATGGTCTCTTCTTCAGCGGAAGAGGCACTTCCTGTGCAGACGCATTCACAACAGAATGTCCAACCCGACGAAGCTGCCGTCGAGGTGGTGCCTCCTGGCACCGTCCCTGCTGTCCAGGATGAGGGCCCGTCTAAGCCCTCAGCAGCCAATAAACAGAAGCAGATAGAGGCCCGCTTCGATAGGCCTCTGGGAAAAGAGAATGCTTCGGGGTTAGCCAAGCCCCACAACTTTGACATTCTGGCACAACTCGCTAGTACTCCTGCCCGCCTATCTCTGTTCGAGCTCCTCCGTCTTTCCAAAGACTCCCGAGAAGCTCTCTGCGAAGCTCTGAAGGATGCTGAATCCTTTCACAGTCAGGTCAAGCAGCCGGAAGATCTCCCGATTGCGTGCCAGCACTACCACTGTACGGAGGAGGTTATCCCCAATATAACCTTCACCCAACAGGACATGTTGCTCAAACACAATCGACACAACAGGCCGCTGTATTACACAGGGTACATCGGCTCAGTCAAGGTGAAGCGGATTCAGATCGATCCGGGGTCTTCCCTCAGCATCATCCCGAAGACGCTGCTCTTAACACTGGGGATCCCAATGTACCGACTGGCACCCTCCAACACGACAATCAGTGGTTTCAACGCCAACAAAAGCAAACCACTGGGCAAAATACGACTAAAGTGCCACATCGGTAACCTTAAAACCGAGGTCACTTGTTATGTCGTGGATGCTGAAGTCAACTACAACATTTTGTTGGGTCGCCCATGGCTGCACGAGTACATGGTGGTGCCATCCACGCTCCACAAATATATGAAGTACGTGTCCACCAACGGCGTCATCCGTACGGAGTTCGCGGATATCGACCCCTTTAAAGGGATTGAAACCTACTTCACCGATTCTGACTTGTATAAGTCACCTGACGAGGAGGAAGCCAATGATGTTGATGACGAAGCAGAAACAGCAGTAGAGCCGGACATGGAGCCTGAGGTCACTCCCGATGCTCCTTTGAAAATCCGACTCAAAGGCAAACCGCCTCAGAAGTTGCCCCCCATGAGCATTAAGCTATCCGGGAAAGCACCAGCTGCTCCTGAAGCTCCCCTGAAGATACGACTCAAGGGAAAGCCCCCTCAAACATCGGCTACCCTTGTGGCAAAACTACAGGGGAAGGCGCCAATCACCGGAGGCGCAGCGGAGGCACCTCTGAAGGTGCGTCTTAAGGGCAAGCCGCCGCCATCCCAGCCGCCGGAGAAGGCTCATGTAGTCCTTTCGGACTCCCATATCAATGCTGTGGTGGACCTTCCCGATCCTACTACAGTGTTTACAGATGAAGAGCTGAAGGAATATATTTCGACCGATGTAGATGCCCCATCTCTTGACAATATAATCCCACGGGATAAAATCTCGTATTTCATCAATAATAGAGTGTCTTTTAATTATTCTAGTCTTCCACATTGGAATGCCATGTATACATTAGATAATGCTCTACGGTCGTTGCAAACACAAATAACGACCATCCATCATGTAAATCGAGTAGTCCCGTCCCAAGGGGTTTGTTACATAGTCCTACTACTGAGTCGAGACAAAGAATCCATCATCTTCGGCAAGGTCGAGCGTCATAAGGACCTCTCGCCACTCGAGCCAGAACCAGATGCTGGCAGAATGCAACTCTATCGGTACACGGACAAGGCAAAGTACCTCATCCAAAAGATGGGTTACGACCTAAAAAGCGATAGAGGCCTGAACTACGGCAAAGGTCGACGTCTCCCTCTCCGGCTTCCAATACCTAAAGGAAAGCCGCAGGACTACTACAATAAAACTCGACGGGGGGTAGGCTATGTCACGCCACCGTCAACTCCAGAGAGTTCAGACGCAGAGGAAGTTGAACATTCTCACTCATCTGAAGCGTCAACGTGGGATTCCGATACCAGTATCGGATCTGTCTTCAAGAGAGTGCTGTCAGCCAACATGACATCTGCACAATCTCAAGAAGAAGAAAGCGAAAACCAAGCGCCAGAATTCTTCGAAGAAAAACCCTGGGCTCAACGCCTGGGACAACAATGGGAGTCTCGTTTTGAATTACGTGAACCTCCCACCGAAGACGAAGTCGAGCAGATCGACCTTGGGGATGGATCTTCTTCCAAACCCATCTTTGTCAGCAAAAGCCTCAAAGGAGAAGACCGAGAATCTTTAATCCAACTGGCTAAAGAATATATCGACGTCTTCGCCTGGAGCTACGAAGATATGCCGGGACTTGATCCCCAGATTGCGATGCATAGGTTGAACATCTTGCCTGATGCCAAGCCTATCAAGCAAAAACAGCGACGCTTTCGTCCGGACATCATGAACGCCATCGATCAGGAGGTGGACAAACTCTTGACTAGCGGCTTCATCCGTGAAGAGCAACACCCAGATTGGGTAGCCAACGTCGTCTCCGTCACTAAGAAGAATAGAAAGATACGAGTCTGTATCGACTTCAGAGACCTCAACTCTGCTTGTCCGAAGGACGAATTCCCGCTTCCAATCACCGACGTGATGATCGACAACACGTGTGGCTTCGAGCGCATGTCTTTCATAGACGGGTATTCGGGCTACAACCAGATCAAGATGTTCCCCGATGACGCAAAATATACGTCATTCAGGACTCCAAAGGGCATTTTCTGCTACACAGTGATGCCCTTCGGCTTGAAGAATGCTGGTGCGACATACCAACGTGCTATGAGCACCATTTTCTGTCAGCATCTTCGCAAGACAGTCGAATGCTATGTCGACGACATCGTAGTCAAGAGCCGTCTTAAAGGAGATCACCTGCAAGACCTCAAGACAGTCTTCGACCTCATGCGGGCGCATCAACTCAAGATGAACCCCGCTAAATCCTTCCTTGGGGTTTCGAACGGAAAGTTCTTGGGCTTCATTATCACGGCGAAAGGCATTCATGTCGATCCAGAGAAGACCAAAGCAATTCTTGATATGGACCCTCCGAAGAATCTTCGAGAACTTCGAGGCCTACAGGGACGTCTGGCATACATCCGGAGGTTCATAGCAAATCTTTCCGGCAAATGTCAACCCTTCACCCAGCTCATGAAGAAGGGAGTCTCTTACGTTTGGACAGAGGAATGCCAAAAGGCTTTCGACGACATCAAAGCCTACTAGACGAGCCCTCCAGTCCTGGTGGCACCCGTCTCCGGCAAACCATTCCTACTCTACGTCCGTGCCATGGATCATTCCCTCGGCGCCCTGCTAGCTCAAAACAGCGACACAGGCTATGAGCAAGCAATCTACTACCTCAGCCGAACCCTAATCGGGGCCGAACACCGGTACAACCCCGTTGAAAAGGAGTGCTTGGCTCTGGTATTTGCCATCCAAAAGACTCGTCATTATGTCTCGGGCAAAACAATTCACGTCATTTCTCGAGTCAATCCGCTCAGGGTCCTCATGACGAAGCCAGGATCACTGAACTCCCGGCTAGCCACATAGGCGATCTTGCTAACGCCATACAACGTGGTGTTCGTTCCACAGAAGGCTATTAAGGGTCAAGCTCTGGCCGACTTCTTAGCTGCACACCCCACCCCAGAGTCCTCAAGACTCTATGAAGACATCCCGGATGAGGTCCAAGAATCAAATATTATCGAAAAAAGCTTCGTCTGGCGGATATTTTTCAATGGCGCTTCAAGAACAGGCCCCAAAGGCTAAATCATCGCAGGAGTGGGGGTGGTATTAGTCTCCCCCGATCAGCTGGTCATTCAGCGTGCTCACTCCCTTTCGAAGCCGTGCTCCAACAATGTGGCCGAGTACAACGCGCTCATTATGGGACTCCAGCTAGCACAGCAGCTGGGGGTAAAACATCTAGAAGCCTACGGTGACTCAAAGCTCGTCGTAAATCAAATTAGAAGACAATACGAGGTTCGCCATGAAGATCTGATCTCCTATCATGAAGTTGCATTGAACATCATTTCAACCTTCATCGGGTTCTTCATCGAACACGTACCTCGTCTACAAAATCTAGAGGCCGATGCTCTGGCTGGCCTCGCAGCCTCTCTGGCGGCACCCCTCGGAACTCAATACTACGTCACGGTAGTGGGTCGAGACTTGGTCTGCCCTGAAAACAACCTGCGCTCACAAGTTGCCCACGCCATGTCAACGGGTGCCGATGTTAACGTCCGAGATTAGAGATTCCCGTTCATCGACTTCGCTGTCTATGGAATTCTTCCAGAGGACCCGAAAGAAGCCGTCTCAGTCAGGAGACGCTCTTTTCGATTCTACTAAGATACGGCTACTAAAATGCTGTACCGACGCTCCTACGATGGACTTCTCCTTCGATGTTTGTCTAACAAAGAAGCAGCTGAAGCCCTTCGAGAAGCTCATGATAGAACCTGCGGGGCCCATCAGCCTGGTCCTAAGTTGCAGGATCGACTGCGACGCATGGGCTATTACTGGCCAACCATGGCCGCCGACGCTGTTGAATATGCTAAGAAATGCCATGCGTGCCAGCTTCACGCAGACTTTATTCATACACCGTCCGAACCACTATATCCTACAGTCGCCTCCTGGCCCTTCGAAGCTTGGGGAATGGACATTGTGGGACCGATCACCCCTCCTTCATCGAGAGGACACCGCTTTATCCTAGCAATCACCGACTACTTCTCCAAATGGGCAGAAGCAGTTCCTCTGGCAGAAGTAAAAAGCTCCAGGGTGATCAGCTTCATCAAGAACCACGTCATCTACCGTTTCGGGGTACCCCGGAGGATCATCCACGATAATGGTCCTCAGTTTATCAGCCATGTCTTCAGCCGATTCTGTGACAAGAATCGCATTCAAAATGTGGCATCAACCGCCTACAATCCGGCAACAAACGGATTGGCTGAGGCGTTCAACAAAACCATCATCAGGCTACTCAAAAAGGTCGTGTCATCTAACAAACACGACTGGGACGAAAGGCTCGGCGAATGCCTTTGGGCCTACCGCACAACGGTACGGACCCCGACAGGCAACACACCATTCTCCTTGGTCTACAGGAGCGAAGCGGTACTGTCTCTCGAGATTCAGATACCCTCACTCCGTGTAGCAATCACAAACCAACTCACAGAAGAAGACAATCAACGTTGTCGTCTGCGGAAACTGGAGGCACTTGACGAAAAGCGTCTCCTAGCTCAATAACGCGTCGAACTCTACCAAGCCCGTATATCACAGGCTTTCAATAAGAAGGTCAAGCAGAGGACTTTCCAAGTTGGCGACCTGGTCCTGGCAGTCAGGAGGCCGATGGTATTGACTCACAAAACGTCAGGAAAGTTCGAGCCCAAATGGGAAGGACCTTTTATCATCGAGACGGTATACTCAAACGGTGCTTACCGTCTCTCCAAACCCAATGGGGACTTGTTCATGATGTCCATCAACGGCAAGTTCCTAAAGAAGTACTACTCTTGACATCTTTTCAGACATGTACTTCTATTCCACAAAAAAAATCATACGCTTCCGGAACCCAGTTGTTCCGTAGCATCCTCCAGTAGAAGGACAACCACGTCCACATCACCTCTGAGTTGTCCCCCTACACCCTACAAGCCGAAATCTTACACCCCGTAAGATTACGCTATCCTTCATGTTTACCACGTCCACATTACCTCTGAGTAAACATCCTGTACAGACAACCCCCGCGTTGTCGTACATCGATCGCAGAACTTCCACGTCCACATTACCTCTGAGTAGTTCCGCGCATCTTCCAGAATCATTCCTACCATGTTCATAACACCTCTGAGTAGGAAGATTCTATCATTTGAACCCCATATTTGCCACGATCACATTACCTCTGAGCAAATACATTGGGTCCTTCAAACTTATTATCTGTATCTGAAACCAAGGTACGTGAAATATAATAGGTCCACACAAATCATAAAAGTTCATGACAAGCAAAAAAATGAACACATCGCAGAAAATGGTGTACTTCTTTATTATTTCTAAAAAAAGGGAGAGTAAAGGATTACACTATCCCCAGCAAGAGTTGCAAAAATACAAAAGAGCAGAGATTACAAGCCCTAAGTATCCCCAGGGTTGGCGAAAAGCTCTGCAATTCAACGTTTCAAGTCTGCCGCCCGAGTCTCCACAGTCGCCAAGACTCGACGTTCAGCTTCTTGACGCATCGCTTCGATAGCCTCAGCAGAAGTTTCGTTCTCGTGCTTCTCATCAAGCTGCTGTCTCTGCTGAATCAGGGTAAGAGCTCGAAGAGTGAAAGCTGCTTCCTCCTTCTTGAACGCTACATGTTCAGCCTGGACACGTTCAGCGTCCAATAGGAGTCGGGCCCGCTGATCCTCAAGACGGCGCATCTGCGCAGCAATCTCCACGATATTTGCGTCCAGCACAGCTCGCGTCTCCTCTGTCTCCCGTATAGACTGAGATAACCGCTCCACTGCAGCTTCAGTCTCAGACACTGTAACGCCCCAGTCCTAAAATACGTAGGACTAGGAACATAGACATGCCAGCTGTATTCATACGAAATACGTAGGTCTCGTATGAATACATAAGCTGTAAAATGCAGTAATCCAAGACAAACTAATCTCATCCACAATGAAAAGGATAATAATATGAATATCAACTCGAATATTTATGATACAATTGTTGGGCGGAGACAAAGTCCACTACCAACTATCTCAATGAAAGAAATGTACAATAAATCGAGCGATAAAAATAGCAAGACGAACCAAGCGCAATTGTCTTCGAAGGAATGGAGAAGACCACGGCCTTGGCTAGAATACCTGCGGAAAACATGAACACACACCTAGGGAAAAACCAGGTCCTCAGAGGGACGTAACAAGATACATAAAAACAATACCATGATGAACTGTAAATGATACATGATAAAGAAAAGACCACCTGCTCTAACACAATGGAATCTAACCATCTAGGTGTAATGCAAGTCGAAAACTATACTGGAACGTATAAGTGGGTAGGAATAAAGCATAGCATCCACTAGAGGCTTTCGTATGAACTAGTATACGTCTCTGACCGATCTGACGACGAGGTCAGGGCCGTGCAATGGATATATCCCCTAGTTCATACTTTGCATCGCTAGCATACCTCCTGACTTATCTGACGACGAGGTCAGGGCCGTGCAATGGATATATCCTCTAGCGACACACCCATAACAGGGAAACCATAACCCATAACCGGGCAATCTAGAAGGCTGTGGGATAGCTCATACGTCTCAGTAGTTTTCCCCGCCCATGTATCACACAAGTCATATCCATGTCTTGGCGATCCATATCTCTATGCAAGTCGCTATCTAGACTCCACTAATCCATAAATGAACCGACACACGAACCGCCCGTATCGGTAGCAAGTCGAATACGTAGGTTCGTGCCGACTCTATGATCCTCACTCATGTGTCGTGTATGTGACGTGTCAACAAGTCAAGGAAGTTATGAAGCATAACTTCAACACACCGGAAAGTCCGCTACCACATATGGTCCACACACACACGCACACACACAAACATCGATATACATACCGATGGCACCCAAGTCATACTTGGACATACTCTTACTAATGTAAAAACACTAGCAACATATACAATATCATGAATCAAATGTAAGTACAAGATGGCAAGGTATCTTGCCTGGTAGGACGCCTGGTGAGATGTCTGGTGTGCTGCGATGATCAAGATGGCACGGCTGCGACTTTGGTGTAACAACTTCACAAGGGAACCTCTGTTGGTGGTACGGACGGTTCCATTAGGTTCGGGACGGTCAACTTGGTTAGGGTGGATATAAGGTTGTCTAGAATTGACGGGAGATTAGAAAAAAAATGGGATGAGTCATGGACAGAAGGATAGTCAGATGACATTTAGATAAACTATTTATACTACCCGATAAAATATTTTATGGAGAAACTATCTTGGAATTAAATATAAAAATATAAAAAATATAAAGATTGCTTTTAGGTAAAACCCTAGATTTGTGAGATATACTCCTTAGATGGAAGCTATATTTTTTATTGGTAAAACTAATATTTGATAACTTCATAAAATTATGAAAGAAAAGAAAAATTCGATTTAGACTAAAATATGTAAATAGGTACTATAAAATATAAAAAATATTTAGAATTATCTCTATATCACGAGAATAAAAATAACAATATAGGTTTTGGTAGATACAGTGAAATAATAATGATAATAATAACAACAATAATAATAAGTATAATAATAAAAGGATTTGTTGTACTAATAATAATATTGGTAATAATAATAACGAAAATACACTACATACATATACTAACAATAATACTAATAATAATAATAATAATAATAATAATAATAATAATAATATATGCATTAATACTAATAATATTTATACATTCATAATAATAATTTTAATAATAATAATAATAATAATAGTAATAACAGTTATAAATAAATAAATCAAAAAAACAAAAACAAAACAAATAATTAAAACAACACCAATAATACAAAACGAAAAAAAAAACAAAAAAAACAAAAAAACAAAAAAAACAAAAAAAAAACAAAAACAAAAACTGGTTCTGCTATCCTCCAGAAATAAGAAAAGGAAAGAGAAAGGAGGATGGGGAAAGGAAAGAAGGAGCGGGAGACGAGGAGCGGGGGTTCGGGCGGCGACGAAGGCGGCGTTCGCGACGGCGGTTGGGTGCGGCGCACGGGAGCTGGTCGAGGGGGGGATGGATCTTTGGCTCGGCGGAGGAGAGAGGTTAGAGAGGGTGGCGAGAGGGGTTTCAGTCGGGTGGTCGGGCTGCGCCGACGGTCGTGAGGACGCGGGGCGGCGGCCTTCGGTGGAGCTAGGGGATGGAGCCGCCGGCGCACGGAGGAGCGGGAGGGCGTCGCCGGAGGAGCGGGATCCCTCGGTGGAAGTCGGCGAGAGAAGCGAAGGTCGGGGCGGAGAAAGGGGTTCACGGCCGGCGATGTTGGGGGTTTCGATGGGCGCGGAGGGAGGACCCGGTCGGCGGTCAGGATCTGCGGCGCCAGCGTCGGTTTTCGGCACGGGGGAGATCGCTGGCTAAGGCGGCCGCGACGCTGGAGTCGTCGGCGGGCAACGGAGGACGGTCGGCTCCGTCGCGGCGAAGGTGAGGGTCTGTCCTCCAGTATTTTGGTGCTTTATTTTGATGGTGGTGGTGGTTACGCCGTGGTGGCGGGTGGTTCTGTGGTGGGAGGCGTAGGTGGTGTTGGCGATGATGGTGGCAGCGGGGCTGCCGCGGCAGTGGCCGCGGTGGCTGTGTCAGTCGAGGGTAAGGGTGATGATGGCTGGGCTGTGCTTGGGGTCGACGGGGGCGTCGGGGTGGTGAGTTCTGAAGGGGTTGATGGGGTGGCAGTGGACGGGTATGGTGGTGTTGACGGTCGGGGAGTCGGGTATATGGTCGAGGGGGGTTTGCCGGGGTGCTGGTTAGGAGTGGTGATGGCGGTGGACAGTGGTTTTGGCGACGGTGATGAGTCCCAGGGACTGGCGATGGTGGCGAGGTCGCAGGATTGGTCGTAGGTTCGGTCGGACTTGGTCGGGTTATGGATCGGGAATTGGTGGGGATGGCAGGGAGATGAGGGAGATGATGGTGGCTGGTGTCGGGTTTAGGCTTAGGTTTAGGGTTTGGGTTAGGTAGGAATTCATTGATGTCGGGGGTGTCCGACACGAAAAAGAAGATAATATAAATGTAATGGATGGAATAAGAATTTGGGACGTGGAACACGGACACGAGGCACTGCACTATTGATTTGTGGAATTTGTGGAAAAATGAATTTGTGGATGAGTACCTGCCTATATTTATAGGATGTGGGAATTCCCACTTAGATAGGATTAGGATTTAATTAAAACCCAATTTAGATAATTTACCATTTAATTTAAAATTATTTAAATCCAAATATAAATATAAATCCAATTCCAAATATAATTCAAATCCAAATTTAAATCTAGTTTAAATTCCTTTGGCTTAAAAATCAATTGAGAAAATTCAAAGTTCAAATATCTAATCTATTTAAATAATTCCAAAAGTTGAATCAAGGTTTAAATTGCCAAAATATTTTCAAAATACGTTTTTCAAAATACCAATAATAATAATTTCGAAAATAATAAATATTTATAAATATCCTTTTTGAATAAATTATTATTATAAATAAATTTCAAAAATTATATGTTTATTTAAAATAAACTAGCAAAAATTTTATGAGTTATGTGCATGTACTAAAAATATTATTTATTCTAAACAAAAAGCTTTTCATAAATAAAATCATAAATTTAGAAAATTTTTGGTAGCTAAATTAAATATTACATATATTATTTTGAAACCATAAAAATGTTTTTCTAAAAATATGTACGCTCGCACATATTCGCACTCGTCGAGCAATTTCGAAAAACGAACTTCCGTACACTACGACTACGCGACGTACAATAAAAAAAAATTCAAATTAGTACCAAATTAAAGAAAAAAAAATTTGTAGAAAATTTAGGGGTTTTACAGACACTTCGCATTTTTAGACACTCACGGTGGCCTGGTAGGAAGATACAGTCTCGGCGAGCAACTTCTCCTTCTCCGCATCTATCAGGACGGAGAGGTCATTCCGCTGGATGCGCCCTAACTCAGAAAGCCGCTGGTCCAACTCAGCCACAGTGGCTTCCAGAATGTCAGCCATATGCTCGTGGCCCGGGTGAACACGGATCAAGTTGATATGAGGCAATGCCAGAGTTCTTGCCGTCGCAAAGCTCCTCTTGGCGTCCATCACTGCCGACACCCCCTCTGCAGCATTTTGTACACTACCTCAACGATGAATCTCACATATTCATCTGCGTCCGCCAGCACCTGCGACGTCATAGCAGGGGTTGGAGGAGCTACTCCAGTCGGCGGACCGGAAGAAGACATGCCAACCTCAACCTGCGAGGCCTGCACCTCGACATCAATAGGCTCTTCATCAACAGGGTCTGGACTACTAGCCCGAGGAGCCAAGGGAGCAGAAGGAGCTGGCACAGGTGTCGAGATAGTACCCTAAGTAGAAGGAGCAACAGAGGGTTCCATCACACCCTTACCCTTCCCGAACTTGGAAGTACCACCGACGTCAGTGGCCACCTCTCCAATACCCAACGCGCTATCAACAGCCAATACTTTCCCTGGCAGAATGAGGAGATCAACACTTACCTCCTGACTCGTCCCTGAAGTCAGGACCGCCAGACGGATCTCTTCATCAAATCCCTCTACAGGGACAAGATCTGTCGCTATCTCCTGATTGGTAGCCACCTCAGCTTCCGTCGCTGAGTCTGGGGTAGGGCTCGGCAATGATGAAGCCGACCTCTCCTCATCATAACAAGGAGGGGAATCAACCCTCTCCTCTGCTCCGACCATCTCTGTTGCCCCCGCAACAGGCTCTTGCAACCCTGGAGCGACGTCATCCGAAGACGACGAACTCCACCCCACATCATCATCATGAAATCTCGTGTCCGTCGGACCCTCAACGTCCAAGGCCCTCACGGCAGCAGGCACCTCCCCAAAAGTTGCTGCAACCTCTGCATCTCTTTCAGCAAATTCTGGAGATAGTAAACCGCTGCGGGAACATCTTCAAGACCCTCCTCTATTGGAGACATTACCATCGGAGGGATGCGCTCATCAGAAGAGCCTGCTACCTCCTTTGGTTTACTGACACCCGGTTTTGAAATACGGGTCTTCTTCTTCGATGATCCCTACTAGAAGAAAAGCACAAGTCATCAAAATGACAAGATAAGCCAAAGTTACGGAGGACTCCTTACCTCAGCAGGAGCCGATTCTACTGGCGGTATAGGTGACACTCCCGTTGCCTGTTGGTTCGTCGTCTTCCTCGACCTTTTTGGTACAGACGAGCCAGCTTTCGCGTCAGCCCGCCTCTTCCCAACCAGAGGATCTCTCACTGATGCCGCAGCAGCAGCCCAATACCCCGCCGGCTCTGGTGGGCGATATGACCGAGCCACCATCAACATGTTCGCCGTGGCCTCCAGCTGAGTTCCAATGATGAAACTAGTCTCTCTGTCATAACCTAGAGACGCAGCATTCATTGTGCAATACAGCTTAGCGGCCGAATACAGGATCTGTGGCCGAGGGTTACGAATGGGTGCCGTAAACTGAACACCAGTACACCCGGTATTGTAATGTTGCCAGCCCCGGGCTCCGTCCAGCAAACTACCGATGAACCCCAGACTGCTACTGGGATTCCGTAGCATCAGCTGAGTATAGCCAAACTGGCGAGCGAACCGGCTGGGCAGATATGGCTTCAGATAATACCTATTCTGGTTGCGATAGACTAAGTGAGAAGGCCGAATACTCTGCAACCAACGAAAACCCTATTTCGGCAGAGTAATCGCATCTTCACCTGAGTGGATTAAATCTTGGTCAGCCTCAAAATCTTTGAAGATGGGGGCAACCTTGACAATCTCCCACCCCTCAAGGTAGGACAAAACTCTCCTGCAAACGGGGACGCCAGTGTGTAACCACTTCCTCTTGTAGAAGCGGCGGATAAAGGCATCTCCTTCAACATGATCCTCCTCCGGACTGGGACTCATCACATTCGGATAATACAGAATTAGCCATCCCATAAGATAATGGAATGGCAATTCAGCCCCGGGAAAGTTGTCATTTTTACCTCTCTCCTGGATCACGTCATCAACAAAAGTCCTCAAACCCCGCAATAGGTTACACACCATAGCGGGAAGGAGAGCTAAGGGACGCCCGAAGGCCAACTTTACGGCAGGCAAAATAGTTTCGGTGTACCCTCTCCATTGCACCGGATCCGCCAGCAAACACACAATCTCGGAGCCATATCATCAAGTATGCTGTCAGCACCGCTTTAGACGACATCCGGTGTGCACAGTGCCAGAAGCAGCTATACGCGTTCTCACCATCCTCATTGGAACGGGGAGTCCTCTCGTCCAGCCGGCTTATCTCAGAAGTTACTTTCGCAGGTTTCAGCCCTTGCGGAGTCATAAATCGGATCCTCGAGGGATCCGCCAAATCCTGCTTGAAAACATAATCCCTCTAAGCAGTCACATGAGGCTGAGTCCTGACTTTGTTCTTCCGATGCATCAAATAATGATGGCTCGCCACTTCCTTGAAGACGACCATCATCTTCGAGTCCTTATTTTCCAGAACCTGGATCTCTTCATTTGATGGGAAATATTCCTCGTACGGCTCTGAGCCCCAGGGAAGCTTGGACACTTCGTACATCTCGTGGAGAGCCAACCCCAACTCTCCCACGGGAGTGTAGAAGGTACCAGTCTGGGTATTGAACAACTCCAAGAGAGCAAGGAACATAGGCTTATTGAGATCCATGCCAGCCTGCATGGCACGGATAGCGGCTGTCAGCCCAATCTCCTTAAGCTCAGCCTTGAACTTCGAAAGCACCCAAGTGGTCAACTCGTCCCACCTCGAGATATGATGACACCAACCTTCGACCCTAAAGCTACCTTTCGGATACACGACCCTCGATGTCAGCATCCGGCTCGCGAAGGTTGAAGCATTGAAGGCAAAAGTGTCAGTTGGGACTTCACTGTAGAGGCTCCCGGGACGCAAAGTTCGGCAACTGAACGAGGGATCGGTTTGTGAAGCAGATAGGGTATCCCTTTGATTCGAGGTAGCATCAATCGAAAGAGCACCTCCTAGGGCCCCTCCCTGAGAAGGAGTAAGATCCCAGGACATCCTTCTCTTCGAAGCTAGACGATAGAAGGCTGTCAGCGGCAACTGGCGGTCGAGTTGTCGCATGTATAGCACCATGCCTTTTGCTGAAAAGAACCAGTCTTCTTTGACCTTCAGTATCTTTGCTTCCGTGGAGATCAAGCGGTCACCGAACAAAAAGGCGGGTTTCAAGAAGGTCATATTTTCGGATTCAGCAGATTTCAGTTTTCTGCTCTCCATCATACTCTGGAGGAAAGTCGGCAACTGGTTCTGGATCTGCAGCACCCTCTCAGGAGGTTGATCCTGTACGACAACACCCTTGGCAGGATTGACAACCGCCTCGTCAAAATCAACTCCCATTTGACAAAGGAAAGCATCCAGAAGGACCTCATTCAGCAGCAGAATCGTCATCGATACTGGCACAACAAAAATCAAAGGTCAGGCAAAAAAAAAAAGACAAAGTGTGTCAAAGCAGCCTGGCGCATCATCAGGGTGTAAACCCATGCGCCTCAGTGAAAGGCTTCGGTACATCATCAGGGCGTAAACCCATGCGCATCAGCAAAGGCTTCGGCGCATTTAGGGTGTAAACCCATGCGCGTCCACAGTTAAACCTCGGTGCATGATAAAGGCCTAAACCTATGCACGTCGGCGGGGTAAAACCTCGGCGAGGACAGTAGTCCATGTGCGTCTGTAGGTCCTAAAAAATCAAGTTGCATCAATCAACAATGTCAAAGAATCAAGATATACATCATTTTGATGAATTGCGCAGGCAACAGATTGCGCAGCAATCCGATTGCGCATACTGGTTTGCGCACACTTCCAACTGCGCAGGCTGACGTGGCAGAAGTCATCATTACCTGAATCAAATCAAATCTTTCTGACAACTGATAGCACGGAGAACGAGGAGACTGTTCGTTTATTGCGTCGTACAGTGCTCGAGGGCGTCTGACAGCTGGCAGCGCAATCCATTCTTGCGCAGTCTGAGTCTGTGCAATCCATTCCTGCGCATTCTGAGTCTGCGCAAACCAAGGCTGCGCAGTTTAGTCTGCGCATTCTATCAACATAACTGATAAAGTATACGTGGCATTCATGCCATCAATTTCTCATTACGTGGCAACTGTTTATGCACGATCATGCGCATTTCAATCAAATGATGCCATGTGTTCCAGATAGTTGGCCCACGATCCAATAGCTGCCTGCGCAGTCCAATGCTGCGCAAACCAGTTGCTGCGCAAATCATCTTGCGCAGTCCAGAATAACTGAAAGTTAGTTATTTTCATAACTCTATAAATAGAGTTTCAAGTCTTCATTTCAAGGGGGATAAAAAAAAAGATCAGACATAAAGTTCAGAAATCAGAGAGTTCAGGAGTTCTTGCCGAAGTGCTGCTGCATTCTTCCGAGGCTTTTGCCTTCAACTTCCGAGGCTTTTGCCTTCAGTTTCCAGAGTTGTTTTCAACTTCAGAGGCTTCGTCTTCAAAAGTTCACATCGTCCAAGGGATAAAGCGATCGTCATCAAGATTGGATTCCTACAGTTGTAATTTTCCCAGAATTCTTGTAATCTTTATTACAGTTTGTATCAATAAAGTTTTATACTTTTGTTTTTGCAAACAAAATGGCGACTCTGCTGGGGACAACTTTCTCCTCCGACGAGGAAGTAGCAACTCAATGTGACGTAGCGTCTATCGGGAAGACGCAGAAGACGCTGGTTGTTAAGGTCAACCAGACAGCCTACGAGGCGATGCTCAACTCCAAGACCACTCCCTGTACTACAGCCACTTCTGCCAAGAGCAAAGTGCGCTCAGTTTGGGTTTCCAAAACTGCTGCACAATCTGGCAGTTTTGCCACCAAGGGTGCTGTGTCAACTGCTGCACAAACTACTGTGCCAAATGCTGCACAAACTGCTGTGCCAACTATTACACAGTCTGTCTCAACCAATGCTGCACAATCTGTTGCAGTCAATTCTGCGTAGTCTGTTGCAACTGTTGCACAGGCTACTTCATATGCTGCCTTGTCAAAACAGAAGACTCCTATGACACTTGCGCAATTGGCAGTAGCTTTTCCTGCGCAGACCAATACTCCAGCAACCAAAGTGCATCCCAAGCACTCTAAGGCAAGAACTCCTGATGCACTTCCTACCAAAGCTTCTACTGCACAAGTGACCAGTGCACCTTCCACCCATGAAAAAACTAAGTCTGCGCAATCTAAGAGAAACAGCCCTTTGGCTAAACTCTCTTCTTCTCATAACAAAGAAAGAGATTCCACTCCTCTTCCCAAACACCCTATTGCCCCTACGCAATCCACTGGGGGTAGTCCTTTGGCTATTCCTCTTTCTCTTCAAAACAAAGAGAAAGGCCCATTGGTCTTTTCTCAAACTTCCTTGTCCCATGACTTGGAAGACAACAGAGGAAAATGCTCTTTAGCTAACCCTTCATCTCAAAACAAAGGAAAGGGCCCTTTGGTCTTTTCTCAATCTTCTTCAGTCTTTACTAAAGAAGATCCATCTGAATGTGCCTTGGCACCAATTAGTACTAAAACTCTTTCAAACAAGGATTCTTCTTTCCTTTATAACAAGAGTACTGATCAAAGAGGTATTCTGCCTACCCCGGTAGCAGAATTCCAGGACCTTCCAACTTTCAAAATATCTCGTTCCAAACAGGGAAAACTGTTAGTATCTCAAACAGAAACCCCCGGAGGTGAATTTGCAGACCTAAGAACATATCTTAATAGGCCAACTTCGGCAAAACGTAAACAACCAATGCCGAAGGTCAAGCCTCAAAGACAAATCTCCAGGAACAAAAATCCTGATACTTATGCCAATGAAGTGAGCACTTCCCTGTATACTCAAGGGACTAAACATTTGAAGAATCGGAATCATGTTCCGAATATTGTCAAAGAACAAATCCCTCAGAGCTTTCCTCGTCCCGTTGCTGATCTTCGAGAACATCTAAGACAAAAACGGGACAATACCTCAACACCTCTACCATCTGATCATCATTGCAATCATAAAGTCATAATCCAATGTTGTTGTCAAACAACAAAACGATCTGTTTTCGATTGGCTGACTTTTGCCAAATCTGAACCTATGTCAGAGGAAGACGAAGTCTTGTATGCTTCAGTTAACATGACTTCCCGAGACACTGGGGGTAAAAGATGCTCTAAACATGGCAGACTTCGTAAGCCAAGCCAGCGGTATTTAGAATTACTCCAAGAATCTTCCGAAGGAGTGTTTCAACATATCCGTTCTCGAAGCCGAGATACAATCGGTCAAAGGAATCTTCTTCAAAACCCTTTAGGTCATCTTCCTGTTTCTCAGTCAGGAGATGATTCGTTCTCTGATTATGATGCATACAGTGAAAGCTCTGAACAGACAGTATCTTCTACTGTACCAAGAGAAGTAACAGCGTATGTCGTCACGGATGATCTAGATGCTTCAACTTCTATAAATCAGGAACATCAAATTGCTGCACTCGAAGATAAACTAAAAACCATGGCTGAAATGGTTGCTAGTATGCATTCTATCATTGTAGCACAGCATGCTACACCACCAATTGCAACTACTACTAGTCCAGAGATCATAGCATCTTCGGTACCTGCTAACACTGGGCTGGGGGTAGTGCCTCCCCAAATACCTCCTGTACAAGTGCAAGTACAAACTATACCTAGCCAGTCAGGAGCTGGGGGTAGTACTTACAATGCTGTTCCTCCTCCTACCACTACGACTCAACCTGCTCCTTCTTCGTCATCAGAAGACGCCAATGAAGCTGTCAAACTCTTACGAACTCAGTTCGAAGCATTTAAAGAGAAAGACAACTTGCAAAGATTGGGGATTAAGCAGCCCTATCCAGTTGAATGGAAAGAAGTCCCATTTCCCCTAAAATACAAGATTCCAACGATCTCTTTGTTCGATGGCAGTACTTCCCCAAGTCAATTCATCAATCATTTTGAGGTAATGACTGTTCAACTTCAACCAAATGACGCTCTTCTTACCAGAGTGTTCGTCGGTTGTTTAGCCGGCATAGCATATGATTGGTACAGAAGTTTGCCCGATGGTTGTATCACATCCTTTTCAGGTCTCAAACAAATCTTTCTGGAACGGTTCTATGAAGGATTTAATGATATGACGATGTCAGCTCTCAACAAAATCAAACAGAAACATAATGAAACTGCTGAGAGTTTTATCGAACGGTTCCGTCGTAAAGCTTTGAAAATGCCTCCAGGAACTCCAGCTGCTATCATTATTGATACTTGTAAGGCAAATCTTTTGCCTATTATCAGTATGTGGACAGGGTCTACCCAATTCCAAGATTGGCCCTCATTCATTGTCAACGCCAAAGCTGCTGAAGTGAGTACCGACAAATTCAAACAATTGGGGGTACAAATGTCTAACCCTGATCGAGGTGAGCATCAGAATTCAGGTGGTGGCTACCGCCAGAACAATCGCAAAGCAAAAGATACTTTGAACATTAACTTGAACAAAAACAAAGAATCTTTGGCTATCAATGTAGCTCCGCCTACATCTACTTCTACCCCTTCTGCACCTCCACCAAGGGAACCTCGTCCGAAAGTGGAATATTCCTTTGATGAGAATGACACTGCAAGCATCTTTGAGTGTTTACTCAAAAGCAATAAAATTCAACTCCCTGGCCCAAAGAAACCTGATGAAGTCGGTAAGACCGATCATCCTAAATATTGTGTCTATCACCGATTCATTGGACATCCTACTAGAGCATGCTATGTACTCAAAGGTAAAATCCAAGAGCTTGTTAATGCTGGAGTTGTTACCTTGCAACAAGATGAAAAGACTGTCACTGCCAACATGGTTTCAGTCCAATTTAGGGACTTTCCACCACAGATGGTACAGCACGGTGTTATTCCAATTCTTAAAGCTACTCTTGAGATTGAAAATCTCCCACTTCCATTAAATGAAAGTCTTGTTCCCTTGTCTCTTGACAACGGTGAAATTATGTGGATCCATCCTGATCTTGCTCCGGAATTTGAGTTGTCCTCTTCTTCCAAAAAGAAAACTCGTTCTAAAGGCAAAACCAAAATTTGCAACATGGTATCTTTTGATCCCATAGTTGACGAAGAGATTCTGTTAGGCACCAGATCAGGAAAAGCCTATTTGAAAGATCATTCTGAAGGTCAAAAGGATCCAGCTTCTTCTTCTGAACCTGCTCCGGCACAACCTGCTTCTACTGAAGAGGTTCCTTCTACATCTTCACCAGTTGTAGTATCAATTCCTTCCAAGCCAACAACGGCTGACAAAGGCAAGCAACAAGTTCGCTTCGACAAACCCTTGAAGAAATCATCTCCTACTGGGCTTGAGAAACCTTACAATTTTGATATATTGGCTCAACTAGCCAATACACCAGCAAAGTTGTCTATCTTTGAACTCTTGCGTCTTTCCAAAGAGACGCGAGAAACTCTAAGTGAAGCTCTTATGCAAGCAGAAACTTGTCTAACCTTTCTCAAAAAGTCCGAAGCAGAACCAGTCTCTTGTAATAGTGTTCAGGAATTGATTCCAAACATAACTTTCACACAAGATGACATGCTGATGGAAGACAACAGGCATGACCGTCCTCTTTACTATACAGGATATGTCGATTCGATGAAAGTCGATCGTATTCTGATAGATCCAGGATCTGCTCTCAGTATCATGCCGAAGACGATGCTCGATGCTTTGAAGATTCCTGTACATAGTCTCTCCACTACAATCACTACTATCCTTGGATTTAATCAGGAAAGAAGCGAACCTATGGGCAAAATTCGCCTAAAACTCCAAATAGGCAATCTTCACACAAAAGTTACATTCTACATCATTGATAATTTTGGTTGTTCTTACAATACTCTATTGGGGAGACCATTCTTACATGAGCACAATATTGTTCCATCAACCCTTCATCAATGTTTCAAATATGTTGATGATAAAGGAATGGTTCACAAGGAGGTTGCGGATCTTTATCCCTTCAAAGGCGTTGAAGCGTACTGCAACGACGCTCGGATGTACAAGGATGAATTCATGAAGATTGTGTTAGCCTTAGACACTGAAGAAGAACAAGAAACAATGCCCAAAGACACTCTTATCATACCTGTCAAAGGGCGAGTTTCACATCCTCAGTCTTCTAAACCACTGGCTATTCACTTGCCAATTCAAAAGAAATCAGTTGATGCTGATCAAGATCAAAGGGAGCTCACCTCTTCTGAGCCACTTGTTATCGACCTACGTCGTAATAAGGACAAAAAGCAGCTCACTCCTTCTGAGCCACTTGTTGTTGATCTCGCTCGCAACAAGGAAAAAAGGGAGCTCACCTCTTCTGAGCCACTTGTTATCGACCTCCGTCGTAACAAGCCTCCTCCACGTTCTTCTTCTCCCCCTCTTGTAATTAATCTGACCAAGCCTACTAAGGCTAAAGGTCCTGTTATAAATACTAATGTACAAATCAATGAAAAAGCACCTACTTTCCAGTATACTGATGTTATTTATTATACTAAATGCTATTTGGATATGTTAGATAGCTTCCAATCAATTACAATGGGAGTTGTACAATCTCTTCAGACAGAAGTCTCACTTGAAGATCCAGATGATTCTTACCGTATTCACCCTTCTCTAAAGAAAGGTGAAAGTCCAGTACTTTTTAGTAAAGGACCAGAAAAACAATTCAGCTATACGGATGATAGCAAACTTAACGATACGGGACATCTCCAGTTCTATCGTTATAGTCAACAATCAAAAGACATCATCCGGAAAATGGGCTATGACTTCAAAAGTGGTCTCAATTACGGTAAAGGTAGACGAACTCCTATCCGCACGACTGTTCCAGAAGGAAAATCACAAATGTATTACAGCAGGACTAAGAAAGGTCTCGGATATACTTCTCCTCCATTGTTATCCCCAGCAATCTCTGATTCAGACAGTAAAGAACGCTCTAATTCATCTGATTCTAGATCTTGGGATTCTGATACTAGCATTGGTGAAGTTCACAGGCTGATCGTATCATCTAACATGGTCTCCGTTGAACTACCAGAAGGCTATGATGAAGATGTTGAAGAAAGTCCTGAAACAGATCCTTGGGCTCAACATATGGATAACCAATGGGTACTTCGCTTTGAACAACGTGAACCTCCTACTGAAGATCAATTAGTTCAAATTGATGTAGGAGAAAGCGAGTCGCCTCGTCCAATCTTCATCAGAAAAAATCTTCCAGAAGCAGACAAACAAGAGTTGATTCTTCTTATTAAAGAATACATCGACGACTTTGCCTGGAGTTATGAAGACATGCCAGGTTTAGATCCTAAGATTGCTACTCACAAGCTGAACATTCTTCCTAATGCTAAACCAGTCAAACAACAACAAAGGTGATTTAAGCCTGAAATGATGGATGCAATCGATGATGAAGTCAAGAAGCTTATTGCTTGCGGCTTTATTCGAGAAGAACAACATCCTGATTGGGTAGCTAATGTTGTTCCAGTCTTAAAGAAAACTGGCAAAGTTCGAGTCTGCATCGACTTTCGGGATCTTAATGAAGCATGTCCAAAAGATAAATTTCCTCTTCCTATCACAGACGTCATGATTGACAATACTTGTGGGTTCGAACGAATATCTTTTATGGATGGATTCTCTGGATACAATCAAATCAAAATGCATCTCGAAGATGAAAAGCACACATCTTTCCGTACTCTCCGGGGAGTCTATTGCTACACGGTGATGCCATTTGGTCTCAAGAACGCTGGTGCAACCTACCAACGGGCTATGAGTACCATCTTTAGAGAACATCTTCGCAAGACAGTCGAATGCTATGTTGACGATATTGCCGTCAAAAGTCGTCTAAAAGAAGATCATATCCAAGATTTGAGAACAATCTTCAATCTCATACGTCAACATCAGCTCAAGATGAATCCCACCAAGTCATTCTTGGGTGTCCCTAGTGGCAAATTTCTCGGCTTCGTCATTACCTCTAAGGGTATACACGTGGATCTCGAGAAGATCAAAGCCATCCAAGAGATGCGTCCTCCACGCAACCTAAAAGAGCTACGAGGATTCCAAGGCCGACTTGCGTACATTAGGCGATTTATTTCGAACTTGTCTGGACGCTGTAGACCATTCACTCAATTATTGAAGAAAGGTGTATCTTTTGTTTGGACTGAAGAGTGTCAACGAGCATTCGACGATATCAAACGATATCTTATGAACCCACCAGTCTTGGTGCCACCTATCTCTGGCATTCCGTTCTTGATGTATGTCCGTGCTATGGATCATTCATTAGGTGATTTACTTGCCCAAAAGAACAAAGAAGGTCATGAACAGGCTATCTATTATCTTAGCCGAACTATGATTGGTGCTGAACACCGTTATAGTCCGGTCGAGAAAGAATGCCTGGCTCTCATGTTTGCTGTGCAAAAGACGAGACATTACATCATTGGCCAAACTATTCATGTCATATCCCGAGTTAATCCTCTTCGGGTACTCATGAAGAAGCCTAGCACACTTAATTCTCGGCTGGCTATATGGGCAATCCTGCTAGCTCAATATGACATGGTGTACGTTCCACAAAAGTCTGTTAAAGGTCAAGCGCTGGCGGACTTCTTAGCAGCTCATCCTGTGCCTGAAACATCTAAACTCTATGACGAAATTTCAGACGAGACGTTAGAAGTCAACATGATCTCTGAAGAGTTTCCAACTTGGCGTCTATTCTTTGATGGTGCATCGAAAATTGGACCAAATGGTGCTATTGTAGCAGGAGTTGGAGTGGTCCTCGTTTCTCCAGACGGATCAATTATCCAAAGAGCCTACTCTTTAGATGAACCTTGCTCCAACAATGTGGCAGAGTACAATGCTCTACTCATCGGCCTTCAGTTAGCCAAACAACTGAATGTTGAATATTTCGAAGTCTACGGTGATTCTAAGCTGGTTGTTAATCAGGTTAGAGAAACCTATGAAGTCCGTCATCAAGACCTGGTGCCTTATCATGAAGCAGCAATCAATATAGCTATATCATTCAAAGCTTTCTTCATCGACTATGTTCGGCGAACTTGCAATACCGAAGCAGATGCTTTAGCCAATCTTGCAGCTGTCTTAGCCATCCCTATCAAAAGACAGCAGGTGGTGGTTATTTCCAATCGAGAGCTATTCTGTATTGAAAACAATCGCAATATTGAATTCAGTAATCTCGCTGAAGTCAATGTTATCGATGAAGACTGGAGAACTCCTTTTATCGATTTCGTAGTTCATGACATACTCCCTGAAGATCCTAAGGAGGCTACGAGTGTTCATCGACGATCTCTCCGATTCTACTACAATCAAACTACCAAAACTCTCTATCGACGAACTTATGACGGTCTTCTCCTACGTTGTCTCGCTGGTGATGAAGCCAAACAAGTGTTGCGTGAAGCTCATGATGGTGTTTATGGAGCACATCAACCTGGTCCTAAATTACAGGATCGCATTAGACGTATGGGTTACTACTGGCCCTCTATGGTATTAGATGCCATTGAATATGCAAAGAAATGTCGTGCTTGTCAAATCCATGCAGACTTCATTCATCAACCATCGGAATTTTTACACCCGACTACTGCTTCCTGGCCTTTCGAAGCTTAGGGCATGGATGTCATAGGTCCTATCAATCCTCCTTCTTCTAGAGGACATCGGTTCATATTAGCAATAACCGACTACTTCTCTAAGTGGGCTGAAGCTATACCTCTGGCTGAAGTCAAGACTAGCAGTGTCATCAACTTCGTTAAACACCATGTCATATATAGATTTGGTGTACCTCGAAGAATCATCCATGACAATGGACCTCAATTCATCAGCCAGAAGTTTACCAGATTCTGCGATGATCACCGAATTGACAATGTCGCCTCAACAGCATACAATCCTGTCGCTAATGGTTTAGCTGAAGCCTTTAACAAAACCATTATTAAGCTCCTTAAGAAGTTTGTATCCACTAACAAACGGAATTGGAGCGAGAAACTTGGTGAATGTCTTTGGGCTTACCGAACTACGATCCGCAATCCCACAGGCTTTACACCTTTCTCTTTGGTGTATGGCTGTGAAGCTGTCCTTCCTTTAGAGCTGCAAATTCCTTCTTTAAGGATTGCCATTGCTAATGATCTCACTACAGAGAATAACGACCTTCTTCGACTTCAAGAATTGGAAGCACTTGATGAGAAGCGATTAATGGCTCAACAGCACATTGAGTTATACCAAGCCCGCATCTCAAAGACTTTCAACCGCAAAGTTAAAATCAGTACATTTCAGCAAGGAGAACTTGTTCTAACGGTCAGACGTCCTATGATTATGACTCATATGAGCAAAGGGAAATTCGATGCGAAGTGGGAAGGTCCTAATGTTGTAAAGAAAGTCTTCTCAAATGAAGCTTATCAACTTTCGGAGCTTGATGGTCGAGTTGCTATGATGCCTATCAATGGCAAATTCTTAAAGAAGTATTATGTATAAATGTAAAATGCTTGTAAATCATCAGACAGAATCAAGTTCATGAATAAAATTCAAAATTTTACTTCATTATATGATAGTACATAAATTTAAAGGTCACTATCATCTTTTTCTACATTGGGACGAGAACCACTGCCTTCCTTCTCAAAAATGCGGTCAGCAAAAGAGCCGAGAACCTCCTTGCTAGATCCTACGAGAAACTTGCAGGCGGCCATCCTCATGGCTTCTTCTTCTTTAGTCCTTCCTGGTTCGAGCAGGAAGTCCAGAATGTCCCGCGGTGGCTGGGGTGCAGACAAACCCTCACCTACTTCTGTCTCCTTCGGCTGAATTGGATCGGCAGGGCGATCTTCAGTGCCCTTCTGAACTTTTGGGGCAATCTCAGCCTTCTTAGATGCTTCTCTAGAAGACATTTTTATGTTGAAGAGTAGAAGTGTTCGTTCCTGTTAGATTTCTGCTATATTTATAGGCAGAAGTTCCTCAACTAACGAAGCGATACATTCTCCTGATGGTTCATCCGTTCATTTATCACATTCATCCGACGGTTCGTCCGTTCATTTATCATTATTCGACGGTTCGTCCGTTCATTAGATACCCGACGGTTCGTCCGTTCATTTATCATCATTCGACGGTTCGTCCGTTCGTTAAACACCTGACGGTTCATCCGTTCATTTATCATATTCATCCGACGGTTCGTCCGTTCATTAAATACCCGACGGTTCATCCGTTCATTTATCATCATTTGACGGTTCACCCGTTCGTTCATTATCATTTGACGGTTCACCCGTTCGTTCATTATCGTTTGACGGTTTTCCCCGTTCATTTATTTCACATACATTGATGATTCATCATCGTTCATTATTCACATCAGTAACTTGTCGTTTTCGATTAAGTTGTCAAATTGAGATAATAAATATATCATGTCTATCTATTATTTATATCTGAATAAGATATGCAATAAATAATAGAGCCACAACAAAATATCTTTTATATCAAAATATGAGGCATTACAGAAATGCAGCTACAGCAACAAACATAAAAATACAAAAGTTTTAATCAAGAAGGAGGGACAATCAGATTATCAATTTGCTGCTTCAGTGTCTGCAGCTCTTCTTCGTAGGTTGATGCTACTATCTTTCTCGCTTCCTCCATCCCGTTTTCTTCATAAAAAATGGGCATACCCACTGTCCGGCGGGTGATTTCTGCACCATGAGTTGTCTCATACTCATTCCTCTCTTCAATTAAAGCATTGAATTATTCAATCACCTATTGGTGATTAACAGTTTCTTCTTCAAACTCTTGTTAGAGGCGAGTAATTTCTGCTTTCAGCTCAGCAAGTCGCCGTCCTTTGCTTTCAGCCATTAAAGTAACTGATTTATCTTAGAATTGTATTCAGCTGATTTTGCAGAATGAGCCTCTAACAGATTTTGAAGGGTTAACCTTTCCATATCAGCAGCTTGAGCCAGTCGCTCAAATTCAGCCTGTATTAAAGAATCTATATCCTTCTTCTTGAGCTCCTTGTACTTCTTGATGGAGACTTCTAATTCGTTTAAAATGTGTTCAAAGAGAGTGGCCTGAGCTTCGTCTCCTTGGTCTCTTATGGCTCTTATTAAGAAAGAAGTTGGCTTCCTAACCATAATGAAGTCAGCCCCTTCTTTCTCTATTATTTTATGGACAAGAGATCCCAGCGACTCTAAGAAGCATCTGGTAAAAGACTGGACAACTTGTTGATTGATGGCCAAAGTTCCAGGAGTCACTGCTATCCCTGTTGAGGATGGGGTAGCAGGTTGCTCGATTCTTTGTGGTTGGACAACAGGTTCTTTAAATAAAGGAGCCAGAGTAGAACTGGTCGCTCCTCCTGTTTGATCCTCTGCAATAGTAAAATTGTTATTTTACTAATTGTTTGCTGATGAAAAAGAAGATCAAATAAGAACACATCTTACCTTGGTTTGGTCTAACAACAAGTACATCCCTTGCTGGAATGGACTCTTTTTGAACAGAAGTAGCCTCAGCTAAGACAGCCTGGCTGCTGCCCGCCTCAGAACCACAAGATAAGTGATGACTACTACTAACAACCACCGTTGGTATAGGCACCATAGCCCGGTCCGTTGGAGGTGTTGGCAGAATTTCAAGATCTGCAAGAATTACAAAATGAAGATATTAGTTATCAGTTCATTTTTAAAAGAGAGAAGATTGCTAGATCTCGTTCTTATACCTTGAGGGTCGGTGGCGGGATTTTCTTTCAGCACGCCTTCATCGGCTGCTTCTTTAGGAGATATTTCTATCTCAACATTTTTAACAAGATTTTCAGCAACATTTTCTACAGATGCCTCCACTTCAATATCCTTTTTAGGATTTGAAATATCATCGGCAGTATCAAGAGATATATGTTCTTCGTTATCCTTTTCAGGATCTTGTATATACTCATCAACATTTTCAGTCGAAGAACTCTCTTCGTCTTCTTCTTCTTCTGCTGCTGCATTCCTACTGTTAGTGGCAGTTTGATCGTCTTGCAGGCTATAACTGCAATCCTCCAGAGCTGCAATCATTTCACGGTCTTCTTCTTCACGAAGAGTCCTGGGAGTAAGAGGAGGTTGAGTAGTCTCCGCGACAGGTGAATGAGGTCGTACAACATTTTTGTTCTTCCTCCAAGATGTTTTCTCTAGGCTTTTCAACCTCAGTTCTTGGGATAAGATCTCCCCTCTGTTCATTCTCTTTAAAAGTTTTGCTCCCAGATTCAGAAATAGGTGTGGGAGATGCCATTAGAATTCCTGCTGCAGCATCTACTGAAGTCAAGAGTTGTCTGGAAGAAGATTCTTCTAAATGTCTTCTAGTGACCACCCTTTTCTTTCTGTGTAGAGGTCTGACAGGACTCTCTATATTTATTGGCTCTGCTTGTTTCTGCACAGAAGTTGGTGTAGTGGCAGCTTCTTGATGTGTCTCGGCAAATTGCCGAGATTGGGATCTGGTAGTAACCTTTTCAGAAGAAAGATCAAGGATCAATTTCTTCTTCGCCACTGTAGCAGGAGGCTCCTCTCTTCTTCTTTTCTTTGCGGGAGATCTACCCACTTTCAGAGAAACACGTAGTGGTGCATTCACCTCTTGAGGGAATACAATATCCCTCGTAGTTTCTAGAGGTGCATCCTCCGGTTCGTGCACCTCTTCATTCGCAGGGATCGATGGAGCAATTCTCCCTCTCCTCAATCTTGTTGCAGTAGCGAAACTATCTGCGAGATTAAAATTCTCGGCAAAAGTATTCGCGGATGTGTAAAACACAGAATATGTGAAGAGCATCCGAGGACCCTGGGGAGTACTCTTTGCTGGCATTGAAAATGTAGCTTTTGTATCACGGGCATTGTAATAAGCCCAAGCTCTAGCTCCGCCTATCAAATAACCTTTGCCTTGGAGGCAGGTAATTGCGTTCCCTACATGGAACTGATCATACCCAAACTGCCGAGCAAATCGGCTGGGAAGATATGGTTCTAGATAGCATTCTTCTTCGAACCGATAAACCAGATGAGATGGTCGAATCGTCTTCAACCATTCAAAGGCTGTACGGATCAGAGGCTGCATCTTCGAATCTACCATATTTGTGGGCATCTGATCGTACCCAGCATGGAAAGGAGCACAACAGAAGTTCCATCCTCTATTCAGATTCAAAATGAATCTACACTCAGTTAAAGAAGTGTATTTCCATTGTCCATGAGAATATCTTCGGAGAAAACTGCCATCAACTTGTCCCATGCCAGGATCCATTAAAGTTGGATAATGAAGAAGCAACCATCCGAATAAGTATGTATATGGCAATTCCAGGCGAGGGAATTCTTTCTCTCCCTTCGCCTTCAGCATCAAGTCAACGTATAAACGAAGACTGGCATTGAGTTTGCAGGTCATTGCTGATAGCAAGTCCATTTTATAGCCGAAGACTAACTTAATAGCTGCAAACAGAACGCCGCGGTAAAAACGATCCACGGCACTGGATCCGGGAACTACAAACCTCCGAAGCCAGTATATTAGAAATCCTGCCAGTTGTGCTTCTTCGGACATGGGTCTGTAACCCATTCTTAAGTAGCTCTCCAAATTATCTCCTCTCTTCAAAGGAGGATACTCATGATCATCCTTCACTTCTTTATCAAAGTGACCACTCTGTTCCATTAGCTTTATAACCTCTGCGTTGCTCAAAGGTTTGAAGAAGGTAGGGTAGCATTTGTCATTCTCTTTGGTCTTCTTCTCTTCTATATGATTGAGAAACAGATATGGTAACCACTTTGAAGAGTAACAAGTGTTGGCGGTAGCACTCTTGTAATATAGAGAACAGATCTTGTAATGGCATAATAGTTCTTCGAACACTGCCACCATCTCTGCATTCTCTTTTCTGAGCTCGTTCAACTCATCATTTGTCGGTACATACTCCTCATACGGAGCATCTGCCATGGGCAAGTATGAGATATACTTCATCTCGTGGAGTGCAAAGCCCATCTCTCCACCTGGGGTCATGAAGGTTCCCGTCCTATAGTTGTACCTCTCAGCTAAGGCTAAGAACATATGAGGATTGGGAGCAAAGCCGTATACAGTGGCATGCACTGCTTGATATAGATTAATCTGTTGGAGTCTGTCTTGGAATGTTGCCAGAATCCAGTTTGCAATGTAGCTCCATCGCTTATAATCTGGATTCACCAATCCAGTCAGTCTGATATCTTGTTCAGGATATTTTCCTTCAACCTTCGCAAATTCATTTGCGAATATTGGTGTCCTAACAGGCATCAGCATAGAGGAGTTCTCTGGTGGAATGCAGCCAGGTCTCAAGCCTCTCAATAGGACGCTATATCTGTCAGAGGAGCTATAAAACATATCCTTATGTTTTGGCCCCTTCTTTATGAAGATTTTCCCTGTACGGGCATCCTGAAACCGAGTAATATTCCACTCCATCTTCCTTGGGTAGCTTGCATGAGCATACCGCGACAAAGGTAGACAGCGAGCAATGTCTGGTATGAAGAAGGATCTATCTTTCTGGTGAACTACTCTATCCTCCATCCTCGGCCTAGGCTGAGAGGCTCTCTCAAAGGCGTCACCGAATAGGAACAAGGGTTTCTTATGAATTACAGCATCAGCTGATTCTAGAGGCTGTCCATTCATCAAACACATTAAAGTTTCATTATCCTGAGAAATCAGTATAGCCTGACGGGAAACCGGCAGATCGTACTGAGGATAGTGAACATGAGACAGATCTTCTTTATATTCAGACTCTGAGAGGGTTCCCACAAAATGTTCATAATCTGGGTCTTCATTGACCTCAACTGCATCAACAGACAGATAAAGATTAGTACAAAGTCAAAATCTCTGTTTTAAAATATAAAATATTAGAGTGCGCAACCTCAGATTGCGCTGACATGACTTGTGCAACAACAGATTGCGCATCACAGAAGGATGCACAAAGTGATAGTTTGCGCTGACAATCTGTGCAAAGCAATCGATTGCGCTGAATTTCTGTCAGCACAATTCAACAAGTTGCGCAGGAATGCAGCCTTCATAAAAATGAGGACTGATAGATTGATGCAACCAAAACCCTAAAAAGGGTGGCGGCAATATGAACTCATCTCTAAAAAGAGATAAGTTTCGAAGATCAAAGGAAGTCGAATCACCCTAAAAAGGGGTTTTCGATCGGTTCAACTACCTCTCAGAGCGGGATGTGCGGATTCGTGTCAAGATGCCCGCCGTGCAACTCTGTCAGATGACTCGGCCGGAGCTTTTCCCTTCGCGGCGGCGGTGGCGACAGCATTGGATCGTCGTGGTGCCATGACAAATCGTCGTCGGAGGAGAACAGTAAGGGTTGGAAGATTTTCTTCTCAAAGAGCTCGAAAGATTGCAAAGTAAAGAAATGAAAACGAAGAGATGGGTATTTATAGTTTTCGAAATACGAAACGGCTGCCTCGGATTGCGCCTAAAATTGGGGGCTCTTTGCTTTGCGCAGACAGCTCAGCATTATGCGCAATGTGATTCAACATTCAAAAATTTAAAGTATTTCGAAATTTTGAATAAAATCAACTTTCGAAAACTTTGAAGGAGGTCTTGTAGGTCCTAAAAAATCAAGTTGCATCAATCAACAATGTCAAAGAATCAAGATATACATTATTTTAATAAATTGCACAGGCAACAGATTGCGCAGCAATCTGATTGTGCATACTGGTTTGCGCACACTTCCAACTGCGCAGGATGACGAGGCATAAGTCATCATTACCTGAATCAAATCAAATCTTTCTGACAACTGACAGCACGGAGAACGAGAAGACTGTTCGTTTATTGTGCCGTATAGTGCTCGAGGGCGGCTGACAGCTGGCAGCACAATCCATTCTTGTGCAGTCTGAGTCTGCGTAATCCATTCCTGCACATTCTGAGTCTGCGCAAACCAAGGCTGCGCAGTTTAGTCTGCGCATTCTATCAACATAACTGATAAAGTATACGTGGCATTCATGCCATCAATTTCTCATTACGTGGCAACTGTTTATGCACGATCATGCACATTTCAATCAAATGATGCCATGTGTCCCAGATAGTTGGCCCACGATCCAATAGCTGCCTGCGCAGTCCAATGCTGCGCAAACCAGTTGCTGCGCAAATCATCTTGCGCAGTCCAGAATAACTGAAAGTTAGTTATTTCCAGAACTCTATAAATAGAGTTTCAAGTCTTCATTTCAAGGGGGATAAAAAAAAAGATCAGACATAAAGTTCAAAAATCAGAGAGTTCAGGAGTTCTTGCCGAAGTGCTGCTGCATTCTTCCGAGGCTTTTGCCTTCAACTTCCGAGGCTTTTGCCTTCAGTTTCCAGAGTTGTTTTCAACTTCAGAGGCTTCGTCTTCAAAAGTTTACATCGTCCAAGGGATAAAGCGATCGTCATCAAGATTGTATTCCTACAGTTGTAATTTTCCCAGAATTCTTGTAATCTTTATTACAGTTTGTATCAATAAAGTTTTATACTTTTGTTTTTGCAAACAGCGTCGGCAGAAGAGAGTTATGGCACATCAACTCAGTCGCATGATCCAAAGACCGCCTGAACAAAGAAAGTAGTAGAAAAGACGACACCCACCCGTCACAGCGGGGCGAACGTCGGCCGGAGTCACAATGGTGATAGGGGCATCCCCCTCGGCATACTCCACCGGCTCCTTTCCCTTGCCAGCACCGCCGCGAGGAGTCTTGGGAGCCATTTCTTTGAGAGAAGAAAAGTTAGGGTTTTGAAGAAGAACTCTAAAGAAAGCAAAAGCAAGGAGAAGAAGAACTCTCTTTCTCCATCTCTTGCCTATTTATAGGGCTTGGTCGCACGCGTGAACCGATGATGTGTGATCTCAGCCGTCGCCTCGGGTTATGTGTAGGATAACCACAAATAAAACAAAAAAGATCATCATTAATCTTTTTTAGGTTACCGAGGCATCATCATTTGCACTAACAGAGCGGAGCATGCGCCCAGCACTGATGCGCGAAATCTATGCGCCCTGACGGTCATGCGCCTCCACTACCATGCTTCTTATTCAAAGTATTCCAAAACTTATCCAAAAGTTTTGAAAACTTTGAAGGGGGTCTTGTAGAAGCATGGAATTTCAGAACCAGAAAGCCCATGTGCCAGACTACATGTGCCAAAGATTGGACAAAGTGCTTCACAGCAAAGAGCAACAAATATAGACATTGAAAGAGGACTTTTTATTTAACATATAAAAGTCTATTACATGTCTAAGAAAGACTGTACAAGGGAGATTTTCTACAAAAAAAGGATCCTAAGTCTACAGCCAGCATACGCCTCCAGTCAGGCGCAGCAACCACCATGCGCCTCCAGTCAGGCGCAGCAATCGCCATGCGCCCTCAGTCAGGCGCATCCCACCATGCGCCCTCAACAAGGCTCATCCTTTTCAGCAGCTCAGTTATGTGTATCCCCAGTTATGTGCATCCCTTCAGCAGCCCAAGGAAGAGAAGAGCACCGTAAATCTGTGGCCAGGAGAGGCTTCGAAAGAGTCTCCAAAGGCGAAGGAAGACCGTGATCGAAACCACGGCTAAAGGAGCAGCTTTCAACACAACCAGAATAGGCTACACCCATTTTGAAGGAAGAAAGAGCCACCAAAGCCGCAGCACCGCCATTCCGATCTACGGCTCTTCCGGAATAACGGAAACAAGGCCCGAACATCTCTATCTTTGGATGCAACAGGCACCTTCTGCCTGCCTCGGAAGCCCTCGATTCCGTCTTTTGGATGTAACAGTCACCTTCAGGTGCATCAGCGAAGACACTGCATCATATCTTCACCCTCGAGAGCATCTCGTCAACAGAATGCATTTGAGTACACAAGTTCATGTCGAAAGACGTAAGAGAACGAGAGGCCAACCCTCTCTCCATATCACTATTTATAGGCCGGACAAATCAAACCCATGCGCCAAGTGGATGGCTCTCCGAATTCTGTGCAATGAATTTTCATTAAATGGATGAACCAGACGCTTCGAATTCAGCCAAGTCAAAACGGCTATTTAAAGCACTCGAAGAACGTAACAGTTGCACAATCAAAGATGTCTCACGAAGCGGATGCGTCGGCCAGACCGCGCATCACACAGACGCGCCCCTCTACATTAGGCGCATCCTACCAGATCATTCCCCCCACCAAATCCGAGATCTCTGAGCCATGGGTTGACGACATGCATCCTTTGACTCGACTCATCCAAGATCTCAGCAACAGAAAGATCTTCTTCTCCGCTACGTGCCGGTTCACAACAGCAACATGAAGAAGTCAACCCCTTCGATCAGGGCACATCGTCCATGCGCCTCCAACAGCAATCAACACGTGGCGTCCCCGCGTACAGACGCATCCTATATATGCACGCATAAGCAGCCAGCCTGCAAAACTATAAATAGAGGGATCATTTCCTTCTTTACGGACACACATAGAGACGGACCAATCTACGTGCATACATATCAACCTCCACAGCGAACAGACAGAGACTTCGTACCACCAGAGAGGCAGATACAGACACTCAACGTCTTCCTCCTCTCAGCAAGCTCCAGCACCCAGAGCAATCCAGACCTTCAGAGAACCGATAACCGTCGTCAGATCGTCAACGGAGTCGACGCATTACCACTCACTCCATTGGCACAAGGGACCCAGATTAAACAAAAGTGTACTCCTAGGACTACGTCTAAGTCCTATATTGTAATACTGTTCTGTTTGTATTGAAATTTACAATCAAAGAATTTTAATGGCAAACAATTCTCGTCCCTTTTTTTTCGAGGTGACGAACGATAGTGCTGTCTAGAATCTATCAGAAATCCTTAAATTATAGTATATATTGCTTGACTATTGAGTATTGGCTGTTTATAGATATGAGGGATTATAGATGCCATGTGTCCTAGTTATTTTTGGTAGGATTGTTAGCAACCAGTTAGAAGATCATAAGACTTTAGTGGCCGTATTTTGAGGAGTAGTGTGACCAAAGGTGGATAGTAGTCCGCAGTATTCAGAGTTATAAAATGACTAGAGAAGGTCATAAAATATTTTGAGGAATTAAATTTAAGGAGATTTAGATAATAGTAGACTTCCTTTCGAATTTTAAGGAATAATTACGAATTTGAATTTCGAGGACGAAAATATTTTAAGGTGGGTAGATTTGTAGCTCCCCTTCCCGAAAATTATGAAATATTTTTATTTATTTATTTGATTTAAATGGTGATTTTAGATTTTAGAATTAATTATTTTTCTAATTATTACGGTAGATAATTTTAGCCAAGGTTGAGTTTTGAAATACCAAACGACTAGGAATCATGGCATGGATAGTGCAGTGGCGTGCTTTGACTAGTGTTTAGCCATGGTAGGGAATGCTGAGCCATAGGAGTGTCCTAACTAGAAAAACCAGGCCAAGTTATAGCATGACCATTATAAATAAGTTTTATTAATTATTATTAGATTTATTGACTTTGCAGGAACCCGGTTGAACCAAGTTAGACCGAACTGGGCCGAACCAAATCCAAGCCCAGGTAGGCATGTAGTGGGACCAAGTACGACCCTGTAGACATGTTTGGTAAGTGCAAGTATTTTTGTATATATTTTTGGAATTGGCAATTATTTTCTAAGAATATTTGTTATAGGTAGATTATAGGTATTATTAGTATTAAATAGTGTTTTACAAAATTTGCATGATCTTCTGGAGCCAGATAAGTAGTGTACATGTTATACCCATTAGAAACGACTTTTGGGCTATATTTAATTATTAGGATTTTATTATCATCAATATTATTATTGTGGTTAATGGGAATAAACTATTTATTATATTAGTTATTATTAATTTATTCTTTATCAAAAGAATAAATATATGTGTGTATGTATATATAAATTGATATTAGATATGTGTATGTGTATGCATATATAAATTATATATTGTAGCTAAGATTAATATATGGCATGTAGGTATAGGGCATATGTATTTATAAGTACTATAAATATGGTGAGAAAATGATTTTTATATATAAATAAATAAATATATATATGTATATAACATGTAAAGGTAGAAAATGTGTGTATATATATATATATATATATATATATATATATATATATATATATATATATACGTATATTTGTACATAAGTAATTGTCACGCCCCAGAACCAGAATACTGGAGAGCGGGAGCAGACACAGCCAGCTACGTATATTGAAATGGATTCCATCTCGCTATACATTCACGGCTGTCTAGATACATGAGGGTTTACTACAAGCCAACAGTCTCTTATGGTCATGAACAAGCCTAGTGTCTCAATCATCAGCAAGTAAGTAAATGTTACAAGATGTATGATCATTAAATATACAATAATAAGGCGTCCCAAATATTACATATTCAGCTGATCATGAAGCTAGTCGTTACAAAATGTGAGGACTAGCAAGAGTTTAGTCATACATGATCAACCCTAGGATCTGTCAATCATGTTACAGCCCGTAGGCAGACAGTAAGTAAATACAATCGAGCTAAACAGGTGCTCGTCGGCTAAACGTCTCAAAAGAATATTTTTACAATAAAGTGGAAGATCAAAAATAAACCCACTCGTTGCCAGGGTTCCGTCTAGTGGCCACCATCTGGCTGGAAGGTCGGTAGATCCTCTGGAGCTGCTCCGAAATCTGGCCATACAAAACCAGCTGGGTCAGATCCCAGAAAGAGCAAGTGCCACAAAGGAAGCTTCACTTAGGAACTAAAACCAGCAATCAGCACAAAATATAAATAAAAGTAAGGACTGGAAATAAGAAAATACATCAGGATGATATACGACGAGATAACCATGGAACTATTCAGATAACCAGGTTACAACCCGTAAACCAAACAAGGACCGGGGTTGTAACCCTTCGTCTGAACAGAACTTGGAATTCTCACCATTTATCGGTAAAATAAATACAGGCATTCTGGTCATGCAGTAGTCTGGAACAGGATCAGGACAAGGCTAGACAGGTTAGACTCCATCCAATCACTTCACGGCCAAGCAAGAACTACGGCTTGATACTTTAACTAACTAGGGTTGTCACAAGCCTAATTACTAACAAGATGCAGTGAGATTGTCCCACAGCCACAAGCCCTGCAGACCATCCAGGTTACCCAGGTCGAAATTAGGGGTTGAATTCAGGTGGGTACACCGTCCAGAAAACGCATGTACCCTTAGGTAGCTTGAAGGGTGCAACACATGACAGTGTGCTGGAAATGTGCCCTACTCGACGGCAGGCTACAGATCCCAGGCGCGCCCAGGTAACGGGATTGCCTGTAGCTGGGGAAATCTCTTCATGACTAATGTATTAATCTAGTTATTAGTCCTTAGTTCATTTCAATAGGTACTCCTGACCGTGGTACTCAGGAGTCCCTCCCTAGACATGATGCAAGACAGGACTGGTTTATTTGTACAAGCACAATCGCCCACGGTGTCCATGATGTTCATTCTTGTCAGGTCATGTCATGTCAGGTAGCCGTCGCAACAGCTGTTCAAGATAATTATGCCAGGTTTATCATGTCAAGTGTACTTGTCAGGAGTGTGCCACGGCGGGCCACTATCATGTCATGTCAGGTTAGTCATGTCAGGAGTGCACCACTACGGGTCACTGTCAGGTCGTGCTCAATTATCAGTTCCAAACATATCAAATGAATTCATGATTTCAAGTTCAGGACAAAAGGCGTAAGGATATAAAATAGACGTTAAATATCTAATAAAATATCAATATTCAGGGCTATAGAAGAGCCATGCGGCTAAAGCATATGCGGTCAGGAAAGGGTAAGACTCATGCGGCCCAATTAGGAGAGCGCATGCGGCCAGGGTCACTAGATCCCATGCGGCTAAGACAAGGGGGCGCATGCGGTCAGGAAGATAGAAAACTCATGCGGCAGGGGGAAATGGGTCTCATGCGGCTAGCTGGCCAATCAGGTATATGCGGCCGGGGGGAGGGAAAGTGTGGTTCCATGCGGCTCGAGAAGAAGCAACCCATGCGGCTGCGGGGGAGGGAAACCCGATGCATCTCAGAAGGGAAGAGTACTCATGCGGCTGCGGGGAGCAATGCCTATGCGGCTGGGAGCAAGTGTGCATATGCGGCTCACGAGTGTTGAGTTCATGCGGCTCAGGGTGAAGTCCTCATGCGGCTGGGTCAAGCAAGTCTCATGCGACCAGCGGGAATGGCGCATGCGGCTGCAGAGTTCAGAACTGATACGGCTGGGAATTGAGTGAGTTATGCGGCCAGATGAGTTCGGCCCTCATGCGGCTCAAGTACTTCCAGCCATGCGGCTGAAGAGAACACTTGCCGCATGAATATTCATGCGGTCAAGTCAAGCACTGTTCATCTTCTCCAAAATTTCAGAGAAGAACACCATGAGAGCCAAGTCCTCAAGCTCCATAACTCCATCATCCGGAGCCTAAATCCGAACTTCCATAGGTCAAAATGGGGTAGAATGAAATTCTCTACAATATGGAACCATCAAAACTCAAAAATAACAAGATTTAGTAGATCAAAACCCCAGAAATCCGAAAATAATACAAACTTAGATCTACAAGAATCTAGCCAAGAAAATGGAAATGCCAAGAACTAAAGTGAGTTAAAATGCTGTAAGAAAGAGAATGAAGTAATAAAATCAGAGTTCCTCCATGAAGCAAGTTGCACTTGCCTAGAGCTCACTCTCTCTCTCTGGTAGGTAAGAAGTAAATGAGGAAGAAGAAGATGAGATTAATGAAGAGAGAGAAAAGAATGGGCTAATAAATACAATGGTGGTGGTAGGTAGGGGGTTCATCCAAGGGTTCATCATGAACCCAAGCAAAACCAAGCCAGGCCGAACCGACCAACCCGAACCAGGAATAGACCAAGCCAAGAAGGAAATGCCAAGCCAGGAAATCATGCAATAAAATACGTACACGTATTCCAAGAATACGTGATACGAACCACAGGCATTACAACTCTACCCACCTTAAAAGAATTCCGTCCTCGGAATTTAATCAAGAGGCTAGAGGAGCAACGACAAGCTATACTAATAACAAGCAAGCTATAATAGACAATCAATCAATCATGCAAGCAAGGAATCGAAGGCATGAGGCATAAGAAAGACATTATACCTCACGAGTCAAACAAGTCAGGATATCGCGATCGGATATCATCCTCACTCTCCCACGTTGACTCACCCAAGGAGTGATGACCCCAAGCAACTCGGACTAACTTGATAGTCTTGTTCTTGAGGATCTTCTCTCTCCGGTCCAATATAGACACGGGCCTCTTCTTGAGGATCTTCTGGAGATCTGCTAACAGCTCTGGTTGCGCTGTTAGGAAATAAACTCCGGCTCTCCTGCTCAATGCATCTGCTACAATGTTGGCCTTCCCGGGATGATACTGCAAGTTGACATCATAATCCACAAGAAGCTCCAGCCACCTTCTCTGACGCATGTTAAGATCCTTCTGGGTGAAAACATACTTCAGGCTCTTGTGGTCGGTGAAAATCTCCACCCTGTCTCCATACAAATAGTGCCTCCACAACTTAAGTGCAAACACTACTGCTGCCAGCTCCAAGTCATGGGTTGGGTAATTCCTCTCATGATCACGAAGTTGTCGTGATGCATAAGCTATTACCTTCCCATGCTGCATCAGAACACATCCTAAACCTCTGCCTGAAGCATCACAATATACTGAGAATCCTCCGGTCCCATCTGGAAGCGTGAGAATAGGAGCCGTTATCAATCCTCGCTTCAACTGCTCAAAAGAACTCTGGCACTCTGCTGTCCAAGCAAACTGCGCATCCTTGCGAGTCAACTGGGTCAATGGCGCTGAAATCTGAGCAAAATCCGAAACAAACCGCCGGTAGTAGCCGGCCAATCCAAGAAAACTACGAACCTCTGCAACTGTGCTGGGCACTGGCCATGACTCAATGGCCACAATCTTTTGGGGATCTACTTCTACTCCTCCTCTGGTGATGATATGACCCAAGTACGAAATGCGATCGAGCCAGAACTCGTATTTACTGAACTTGGCATATAACTGGTGCTCTCTGAGGATCTGAAGAACTATACGGAGATGCTGCTCATGCTCCGCCTCACTCTTGCTGTAGATCAGGATGTCATCCAAGAACACAATCACAAACTGATCCAAGTAAGGCATGAAGATGCGATTCATGAGGTCCATGAATACTGCCGGCGCATTGGTCGCTCCAAAAGGCATAACAAGGAACTCCTAATGCCTATACCTCGATCTAAAAGCTGTCTTCGGGATGTCCTGCTCTCTGACTCTGATCTGATGATAACCTGAGCGCAAATCAATCTTCGAAAATACTGAAGCCCCTTTGAGTTGATCAAACAAGTCATCTATCCTCGGGAGAGGGTATCTGTTCTTGATTGTTACTGAGTTCAAGGTACGATAATCAACACATAACCTGGACGTACCATCCTTCTTTTTCACAAGAAGCATCAGGGCTCCCCAAGGCGATCCACTAGCACGAATGAATCCCTTGGCTCGAAGTTCTTCAATCATCTTGTACAATATCTCCAATTCTGACGGCGCCATCCTGTAGACTCTTTCTGACACTGGGGCTGTCCCGAGAATCAAGTCTATAGTGAACTCGATCTCCCGTTCTGGCGGTATCCCTGGAAGCTCTTCTGGGAAAATATCTGGGAACTCATCCACTATCCTGGGCAACTGTACTGCTGCTACTGCCATCCGTAAAACTGGAGGAGAAGGTTCAACTGCTCCTCTGAAAAAGGAAAATTCTGGCTCGCCTGGAATGCTAAAAACAACCCTGCCGATATGGCAGTCTATTCTAGCATACTGGTTCCTCAAACAATCCATCCCTAGGACCACATCATAATCGGCCATCGGGAACTCTATCAATCTAGCGGGAAATTCTCTACCGCTAACTACGATCCGACATGAGAAAAACACTCTATCTACTCCCACAAGTCCGTTACTAGTAAGTATATTGAGCCTTACTGATAATGACTCGGGCTCCAATCCTACCCGTGTCGCGAATCACGCAGACATAAAAGAATACGATGCACCAGAATCAAATAAAGCTGAAGCTGGAAATGAGTTGACGAGAATAGTACCTGCCACTACCTCACCTGGTGCCAATCCTTCCTCTGCGGTCATCACCATAGCCTGACCGTGCCCTCGGGGTGCTGGTCCCCTCTGCTGGAATCCTCGCTGCCTGCTCTGACTCAAGGCTTGGGCTTGTGCATGCTGCTGGGGGTTCTGCTGTTGGAATACATGGGACTGGGGTGGCAAGGGCCTCGACAATGGGTACTGCTGCTGCTGCTGCTGCTGGACCGGTGCTGGTCCTCTCACCGAAGAGCTAGAAAGGTTGGACGATGATGAGCCACCCCTATTCGGGCAAGATCCAACCCTATGGTTTGCTGCTCCACAAGCCAGGCACAATCCCTGCGCCCTGCGACATTCTGCCACTACATGGCCTGGCTTTCCACAATGAGAACATCCCACTGCGGAAGTATGCTTCTGCTTCTGCTGCTGCTGCTGAGGGTACGTCGGGGTTGAATGCTGGACCGACGTTACTGAGGCCGCTCGCCTCGGAGCTCCAATAGTCAAAGCCCTGGCTGCCGGGGCTGGGGCTGAAGACTGATTCATCTGGCCGTGAGATCTCTTCCGACCTCCGGTCCTATCCACAATCCTCTGGGAGGTATACTCATGCCTCCGGGCTGCTCTCAAGACTGCATCAAAAGTCTGATGCTCAAACTGCTCGACTGCCAACAAGATCTCCAGGTGAAGCCCCTGCTGGAACCGCTGGGCTCTATCATACTCGGTTGCCACCAAGGAGGGAGCAAACCGATTGAGTCTCGAAAACTCGGCCGCATATCCATCGACTGTCCTACCTCCTTGCTTCAGATTGGTAAACCTCGTCTGTAGATCATACCGAGCCACGACAACGAAATACTTGGTCTGGAATCTCTCACTGAATACCGCCCAAGCAATAGGTGCTGCTAATCCAACGGCATGAGCTGTCCACCAGCTGCGGGCAAGATCTAACAACTGCAGGCGCACAACTGCCACCTTCTCGTTCTCTGGAGTCCTGGCTGCCTCGAGAATCACTTTTGTGTCCTGAAGCCATGCATCTGCCGCAATAGCATCTTCACTACCGTCAAAGAATGGAGGGTTCAAGCGCTTGAAGCTGTTGGCCGCGCTGTTACCCTGATGACCTCCTCTGGTCAAGGCATCCGTCACTGCCTGTTGCAAGGGATCTCCACGACGATCTTGAGAAGTTATCAAGGTCCTGACGAGTCCTACTAATGTGCCATCATCAGGCTCGACAGGCTGAACTGGCTGGACTGGTGGCTCTCCGCCAGAAGGCACGACTCTGGAGGCTACCCCAGAATGCTGGGCTTGATCTCCAGGTTGCTGCTGGTCCGTGGGAGGTGCTCCGCCTTGCTGGTCGGTAGGACCACGAACAATGTCGCTGAAGAAGACGACATAGGAAACAATAAGGAAGGACCAGGACAGATCAACGATACAAGCCCTGCAGACCATCCAGGTTACCCAGGTCGAAATTAGGGGTTGAATTCAGGTGGGTACACCGTCCAGGAAATGCATGTACCCTTAGGTAGCTTGAAGGGTGCAACACATGACAGTGTGCTGGAAATGTGCCCTACTCGACGGCAGGCTACAGATCCCAGGTGCGTCCAGGTAACGGGATTGCCTGTAGCTGGGGAAATCTCTTCATGACTAATGTATTAATCTAGTTATTAGTCCTTAGTTCATTTCAATAGGTACTCCTGACCATGGTACTCAGGAGTCCCTTCCTAGACATGATGCAAGACAGGACTGGTTTATTTGTACAAGCATAATCGCCCACGGTGTCCATGATGTTCATTCTTGTCAGGTCATGTCATGTCAGGTAGCCGTCGCAATAGCTATTCAAGATAATTATGCCAGGTTTATCATGTCAAGTGTACTTGTCAGGAGTGCGCCACGGCGGGCCACTATCATGTCATGTCAGGTTAGTCATGTCAGGAGTGCACCACTACGGGTTACTGTCAGGTCGTGCTCAATTATCTGTTCCAAACATATCAAATGAATTCATGATTTCAAGTTCAGGACAAAAGGCGTAAGGATATAAAATGGACGTTAAATATCTAATAAAATATCAATATTCAGGGCTATAGAAGAGCCATGCGGCTAAAGCATATACGGTCAGGAAAGGGTAAGACTCATGCGGCCCAATTAGGAGAGCGCATGCGGCCAGGGTCACTAGATCCCATGCGGCTAAGACAAGGGGGCGCATGCGGTCAGAAAGATAGGAAACTCATGCGGCTGGGGAAAATGGGTCTCATGCGGCTAGCTGGCCAATCAGGTATATACGGTCGGGGGGAGAAAAAGTGTGGTTCCATGCGGCTCGAAAAGAAGCAACCCATGCGGCTGCAGGGGAGGGAAACCCGATGCGGCTCAGAAGGGAAGAGTACTCATGCGGCTGCGGGGAGCAATGCCTATGCGGCTGGGAGCAAGTGTGCATATGCGGCTCACGAGTGTCAAGTTCATGCGGCTCAGGGTGAAGTCCTCATGCGGCTGGGTCAAGCAAGTCTCATACGGCCAGCGGGAATGGCGCATGCGGCTGCAGAGTTCAGAACTGATGCGGCTGGGAATTGAGTGAGTTATGCGGCCAGATGAGTTCGGCCCTCATGCGGCTCAAGTACTTCCAGCCATGCGGCTGAAGAGAACACTTGCCGCATGAATATTCATGCGGTCAAGTCAAGCACTGTTCATCTTCTCCAAAATTTTAGAGAAGAAGAACACCATGAGAGCCAAGTCCTCAAGCTCCATAACTCCATCATCCGGAGCCTAAATCCGAACTTCCATAGGTCAAAATGGGGTAGAACGAAATTCTCTACAACATGGAACCATCAAAACTCGAAAATAACAAGATTTAGTAGATCAAAACCCCAGAAATCTGAAAATAATGCAAACTTAGATCTACAAGAATCTAGCCAAGAAAATGGAAATGCCAAGAACTAAAGTGAGTTAAAATGCTGTAAGAAAGAGAATGAAGTAATAAAATCAGAGTTCCTCCATGAAGCAAGTTGCACTTGCCTAGAGCTCACTCTCTCTCTCTGGTAGGTAAAAAGTAAATGAGGAAGAAGAAGATGAGATTAATGAAGAGAGAGAAAAGAATGGGCTAATAAATACAATGGTGGTGGTAGGTAGGGGGTTCATCCAAGGGTTCATCATGAACCCAAGCAAAACCAAGCCAGGCCGAACCGACCAACCCGAACCAGGAATAGACCAAGCCAAGAAGGAAATGCCAAGCCAGGAAATCATGCAATAAAATACGTATACGTATTCCAAGAATACGTGATACGAACCACAGGCATTACAGTAATTATATATATTTAGACATATATATACGTATAGTAAGAAATAGAAAAAAAGAAAATAGTATTAAGAAGCCAGCCCAGCCCTTCCATCCAAGGCCCAGCCACAGCCCTAAGCTCCCCAGCCCGAGCGGGCCCAGGCCAAGCCCAGCTCTCGGCTGAGTATCCACAAACCGAACTCCTGTTCGGATTTCCTGTGTGTTTCCGCAACAGTATTTATGTGGAGATCGATAGGAGGAGGAAACCCTAATCAAAATTCCTGGCCACCCTAGCCGCACAGCCTCTCCTGACTGGACGACCCCTCCAGACCACCACGCGCGCCGCCCCGACGCGCCGGAGCGCCGCCTAGGCTCAGCCGTGCGTGCCCAAGAGAAAAACAGAACACCGTGAGGTACGCTACTTCGAACACTATTTTCTCCCTCATCGCTCAACGTTTATTCGAGCCGTAAATTTCTAGGAGTAGCCTATATGACCCCCTATCAATCCCTTTAATTAGATTCATTTGATTTGCTTTAAATAAATTATGTAAATTCTTGAAACTTCAGGAAAAACCAGCAAGGAATAGAGTATTAAAACTGTTATAGACCCCAACTTTAAAGGCTTATCTAGGTCGAACCGTTGATCGAATACAAAATCCACCTGAAGGCAGTTAAATGCAACCTATAGGGCTACAAAACCCATTTTGTAGGAATTAGTTTCATCGACTGTGCGTCGAGTAATCCGATTTCCAAAAACTGATAAAACCTGTTTTTAAAATAGAAGAAATATTAGAAATCCCTCGATACGACGTACGTCCCACCATTTTGGGCGACGTGGTCGCGAACCAAAGGCATCGAAAGGTGCGTAACGACTTCGTGGTTGTGTGGGCTTTGACGGAATTCTAATTGGTCGCGTGTGCGCGACGAATTTGATGCGTATCCGTCAAAATTTACCGTATCGGCCTCTGTACAAACTTCTCAATTACTTTGTGCACGCTCGTCAGATCGAGACAAAACTTGTACCAACAGGACCGTATCATTTTTTTGGTCCTGTATGCCAAGTTTGGTCCGATTCTGAGACAGTTGATAAAATCACTATTTTGCGGGCCCCACGGTCCGATTCAACGGGCGATTTTGTGCACGGCCCCTCGGAATCCAAAACTGGACATACCGTCGAAAAACTGGATCCGCAGACATGTAGTTTGATGACTTTAGAGACTATTGACTCTGGCACGTTTTTCGGTACAAAGTGGGTCCAACGACGGATATCGTTTTGACCCAAAATTACCATTTTTCCCCTGTATCCAGAATTGGACTTAAGGACAGGCAATCGTAGCTATGACTATTTTGAGAACATTGGTAATGTTTATTTTAGCTTTCGAAGACAGTTGTGAGATTTGGACTTATTTGGCTTATTGGTTGACGGTTTGTTGATGGTTTTTTGCGCTTCCACCAGGCAAGTATATCTTGCCTTCCTCTACAGTTTTATTTACATGCATTTTCTTTCATTTTACAGTCTTTGGATTATTTATGGATATGTGATTTTCGTGTTATTTTCTGCGGAGTTGTTCTTGTTGAATATAGCCGTGTCCATGTTTGGCCTCGTGTTTGGAGTTGTTCTCGTCAGTACCTTGTTTGAGTCGTGTCATAGAACGAGTACGTGTAATTGAACTGCTAAATCCTTGATATTGTTTCCTTGACACCAGAGAGTCCATACTCGGGACGAGGGTGTTTTCCTTGATCTGTTTACATCCGTGAGTCCACACTCGGGACTAGGATGTCGATTATTTGTACCAGAGAGTCCACACACGGGACGAAGATGTAGTATTTGCACCAGAGAGTCCATACTCGGGATGAGGGTACCTTGCCGTGAACTAACCAGAGAGTCCACACTCGGGACGAGGTTAGTACTAACCAGAGAGTCCATATTCGGGACGAGGGTTAGTGTTTAATTCAAACTCGTGAGTCCACACTCGGGATGAGGGTTTGGTTTCTTCCATTGATCTCGTGATTATCGTTCATCCGGCAGTTCATTTATACGTAGTTGTTTTAGTGTTCGTGTTCGTGTTCGTATTCTTGTTCGTGTTCGTGTTCGTGTTCGTGTTCGTAGTCATTTTTCGTGTTTCTGTTTCTTCTTGTTTATTTTCTCATGCATGATAAAACTGTTAGATAGGAATGTATATTATGTATCTTGCTATGTCCTCTGAGGACCTGATGATCTCCTCATGTTTAGCGATTGCATGGAGTTAGCTAGTAGTTCTGGATGACGGAGGATTTTGCGACTCTTGTAGGATTCAGGTATCATGATTACGTTGTTATCTTTTCGTGCTTTCTTACGTTATCATGTTTTCTGATTCAGTTTTAGACTTTTGTTACTATCGTTAGAGTCTTATCGAACATATATACTAGTAGACTGCAGACCACGACCCATACTTGTTCATTCTTGTTTATTATTATTATGGTGGATTGAGTTATAGATTTGCCTTGCCATGATTTGGCAGTATACCATAGCCTTGACAGCGTTTACGTATTCGAGTTGGGCTTGTCACTACCACATTTCTAGTATGAGGGTATTTTTATCATTTTTGGGGTAATTTAAATTTATTAGAATTTATTTGAATTTTTGGGAATTTCTAGGAATTATTTTGGAATTGTTTGGACTAGGTTGACTTTGACAAGTCTTGACCCTTGTAGACTAACCTAGAAGCTAACCCTAGTTAGTATGGACTTGGTTAGGTTATGTGACTCTAGTCTAACCTAGCATGACTTAAGTTAGTGGTAGTTAGTTCATTAGAAATTGAGTGAGGAGATTAGGAATTAAATGGTTTGAGAAAAGGCTTGTGATTTCACAAGTCATTTTGTGACTTAACCTAATAGGACTAGCCACCTAGTGCAACCTAGCCCTAGTCTACACTTGGCCGGCCACCTTAGTCTAACCTAGGGATTCTCCTACTATAAATACCCTCCTAAAATCTAGGGTTGCCTCTTTCTTAGGAAAAGCTCAAAGTTCAAGGAGGTTAGTTTCCTATTGTATTTTAATCCCTAGAACTCCATTCCTCTTCCTTTTTCTTTCTAATTTATTCCATTAGGTTCTAAAATGCCTATTCTTGCTGTTGCTAAGGTCTTATCTCAGTTTGATGTGATTTGAGTGGATTGGGACATCAAGAGAAGAGCTATCAAAGAGGGGTTTTTCTTGAAAGTTCAAGAATAGGTAACTTTCTCATTTCTCTATGAAATTTCATTTTGTCTTCATGATTGGGAAGCCCTAGGGGTCCCCTAAGTTTCTGTATTGGTGTCGTGTCAGGTTTCATAAGTTTCGTGTCCATTTGGACACGTATCAGGGATATAGCGTAGGTGTTTGTCGAAATGCCCTTCGATCTCTTTTGTGCATTATTTTTAAATAGGAAATTAGGTTTTACTATTGGCTAGGTATTCCTGTTCTTCTGATGAGGATTTGGTGTCGCATCGTGTCGAATCGGATACGTGCACATGCGGGTGGACACGCGCGCGCACAGGCAGTGCATCCCCTGCTACTCGTAGTCTCGTGCTCGATGCACAGGCCACGTGGAAAGCTGGGATTTGACGAGGTGGTAGGGGCAGTGTCTGACATGAGGGACCCCAAGCCTCGAGTCGTCTCGTGTCGTGTCGGACACGTACGAGGCTCTGTACTGGTTTGCCTGACTGTTTAGTCGGGTTTTTCTTTGTCACTGATACGGCATTTGTATCTGACACAGACACGACTTGGACACGGGCTAGCTAGCCTATTGGGTAGCCCTATAGGTGGCCTACCTAGGTTGGTGTGCACGAGACATAGTAGTGTCCTGTGTCGTGCACACGACACAAGTGCACGTGTGCACGAGGCAGTACACTGGGCAGTGCACTGTTGTGTGTGTTTTTGGGTTTCTTTGTTCTGGACACGTTTGTGTCGTATATATGGACACGTGATGGACTCTGGGACACATACATAGTAAGTAATTATATTACCAACCTTTATTTTAACAATTTAAATTGATTTTTATGTTGAACTTGGTGAATTCCCTATTTTTCTGGAAATGTGTATCAGACTGTTAATCATTGATTTTCCAGGTTTTCAATTGTGGTTTTAGCATTGATTTTTAAACTCTAATAACTGTACTTATATGGTTCCTAGCTACATTTCAGTATTTGATTGATTTGGGACTGGTATTATAGGGTTTCGAATGTGTTATGGGTTTTGGCAAGTTAGCAAATTCTGAAACTAGTGTTCAGTATCCAGTTTTTTTCCAGTTTTCAAACATGAACTTTCCCATCTTTTTAAACCTATTTAAATACTGTTAATGTTTAATTGCAGTCCCTAAATTGATCCTCCTAGTTGTGATCTAACCATGGGTTGAAATTGGGGCTGTTTGATGGTGATTTGGATTCAATTTGAGGGTTTGAAACATAAGGGTTGTTTGGGTTTTTGAAAACTGAGAATAAGATTGAATCTGAGATTTCTTCTGTAGGTTTAAACCTGAGATTTATGTGAAGTCTCATATTGCTTTGAGTGTTGTATTGTTGGGTGAGTTTTAACCCCTATTTAACTGATACTATGCTTCACATGGACATGAACTCTGATTTCCTGCACCTTAGAACTACTGTCACTGCCTATCTAGACACACCACACACATTTACATTCATGTACACACATGAACCCTCACATAGAAAACTGAGAATCCAAGAGTGAAGGAAACTGTTAACAGTGAACTGATTTACACTATTTTTTCCAAATTTTTTTATCCATCTACTTACACACATACACATTGTTTTCATGATCTCATCTCTCACACACTGTTTTTATCACACACCCTCACTCATTTCATATACACACACACACAACTGAACACTCTCTCATTCACTCACATTCTACACTGGTTCACTGTCCAGTACTGGACTGCACACTCACACACATTGCTACTCTCATGCCTACACACACACATGCCTTCCCTCTCTATATACACATGTATATATATATTATATATCTATATATGTATGTGTGTGTAATGTAAATGTATGTATTTAGTATCTATATGAATATAAAGTATGTATATATATATATTTCTATGCTTTAGCCTAGGGTTATATAGGATGTATATATAATGTGTAGTGTAGTGAATATGCATATATTGTGTATGTACTAAGCTAGGCTTGATTAGACTAAGGTAGACTAGTTTGGCCTAATTTAGACTTGGTTGACCTAGTTTGACTTCTAGGGTTGACCAGAGTTGACCAAGAGTTGACTTTGGCCTAAATTGACCTAGAATCATATAGAATGTATAGTAGGACTTCATTATACTATTCTGGACTTGTTGTGACTTGTGCTGTTCTGATTAGGAGCCAGAAACCACTCCTCGGACAGTACTTTCATATTGGACACTCAGATACCAGGCGAGTACATTCTCTGATCAATTCATATCCTGCTTAGAACTATTTTCTACAGTAGATTACTTTACTTGTACTGTCACGTTGGTCACACGGATTGGTACTATATGGATCCCTTCTTGAGATGTTATCCTTAGAGAGCATCGGGTACTACATGTTCTGTGCGATTCACTTACATGGCGTATCACTATGCTTCATTGGTTCTTCGATCACTTGTGACATATACTCTTATGATCACAGAGTCTTCTTGGAATCCTTATCCCATTTATGGGTCTACTATGTACCACCCTTCGGGGGCTTATCACCCTTCGGGGGCTTATCACCCTTCGGGGGCTTATCACCCTTTGGAGGCTGTTACATAGAATCATAACATAACCTGGTTGGATCCTTGTGTATTGATTGGGGGTACGGGGGAGTAGAAGTGGACATGTGAATAATACACCAGTAGTATAGCATCAGAATCATTCCATAGTGTAGCATCAGAATTATCCCATGCCATTTACATGTCCATGTTGTACTCTGACTCACTAGCCACATGTTAGTTCTCTATTTATAGTTGATATTTCTATTACAGCTTTCTCTCTGTTTACATACTGCACTTCTTTCAGTACTTTTATCTTACTTTACTGCATGATTATATCTTCTAACCTGCTATGAACTGTTGAGATGTACTGTACTCGCTCCTGTCCTGACTGGACCTGTTGAAAATATTACAGAGGACGAGGAGGAGGCTTGCCTGGATACCTACTACGGCGCAGCCTTAGATGACACCTGCGAGCTGGACCCTCAGGAGGACCCAGCTCTAGCTGAGGATATCACCCCCACTGCCTAGACTAGTTTAGTTAGGCTTATCTTCTTTTATGTAGTCTTGAGGCATGTTTTAGCGAGACTTATTCTGAGTTCTGAGATGTATATATTCTTTCATTCTGTATCTGAGACCTTGTACTTCTGGATATTGCTGGGATTATCTTAGACTACTTTTCATCTATTTATTTCTTTGAGTTCTATTTCATATCGTGCTATCTCTTCCTTAGTTGTGATTGAGTTATTACTACTATGTCACCCCCATTCGGGGAGTATAAACTGTTTAGATATATATATTGTTAGATGTGTGTTGACCTAGGACAGCGTTCTACCACCGACACTACGGCGTAGGCTGGACGTAACCACGTCTCGTGTCCTTACTCTAGGGTGCGGGTCGTGACAGGACTGGAGTCCGCTCGATACGTAGCTGGCTTGCTCACGAGCTCGCGCCCGAAAACCGGGTGCGGGTCGTGACAGAGGAGCCCACCTTCATGTCGTCAGATTACGACATAACTTTCTCATCGGAGGAGAAAGAGGTCCCCAGCAGAGTCGCCAGCTTATTTCCTATTAAAATCTTTGAACTGGAATTTCAATTACAAACAGAACAATATTACAATATAGGACTTAGATGTAGTCCTAGGAGTATACTTTTGTTTTTATCTGGGTCCTGTGTCGATGGAGCGAGTGGTAATGCGTTCACTCCATTGACGATCTGACGAAGATCTTAGGTTCTCTGAAGGTCTGGATTGCTCTGGATGCCAGAGCTTACGGAGGGAGAAGAAGATGTTGAGTGTCTCTTCCAATCCCTGTGAGTAGACGTGCGTCTCTGGAACTCTGATGATTTCATTCTCTGTCGTTTACTGTCTGTCCCTCTGTCTGTGTAGAAGAAGGAAATGATCCCTCTATTTATAAGCAGCAGGTTGAGCTGCTCATGCGCACATATGTCGGATGTGCATGGTCGTGGGAATGCCACGTGGCTGATGCTGGCAGGGGCGCATGGTTGATGCGCCCTGATTTGGGGAGTGAATCCTTCCTGTTGCGTCTGTAGTTCTGCGGAAGAGCTGACACGTGGCGACTGAGAGGATTTTTTGGTTGCTGAGATCTTGGGTGGTTAGCACCCCCTTCGTGGATTGAACTGAGTCAAAGGACGTATGGCACATGTCTGTAGCTCAAAGATCTCTGATTTGGTTGAGAGTGATATGACAGGATGTGCGCCTAGGATCGGGCATATGAGAAGACTTTGGCTCGTAACCTTCAGGAGTCATAAACTAGTCTGGGCGCATGGCTTTTGAGGCGCATGCGAGTCTTCGGGCACATGGCTGCGGAGGCACATGCGAGTGGTTGGTCGGCCACGTGGCTTGTAACCGTAAGAGAAAAGAAATGATGTCAGCGGTGCTTCATTTTCTGTAAAAGCTGTTGCTGCTCTGTCATCGAGGCATGGCTACTGTCGTATCAGACTTCAGCATTTAATGCTTTTGATGGGTGATGCTCTTTTGAGTGGGCGCATTGATCTGCGTTCTACTAGGCACATAAGGACGCGTGGGGCGCATCCTTATGAGTTGCTTGGTACTGATGGGTGCGTCTGCATGGTGCACAGTGTCTGACCGGTGCGTCTTCATTGGTCTGACTATTGAGTTCTTCGAGTGCTTTAAATAGCCATTTTGACTTGGCTGAATTCGAGAGGACAGGTTCATCACCATGAATGCAAATTCATTGCACGGGATTCGGAGAGCCTGCCACTTGGCGCGTGGGTTTGGTTTGCCCGGCCTATAAATAGCAGCAAGGAGAGAGTTTGTTTCTCATTTTCTTTCGTCTTTCTGAATGGAGATGAACTTCTTTGTTCGAGTTCATTCTGTTGACAAGATGCTTCCGAGGGTGAAGATGCGTCGAATCGTCTTCGTACGCACTTGTGAAGGTGACTGTTACATCCAAAAACTGGGATCGCAGGCTCCCGATGCAGGCCAAAGGTGCCTGTTGCATCCAAAGATCGGGATGCTCGAGTCCCATCTCCGTTATGCCGAAAGAGCTGCAAATCAGAATTACGGTACTCTCCTCTTCCTTGGGCTTTGGAGAGCTCTTCCTCCAGCTAGAGTGGGGTAGATTGCCCACTCTTGTTATGCTCAAAATCGAAGTAGAGCGCATATGCTGAGACTTCATGATGCACCTGACTGAGATGATGAAGAGATGCGCCTGGCTGAGACGCTGAAAAGACGCGCCTGGCTGAGACGCTGAAGAGACGTGCCTGACTGAGATGCTGAAGAGATGCGCCTGACGGATGATGCGCCTGGCATGGGACGCATGGCAGTTTGCTGCGCCTGGCTGTAGTCTTAGGATCTTTTTTTGTAGAAGTTCTCCTTTGTAAAGCCATTCTTTGGACATGTAATAGACTTTCATATAAAATAAAAATCTTCTTTTAATGTCTGTACTTTTGTTGTCCTTTGCTGTGCCAAGTACTTCATTTGAGTCCCTGGCGCATGTAGTGTTAAGCGTATAGGAATTCTGGCCTATAGATGTGCCTGAAATTCCATGCTTCTACAGCCTATAACCTTTCCTCTCTCAAGGTCTGCAGTACTATCCTCAGATGTTCTTCATGTTCTTCTTCATTCTTCGAATATATGAGGATATCATCAATAAATACAATCACGAATTTATCCAGGTGTTGATAGAATATTCGATTCATTAGATCCATAAATATAGCAGGAGCATTTGTTAACCCGAATGGCATAACTAAGAATTTGTAATGCCCATAACGAGTTCTAAATGTTGTCTTTTGAATATCCTCTTCCTTAACTTTTACTTGATGATATCCAGATCTCAAATCAATCTTTGAAAATACCTTAGCCTCTTCTAATTGATCAAATAGTTCATCAATATAGGATGAGGGATACTTATTTTTGATTGTTACTTCATTCAGGGCTCTGTAATCTATTACCAGTCGTAAAGTTCCATCTTTATTCTTTACGAATAATACTGGTGCTCCCCAGGATGAGGCACTCGGTTGTATGAATCCTTTGGATAGTAATTCTTTTATTTGTTTGTTTAGCTCCGCTAACTCTTCCTTGTTCATTGGATATATCTTTTTAGCTATAGGTGTTGCCCCAGGTACTAAATTGATAGAGAGTTCTACCACTCTATCTGGGGGCAGTCCTGGTAGGTCTTCTGGAAATACATCCTTAAAATCTTCTACAACTTTTGAAAATTGTTTTTCTTCCAATTCTTGGAATTTTCCTTGAATCGGTAGTTCAAGTTTTTCCAATTCTCCAGCATCAAATTCTTTCTAGTTTCGGTTAAATTCATATGTTTTCTTACTTGAAAGTTGGAATAAAATCCTTCCTTTACCACAATTTATATTGGCTGACGTCCTTGTTAGCCAATCCATTCCAAGTACTATATCATAATTGTTCATTGGGAAGACCAATAGTCTTACCCGAAAAGCTCCACCGCCTAATTTTACTGGACATGCATTACAAACATGGCTAACTTTTACTACGCCATTCCTCGTAAGAATATTCAAATTCTTAATTAAGGGTTGTGACTCAATGTCCCGTTGTGATATAAAACTAGCAGATATAAAGGAGTTTTGTCATGACCCACTCTCGAATAATCGAACACGAGTCAGACACGCCCAGCCTTCATCGTTGGACACGTTGAAGTAAGCTGTACCAATCTAGGAAAATCTAACCAGATAAACAGGAATAAGTACAAATCACAGCATCTACAAACGAATCCCAGAATCAAGGTACATGTCTAAAAGTTATTACATTTCCAGCAAATGAAAAGTAAACTGATGTCTCTAATACAAGTCCACAAAGAAACTAAAAAGGTAGGTACTAGGCTTCCTCACCCTCTAAGTCCAGAGCAACTCTAGCTGGCTCTACCGCATCTATAGGCTCACGGCCATAGTAAGTGTCACATAGAGCCTCCAACTCACCTGCAACATATACTAGTTAGGAGCGGAGCAAAGTACAATTCTAGGTAATGAACAAGAACATCATGATATGAAAAAGAAGTATAGGAGAACATGAATATGAAGTACAGGAAGTGAACATGAAAGTACAGAAATGAAAGTACAAGAATGTAACTATGAACCTGAAGTACAAGATATGACAAGTGCACAATATTTGAAATACAACTAGCCTATGTGACAGACTGGGGTGAGTACAGGAATATGTACAGGAGTACATGAATATTGGTACTGCTTAGGACCCGCGTGCACGATGCGAGGCCTAAGCTATCTACATGAATATAGTAACCGAGATTTGGTCACATAGCTAGTGTATTTCCCCACCCGACACAAGTAAGTACAAGAACAGAAAATACAAGGGTACAAGATATCGTGCCATGACATGTCATAAGAAAAGTATAAGATATGTAAATGCACAAGACCATAGAAAAGTACTTGCCTTGCTCCGAAGAATCAAGTGTACTAGATAGATCTGGATGTACTCCTGTTAATAATTACAACTGGGTTAAGTTTATTCTTTTTCTTTTTAACAAAATATACTACTACCCAAATCATAATCAATGTACTAGTCAAAAATTTAACTAGATGAGAGTAACTACAAATGCTATCAGTCCTTACCCTTTGCTAACCTAGTACAAGTCAGTGTTTAAAATGATACATCAAGCATCAAGCTATCTACTGAACTTAACTTCCCTTGTCATAATCACACAACCACATAACTCTAAACAGACCCAACATCTCAGGATTAACCCTAATATCTACATCAAGGCTGCTGTTAAGGAAGTTGACATCTGAGCTCTACAGTTGAAAGAACATGATGTCTCAAGAATAACCAAAAACATTACACAAAGTACATCTAATGGATAGCAGGTATTCACTAACCTATTGGTATCAATCACCAAACCACTAACATACAATCTGACCTAAACCTCTAGCTAGCCCATGTCATGTTCTCAAAAGCCAAACACATCTAAATAATGCTTAGGTTTATTCAATACATTCATTGCAAATTATAATCATAATCTGAAATGGACTTCATCTAATGGCTTTAACATGACTGCATTCAGTCTGTTCTAAATGGAAACTATAACACCCAGTTTCTGAAATGAGGGTATTTTTGAAATTTTGTATTTATAATCATTATTTATTGTATTTAAATTATATTATGATTTTTGGTGATTTTAAAAATCAATTTAAAAACTATTTTGATCAATGACTTGTGATTTTGATGTTTACTAGTGTAACCCTAGAGACTATGACCTAGAGCCTAACCATGTCATTAGGATGATTTATTTTTACTTTTGAGCATGAGGGTATTTTGTTCATTTGGCCTTTTTGAATTATTTTATGATTTATTGCATTGGTGATTGTTAATTTTGACTTTTGCTAGCCGTAACTTAAGAGACTGTCCTAGACTTTGACCTTGACTTTGGTGACTTAGTTAACATGGTATGGACCCTAATATAACTTAAGTTGGTCTTGGTTGACTTAAGTTGGCTAATTTTCATGAAGAGAGTAGGAGAATTTTTGCATTGGACCAAAGGCTAAGGACTTGAGCTAGTTAGCTAGTGCAACTAGGCCCAAAGCCCACTAGACTAAATCCTAACCCTAATTCTTTCCTTTATGACCAGCCACTAGGTCATTTTTCTTCTCTATAAATAATCTCTTAATTTGTTCTTGCCTCTTTTGTATTGAAAGAGCACATAGAGAAAAGAAAAGTTTGTCCATTCTTTCCCAATCCATAGATTCTTCATTTTAAATTCTTTTCCACTCTAGTTTCTTACATTAGAGCCTAATACTCAACTATTTCCTGTTTGTGGAGATTAATCCCAGCTTTGGGTCAATTTGGAGCATTTGGCTAGCAATGAGGAACCCCCCCATTTGAAGATTTTTCTTGCTATTTGCACCTATAGGTAAAACTCTTCAAATTGTTCTAATATTCTTTTTCTTTATATTTTAGGCTAGATCTAGGTGTCCCCTAGCTGTCCCTAAAGTTTAGGTAGACTTCGTGTCTGTTTGGTGTCCGTATCGGACACCTATCATAGTGTATAGGTAAGTGTTTGATAGAATGCCACTTAGGATTTTATTTTTGATTTTTGTAAAACTAATTACATGGTTTTGTAGATCTAAATATGTATATTAACTTTTGTGAAGACTGATGTGATTTTCGTGTCAATTTTGTGTCAAAAATGGGTACGGACACGCTGCACGACACACGTGTGCACCCGTGTCCTATTTCTCTCTAGACACAGTATTTCGACACGCAAAACTTGGCGTGGAGGTTGGTCCAGTGACTGACAAGACACTCCCTAAGTTTCACGATGCCTCGCTTCGTGTCGAACATGAAAACGAGGCCGCACTAGTCATACACAGAGACTGTATGCGTGCAGAAATGCATCTGATACGCGTGTTGTATCACGCGTATGCGTATCCGTCATGTCTCGGGTTGTATCGTATGTATAGACCTATATGTGGGCTCCACATGGACACAAGAACGAGACGTGTCGTGCCTCATGTTGTGTCCACGAGAGCGTGGACTCGCTGCACGAGACAGTACAATCTGTGCGTATGTTTGTGTGTTTTCAAGTACTTGGACACCTCGTATCCTATTATTTGGACACGATACAATCTGTGGGACACATGTACATGTACACGAACCTATATCAATTGGTGGCGACACCAGTCTGAGCTGAGGGAGGCCCTATGAGTCACTGAAACGACCGCTGGAGGCGCACCATAAGCCCAGCTTCTTGGAGCTACTATTGCGAAATACCGCTGACCCTTATGACTATAAGCAACAGGGGGCGTTCGCCTCACTTCGCTCGCCTTCATAGAAAGATTAATGATGTTTAATTAGTTTTATGATTCGAATTTAGGGTTTAACCATTTTACTGATACTGTGTTCAGTTTCAGAGTTTAAATCTTAATTAGATTGTTAAATAATATAAATTGATGTCCATTTTATAATGTCTACATGTATGTACATGCCTGAGTAATGGAGTTACAGTCCTATATTAGCTTTGGTTCAGTATCTACATAGACAGATCAAATTTTCATTTGTTTAGTCTTCATATTCACTTTTATTCTGTCCCTTGAACATCAATGTTCAATCTTGAACATCTATATGTTCAGTTCTAAATGGGATCCCCTGTATTATATGTTCAGTCATCTAGTATGAGTGAACTGTATCACTCTTTACCTATAATTATACCATACATTGTATTGTGTCAGTCTTGTTGCAATGGGGGTTAGCTAATATCATAACTGTATGGTGATTTGGGGGTGTTCCTATACTTGGTTTGTCCTGTAAACAACTTTTACATTGCTGCACATGTCTTTATATTAGTATGCACACACATTCACATCCACACTGTTCATTTGACACTCACCTATACAAAATGCCATGTACACCTTAGCCTTACATGCTATATTATAACCCCCTATTTTCTGATACAAAACACACAGCTACACACACACATCATATATATAAACTGACTAACCAATACCCCCTTTCACTTGACCCCTTGCTGATTTCAGAACACAGTTAGCCTATAAGCCCACGTTCTCTACACACACACACATGGTTATACCCTAGCCCAAAACCTAAGGATTGATATACACTCCTATCTTCAAATCTGAGAACCTATGACACTCTCTACACACACATATAGTCCCTCATTCACACATTCATACACACACCTATAGCCTATGTTCTATACACACATATGTTCACACACAAACATTGATTCCTATGTACACACACACACACTTTTGCACACTAAAATTTGAGAACTGAGAATTGTATGGACATTCACTCACTCACCCAAGATACACATACATATATGTACACACACACATGTCACTCTACACATTGCATTCTTTACACTCACACATTGCCTAACATTGATACCTTACCTATACACTTTGATGCTATGGCATCCCCTCTATCTCTCTATATATATGTATATAGCATTGTATATATATATATATATATATATATATATATATATATATATATATGTGTGTGTGTGTGTGTGTGTGTGTGTGTGTGTGTGTGTGTGTGTGTGTGTGTTGACATTCTGTCCCCTCTTCCCATCTATATTTATAGAGTATATAATGTGATTTATGGGTATGCCTATGTATTTATGCCTATATAAATTACGTGTATATATGTTATATATATATAACTTGTATGAAGTTAGTCGTGTAGCATTATGGATGTGTGTGAATGCTAGCCTAGACTTGGTTAGGCCTAGTGAGACTTGACTGGACTAGGATTGACCTAGTTGACTAGTGTAACTGACCAAGGTTGACCCAAGTTTGACTTTGACCTAGATTGGCCTAGAAATCATGTAGATTGCATCGTAAACTTTATTTACCTTATTTTAAACACATCATAACCTGTATTGCTTTATTTAGGACTTTGTGACTCAGGTTCAGACATCTATTTTTATCAGTTGCACAAGGTATCAGGCGAGTACATTCTCTGATAGTTTTCTCATTTACTTGTCAATTACTGTACTGTAGTTCTAATTATTTGTATGTGATTCTCTGTTACAACATGTATGGATATTTCTGGATTCATGTATGCAACACACATACCATATTGTCTAGCCTCTATTACTGGAATTATTGATGGTATCATCATGTTTGGCTGAACTC
>JANAVB010042618.1:35182364-35184910 GCA_029216955.1 Iris pallida
AACTCTATATTTGCTCTCGATTATACTTTATTGATTCCTGTGTCATTGATTCTCGTCCCTTCCTATTCCGAGGTGACGAATGATCGTACTGTCTAGGGTTCATCAGAAATTCTTAATTTATAAATAATATTGCAGGATTATTGAGTTTTGGTTGTTTATAGATATGAGAGTTATAGATACCATATGTCCTAGATATTTTTGGTATAATTATTAGTCACTAGTTAGAAGATTATATGATTTTTGTGACCTGTGTTTCAAGGGAGTAGTATAACCAAAGGTGGGTAGAAGTCCGCAAGATTTCGTAAATACCAAATGACTAGAGAAGGCCATAAATATTTTTTAGAAATTAAATTTGAGGAGATTAAGGTAATAGTAGACTTTGATTTATAAGGACTAGTTATGAATTAGAATTTCGAGGACGAAATTATTTTAAGGTGGGTAGATTTGTAGCTCCCCTTCCCGAAATTTTTTTGAAATATTTTTATTATTATTCATTTGATTTAAATGGGTATTTGTAGGATTTTATAAATGATTATTTAGTTAATTATTACGGTGGATGATTTTTAATCAGGATTAAATTTGGAGTACAATGCGACTAGGAATCATGGCACGGAGAGTGCAGTGGCGTGCTTTGACTAGTGTATTAGTCCTGGCAGGGAAGGCCGAGCCATAGTAACGTCCTAACTAAGAAAACCAGACAAGGTTGCGACTTAACCCTTACCGAAGATTTTATTTATTATTTAATTATTTATTATTAAGGTTTATTGACTTATGGAAGACCCGGTTGTATCAAACCAGTCTGGACTGGAACCGAACAAGCCAAGCATGTGTCAATGTAGTGCAACCAACAACGCCCATGTAGACGTACATATTTTATTTATTATTCTGATTGTTAAATAGGCAATTCATATATAACAGATTTATATACATAAATATAATTTATTATTGCTGAATTAATATTCTATTTTAGAAATAGGATAAATATTATTATATTGGGCATTTTAGATAAATATATGTGTATACATTTATAATTCATTTTCACCTTTATATATATATAATTTTATGTGCATATCATATTTAAGAATATATAATTATATATATACATATACATACATATAAATGAGTGTAAATGTGTATGTATATATATAATATATATGGGTGTATATATGTATGAATATATAAATGTATATATAGATGTGCTTATGTATATTATAAATATATATAATATATTTGTATGTATATACATATATGCGTATATATAAATTTATATGTAAATTACTTATAAGTAATAGAATGAGCCAGGCCCACAGGCCAAGCCCAACTCCTCAGCCCGTGAGCCACAGCCCAACCTCCCCTACAACCAGAACAGCAAGCCGAGCAATCCTAGCCTAACCCGAGCGCCCATATCAGCCTATATATGAGAGACTGAGAGAAAGAGGAACACGATAACCCTAAACAAAACTCGCGCGCGCCACCCTCGAGGCTGGGCGACCCACCCTGGCGACTTCCCAGCACTGGCGCAGCCGCACGTGCGGCCAATGGCCGGCCGAACACGCCGGAGGCACGCGTGCGGCCTAGAGCAGAGCAGCCGCAACAGTAGAGCGCTGCGGGAGAGGCAACTTTGCGACAACTTTTCGTCGCGTAGAACGAATCATTTCTCGAACCGTTTGATCAGGTGTGTACAAAACCTATAGATCTGCAAGTGTCTTCAATTAGTTTAATTTTTGATCAAGATAACCCAGAAAATCGACTCGAAGTTCGACAAAAATCTGTTGAAAACAGAGTACTAGAGCAGTCCCAAAACCCGATTTGGAAGACAATTCTTAGCCGAACAATCGACAGTTTCGAAAATCCAATTGAAGGGATTTATAGACAACCTAACCATAATCAAAACACAGTAATTAGTTTATTTATTTGTCTATTGTACCCTGTTTAAATCGGGATAGAAGTTGACTAAAAACTATTATCTAAAATAGTTAAAAAACTAGAAAACTCATCCACACGACGTGCGTCCCGCAAAACCGAACGACGTGGTCGCGAACCGAAGGCATCGAAAGCTGCATAACGGCTTCATGGTCGTATGGGCTTTGACAGAATTTGAATTGGTCGCGTGTGCGCGACGAATTTGATGCATATCCGTCGAAATTCTCCGTATCGGCCTCTGTGCAAAAATTTTAATTACTTTGTGCACGTTCGTCAGATCGAGACGAAACTTACGCCATCAGGACCGTATCATTTTTTCCTGTATGCCAAGTTTGGTCCGATTCTGAGACAGTTGATAAAATTACCGTTTTGCGGGCCCCACGGTCCGACTCAACGGGTGATTTTGCACGGCTCGCCGAAATCCGACTTTGGACATATGATTGGGTTCGTATCGGAAATTGGACCTGTTGACATGTAGTTTGACGACTTTAGAGACGATTGACTCTGGCATATTTTTCGGTACAAAGCGGGTCCAACGGCGGACACCGTTTTGTCCGAAATTACCGTTTTGCCCCTGTGTCCAGAATTGGACTTAAGGACAGGCAATCCTAGCTAATTTGACT
>JANAVB010042618.1:35184923-35426530 GCA_029216955.1 Iris pallida
CTATGAGTCACTGAAACGACCGCTGGAGCGCACCATAAGCCCAGCTCTTGGAGCTACTATTGCGAAATACCGCTGACCCTTATGACTATAAGCAACGGGGGCGTTCGCCCACTTCGCTCGCCTTCATAGAAAGATTAATGATGTTTAATTAGTTTTATGATTCGATTAGGGTTTAACATTTTACTGTTGTGTTCAGTTTCAGAGTTTAAATCTTAATTAGATTGTTAAATAATATAAATTGATGTCATTTTATAATGTCACATGTATGTACATGCCTGAGTAATGAGTTACAGTCCTATATTAGCTTTGGTTCAGTATCTACATAGACAGATCAAATTTTCATTTGTTTAGTCTTCATATTCACTTTTATTCTGTCCCTTGAACATCAATGTTCAATCTTGAACATCTATATGTTCAGTTCTAAATGGGATCCCCTGTATTATTGTTCAGTCATCTAGTATGAGTGAACTGTATCACTCTTACCTATAATTATACCATACATTGTATTGTGTCAGTCTTGTTGCAATGGGGTTAGCTAATTCATAACTGTATGGTGATTTGGGGGTGTTCCTATACTTGGTTTGTCCTGTAAACAACTTTTACATTGCTGCACATGTCTTTATATTAGTATGCACACACATTCACATCCACACTGTTCATTTGACCTCACCTATACAAATGCATGTACACCTGCCTTACATGCTATATTATAACCCCCTATTTTCTGATACAAACACACAGCTACACACACACATCATATATAAAACTGACTAACCAATACCCCCTTCACTTGACCCTTGCTGATTTCAGAACACAGTTAGCCTATAAGCCCACGTTCTCTACACACACACATGGTTATACCCTAGCCCAAACCTAAGGATTGATATACACTCTATCTTCAAATCTGAGAACCTATGACACTCTCTACACACACATATAGTCCCTCATTCACACATTCATACACACACCTATAGCCTATGTTCTATACACACAGTTCACACAAACATTGATTCCTATGTACACACACACACTTTTCACACTAAATTGAGAACTGAGAATGGACATTCACTCCTCACCCAAGATACCATACATATATGTACACACACACATGTCACTCTACACATTGCATTCTTTACACTCACACATTGCCTAACATTGATACCTTAACTATACACTTTGATGCTATGGCATCCCTCTATCCTCTATATATATGATAGCATTGGCTATATATATAATATATATATTATATAAGAGATAATATATATGTGTGTGTGTGTGTGTGTGTGGTGTGTGTGTGTGTGTGTGTGTGTGTTGACATTCTGTCCCCTCTTCCCTCTATATTATAGAGTATATAATGTGATTTATGGGTCCTATGTATTTATGCCTATTAATTACGTGTATATATGTTATATATATATAACTTGTAAGTTAGTCGTGTAGCATTATGGATGTGTGTGATGCTAGCCTAGCTTGGTTAGGCCTAGTGAGACTTGACTGGACTAGGATTGACCTAGTTGACTAGTGTAACTGACCAAGGTTGACCCAAGTTTGACTTTGACCTAGATTGGCCTAGAAATCATGTAGATTGCATCGTAAACTTTATTTACCTTATTTTAAACACATCATAACCTGTATTGCTTTATTTAGGACTTTGTGACTCAGGTTCAGACATCTATTTTTATCAGTTGCACAAGGTATCAGGCGAGTACATTCTCTGATAGTTTTCTCATTTACTTGTCAATTACTGTACGGTAGTTCTAATTATTTATGTGATTCTCTGTTACAACATGTATGGATATTTCTGGATTCATGTATGCAACACACATACCATATTGTCTAGCCTCTATTACTGGAATTATTGATGGTATCATCATGTTTTGCTGACTCATCTCGATTCTCGTGTCATATTCTGGATTCACTTATACTTGCTGGTGAGGAAATACTTGAGTAAGACATGTAGACATACCCTAATTCTGGAATCACCCTATATGCTGGAATCAACTGAGATGATAGCCATCTCACACCCGGCCAGGTGTGTGATGTGCCGGATTACCTATAGCCGTTTACATGTCGACCTCGGTATTTTAAAACACACTGTTAGTATATAATCTGGACTCACCCTGGAATCATTGATCACTATGACTGGAATCGTCTCGTACTGGATTCATCTTTTATTAGATTCACTTGTACTGGACTTACATTGGAGTTACACTTGTCTACATTTATTGTCTGGACTTATACCGTGTTACTCGTAGTTCAACTAGATTTTATTTTACAGTCTTTATTGCCATGATTATTCTCTTGTTTTAATTACCTTACTTTCTTGTACTTTATCTGCTCTTTATACCATCATCTAAATATAAACTGCCATGTTCATCAATACAATTGTCTATAACTGCTTTATAGTTCTCTGTCATTTACTTAGATTTTCTAGATGAGATGTGCTCGTTCCTGTCCTGACTGGACTTGTTAATTTTTACAGATGATGCCCTGAGGACACTTGCCCTACTACTACTATGGACCAGGAGATGGTTTAGCTACCTTTGGCTTCGGCACTCAGAGTGATCGGGAGACTAGCTAGTTGACTTGATTTAGTTTCATGTTTTAGAACTTGAATTGTAATAAGTTGAGATATGTTTGTTTTGAGATTGTTTTGAGATTATTATTATTTAGTAGTTGGTTTTGTTGATATTATTTAGTCTTAGTTATAAACTTCTGTGTTATCCTATCGTGCTTAGACTATGATTGAGATTTTATTATATCTATACTTGTCCTCCATTCGGAGTTGAGATTTGACAAGTACATTATATAATTGCGTGAGTTGTTTTTAGATAGTGACCTAGACATCGTTTAACTGCCGACACTGCGACGTAGGCGGGGTGCTGTTACGTACTCGTACCCTTACAGTGGGTGCGGGTCGTGACAGAAACAGTCCTATATACTCATTTGTAGGCCTGTTACTCGAACCACTCTATCAATGTAGCTCTCCTTCCCGAAATTTTTTGAAATTTTTTTATTATTATTATTTGATTTAAATGGGGATTTGTAGGATTTTATAAATGATTATTTAGTTAATTATTACGGTGGTGATTTTTAATCAGGATTAATTTGAGTACAATGCGACTAGGAATCATGGCACGGAGAGTGCAGTAGCGTGCTTTGACTAGTATTAGCCCTGACAGGGAAGGCCGAGCCATAGTGACGTCATAACTAAGAAAACCAGGCAAGGTTGCGACTTAACCCTTACCGAGATTTATTTATTATTTAATTGTTTATTATTAAGGTTTATTGACTTGGAAGATTCGGTTGTATCAAACCAGTCTGGACTGGAACCGACTAAGCCAAGCCCATGTAGTCAATGTAGTGCGACCAACAACGCCCATGTAGACTACATATTGTTTTATTATTTCTGATTGTTAAATAGGCATTTCATATATAACAGATTTATATATAAAATAATTTATTATTGCTGAATTAATATTCTATTTTAGAAATAGGATAAATATTATTATTATATTGGTGCATTTTTGGATAAATATATGTGTATACATTTAATTCATTTTCACCTTTATATATATATTAATTTTATGTGCATATCATATTTAGAATATAAATTCTTAAGATATAAATGTATATAGGGATTATATAGATATATACTTGTACATATATATATATATATATAGATATATTATATATAATATATATATATATAGATATATATATATATATAATATATATATATATATATACATATATATTATAATATAGTATATATATATATATATATGATATATATATATATATAAATAATATATATATATATATTATATATATATATATATATATATTATATATATATATATATAATATATATATATATATATATATACATATGAGTGTAAATGCGTATGTATATATATAAATATATATGGGTGTTATATGTATGATATATAAATGTATATAGATATATGTGCTTGTGTATATATATATACTATAATATCTATATATATATAATATATATATAATATATATTTTGTATGTATATACATATATGCGTATATATAAAAAAAAACATATATGCGTATATAAATATTTATGTAAATTACTTATAAGTAATAGAATGAGCCAGGCCCGCAGGCCGAACCCACTCCTCAGCCCGTGAGCCACAGTCCAACCTCCCCTACAACCAAAACAGCAAGCCCGAGCAATCCTAGCCTAACCCGAGCGCCATATCCCTTATAAAGAGATACCAAGAGAAAGAGGAACACGTAACCCTAAACAAAACTCGCGTGCGCCAACCTCGAGGCTGGGCGACCCATCCTGGCGACTTCCCAGCACTGGGCGCAGCCGCACGCGCGGCCAATGGCCGGCCGACACCCGGAGGCGTGCGGCGCGGCCTAGAGCAGAGCAGCCGCAACAATAGAGCGCTGCGGAGAGGCAACTTTGCGGCAACTTTTTCGTCGCGTATAACGAATCATTTCTCGAATCATTTGATCAGTGTGTACACAACCTAGATCTTCAAGTGTCTTCAATTAGTTTATTTTGAATGATCTAGATAACCCAGAAAATTGACTCGAAGTTCGACAAAAATCTGTTGAAAACAGAGTACTAGAGCAGTCCCAAAACCCGATTTGGAAGGCAATTCTTAGCCGAACCATCGACAGTTTTGAAATCCAATTGAAGGGATTTATAGACAACCTAACCATAATCAAAACACAGTAATTAGTTTATTTATTTGTTTATTGTACCTGTTTAAATCGGGATAGTAGTTGACCAAAACCATTATCTAAATAGTTAAAAAACTAAAAAACTCATCCACACGACATGCGTCCCGCCAAACCGGGTGACGTGGTCGCGAACCAAAGGCATCGAAAGCTGCGTAACGGCTTCATGGTCGTGTGGGATTGGCGGAATTCGGATTGGTCGCGTGTGCGCGACGAATTTGATACGTATCCATCGAAATTCTCCGTATCGGCCTCTGTGTAAAATTTTCAATTAATTTGTGCACGTTCGTCAGATCGATACGAAACTTACGCCATCAGGATCGTATCATTTTCTAGTCCTGTATGCCAAGTTTGGTCCGATTCTGAGACTGTTGATAAATCGCCGTTTTGCGGGCCCCACGGTCCGACTCAACGGGTGATTTTGTGCACGGCCTGCCGTAATCCAACTTTGGACATACGGTTGGGTTCGTATCGAAAAACTGGACCTGTTGACATATAGTTTGACGACTTTAGAGACCATTGACTCTGGCACATTTTTTTGGTGCAAAGCGGTTCCAACGGCGGACACCGTTTTGCCCAAAATTACCATTTTGCCCCTGTATTCAGAATTGGACTTAAGGAGAGGCAATCCTAGCTAATTTGACTATTCTGAGAATGTTGGTAACGTTTATTTCAGCTTTCGGAGATAGTGTGATGACTTGGACTTTCTGACTTGTTGATTGGCGATACATTGTTGGTTCTCCGTGCAACCTCCAAGCAAGTATACCTTGCCGAACATATACAATATTTACATGGTTTCTCTCCTTATTGCAGTCCTTTTTGTCACATGATTCTATATTGTGATTTATTCGTCCTTGATTGCTTTACTTGTTCTAGATTACGTGCACGTATGGGGTATTGACATTGCTAGATTTTGCCTTATCATGTTACCTTGCCTTGCGATTGAGTTTTCAGTTTCTGTATCTGTTCTTAACTTGACTAATCTTGACTGGGAGTATCTTGTATTACTAAAGTTGAGACATACTATAGATTGGGAGTATCTTACATTGTACTACGACCTATAGCCGATTCTTCTACCTTGATATCACTGATTGACTTGACTTGAGATATGTCATAGATTGGAATATCTTACATTGTACATGACCTATAGCATATATTGATTGATTGATTGACTTGACGACACATATAAATTGAAAGTTTCTTGCATTGTACTACGATTTACAGGAGTCTACTTGACTTTGTATCCTTTAGGAGAGGAGATCGATACTAGAATTGGCTAATCTTGACTGGGAGTATCTTGCATTGTATTACAGTCAAAATCTACTATAGATTGGGAGTTTCTTGTATTGTACTACAAGCTATAGGGGTTAATCGATTGATTGATAGCCAAGTCTAGTATTACATTTCCACACGACTCATCGTCCTTAGATGTTCTCCTTGCAGTGTTCTTATCTCTCTTACATGTTATTTACTGTCATATTACTAGGCATGTTTTATGTATCTTGCTAGTCCTCTGAGGACCTGATATCTCTTCAGGTAGCTTTGCACGGAGATAGTTAGCTGAGCATGTGGTAGTTGACTTCAATCGCATGATTCAGGTATTTTGTTAGTATTATTGATTTACTATCTTTCTCGTGCTTTCATGTTATATCCTGCTTATCAGCTTAGCTTTATAGACTCATATTATTCTTAGAGTCTAATCGGACATATATGCTAGTGGGCTGCAGACCACGACCCATAATTGTTCATTTTTGTTTCATATGATACCTGTGGATTGAGATATAGTTTAGATTAGACATGATACCCTACTCTGGACAGCTTATACGTACTCGAGTCGGGCTGGAGTCCGCTCGACACGTAGCTGGCTTGCTCATGAGCTCGTATTCGAAAAGCTGATGCGGGTCGTAACAAGTTTTGTGTGGCCCATGCAGGTCAGAGCATATCGTACCGGTTACGTAACTGTACTGGTACGAGCCTGCGACCATAACTAACCTTAGAAATCTCAATCCACTCTGCCTTAAAAACTCCTAGAAATTTCTACGTCCTTGAAACTCTATATTTGCTCTCGATTATACTTTATTGATTCCTGTGTCATTGATTCTCGTCCCTTCCTATTCCGAGGTGACGAATGATCGTACTGTCTAGGGTTCATCAGAAATTCTTAATTTATAAATAATATTGCAGGATTATTGAGTTTTGGTTGTTTATAGATATGAGAGTTATAGATACCATATGTCCTAGATATTTTTGGTATAATTATTAGTCACTAGTTAGAAGATTATATGATTTTTGTGACCTGTGTTTCAAGGGAGTAGTATAACCAAAGGTGGGTAGAAGTCCGCAAGATTTCGTAAATACCAAATGACTAGAGAAGGCCATAAATATTTTTTAGAAATTAAATTTGAGGAGATTAAGGTAATAGTAGACTTTGATTTATAAGGACTAGTTATGAATTAGAATTTCGAGGACGAAATTATTTTAAGGTGGGTAGATTTGTAGCTCCCCTTCCCGAAATTTTTTGAAATATTTTTTATTATTCATTTGATTTAAATGGGTATTTGTAGGATTTTATAAATGATTATTTAGTTAATTATTACGGTGGATGATTTTTAATCAGGATTAAATTTGGAGTACAATGCGACTAGGAATCATGGCACGGAGAGTGCAGTGGCGTGCTTTGACTAGTGTATTAGTCCTGGCAGGGAAGGCCGAGCCATAAACGTCCTAACTAAGAAAACCAGACAAGGTTGCGACTTAACCCTTACCGAAGATTTTATTTATTATTTAATTATTTATTATTAAGGTTTATTGACTTATGGAACCCGGTTGTATCAAACCAGTCTGGACTGGAACCGAACTAAGCCAAGCCCATGTAGTCAATGTAGTGCAACCAACAACGCCCATGTAGACGTACATATTTTATTTATTATTTCTGATTGTTAAATAGGCAATTCATATATAACAGATTTATATACATAAATATAATTTATTTTGCTGAATTAATATTTATTTTAGAAATAGGATAAATATTATTATTTGGGCATTTTAGATAAATATATGTGTATACATTTATAATTCATTTTCACCTTTATATATATATTAATTTTTATGTGCATATCATATTTAAGAATTATAATTATATATACATATATACATACATATAAATGAGTGTAAATGTGTATGTATATATATATATGGGTGTATATATGTATGAATATATAAATGTATATAGATATATGTGTGCTTATGTATATATAAATATATATATATATATTTGTATGTATATACATATATGCGTATATATAAATATTTATATGTAAATTACTTATAAGTAATAGAATGAGCCAGGCCCACAGGCCAAGCCCAACTCCTCAGCCCGTGAGCCACAGCCCAACCTCCCCTACAACCAGAACAGCAAGCCCGAGCAATCCTAGCCTAACCCGAGCGCCCATATCAGCCTATATATGAGAGACTGAGAGAAAGAGGAACACGATAACCCTAAACAAAACTCGCGCGCGCCACCCTCGAGGCTGGGCGACCCACCCTGGCGACTTCCAGCACTGGCGCAGCCGCACGTGCGGCCAATGGCCGGCCGAACACGCCGGAGGCACGCGTGCGGCCTAGAGCAGAGCAGCCGCAACAGTAGAGCGCTGCGGAGAGGCAACTTTGCGACAACTTTTCGTCGCGTAGAACGAATCATTTCTCGAACCGTTTGATCAGGTGTGTACAAAACCTATAGATCTGCAAGTGTCTTCAATTTTTAATTTTGAATGATCAAGATAACCCAGAAAATCGACTCGAAGTTCGACAAAAATCTGTTGAAACAGAGTACTAGAGCAGTCCCAAAACCCGATTTGGAAGACAATTCTTAGCCGAACAATCGACAGTTTCGAAAATCCAATTGAAGGTTTATAGACAACCTAACCATAATCAAAACACAGTAATTAGTTTATTTATTTGTCTATTGTACCCTGTTTAAATCGGGATAGAAGTTGACTAAAAACTATTATCTAAAATAGTTAAAAAACTAGAAAACTCATCCACACGACGTGCGTCCCGCAAAACCGAACGACGTGGTCGCGAACCGAAGGCATCGAAAGCTGCATAACGGCTTCATGGTCGTATGGGCTTTGACAGAATTTGAATTGGTCGCGTGTGCGCGACGAATTTGATGCATATCCGTCGAAATTCTCCGTATCGGCCTCTGTGCAAAAATTTTAATTACTTTGTGCACGTTCAGATCGAGACGAAACTTACGCCATCAGGACCGTATCATTTTTGGTCCTGTATGCCAAGTTTGGTCCGATTCTGAGACAGTTGATAAAATTACCGTTTTGCGGGCCCCACGGTCCGACTCAACGGGTGATTTTGTGCACGGCTCGCCGAAATCCGACTTTGGACATATGATTGGGTTCGTATCGGAAATTGGACCTGTTGACATGTAGTTTGACGACTTTAGAGACGATTGACTCTGGCATATTTTTCGGTACAAAGCGGGTCCAACGGCGGACACCGTTTTGTCCGAAATTACCGTTTTGCCCCTGTGTCCAGAATTGGACTTAAGGACAGGCAATCCTAGCTAATTTGACTATTCTGAGAATGTGGTAACATTTATTATAGCTTTCGGAGAGACTTTCTGACTTGTGTGATTGGCGATACATTGTTGGTTCTCCATGCAACCTCCAGGCAAGTATACCTTGCCGAACATATACAGTATTTACATAGTTTTCTTTCCTTATTGTAGTCCTTTTTGTCATATGCTTGATTCGTCCTTGATTGCTTTACTTGTTCTAGATTACGTACACGTATAGGGTATTTGACATTGCTAGATTATTGGTCTTATCATGTTACCTTGCCTTGCGATTGAGTTGTCAGTTTCTGTATCTGTTCTTGACTTGACTAATCTTGACTGGGAGTATCTTGTATTGTACTAAAGTTGAGACATCTATAGATTGGGAGTATCTTACATTGTACTACGACCAATAGCCGATTCTTCTACCTTGATATCACTGATGACTTGACTTGAGACATGCCATAGATTGGAAGTATCTTACATTGTACTACGACCTATAGCATATTGATTGATTGATTGACTTGAATTGCGACACTATAAATTGGGAGTATCTTGCATTGTACTACGATTTACAGGAGTCTACTTGACTTTGTATCCTTTAGGAGAGGAGATCGATACTAGAATTGGCTAATCTTGACTGGAAGTATCTTGTATTGTATTACAGTCAAAATCTACTATAGATTGGGAGTATCTTGCATTGTACTACAAGCTATAGGGGTTAATCGATTGATTGATAGCCAAGTCTAGTATTATATTTCCACACGACTCGTCGTCCTTAGATGTTCTCCTTGCAGTGTTCTTATCTCTCTTACATGTTATTTACTGTCATATTAGTAGGCATGTTTTATGTATCTTGCTAGTCCTCTGAGGACCTGATGATCTCTTCAGGTAGCTGATTGCATGGAGTTAGTTAGCTGAGCATGTGGTAGTTGACTTCAATCGCATGATTCGGGTATTTTGTTAGTATTATTGATTTACTATCTTTCTCGTGCTTTCATGTTATATCCTGCTTATCAGCTTAGCTTTATAGACTCATATTATTCTTAGAGTCTAATCGGACATATATGCTAGTGGGCTGCAGACCACGACCCATAATTGTTCATTTTTGTTTCATATGATACCTGTGGATTGAGATATAGTTTAGATTAGACATGATACCCTACTCTAGACAGCTTATACGTACTCGAGCCGGGCTGGAGTCCGCTCGACACGTAGCTGGCTTGCTCACGAGCTCGCGTCCGAAAAGCGGGTGCGGGTCGTGACAATCAACCCAGGTGCTCAACAACCTATTGCTCTTAACTATTTACACAGGTAAATCAGTCCTGCACCATCAGTCACTTTTAAACTTACTAAGACACTGATATAGGAATCTCAGGTTCAACTAATTGAATCAAAACATTGATATAGGAATCTCAGTTCATCAAACTGAATCAAACACTGATATATGAATTTCCAGTTCATCAAACTATGATACCTGATGACAAAAGCTAAGGTTCCTTTGAAGAAGCCTTCAGTTAAATATAGAGTTCACTGTCCTAAATCAAGCTTAACATAAACACACTACTTACTATTCTTTCTCATTTCACTGACCAGTCCCTGCTACCATGATCAGTCCCCTTCTTACACATCCAAATCAGAATTAACAAAATCACATTAAAGTTAACTCTAAAATTTTCTACATAATCTTGCAACCAACTAGGCTTACTTCTCCCACTAAATTCTGTTCAGTCCTAAAAACTAATCACCCACTTGTAATACTCGGGTTACCTTCAGAAGAAGAAGACTTGATGAATTAAAATGTTAATCCTGTCACCATATAGAGTCTCAGTTTCAATGAACAGTCAGAGCCAATCCTGAGAATTCGAGACCAAAAGTGTCACGACCCGCACCCCTGTTAGGGTACGAGAACGTAACAACGCCCAGCCTACGCCGCAGTGTCAACGGTAGAACGCTGTCCTAGGTCACATCATCTAACAATATAATGCTAAACAGATACAATCTCAATCACATTTAAGGTAGAGCATAATAAGGTTAGATAAAACATAAAATCCAAAGAGATACGGGAGATAGAAGTCTAAGTGTCTAAGATACAAAAACCCAGAAATATATCTCAAAACTCAAATACAGTAATCCACAAAGTAAATACAACTCCAGACAAATGAAATAACTATCTAAACAACCTCTAAGGTGTCTCCTCTAGGCTAGCAGGCAACCTCCAAGCTATCTGTAAAATTTTCAACAGGTCCAGTCAGGACGGGAGCGAGCACAAAACATCTCACGCAGTTCATATCGAGTTAGAAAATATAAAACATGCAATAGAGTAAAGTACATGAAACGCTGAAAGAAGAAGATATAGAAAACAGTAGAGATTTGATAACAGGAAATATCTAATATGATAAGTAAGAACTGTAAAGAACATGTGATTTTAGAGTACAATCTGGTTATGTAAACGGGCTAGGAAAATGCAATGGTAACTCCATTGTACGTGGGTGTACAATAGACATATACAATAGCTATACAATGTTGTACAATAGGATTTTAGTACAAACCAATTCTACTCCTCCTCCCAATCAATACACAAGGATCTACTCCAGTTACGTTATCTTATACAATAGTGTACAATGTTATACAATGGATGTACAATGTTATACAATAGTGTACAATGGTCTATCCTGGGGCTCATGTGATAATGAGAGTACAATATGCACGATGAGTATACAAGGATATGGGTATTCAATAAATACAATATGGAAGTGAAACGTACATCACAATATGTATCTAGTGAATACAAGGGGATAACATCCCAAAAGAAGATCCATATAGTACCAATCCGTGATAACAATCGTGTCAGCATCAAGTACAGTAATCTAGAGCAAGAATATAAATCCAGACAAGTATGAAACGGTCAGAGACCTGATAGCCTGAGTGTCTGAAGAGAATATACTGTCCGAGGAGGGATGTCTGTCTCCTATAGAACAGTATAAATTACAACAAGTCTAAAATGATAAAATGAAGCTCTACTATGCATTCTACATGAAACTAGGTCAATCTAGGCCAAAGTCAACTCTTGGTCAACTCTGGAAGTCAAACTAGGTCAGTTCTAGTCTAAATAAGTCAAACTAGGTCAAACGAGGTTAAACTAGCCAAACTAGGTCTAAGTTGGTCAAATTTAGGCTTAACCAGTCAATCTAGGTCAACTGCACTAGTCAAACTAGGTCAAACTAGGTCATGTCCTAACCCAATAAGTCTTACTAGGCCTAACCAAGACTATCCTAGCAAGCACACATCAATACAAGGCTATACAAGCCAACATACACCCAACTCTATATAGCATGCAATTATTCAATACTCAAATAGGCAAGAATTCACATTGGATATACACTAGGTAATCTATTACTTTAAGCTATATGTCTACACATATATACACATGCATATATTGGTATTCAACATTAGGTCTATAATCATGGCATTTCAAATGGTTATACAAACTTATATATTACAACACAATATGCTAACATATATATAATATACATACATAGCTAAGTTAACTATATTCTTAAATACTTATTTAAGAGGCTATGTGTGTGTATGTGAACATGGCAAAGGGGCAATGAGGGTTAAATGGGCATACTAGTGTATACATATCAAAGTGTTAAAGTGTAAGTGAACATGTGTCAAGTGTGATAGTGTCAACATAGTGTAAGGGGGTACATGAGGTAATATAGGATTTGTGTTAACATAGAACATTATATCTCATTAACTTATATATTGCATACATTACATCTATTATACATTACATTCATGCTTGCATTCATTCATCATTTATTATTCTCTTGCACCACTATATGCACCATACATTACATACTATGGAACCTACATATTCATTACAAGCCATACTTATACATGCTTACATTAGATAGGATATTTACACCTCATACATCATTTATTTAACCATTTACTCATGCTTGTATTCTATTTAATTACATAATGTATATATTAACATGGGTTAAAATTAAATAGAACATTATATACACACAAGGGTGTACAAAATGCATATGCCGAATAGTAACTCCTACTAATAATTAATACTGTACCATCTCAGCATGAATTAAATTTAGGATTAAAGTATGTTATAGATCTATGTGTTAGCTTTCCGAAACTTTAAACGGATCGCGTTTTCGTTTCCGGAAACACCCGGAATCGCGAAAACACCGAGAACGCGTTTGTCTTTCGTACAGCTGACACTCAAATAATTCTCCAGAAAGTTGCAGAAAGAATTAGGCCTATTAATATATGTTTTTGGAAAGCTAACTTCAATACGCTTCTTTTAAAAAAAACAGGAGATTAAACCGAGCTTTGAGGTAGAAGTTATGACATTTCCAAGTTAGGGCTGAAATTAAAAACGTGGATAAAAATCATGACGGATTTAGGTAGTTTGAGACAAAGAACACAAGTATAACATAATATATCAAGAACTCACTCTCTACACTAATATGTATATATGAGACACTATAGAACACATCTCCAATACAAAAATATGAGATTAAATATGTAATAATTCATTCATACATAACAACAACACATAGTGTGTCCAAATTTGGGATTTTCCCACATGGATACAACCACAACACAAAGGACACTCCTATGACCTCCAAATGGACACGAAATGGACACAAATGGAGATACAACTATGGGGTCATTCCTATGGGTTCAAAATAGACCTATATGCATGAGGAAATGAAAAGGAAAAAGGATTTATACCTCCCGGTAGATCGAATCGAAGAAAAGCCTTCCCGAGCGACACCGACACGTAGAGATTCCAAAAGGACACGAACGAGCTCCGAATCCTCCCAAACTTGGGTAGCTTCCTCCTTGGCTAGAATGGAGAAGGAAAGAAGAAGATTTGGTGGTGAAATGGAATAATTTGGTGGAGAAATTGCTAGGGATTGCTCTCTAGGAATTTGGAAAAGAACAAGAGAGAGAAAAAGATGGATAATGACAAATGGGAGGCTCAACCCTATCCTTATTGTGGCTGGCCATAAAGGTGGTTTTGTCCTATTAGGAAAAGTCCAAAAGCCCCTACTAACCTATTCTATGAGTATTAGGAAAGGGCTAATTGGTTGGGGCTAAATTAGTCATTCTAAAGTCTCTAATCACACTAACCTTATCCATAATAATTAGTCTAACCTCTAACTAAAATATTTCTATCATGTGGACTAAAATTAATATCATGTGGGCCATGCCTAACTAGTGTGTGGGTCCCACTAGAGTCAAACTACCTTACCCCCGGGTCCCCGTTTCAAGTCGGATTGAGTTGAAATTCGAACCCGACTCAAATAACCCCAAAACAATATCATAAATAATAAAATAATATCAAAATAATTCAAAGAGGTCAAATGCAAAAATATCCTTAGGTCAAAAATGACATTAAAATATCATAATCACATGGTTAGGCTCTAGGTCAAACGGTCTCTAGGGTTTCACTAGCAAAACGTCAAAACCACAAGTCATTGATTTAAATAATGTTAAAATGATTTAAAATCACCAAAAATCATATCATGAATTAAATGTCATTATTAAAATAATTATAAACACGAAATTTCAAAATTACCCCCAATCAGAAAATTAAAATAAAATGAAAAAAAATCAACCCAAAATTTAGGGTGCTCACATCCTACCCACCTTATAAAATTTCGTCCTCGAAATTAAATATTCGTAATCCTTCTAGGTCAAACCCCCACAATCAAATCTCAGAACTTAAATAAATCATACCATCAAAAGGACGACATACAGGGTCATGGCATACGGTGGTAGTGAAAGTCTCATCTAGGTATACTAGTCATGCTAACCGAAACGGTCATAGGGTATCAAAACATACAAGCAATTTAGGGTGCTAATCTAGAGAAGTTACAGAACAACAAACCATCAAAACTGTAAGGCGGTCTACCATCCTGGTACTTATCAAAACACAATAAAGGCAACTACCAATTATCTGAAAAGGGTACAGAAAATCAAATTCAAAATTAAGGAATTGAAAATCACTTGCATTGAAATCCAAATCACAATATATATATACAGAGAGAGCGTTAGAGAGGAAAAACTAGCATTATGTAATGTTATGTGGTTTGTGTGTGTATGGGTGTATGTGAAATATACATGAAATTGTATATGAGCTATCCTGTTACACTACTCATGGCATATGGGTTAACAACCTACAATACACAACCTATTTAATCATAACATGCATGGCTAACCATAAACATCTATAAGAGGTAGAGATTTAGTTATGTATATACATATATTATAACATGTATGCCTAAGCTCTATATATATCTATACAAGTATGTGATCATAACATAGAGAGGAAAGGTTAGGTTACATGACAGCGTATACTAAGTTAGGGTGTGTGTGTGTCCTTGTACAGGGTTGTAGCTTAGTATTGAAAGGTTAAACCCAGTTTTAGTTCAGCATTTACATACAAAATCTGAAAATAAGCTAACATTTAAACCAGTGTAATATTAACATAATGCAGTCTCAGATTTTACAAATTTAACATAACTTAACCAATTTCTCTAAAATTGAAACTCTGCAGATATCATACATGTGCAGTTATGTAGACAAAACTAATAACATGAAATTTATATTTAAATTACGAATTTAAACTGGAAAAGCAGAAAAACCAAAAATATTGGGGTTTTGAAAATTTTAATATTAACAACATATTAATATGTATTTAGATAGGTGGAAAATCAAGTGTAGCATGCATACGTATCAGGCAAGTGTCCACTATGTAAATATACTCATATATTCTCATGTCCCAAAAAAAAATTAATTCTACGTTAAGACCAACATTTAGATCTCTACCAAGATTGCAAGCAGGTGATTGACGTAATCAAGACAGCTTTATTATCATTATTATTTAATACAAGGATAATAGCAAGAAAGAAATAACGCTAAAATCTGTTCTGCTTATCTGTTTAAAGAAGGAACGATTTTGAAATCCAGAGCTAAAATATCAAATTCAAGATAAAGTCTAACAAAATCATCGATTCATTATATTATGAAAAACTCATAGCAAGAAATTTCACAAGGTTTATAAAACCAACTAACTTACTCCTGAATTAAATAGTAGGAAACTAGACAAAACAACAAATAATAATTTTTTTTTTTAGTGACTGAACAAAATAGAGAAAACATGTTCAAAAATATTTAAGGTGCAATCTGATCATCATATGCGTCTATCCAAAATCATGTACTCTAAATCCTCGTCATACTAGTAAGCAAGGCTACGATAATCACAGAACCCTTGACTTATGCACATATCTCTAGAATCATGGTATTTAACATTTTCGCGGTGCCGCTAGCTTGGCTGCAAAAACCTTAAATTCCCACACCCGAGAAATATATCCAGAGTCAGAATATATGTCCTCACCATGCTGGCTAATGTGACTATAGAAGACTAGATTCCATAACATAGATGACCTAGCCCATATAATTTCATCTTGCCAAAAATTAAATTAATCAATAATGAATACTCAAAAATCAAATCAAATTTATTAACGAACATCAAAATTCAAAAATGAACAAAATCAATCAAAATACAAACTCGAATGCAACAGCTATCATCAAAATTCAAAATTCGACAATCATCCATCAAAATTAACAAATACAAAATCAAATTCAACAATAATCCATTAAAATCAAATTTAACAACAAAAAGTGAAAATGAATCAAATCAAGGAAAAAGAGAGTTTTCAAATCGAAGTTAAATAAGATTCTCCAGGGTCATCCCAGGAATCTCTCAAGGGTTCCTAACTGTGATTGAGTATCTTCAAAAATATATCCTATTCCTAGTGCAGGCTGTAGTGGTACTCAAGTTCGAATACCACTACACTTTTAGTCTCGACCTGCATGGGCCACCACTAAAACGTGTCACGACCCGCACCCACTGTTAGGGTACGAGAACGTAACAACGCCCAGCCTACGCCGCAGTGTCGGCGGTAGAACGCTGTCCTAGGTCACATCATCTAACAATATAATGCTAAACAGATACAATCTCAATCACATTTAAGGTAGAGCATAATAAGGTTAGATAAAACATAAAATCCAAAGAGATACGGGAGATAGAAGTCTAAGTGTCTAAGATACAAAAACCCAGAAATATATCTCAAAACTCAAATACAGTAATCCACAAAGTAAATACAACTCCAGACAAATAAAATAACTATCTAAACAACCTCTAAGGTGTCTCCTCTAGGCTAGCAGGCAACCTCCAAGCTATCTGTAAAATTTTTAACAGGTCCAGTCAGGACGAGAGCGACCACAAAACATCTCACGCAGTTCATATCGAGTTAGAAAATATAAAGCATGCAATAGAGTAAAGTACATGAAACGCTGAAAGAAGAAGATATAGAAAACAGTAGAGATTTGATAACAGGAAATATCTAATATGATAAGTAAGAATTGTAAGGAACATGTGATTTTAGAGTACAATCTGGTTATGTAAACGGGCTAGGAAAATGCAATGGTAACTCCATTGTACGTGGGTGTACAATAGACATATACAATAGTTATACAATGTTGTACAATAGGATTTGAGTACATAACCAATTCTACTCCCCCTCTCCAATCAATACACAAGGATCTACTCCAGTTACGTTATCTTATACAATAGTGTACAATGTTATACAATGGATGTACAATGTTATACAATAGTGTACAATGGTCTATCCCTGGGGCTCATGTGATAATGAGAGTACAATATGCACAATGAGTATACAAGGATATGGGTATTCAATAAATACAATATGGAAGTGAAACGCACATCACAATATGTATCTAGTGAATACAAGGGGATAACATCCCAAAAGGAGATCCATATAGTACCAATCCGTGATAACAATCGTGTCAGCATCAAGTACAGTAATCTAGAGCAAGAATGTAAATCCAGACAAGTATGAAACGGTCAGAGAATGTACTCGCCTGATAGCCTGAGTGTCTGAAGAGAATATACTGTCCGAGGAGGGGTGTCTGTCTCCTATAGAACAGTACAAATCACAACAAGTCTAAAATGATAAAATAAAGCTCTACTATGCATTCTACATGAAACTAGGTCAATCTAGGCCAAAGTCAACTCTTGGTCAACTCTGGAAGTCAAACTAGGTCAGTTCTAGTCTAAATAAGTCAAACTAGGTCAAGCGAGGTTAAACTAGCCAAACTAGGTCTAAGTTGGTCAAATTTAGGCTTAACCAGTCAATCTAGGTCAACTGCACTAGTCAAACTAGGTCAAACTAGGTCATGTCCTAACCCAGTAAGTCTTACTAGGCCTAACCAAGACTATCCAAGCAAGCACACATCAATACAAGGCTATACAAGCCAACATACACCCAACTCTATATAGCATGCAATTATTCAATACTCAAATAGGCAAGAATTCACATTGGATATACACTAGGTAATCTATTACTTTAAGCTATATAGGTCTACACATATATACACATACATATATTGGTATTCAACATTAGGTCTATAATCATGGCATTTCAAATGGTTATATAAACTTATATATTACAACACAATATGCTAACATATATATAATATACATACATAGCTAAGTTAACTATATTCTTAAATACTTATTTAAGAGGCTATGTGTGTGTATGTGAACATGACAAAGGGGCAAGTGAGGGTTAAATGGGCATACATAGTGTATACATATCAAAGAGTGTTAAAGTGTAAGTGAACAATGTGTCAAGTGTGATAGTGTCAACATAGTGTAAGGGGGTACATGAGGTAATATAGGATTTGTGTTAACATAGAACATTACATCTCATTAACTTATATATTACATACATTACATCTATTATTACATTACATTCATGCTTGCATTCATTCATCATTTATTATTCTCTTGCACCACTATATGCACCATACATTACATACCATGGAACCTACATATTCATTACAAGCCATACTTATACATGCTTACATTAGATAGGATACTTACACCTCATACATCATTTATTTAACCATTTACTCATGCTTGTATTCTCTATTTAATTACATAATGTATATACATTAACATGGGTTAAAATTAAATAGAATATTATATTACACACAATGGTGCACAAAATGTATATACCGAATAGTAACTCCTACTAATAATCAATACTGTACCATCTCAGCATGAATTAAAATTTAGGATTAAAGTATGTTATAGATATATGTGTTAGCTTTCCGAAACTTTAAACGGATCGCATTTTCGTTTCCGGAAACTCCCGGAATCGCAAAAACACCGAGAACGCGTTTGTCTTTCGTACAGCTGACACTCAAATAATTCTCCAGAAAGTTACATAAAGAATTAGGCCTACTAATACATGTTTTTGGAAAGCTAACTTCAATACGCTTCTTTTAAAAAAAATGGGAGATTAAACTGAGCTTTGAGCTAGAAGTTATGACATTTCTAAGTTAGGGCTGAAATTAAAAACGTGGATAATAATCATGACGGATTTAGGTAGTTTGAGACAAGAACACAAGTATATAACATAATATATCAAGAACTCACTCTCTACACTAATATGTATATATGAGACACTATAGAACACATCTCCAATTCAAAAATATGAGATTAAACATGTAATAATTCATTCATACATAACAACAACACATAGTGTGTCCAAATTTGGGATTTTCCCACATGGATACAACCACAACACAAATGACACTCCTATGACCTCCAAATAGACACGAAATGGACACAAATGGAGATACAACTATGGGGTCATTCCTATGGGTTTAAAATAGACCTATATGCATGAGGAAATGAAAAGGAGAAAGGATTTAGACCTCCCGGTAGATCGAATCGAAGAAAAGCCTTCCCGGAGCGACACCGACACGTAGAGATTCCAAAAGGACACGAACGAGCTCCGAATCCTCCCAAACTTGGGTAGCTTCCTCCTTGGCTAGAATGGAGAAGGAAAGAAAAAAATTTGGTGGTGAAATGGAATGATTTGGTGGAGAAATTGCTAGGGATTGCTCTCTAGGAATTTGGGGAAGAACAAGAGAGAGAAAAATAGATGGATAATGACAAATGGGAGGCTCAACCCTATCCTTATTGTGGCTGGCCATAAAGGTGATTTTGTCCTATTAGGAAAAGTCCAAAAGCCCCTACTAACCTATTCTATGAGTATTAGGAAAGGGCTAATTGGTTGGGGCTAAATTAGTCATTCTAAAGTCTCTAATCACACTAACCTTATCCATAATAATTAGTCTAACCTCTAACTAAAATATTTCTATCATGTGGACTAAAATTAATATCATGTGGGCCATGCCTAACTAGTGTGTGGGTCCCACTAGAGTTAAACTACCCCCGGGTCCCCGTTTCAAGTCGGATTGAGTTGAAATTCGAACCCGACTCAAATAACCCCAAAACAATATCATAAATAATAAAATAATATCAAAATAATTCAAAGAGGTCAAATGCAAAAATATCTTTAGGCCAAAAATGACAGTAAAATATCATAATCACATGGTTAGGCTCTAGGTCAAACAGTCTCTAGGGTTTCACTAGCAAAACGTCAAAACCACAAGTCATTGATTTAAATAATGTTAAAATGATTTAAAATCACCAAAAATCATATCATGAATTAAATGTCATTATTAAAATAATTATAAACACGAAATTTCAAAATTACCCCCAATCAGAAAATTAAAATAAAATGAAAAAAAATCAACCCAAAATTTAGGGTGCTCACAAAAAGTAAACAAAGAACTAAGTTATACACTACAGTTACCATCCTTCGATTCAGGTGAGACTTAAGAGCAAAAATTCTCAGGTCAATAACAGAACAAAGTGTTCTAACTGAACTATCAATCAATTAAAGGATAATACTCAAATTGAGACATAATAAAACCTGGTTAACAAATGTTGCTGTCCCTACTGCTCTTCCTCAAATATCCAGTTCTTCAACTTAACTCCATTTAAAAATTATAACCTAAGTATTAACTAAATGGTTCTAAACTGAATAGTCTAAAAGAACAATCATGAAATAAAATTGGAGACTCAATCAATCTGCCAAGTATCCCCTGGCCAGGAATGTCATTAATTCCAAACACTCAAGAACCAGAACAGGACAAGTGTTCTTTCACCCAGGACTGAGATCAAGACTGAATGTAAAGGATCATTCATGGCAGGACATGGACACATTAAAACTAACACTAATCCAAGACGTTACGAGTATCAAGTGAATTACCTGATATGAGTCGAAGACTCTCCACAAATCTGGACACGTATCACGTCCCAATCCTCAACTTAACCTGGATTTAATATTTAAACAAACAATTGGTCCTCAAAGTAAATCTTAGAAGTAATCACACTCTCTCTATTCTTTTGAACCGCATAATGAAATGACAGGCTTCCTGAATCTAACTTTAAAAGAATTAGAGAAAAATGATTCATGAAAACCCAAGCCCTTGACAAAAATGAATGCAAAATGAAAACAACTTCCCAAGAATTGTTGGATTTAGATTTAGAAATAACTCACTGATTGATCAATTCGATTGGCAACTCAACATGCAGTCCACAACGATCCAGTTCTGGAATCAAAAAATTTAGGAATAGAACCAAAATTTCTTAATCTGGAACATTAAAAGAATGATCAGGCAACTTACCATGATTTTCGATCCCAAATTGTAATGCAAGAACTTCCTGATCGATTGATCAATTCAAATCATTCTTCAGGAATCCAACACAAACAGAAAAGAGAATGATCAGACACAATTAAAGTCTATGTTGGCCTATTCTATATTGTTGGCCCATTCTATGGTCACACCCGATTTCGATAATCAACATGCACTTAAGTCAATACACAAAATATACAAACTGCTGCTAATCATTTCAAGATATATGAAATCAATTTCAACGGACGTTGTACTGCATCAACGAAGCATCAACATCATCAAATCTGAAGATGACTCATTTTATATTTTATTCTATATTTTACATTTTATTGAGTCTAGGATTTATTTTGTAAAATCAGTTTTGGTAATACTGGCTTAGGGTTATCTCAGTCCACATTCTAAAAAGCCTACCCATTACCACTCATATATCATTTTACAAAATATTCCAAAATATCTTTGAAAACAATTTTTGATAAAATATTTCAAAAATCTCCTAACAGAACTCTTAACCGAGTTCGGCCCTAGTTCGGACCGAACTCTGTCCGAGTTCGGTCAGTTTGTATTCAAACATCTGTTGCCTCCAAATCTGCGAGCAACGTCTCTTTGCGAGATATCTGCATCCGAACTCTGCCCGAACTCTGTCCGAGTTTGGTCCTAGAAAACATCTATAAATAGAGAAGAACTTTTCATTTCAAATCATTCATTCACTCTTCATCTTCTCTTCTCTACTATTCGAGTGTTTTCAAACGATCCAAGATTTTCAAATCATACCTATACACCTCTTAGCCAAAAGCCAGTAATATCAGAGTTGATTTAGAGTCTTTTGGTATTCCAAGAGTTGTAAAGAGGTCGTTCCAAGTTCAACAACTTTTCTTGTTGTGGAGCTGGTCGTGCGCTCGTCACCAAGCACGGTGTTGTGAAGTCGGTCGTGCATTTGTCACCAAGCACGGTGTTGTAAGAGACTGCAAGCTCTCAGTTAAAGCTTGTGCCATAGTAGATTAACATCGAGCAAGAGTACTCGAGACTAGATTAGTCCTCTCAGAGGGATACCAGTATATATCGCTTTGTCGCTGAGTTTGAATTCTCTATCTCTTGCTGCATTATATTTATTGTCTCTTATTTCACTGCCATAGTTTAAAGTTTTAATTGGTGATTATTTTTTGCTGCACACACTCACTCTATTCACCCCCCTTTAGAGGTGCTCAACGGTCCTACAATTGGTATCAGAGCAGGTTATATTTTTATAACAAACCTCAGAGAGTATATATGGCAGTCGTGAAATCAATATTCAACGGTGAAGGGCAATCCACAAATAGACCTCCCCTATTTGATGGAACAAATTATACCTATTGGAAAACACGAATGACTTTCTTCTTAAAATCTCTTGACTTTAATCTTTGGTCTATAGTCATTGATGGTTATAAGAAACCAGCACCCAAAGTGGTTGAAGGCCAGCTTGTAGACAAGCCTCATGACAAATACACTGAAGCTGGAAAAGCTAAGGCTAGTCTAGATGCTCGTGCCATCAATGCACTATTCTGTGCAATTGACAAAACGGAGTTCAACAGAGTTTCAACCTGTAAGACGTCTCACAAAATTTGAAAACTTCTTGAGGTAACTCATGAAGTTACTTCCCAAGTGAAGGAATCCAAAATTAGTAGACTAACACAGGAATATAAATCTTTCAAGATAAAACCCGATGAGTCAATTACACAGATGTTTACTCGTTTTCTTGATATAACTAATCCTTTGCAATCTCTTGGTAAGGATTACAGCAATCATGAGAAGATCAGAAAAGTGCTGCGGGCTCTAACCAAGAACTGGAATCCAAAAGCTACAGCAATTATTGAAGGAAACGATCTCACCACTATGTACTTGGAAACACTGATGGGGAAGCTGATGACCCATGAACTTGATTTGCAAGAGTTTGAAGAAGCAACACCAAAAGAAAAATCTATTGCTTTCAAAGCTCAAGCAAGAAAATCAACATGTAATGACTCTAATGAAGAATTATCAAGTGGTGATGAACAGGCTCTACTTGTGAAGAACTTCCGAAAATTCCTAAAGTTTGAGAAATCAAGCAGAAGGAAGAGAGATGTCCAAGAAAGCAATAAAGATGAAACCATTTGCTTTGGATGCAAGAAGACAGGGCACATGAAGAAGGACTGTCCAACTTCAAAGAAAAGCAGTCCATATGACAGATCAAGATCAAGCAGAAAAATAACATCTGGTCGAAAGTATGCCAACACAAGTATCTGGCATGAAAGTGATGCCAGTGATACAGAAGAAGAGGATAGACCCTGCGGCAATACAAATGTCTGTCTTATGGCATTTGATAAGGTATCTTCAAACCCTCTATATGATGATTTTACTTTCGATGAATTAGAAAATGCCTTTAGCGAATTACTTGAAGATCATAAAACTGTGCTCGACAAGTATAAGCAATCTTGAAAAGAGATTAAGGCATACACAACCGAGTTAGCTAGACTGTCCAATCTTATTGAAGATATTAAAGAGACATCTACTACCGGTAATACGGAAGAGATAGCCAAACTCAAGGTAGACTATCATGAGGCTATCCTCAAAATTGAAAAGAAAGAAAGAGACTATGTCAAGATGCAAGAACTATATGACATAGAGAAGAAGAAGCACCTAGTAACAGAACAAAGACTCTCAGATATGACTGCTAGATATGAAAAGTCTATTGCAATTTCTAAAAAGTTAGAAATCAAGTTAGGCAAACAGGCAATACCTGTGACACAGCCTAAATTTAGTCCTAATGCTAAGCATACACCTAAGAGGACTAAAAATAAGAATGCACAGAAGAAACACGAATATCATCATGCTTTCACTTATAGGTTCTCCAAACCAAACCAGCATGTAAACACAGTTTCAACCACATCTGGTTCTAAACTGACTTGCACTTATTGTGGTACGTACGGACACATATCACAGTATTGTTTTGCAAGAAAGCTTGTTGACAATCACACTTTAATCTGGAGACCTAAAGCTAATTAGAATGGACCCTTCAGAAAATGGGTATCAAAGGATTCATCTACTTGTCTTGTAGGTGGACCCTCAACCCTCTCATGCTAGAAGCAAATGGATCTTCGATAGCGGATGTTCGCGACACATGACTGGTGATGCATCTTTGTTCGCTACACTATCAATGAAGAAAGAAGGATATGTCTCCTTCGGAAATAATTTGAGAGGTGATATAATTGGTAATGGTATTGTAGGTATTTCTCTCTATCCAGTAATAAAGGATGTTTGTCTAGTAACAGAATTGAAACATAACCTATTAAGCATAAGTCATTTGGCAGATAATGGTTATGGTATCAATTTTATGAAAGATAAATATACCATATATGGTATATCATCTGGTGATCCCATATATAAAGGGATTAGAGAAGACAATATTTATGTTTTCTTTTTGGAGAATACTAATAATGCAGGAAGGTGCCTAGTAGCCAATCAAGATGAAAGCTGGCTATGGAACATGAGACTAGGACATGCCAACATGGATACTATCTCATGACTAAGTATAAAAAAGTTGGTAAGAGGACTCCCTGAGATTCCATTCAAGAGAGATATGGTATGTGCTGACTGTGAAAAGAACAAAGCACATAGGTCTACTTTTAAATCCATCAACGCCGCAAGTACTTCTAGACCTTTGTAGTTAAATTCACATGGATTTATTTGGTCCTAGTAGAGTCGCTAGTCTTGGCGGTAAGCTCTACGCTTTTGTTCTTGTTGATGATTTCTCTCGTTTTACTTGGGTTTATTTCTTATCAAACAAAAGTGATGCAATTTTTAAATTTCAAATTTTTGCAAAAAGGTACAAAACGAAAAAGGCTTCATGATTACTCGTATCCGAAGTGATCATGGTGGCGAATTCGAAAATTCTGATTTCAAAAAGTTTTATGATGATAGTAGATATTACTACGAATTTTTTTGTTCTAGAACTCCCCAACAGAATGGTGTTGTGGAGCGGAAGAATAGTACTCTAAGCGAAATGGCTAGAGTCATGCTGAATCAGTATAATCTTCTTAAATATTTTTGGGCAGAAGCTGTTAGTACAGCCTGTCATGTTTTGAATAGGGTGTTAATTCGACCAATCTCGAAGAAAATACCATATGAGCTTTGGTTTGGAAGAATTCCAAATATTTTTTACTTTAAAGTTTTTGGATGTCGCTGTTTTATCCTGAACACCAAGGATAACTTGGGAAAGTTTGACTCCAAAGCAGGTGACGGGATATTTCTCGGATATGCTGCTAAGAGTAAGGGATATAGGATTTTTAATAAAAGATCTATGATTGTTGAAGAATCTATTAATGTTACTTTTGATGAGTTAAATAGTCACAGATCTAGCGACAGTGATGATGAAGATACACATGCAAGGACTGAGAAGAGTTCTGTGAAAGATCTGACCCAAAATGCAAGGACTGAGAAGAGTTTTGTGAAAGATCTGACCCAAAAGTTTGAATCATTAAAATTCATGTGAGATCATCCAGAAACACTCATCATGGGTGATGTATCTAAAGGTGTAAGTACACGTTCATCTCTTAAAGATTCTGATATAGCAGCAAATGTAGCATTCATTTCTCAAATAGAACCTAAGAATGTAGATGATGCTTTTACTGATGAGTTTTGGATTCATGTCATACAAGAGGGACTAAATCAATTTGAGAGAAACCAAGTTTGGGAACTCGTTCCTAAACCTATTGGTCAATCGATAATTGGTACCAAATGGGTATTCCGAAATAAACTCAGTGAAGATGGACAAGTTCTACGCAACAAAGCACGTCTAGTGGCACAAGGTTATAATCAAGAAGAAGGAATTGATTATGATGAGACCTATGCTCCTGTTGCTAGACTAGAAGCCATCCGCATATTTTGTGCATTTGCATGTTATAATAATTTTAAATTATTTCAAATGGACGTAAAAAGTGCATTTTTAAATAGATTTTTAAAAGAGGAAGTTTTTGTGAAGCAACCCCCTGGTTTTGAAGATTTTCAAAAACCTGATCACGTCTTCAAGCTTAAGAAAGCCCTTTATGGACTCAAACAAGCACCTCGTGCTTGGTATGAGCGCCTAAGTGCCTTCTTACTTGATAATGGTTTTTCAAAAGGAAAGGTTGATACTACTTTGTTTATAAAATCCTTGAATGATGATATCCTCCTTGTGCAAATTTATGTAGATGACATAATATTCGGTTCTACTAACGAAAAACTCTGTCAAGATTTTGCTAAGTGTATGCAGAGTGAATTTGAGATGAGTATGATGGGAGAGCTAAACTTCTTCCTAGGACTTCAAATCAAACAGCACTCAAAAGGAACATTTATCAACCAGGCTAAGTACACGAAGGACATACTGAAAAAGTACAACTTCGAGAATGTAAAGCCAATCGGGACTCCTATGGCTACATCTACAAAGCTTGATGCTGATGAAAATGGCAAACCTATCGATCAGCGTAAGTATCGAGGTATGATTGGTAGTTTATTATATTTAACTGCTAGTCGTCCTGATATTATGTTTAGTGTTTGCATTTGTACACGTTATCAGGCAAATCCTAAGGAATCACATCTTAGTGCCGTTAAGTGTATCTTCCGATACCTTAAAGAAACTTCTACAGTCGGCTTATGGTATCCTAAAACAAAATCCTTTGACCTGATAGGTTACTCGGATGCGGATTTTGTAGGATGCAAAGTGGACCGTAAAAGTACCAGCGACACATGTCATTTCCTAGGAAAGGCCTTAGTCTCTTGGTTTAGCAAGAAACAAAATTCAGTAGCATTATCAACAACTGAGGCTGAGTATATCGCCGCAGGACGTTGTTGTGCTCAGATTTTGTGGATGAAGCAAACCTTAGAGGACTACAATCTGTACTACACTAAAGTTCCTATTTATTGTGACAACACTAGCACTATTAATCTGACTAAGAACCCTATCTGTCATTCACGCACAAAGCACATAGAGATAAGACATCATTTTCTTCGTGATCATCAACAACACGGGGATATCTGCTTAGAATTTATTGACACAGATCATCAACTAGCAGACATATTCACAAAACCATTGGCTGAAGACCGTTTTAACATAATGAAGCGTGAGCTCGGTATACTTGATTTTTCAGATTCATAATGTAATATGGTAATTAAAATTAATTTTATGACTTGCAACTTTGAAATTTATTTAACAAAAATTATTTTTGGGTACAAACCTAAAAAGGGTATGTCTGTGACCACGACTACGGTCGAAGCGAAGCGGTACTTAAGAGTTTCCCAGTGAACCTCCGTTAGCTGGGACAACCCCTACAGTTAACCCATAAATAGAGTATATTATTAAATACTAGAGTCAAAAGTCATAAAGTTACTTTTAACCAACCAGAACTGTATTTATTGTCTCGGGAATACAAGTGACCGAACTCGGGTAGAACTCTGACCGAGTTCGGACCGAGTTCGGTCGGCGCTGTATTAATTTCCAGAACCGAATAGCCGGCCGTAAACTCTATAAATTCAACTCTTTCAACCATCTTTTCCACACACCAACCCGTGGAAACATCTCCTTCCTTCCTAAAATTTCTTCCTCCTCCATCCTAGCAAGGAATCTAAGAGATCTGGTGGGCGTTTCAACATTTTCATCTTCCTCCTTTCTCAAAAAGGTATTCCTTTTTCTCTTCTATCTTCTACATGGCTCCTAAACGTCATAGAGGATCATCTTCCCAAGGTGCCTCCTCCTCTTCTGATTATACACCAGCTGGTCTATTTAGTCCAGCACGACCAATAGATGCAGAAGACTATGATTCTACTTTGTTTCCAGACAAAGAGTTTTCTAATCTTTGGTTTGATTCTTTTTCTGGCCGTAAGATTTGCAATGGAACTTTTGTTAACTTTACCATATTTTCTGAATATGCTCCTACTTTTGACCACTTAGGCAACCGAGATTTTTTCGAGGTAGCAGAAAATATTTTTGACAATGTTGTCCGAATGTTTTACTGCAACTTGCAAGTAAAACCTAACGGAAACTTCTATTCTTGCATTGCTGGGCAAGAATTAGAATTCAGTGCTACCGATATCAGTAAATTTTTCTATGTTCCTGATCTTGGTGAAGCATTGGTTGACATTACCCATGTCCAATTCCCTGCTGATGTTACCCTTGCCTCTTTTAGGGAACTTATTTGTCATCCAAACCCTATTCCTCGTAGGGTTTATTCAAAGCATTTGAACCAATCTTTTTATGAACTTTATCGCATGATTTTCTCTGTACTCCTTCCAAAGAAAGGATCCACAGATGAAGTGACCTTCTTGGAACTCTCTGCTTTATACCACATTCATTTTGGTATTCCATTCTCTATCCCAAAGACCATGATGTCCTGGATGCTGAATTGCAAAAATATAGGAAGGAATCTGGTATATCCTATGCACTTGGCGTCTATCTTTCGCCGTTTTGAGATTGATCTTCAAACTTGTGCATTCTCCTCCACTCCTATCGAGCTTACCAGATCCCGCCGATTTCCTGCTCTACCTCTGCCTCCTGGAGCTCAGCCTGCTCCAGCTGCTGACACTGAGATTCCTGATGCTGCTCCTACTCCAGCCCCTGCCCGGGATTTGATCCGACTTTCTATCAGCGCTTTGATGATTTTGTTGCTATATCTGCGCAACGTCATCAAGGTTATCTTGATTCGGAGTTCCGACGCATCTCTCAGGCTCAGGTGCTGAGGAATGGGATTGCTGACCTCCACTACAGCCTAGCCCATGATCCAGTCCATCCGATCACCATCCTGCCTCACCCAGGCTTTCCGGGTCCTCGGTTCACAGATGAGGCTTCCTTCCAGCACTTCGACCCCACTGCAGCCTACTTTCCACCAGAGGCTCCTAGTGCTGACGACCCCACTATGTGACGCGGGTTCAGCTTTTGGATTGTGGATACTTGTTAGATGATGATCTTTATGCTTTGATGTAGTTTTTCTTTTTCTGTCTAAACTCATTAGTTAGACATTTTATGATGATTGTACTCAGCACTTTTTAGTATGACATTTTTAGTACTTTATTTCCAGTATTTTCTTTCCATAGTAGTTGTTTTATGCTGTGATCATGTATCTTTTGCTTCACTTTGTCTTTTGTTTTCTATTGTTGGCTTCACACATTACGGAGGAGCCAAGTCATTTTACTATTTGACAAAGGGGGAGAAAAATAGTACACATATACCAAAAAGAGTGCATACAAATCCAAAAACAAAATCAACCATCTCTTTTATTCAGGTCTTGTATTTTGTTCTATTTTATAAAGATATATTTTGGTATAGACTCAAGTTTGTCAATTATCAAAATGGGGAAGATTGTTGGCCCATTCTATGGTCACACCCGATTTCGATAATCAACATGCACTTAAGTCAATACATAAAATATACAAACTGCTGCTAATCATTTCAGGATATATGAAATCAATTTCAACGGATGTTGTACTGCATCAACGAAGCATCAACATCATCAAATCTGAAGATGACTCATTTTATATTTTATTCTGTATTTTACATTTTATTGAGTCTAGGATTTATTTTGTAAAATCAGTTTTGGTAATACTGGCTTAGGGTTATCTCAGTCCACATTCTAAAAAGCCTACCCATTACCACTCATATATCATTTTACAAAATATTCCAAAATATCTTTGAAAACAATTTTTGATAAAATATTTCGAAAATCTCCTAACAGAACTCATAACCGAGTTCGGCCCGAGTACGAACCGAACTCTGTCCGAGTTCGGTCAGTTTGTATTCAAACTTCTGTTGCCTCCAAATCTGCGAGCAACGTCTCTTTGCAAGATATCTGCATCCGAACTCTTCCCGAACTCTGTCCGAGTTCGGTCCCAGAAAACACCTATAAATAGAGAAGAACTTTTCATTTCAAATCATTCATTCACTCTTCATCTTCTCTTCTCTACTATTCGAGTGTTTTCAAACGATCCAAGATTTTCAAATCATACCTATACACCTCTTAGCCAAAAGCCAGTAATATCAGAGTTGATTTAGAGTCTTTTGGTATTCCAAGAGTTGTAAAGAGGTCGTTTCAAGTTCAATAACTTTTCTTGTTGTGGAGCTGGTCGTGCGCTCGTCACCAAGCACGGTATTGTAAGAGACTGCAAGCTCTCAGTTAAAGCTTGTGCCATAGTGGATTAACATCGAGCAAGAGTACTCGAGACTGGATTAGTCCTCTCAGAGGGATACCAGTATATATCGCTGTGTCGCTGAGTTTGAATTCTCTATCTCTTGCTGCATTATATTTACTGTCTCTTATTTTACTGCCATAGTTTAAAGTTTTAATTAGTGATTATTTTCTGCTGCACACACTCACTCTATTCACCCTCCCTCTAGAGGTGCTCAACGGTCCTACAGTCTATACTCCTATGATGAAGAACCTAGACTCGATTTAGAACTATTCACCAGGATTAGTCGAGCTCGAAGAGAAACGTCCTTGATCCGCTCAAGGAAGATGAATTGAACACTTCGTTGCCAATGCTGGAATAAGGAGATGCTGCACTCGATGGGGTGCTCCTTCAGCTTCTAACCGCCATGATCACTTCTTTAACTGGTTGCTCTCGGGAAAAAGAAGAACAGGGAGAATTATCAAACAGTGGTGAAGAATGAAGAAGAAGGAAAGGAAGTTTAAATAGGCAGTTGAGAATTGAATCTCCTACGAATTCAATTTTGAGGGAAACCACATTTGAGACCACTCCACCACTAGACAGTTACAACTGATATTTGAAATTTTTTAAATTGATTCTAACCTGAATTTATTTGAGAATGTCTTAGAAGCCAAGAGAAGGTTTTGATTCTTATAAAAAAAACTGCATAAAAGTTTGGGCCGGGCCTAATCCAACAGCCCAAATGAATACAAAAGAAAATAACCATTATAAGATTTATTCAAACTCTATATATTGCATAACATATAGAAATGAAATTTATAAAATATACAGAATTTGAGAAAGTGGGGTTACAAGTGTGTAGCTCCTGAATCAAATAGAACTGATGCTGGATATAACGAAACTAATATAGTACATGTCATCCCTTCCCCTGCGATTTCTGCTTCTTCGGTATTCATCATAAATGCTTGTCCATGTTTCTTCTTCTTCCTTCCAGTCTGAGGATGCCTTGCCTGCTGAACTTGTTAGAATTGGTGGGCCTGGGATGCGAGGGGTGGTCTTTGTTAATTATAAGTTGTCATAGCCTGGTGTACAGGTACTTGTAGCTGTGGTCGAGAACCATTTCCTTGGAGCATAGGCTTGCCCTGATTTCTTCGGAACTCTTGCCTTACTTCCTGCCCTGGATTTTGCATTACTGGCCTCAGGGTTGATGGTTGTGGACATTGACCAGTTTGGTGGTTAGCTGAACCGCACCTTAGACAGACTCCCATGAATCGCCTACAGTTTCTCTTTATGTGCCCAGGCTTATGGAAATAATTGCAAATGAGTGATCCATCCTAATTATCAACTTGTGGACGTTTGGATGGTCCTTGCCACTGACTCATGAAGGATGAAGCCCCTGACTCCAGAGCTCTCTTCTGAGTTTGGGGTCCGAATGGTTGTTCCTCCTTCATCATTCTTTTCTGATTTCGTGCAGCCTCTATTATCTCAGAATATGTCTGGCACCGATATGCTGCGACTTTACTTTTTAGTTGACCTCCCAATCCTTATAGAAATCTAGATATCTTAGTCTCTTCATCAGCTACCATATATGAAGTGAAGCAACTAAGCCTAGAAAATTCTGCGGTATATTCATCGACTGTGAGCTTCCCCTGCTTCAAATAGATAAAGTGTCGTTCCAGCTCCATTTTAGCCGACTTTGGGACGAATCTTTATTCGAACTTCCTTTTAAATTCTCATTCTCCCCAGGATATTGCTTCATCAGACTCCTCGGGATGTTCCGTACTCCACCAATGTTCAACAACATCTTCTAGCTGGATGCAGACTGTAGAAACCATATTTTCAGGACTCACCCTCGTCGTTTTTCATAGCCCTTCGATAGTCCTTATCCATTTCCCTACTTCTATCGGGCTCTCTGTTCCACAAAATTTCGATGGCCTAAGATCTCTAAAATCTGCTATCGTCCCATCTTTAGAGTTGGTTGTCCGCATTTGTTCTAGTACTATAGCAGAAGTGGCTTGGGCTGCGTTCGCATATTGACTGTTGGATTCTAGAACTTGTTGAAACAATTGGTACATGTCCGAAATAGATGGTTCAGCCTGGCCTTGAGAAGATGAAGCGTAGGACTGTCCTGGATTAGACATCATCCTGAAAAACTTGAATATACAAATTTTCTCAGGAATGGTCCTTAACTTATAACGTCCACAGAAAAAGATTTTGCATGGCTTAGCAATAAAGACTACGATTCATAAGACACGAGAATGGAAGACGAGCATATTTCATTCATTCTTATCAAAATATGATACAAAATATGTGTCACGCCCCGCTCCCGAATAATCGGGTACGGGCCGATGCATGCCCGGCCTACACTGTCGTTGACAGTGGTAGTGAGCCGTCTAATCATCCATAACAAGAGTAATCTCATCACAACATCTAATCTCGAAATCTATACTACCATCACAGCAATCCACTATACAGTTATTACAACTTATACATGAATGTCCGGGTACAAAGCCGGTAAAAGATAAATGATACAACAACAACATATAATCAAAGACACTCAATCAATCCCTATACATGAAACTAATATCTCAATATCAAGTAAGCTCCAATGCCAGCCATGACAATCTAAAGATCCATATCATCTGTAATCAATGATCCAGTCAGGAAAGGAGCAAATCACAATGTAACTCAACAAAACTCACCACAGAGATCAATAGAACGGTACATTAAATATAAGTAAAAGACAGAAAATAAGATGAGTATAAAATATGCACTAGCTACGTGTACATGTACAATTGGACGTTATCAACATGTGGGGACTAATATGTAATCATGCATATAAAATATGCTATCAGTCAATCAATAATTAGGCATGTCTGACGACAATGTTATCAGTCACGCAATAATCAGGCATGTCTGACGACAATGCTATCAGTCACGCACAAAATGGACATCAGGCATACGGAGTATGCTATCAGGCAATATTAGTCAATCACAAGTCTCTTGAACGTCCCCCATCCGACACGAGAAACAATGCAATCAATCGAGAAAAAGTACAATAATGGAACAAGACAATGTGTGTGGAATGCATGCAATAATGGTAATACTGAGTACATGTACTTGCCTTGATTCAGGGGCTTTACAATGTCTTCCAAATCACCTAATAAGAAAAATGGAGTTTAGGAAATATTTCCAAAAAAATTTACTATGTTCCTCTTACTTAAACCCTATTGCTCAAAATAATACTTGCCCTATCTCATAATCTCTATTCTTCAATAAGTTCAATCTAATCTATCAATAACTCCCATTAATCTTGAAATTCCTCTTCTCAGCCCAACATGAAGGACTAAAGTTCAAACCTGCATAATGCAGCAAGCATCATATTTTACCCAACAGGAACTACAAGTAAATCTCTAAAGGCCCATAATTTCCAAACTCGAACTGAGCCCTAAAGCCCAAGATTGTAACAGGTCTCACTATGAACTACAATTAAAGGTCACTACTAACCAAGCCTATCACAGCCTCTTACAATTTCATAGTCCTTCAATAATAGTCATACTTAAATCATAAAACACTGTACTCAGCCCACCAACGGCTAGGCACAGTGATTCTCAAACCTGTTTGAAGACAGAGTATACCATATACACAGCCAACAGATGCCAATTGCTAACGAACATTATATATCAATCGTAGACGCAAAACCGACACTATCATCATGACATGAAATTGTTCTCAAGTTACAATCCTGACTACTCTTAATGAACTCGATAAGTGCCCCATCTGTTTCCCCAAACCAAGTTGACAGAAAAAGGAATTATACCTGAGTCAAGGAGTTCTAGCACTGTCTCTCTGAGTCCAATAAGTCGTTCTCGTATCCAGAATGGTAAAACAGGCTGTCCTCGGCATTATAACGAACAGGTGATGCACAAGAACAAAACTCGATCATTCAACTGTGATTGAGAAACTCAACAAAAAGAAAATAATCGAAATCACTCACAGTCAATCCAAATCACCAATCCTTCAATCAAATTCCAAAAAAATGAGATGAATGGACCGATCAAAAATCACTCGGAGAATCGATCCATGATCACTAAAATCACCCAGGCTTATAACGATCACCAACACCAAATCGATCAACAACATCAAAATACTCAATAATTCAAAGGGAATAAAAGGGAGGAGGTAGACGAAGAAGAGGACACTCACCAGTGTCGGATCGACGTACGTCGCTCACTGCACGATCGCGAGTTGAATCGAGCGCTTCCTTGGAGAGCTTCGTCGATCGCCGGAAATAAAGAAGAAGAACATGCCTCACATCATCGTCATCGTCGTCGTCTCTACGGACGCCATGGCCGCCGCTTCGAAACTCGATGAAGAATGCTTAGAAGAAGAAAGAGTGGAGGGAGGTGGGTGCGACAGGGCTTCGCCACTGTTGGAGGAGTGATGAAGAAGAAGAAGACTGGGTTCAATTTATAGACAAGGATGACGGGCAGGCGGTTGGGCGGTCACTGACCGACGGTTGGGCGGGCAGCGACGGTTAAGCGAGGTGGTTGAAGCTGTTGAGAGTCAGTTAGGCGGTTAAGGAATGGGAAGTTTTTGGAAGTCTTGACGTCGTCCGTCACGATCGGTGTTGAAACCTTGTCGTCGTCGTCGTTCTGTAGCAGAGGAGAGATTGGAAGAATGAAATGTTTGGGAGAAGGAAACATTTGAATGAATGAATGAATGAATTGGGAGAATGGGATTTAAAAGTAACGGTTGGGTATTAATGGGTTAGTGGGTTTATTGGGTCACGGGTTAGGATTCGCGCCTAGGTGAGATGGGTCGGCTGGCCCAAAATAAGTTGGGCTGAGAGAATTATTAAAGGATTAGTAATAAAATCCCTAATAATGTAATCAATAAGTTTAAATAGAAATTTTAGAGAAAATATAATTAACAAATCTTAATAATTGGAATATTTTTTAATAAAGGATTTAAAAATAATTAGAAAATCATTAATGATAATTAATGACTGGTCAAAAAAATCAAAAGTAAAAAAAAAATCTTAAGTAAATTACCAGAGAAAAACTCAATCTAGAAAAGTGGAGTTACAAATCTACCCACCTTAGAAAAATTTTGTCCTCGAAATTTCAAAAGGCACAAGTAGGAAGGATAAAATCACTAGGCATGATCATGATCGGAAGGAAATTATGAGTCACGATTAAACAAAATTAGGTTAATCAAGAAATATTCGAAAGGAACATGATTATGAAGGTAATTTACTTGGCACGATTAAGAAACAATCCAATGAATTTAAAGGTAATACAATAATGATTAGAATCCGTCAAGGCACGATTAGGGATACGAGTGAAATAATATAATCATGACTAAGTTTTAATCACGACTAAGGATAGTTAGGATTTCGATCAAAGTCAATTAGAATGATATAGTTATGATTAGTAGAAAATTTATATAGGCACGATCTTGAATAGAAAATTAGAAGGATTTAGCACGATCCAAACGGCATAGTCATGGTCAAATTTAGAGTCTAAGCATGATTAAGGATAATCAGCACGATCATAATTAATTAGGCATGAAATGAATCAAAGTTCAAAAGATTTGACACGATCTAAAACAAACTCATGGTCAATTGAGAATTTAAGTTACTCAGGCATGATTAGAACATGATTTGGGCACGATAGATTTAAATCATTTAGGCACGATCTACTCATAACTATTGAAGTCGTCTAGGCACGATTAAATTCGAGTCATGGTTGAAAATCAAGATAAATTCTGGTAAAGTTGTCAATGGTGATAGGAGGCTAATCATGAATTTAGTCTAAAAATATTCGGAACTCATGCATATCCGGAATCACTTTACCTAAAATTGATGCCCCGCCAGTGTACATCTGGCTGCAGTGAACTCTTGGCTCCGTGACTCAAGAATGATAGGTACGGAATAATTTCTAAACTTTACCCATGGACAAAACAACTTCAAGGGATAGAAACATAATCTCGAGAATGTTCGAAACCTATACATACCTGAGATCACTTCGACTTAGAGCCCCTGTCTCGCCAGTACGCTGATGGCTGCAGTGGACTTGCAGTTTTTATGATCCAGATAAATGGCTACAGTGCGCGGCTGCCACGCCATAGTAGGATATCGAATATTCCTTCAATGGTTATCCATTGGAATTCCAAAGGAGTACCTTGATAATTCAATTCAAGCAAGCTTTCCGATTTACTAAAGAGATTCAATCACACTAGGAAGGACATGTAGTATAAATATCTGTTCTTGAGAATCAAGAGATTGACTATCAAAATAGAAGAAGTGATTAGAAATGTATTATAGAGTTGATACACTAGTCATGGGAATGTCAATGGAATAAGTACTTAATACGGCTAAAGATGAGTTGAAACTCTAAATGGGGAATGGATAGAGAAATGGTTTTACGAAAGAATGGATAGCTAATATATGAGCTCTATGGCTCTAAATTAAATAGTTGGGCTTGGAATGGTTAGAGAATATCAAATAGACTTTAAAAACCAATGGAGAATGTTGAAATGTCTGGCTAAATGAGGAGTTTGGAAACTCTAACTTTAATCTCTAAGTGGCAAGGAAACCCAGACCCTAAAGGGTGTTAGAATCCGATAATATTGTAGAAGGAGATGATTCTCAAAAATCATGGAATTGAAATCATGACTTTTGTAGGAAAACATTATGAGGCAGAAAGAGAAAAATAATCAGAATTTACTATAGATAGCAAAATACACACTATCACACAATCGGCCTATGCTGTGATGAGTTTCCTATTTTGCAGGCTCCCAATGGTACTCTAGTCCTAAGCACCATTAGATCGACCTGTATGGGCCACCATAATATGCTGCTAAGACTTATCTTACATATCCATACATACCTTTTCACATATTCACCCTTACTTGCGGGTTATTATACACACATATCTGCTATACTGTATAGCAGAGAAAAGAAAACAACCTTTATATACACAGGAACCCTAACTTCTAGTTACCTATATATAAGGGTCTCTTCATAACTAGGAATTGTTACTTCAGGATGTAACTCTCGGAAGTCATTTAATGTTCCTTCGTATCCTTCAAGTATGGGGTATATGTATTGATGATCGGGGTCTCGAACATAAATGCAGTAAACCCGCCTTTCGTGGTCTACTTCAGCACCATTTTCGATATCTCTGATAATGGGATTCATTACTCCGTAATATACTTTATAGACTGGTATATCGTACCAGTCTGGTACCTTCCAAAGTTCCCTTACGTGTTGCTGGTACCCATATAGGGTGCGATCACTACCATCCCATGGTAAGCTTGGAAGGAATAGATCCATAACCTATATAAACAATATCTTTTAAATAAGAATAATATTTATAGGGAGCACAAAGACAAGGACATGGAACGTACATACTTTATTTATTTTCAATACAGTATCTAGTCGAGCATTACATTCTTGCTATTTACATTCGTACATTATTTATACATTAGAAATTTTAGATCCACATTTTTCTTATGTTAGTGATTTTTGCCTCCAGATATGTTAGCATCCATTCTTCCAGAGTGCCATTGTGTTTGGATTTTGGACCTCCGGATGGTTGTGCTTTGATAAGCACATAATAGTTCACTGCGTTATAGTACTCCCTTCTTTCGTCAATAATATCTGTTACTACCGGATGCTTTAGTTTATATTGCACCCCGTAAACCTCTATCATTTGCTTGGGTGCCACTTGCCACATTTTCCTTACGAACTCATAGTACTCGTCCAGGCTGTGGCTGTCGTTTCCCAATCTGGCAAAAGGTACGAATCGAGACATAATCTACACCAAGAAACCCTTAGGTTAGTATCCTTCTGACTAAGATTTAAATAAATGGGTTAGATAGTGTAGAAATAATTATTTTGTAGTGTTACTAATTACCGGTACTACCTTCCTTAGGTTAATTCAAGGACTTTTAGGGTGTGGTTGGAACTAAGGATTTCCACCTATAAATTCATAACCTATACTCTATTTTATACCTTTTATTAATCTAGACCTAGACCTGTCCTAGATTTTCCATTTTTTGCTGGCCTGTATGGGCCACCACTAAAAGACGTGTCACGTCCCGCATTCCAGATACAATGGTGACGTCATGAACACATTCCCAGGCTATGCGCCGAATTCGTGATTGTCGCCCGTAAATCAGCAGAATAAAAAATACAAGGAATTATTAAATTCATAAATACAACTTTAACTACAATATACATCAAGGGTCTTTCTAAAGGTACATTAATTACAGGTTCATTACAACAAAATATTATACATATGGCCGACTATAACGTGTTAGTTGCCATCCTTAGAGATTTTCCAGATCATCTATTCTCCGATATTACGCTCGTCATACAGAGGTAATGGTTCCGCAGGATCGTCATCTTTCCCTAGAGAACAAATACTAGGTCGCTTAGAAACGACAAGCAAGTTCCCAGTCAAGAACGGTTAAAGAAATAAAAATGCAACAAAGATTGGAATATGTAGTACACAATAAAATTTAGGAAGTTAAAATTACCTTTATGTATATAAATTGAATTTCTCAATATTATTATCCTTTTCTCATTGTATAGACACTTAATAGGCATATATATTTCCTAAATGAAATGCAAATTTGAGAACAACCTTTTCGAATATTCTCCTAACCAGCTTTTCCGACAATAATTCCGTATACCTGGGATCAGACTGTGACTTGGTGGCACGGTGCTTAGAATCCGGCCCTGCCTCTCATGGGCTTAAATATACTAAGTCTCTATTGGACTTAAAAAATCACCAATTTGATGTTACTGTCGAAATTGGTGCAAATATCGGATGACACGAAATTAAATTCGGCCCTGCCTCTCATGGGCTAAATGGATGGCACGGTTATTACAGAACCGGCCCTGCCTCTTCTGGGCTAAGTGAGCTAAGCCTCACATACTTAATTCGTATGGCCCTACGAATGAGCTAATGTACTGATCAGCTTTAGTTTTATTAAGCTGTGGAGCTGTATAGGTGATATTCGGGTTGTTCTCTCCCGCCCAATGCTTTCTATCATATAAACTCTAATTAAAATTAATTTCAATTGTCAATCCTTTTTGACTTTACATAGTGGATAACATCGAAAGTCCGTCGCTAATCAAGGTATCAACAAAATTCTAGGGTTTAGGGATATCGGTAATATTTCTGAATCTTTTAATTTAACTAACTCCCGAAATTATTAAATTTTTTGGCATAGTCTCCTTTGTATTTGTTGGCTCCGAATTTTTTACAAAAGATAAAATATTAATAATTGGGTATGCTGACCCCTTCGGTGGAGCAACCCTCAATACCGGTTCCACGTAATATATTTATAAATTCCCGGGTACGTCGACCCCTTCGGTGGAGCAACTCTCAACACCGGAAACTCACACAACATTATATAGAATGCAATTAAGTTAAAGCTTTTTTACCTTGGCAAGCAAGCAAGGAATATAGTTTAATTTCAGCAATTACCCTTTTCTAAATGCTATCCAAGTTCAAGAATCACAATTATTAGCAATATAATGATACTCAACATCTAACTACCAATGCCACTACACATTAAAATAATTTTTATATGCTTCTTGAAGATGCAAAAAGAGGTTTAATATTGAAAGTTAATAGGTGTAGCTTTACCATAACATATGAGTACCCAAAAACACCTATTCTAACTAGTTTAATCATGCTAAAATATGTAAATTAAGCATAATTTTAGGTATGGACAGAATTGAAATAATATGTTAAAATTGAAAACTAACTCATGTGTATACATACCATGCTAAGGAATATAAAATTCATATATAAATTTTCTTTTGCGTGTATAGGTCGAGTCCCTAAGTTATGCCTAGACTTATAAGTCTCCATGATAATATAAGTATATGAGTTGTGTCCACATATTGTGTCAAGGTGTTTGCGTAGATATTTATACATATATGTGGAGGTTTTACCTTTTTTGGAGATGCGAGAAGAAGGTTTTTCAAAGTCAATTTATTTGGCCCTTGGTTATCCTTAATTAGATTCCATGATTTTTTGATTTTTAACCTTAAAATAGTTGAATGATTATAAATTGTTAGATTGAGCTTTTTTTTTGGTCTACAACTCATGATCAAAACAAACTTGGTTGTGTCCAAGATTCTAACTAAAATTATCTACACATTTAGGATACCCAATCACATACCTTTATGCTTGTAAAAGAAGTTTATGTCAAATTTGTCCTATAATTTAATTTTGGACAGAATTAAGTTATAAGAAAATATCAAAGAAATTTAACAATCTACTCGAAAATCCCTATAACTTAATTTAAGATCATTATGCATTAGATGCAATCGTTTATTAAATTTTGGCATGTTCTATTTACTTCATTATAATTATCGGAAGCTTCCCAAATAAGGAAGACGTGGAAAAAATGAAATTTAAAATATAATCTAGAAGCCTTAGCTAGCACTCCCCCTTATTGATGTAATCATTGACATAATATTAGTAACAATTATATATATATATATATATATATATATATATATATATATATATATATATATTAAAAAAAAATAAAATAAAATATATATATATATTGACATTCAATAGTCTTTACCAATTTAAGTACTAGAATGTTATGCTCAAATTGTATGACAAGGCTTACAAAACCTATAACTATAAGAACAATAATTTCTCATCCCTATATATATATATATATATATATATATATATATATATATATATATATATATATATATATATATATATATATATATATATATATATAGTTTGAATTATGTGAATCTGAAATACCAATTTGAATCTAAATATGCATATGAAAAACTGAATATAAATTAAGAGTTTCATCTATAGGATCCAAAATTGAAATATGAGAAATCGGAGAGGACTTGCCTTGATTCGATGGTGACCTAGGTTTAGCTTTTCCAACTTCTTCTTAACATAATACCCAAATCAAAGGTTTGTATTAAATACATAAGCCTTCATGTACATATAAACCTAATTTTCTTGACCTAGGTTTGAAATCACTACAAGAATAAGGGCTTTTCTTGACGGTGATTTCCTGTCAAGAAATGGGTATCTTGACGGTTGCAGATCCGTCAACTAGGCCGGAGTCAAAAAAAGTCTCCCATTTTCTTGACGGTTGCTGGCATAGCTTTTCTTGACGGTTTTTTGCCGTCGCAGTAAGTAATTTTCTTGACTATTTTTAGCCGTCAAGATAGCTATTTTTAGAAACTGTCAACATAGGCAAAAACTTTTCTTGACCCCGGCATAGATGACGGTTAATAACCGTCAAGAAATATTATTTTGTAGCAGAATTCAGATATTTGTTGACATTTTATAACCGTCAAGAGAAGCTAATTTTTGTATAACAAATTTGTTATTTATAATTAGATATTATATATCAAACACACATAATATCAATATAATCCAAAACATCATAAGCATCAAAGAACATTAATACGCAACATTTATATTAACAAATGCGTGTTCGTACACCATAAACATCCAACCACAAACATATCCAACTAATGTATATAGTTTCCATACATCTTAAACGTCAAATACTGAAAATTATACAAATAAAACCAAAATAAGTAGCCAACTCGGCCGAAGCACACCCCTCCCATATTCACAACACCTTCATTTTTCATGTAGTTCCTGAGAGAACAAAAGCAACATAACAAGTTAATTAATGAGCTTGTTGACAAAAAAAAAACAATATCCTGAAGAAATAAGAAGATTATAATAACTCAACTGAACTATCAAAATGAAACGACAACATAACAAGTTAATTCATTATCATGTTTAGAAGTTACTTGGACAATCTTTCTCTTCCTTTAAATCCTTGGATTGTCTAATATACACATCTAGATCAATTAAAATTGTACAGTTTAGAAAGGAAAAAAAAGCAAAAGATATCTACTATCTTGCACATACATAAATCCTTGGTTTGTACTGATACTAAACAGTATCATAAATAGGAGATGGAGGGAAAGGAATAATATCACATAACATCAGTTAGCCAAGTCATCACTAGACATGGGCAAACTAGATATGACACGAGTGTCGTGGAAGCGTCATGTTGGATACGTATCACGTACGGAATGAATTACGGACACAGTCCCCCCTGGAGGAGTATCCGCATAAGATAGCTATGATACAACAGTCATGTAAATAGTTCTACATTATAGAATTAATGATGCATAATGAATTCTAAGTATATAGATGAATTAGTGATGCATGATGAATTCTAAGTATATAGAGAAGATAGGGGTACCAATTAAAAAATTATAGCTCTATTATAATATAAAGAAGCACAATTTACACACAAGGTCCAAAAACTTTGGAGTAACTTTTTTTTATGGTTACACAGCACTAAAGAAACATAAAATAAAGGCCGGGATGAGAGTGCAAGCCTTGTGCAAGCCATAAAACAAGTATGGGGTATCAGCTAGGGGCACTTGGCCCTGTACACTGCAGAGTGCAAGCCTTGTGCATGCACTGGTCCTTGGCTCGACAGCAAGCAGTTTGGGGCTTGGCTTCCTGTTGCAGGAAGCTGAGTGCATAGGGCAGCACCTATGCAAGTATAGGTTGAGAGGGGAAGGGGATTCATGTCAAGCATGACAACAGCAACATGGGGACTCCCCTCTCCCTGTTGGGTTTGATATCAAAATGAGCACTGTGATGTTCTTAGACATTCCTTCTTGAGTCTTTATTTGAGGCATGGTTCAGGGTTCATCTTAAAGCTTCTCTTTATACAATCTGTAACATTGGGGCATCCCTATATCCTATCCTGTAGCATTTGGGTTCCAAAAATTTATTTTCTAGTTTGGAGATTTTTTTTATTTTTATTTTAGATAGAATCAATTATTTACTAGGATGTTGATTTGGGATCGTAGGATTTTTGCCTAAGTCTATAAGTTAGATATAAGAAAATTAGGTTATATATAGTCTCTGGGGCCTCTAGATAGTCTCTAGAATATTATTTCACCATTTTAGAATTTTAGGATTTTATGAAGATTTTTAGATAATTTTTATATATTGTTTCATTATTTCCTTAAGTTTCTAGGAATTTCTGTGAAGGCACCCGGGAGTATTTTGAGGTCAAATAAATTATTTAGGCTCTAGAACCCTTATAATATTTTCTATATTTTTCTAAGAATTTTTAGGAATTTTTTGGGATTTATTTGGAATTTTTAGGATTTTTCTTGAATTTTTATTTAATTTTCTGTAATTTAAAAACCTATTTCTAATTTAATTACCCAGTCAGCCAGGGGGGCCACCCGTCAGCCACTGAAAGCGGGAGGGCGGGCCCCACGTGGCAGTGTAAGGGGGGTGCAGGGCTCGGTCTCCGAGCCGCCCTCGGAATACTAATTCGACCGTGCTCGAAGCCGAGCCGAGCCCAGTTTGTGGTGACCGTTCGATCCAAGCAGCGGGCGCACCAGATCGCGCCACGTGGCCCCCAAGCCACCGCTTGGACAGCAGCCACCGACCTAGCCCTATATATATATATATTAGTTATTAGTCTTCCGAAACCCTATATTTTTCCAGCAGCTTTTAGTGGGAGAGTTTGATTGGGATCCTCGACTTCGCGGATCGATTGCCGTCGATCTAGACATCCTTTTCGTGCACTATTTTTTTTGTTAGAAGCGTATTGAGGTTAGGTTTCTGATTATATAATTTATTTTCTAATATTTTGATCTCGAATTTCTGAAAAATTATTTGAGTGTCGGTTGTCCAAAAATTTACACGTCGTACGGTTTTCGAGATTCCGAGCAATCTCGAACTCCGTTTTGCGATCCGTTTGAAGTTTTGGAAAGCTGACACCAAGCTCTACAACATATAATTTTTCTAGAAATTTAGAGTTTCATCTAGTATTTTATTTTATTCATAGAATTCAGATTTGGTCAACGGTTCATCGATTTGGTCATGGTTAGCCATAATGGCGATAACTTTTGACCAAAGCGTGATTTTGCGGCACAGTCGATTCCAGTGCACTCATGGCGCTGAAATCTATCATGTTGCACACTCAGACTTTGAATTCATAATGTTTGACTATTAAGTCAACAGTATGTCTCGGTTTGCGTGCCACGAGTCCCGAATTTGGAACCGTGAATTTCCTTGGCCAAATTTTTGTGTGTAGATTATTATTTCAGAATTAAATAGGTTAAAATAGGATTTTAGATGATTTATTCCAGGATTAAAATAGTATTAATTGACTTAACCCATTAGCCACTTTCTAGGATTTTAGAGTGGGAATCGTTGATCTAACTTGTGGTTTTTATGTGACGGGGTAGATCGGACTACGACGTCTTGACTTGTGACTTTATCATCTATCGTAGCAGGCAAGTATCACTATGACCTATGTTTCCTTTATTTTATGCTGCATGTATCTTCGTGTCGTCTTTTCACTATTACTTCCTTTTGGTTCATGGTTGTCATTGCTCATGATTACTATTGTGCACGAGAGTTAGAATCGTTAGGATATATACATGTTCATCCTTTACTCATTGTTTTCTATTGTTTACAGTTTATCGTATTGCTAATGTTTATCATAGTGGACATGTATTGTGAGTGAGTCGGGCGAGGGAATACGACAAGTAAGCATGTGGTCAACGAATTGAATACAGACCCCCTATACATTGATTGCATAATATCAGTCATACACCACACGTATGACTGACGGATATCCCAAGCCGTCTACATGCTGAAAGTTGGTATTCTAAAACATACAGTACACGTGACTTAATTATTGTTGCCATGTCGTCTATTGTTCTTCTTTCGTCAAGTTTACCTTCTTATTGTCATCATGTCTTAGTGGTATGTCAAAGTCTACCTTCATATTGTTATCACGTCTCAAAGGTACTTTCTTATCATACAATGTCATGCCTATACTTATCTTCAGTTAAATTCCTTTTATCTTTCCTTTATGCTTGTATACTATATTGTGTAATGTAGTGTTATGGTGATCTTGCTCCAATCCTGACTGGATAACTATTTTTCAGCTTTAGACGAAGAGATTTGCCCCGAGGTCTATGGTGAGTATGTTGGAGACACTGATGTCACTGGCGTACCCGGTTCCAGCACTGATGCGAATTAGCATATTTTCTTCCTTATGGATTCGCATTAGTTAGTAGTTATAGTTATGGAGTTTAGTTGTCTATTTTATTTTTCTGCTATCCGGGTTTGTTCCCGAGACTTTCTGAGTTGTAGTAGATTTTTTCTATTTATAATATCGAGACTATTGGATATTTTAGTGATTTTTGCTGGCTTAGTTGTGGATGATATATAAGCGTATTGTGCTTGTTGTGGACCATTGTTATCATAGACAGCGTACTACCGCCGATACTGCGGCGTAGGCTGGACTTGGCCACGTACTCGTATCCCAAAATTGGGAGCGGGTCGTGACAAGTTTTTATGGTGGCCCATGCAGGTCTAATTTCGCAAAAGACTGCAAACTCGTGGTAGTGCTTAAGTTAGCTGTACTACTACGAGCCTGCGAATAGATTTGAAGTTAGGAGGTTATATCATCCACAAATAGGATTTCTAACCCTATGAGTCTATTTTATCTTAAGATCTTATTGTCTCTTAATTTGCATCTTGCTTGATTCCGTCCGTGATTTCTTCGATATGTTTGTATCTACCGTTCTAACCATATCCTTTCTTTCCTTTTAGTTTGCAATGGTTGAGACAAGGCGCAGTACGATCCGTTGGGGGAAAAGGGTAGCTAACCCTTATGCTACTCCCGAACCCGAGGGATCGACAGCAGAGAGTACCGAGTTCGTAGAGCCTTCTAACCAGCAACAAGATAGGGTTAGTGCTGAGGATCTTCCACCACCACCACAAACAGCCCCAACCCAAGGAGTAACTATGGATGGAGCTCAAATCCTTACGATACTCCAAGGCATGATGGAGACTCAGCAGAGACATACAGATGTTCTAGAAAGGAGCGTAGAAACACGACAAGATCGTGTGGGTACTATTGATGGGTTTCGCAAGATGAACCCACCTCCCTTTACTGGCTCGGAGAAACCTATAGAAGTCACCAACTGGCTAGTGGAGATAGAGACACTACTAGAGGCATCGGAGTTGCCACCGGAGAAATGGATAAAAGTAGTGAAGTTGCAGCTCAAGGACAATGCACATCATTGGTGGGCAGCACAAGAAAGACGGTTGGGTAAGAATGTGTTATGGGAAGGGTTTACGGACCTCTTCAATACCATGTTCTTCCCCACCACTGTTCGAAAGGAGCTGCGGGATCAATTCATACGACTAGAGCAGGGGAGCATGACAGTGGACAAATATGATGCAGAATTTAGTCGCTTGAGTCGTTTTGCTCCTACTCTTGTGTCTACAGAAGAAGAAAAGGCGGAGAAGTTCCATTCTGGGCTGAATTACAAGTTGCAGAGTTTAACAGCGTCAGTAGACCCAACATCCTATACAGATATCTTGAATGCAGCTAGGCATCAAGAATCTATCCTAAGGCAAAAATTAGCTTCCCAGAAGAGAGGTAGAGATGGTAGTAATCAAGAATCATCAAAACGTCCTAATAATTCTCAGAAGACCCTTCAAATCCAGCATCAACCTCCAACTAGGGTGGTATCATCGCAGCCACAACAGCAGCCTATCCCACCCAAGCCTAAGTGTAATTATTGTGGAAGAGAAGGACACAAGTGGGACCATTGTAGGAAGAGGTTAGGACTTTGTCTCCTTTGTGGAGCACCAGACCACCAAGTGCGAGAATGCCCCGCAGCACCAGCTCATAGGCCAGTTTCACAACAGCAGTCTGGAGGAGCACAGCGTCAAGGACAAGCATTTGTGGCTTTGACTCAATCCTAAGACATAGGTAACTTAAATATGTTTCCTTGAAAGCCTTCTTTAGTTTTAGCTGTTATGCATGTTTAGTTAGTTAGTTTGTAGTAGGATTATTATCGATCAGTTCCCTTATGTTCCTAGCCATTGTCTCTCCGTGACTTAGCTTAAGAAATTATTGCTTGTAAGAGTTAGGTATTATACTATACTATTTGTGATGTTTTGATTTTTGAGGACAAAAATCTTTTAAGGGGGATAGTTTGTAGCATTTGGGTTCCAAAAATTTATTTTCTAGTTTGGAGATTTTTTTATTTTTATTTTAGATAGAATCAATTATTTACTAGGATGTTGATTTGGAATCGTAGGATTTTTGCCTAAGTCTATAAGTTAGATATAAGAAAATTAGGTTATATATAGTCTCTGGGGCCTCTAGATAGTCTCTAGAATATTATTTCACCATTTTAAATTTTTTAGGATTTTATGAAGATTTTTAGATAATTTTTATATATTGTTTCATTATTTCCTTAAGTTTCTAGGAATTTCTGTGAAGGCACCCGGGAGTATTTTGAGGTCAAATAAATTATTTGGGCTCTAGAACCCTTATAATATTTTCTATATTTTTCTAGGAATTTTTAGGAATTTTCTGGGATTTATTTGGAATTTTTAGGATTTTTCTTGAATTTTTATTTAATTTTCTGTAATTTAAAAACCTATTTCTAATTTAATTACCCAGTCAGCCAGGGGGGGCCCACCCGTCAGCCACTGAAAGCGGGAGGGCGGGCCCCACGTGGCAGTGTAAGGGGGGTGCAGGGCTCGGTCTCCGAGCCGCCCTCGGAATACTAATTCGAGCCGTGCTCGAAGCCGAGCCGAGCCCAGTTTGTGGTGACCGTTCGATCCAAGCAGCGGGCGCACCAGATCGCGCCACGTGGCCCCCAAGCCACCGCTTGGACAGCAGCCACCGACCTAGCCCTATATATATATATATATTAGTTATTAGTCTTCCGAAACCCTATATTTTTCCAGCAGCTTTTAGTGGGAGAGTTTGATTGGGATCCTCGACTTCGCGGAGCGATTGCCGTCGATCTAGACATCCTTTTCGTGCGCCGTTTTTTTGTTAGAAGCGTATTGAGGTTAGGTTTCTGATTATATAATTTATTTTCTAATATTTTGATCTCGAATTTCTGAAAAATTATTTGAGTGTCGGTTGTCCAAAAATTTACACGTCACACGGTTTTTGAGATTCCGAGCAATCTCGAACTCCGTTTTGCGATCCGTTTGAAGTTTTGGAAAGCTGACACCGAGCTCTACAACATATAATTTTTCTAGAAATTTAGAGTTTCATCTAGTATTTTATTTTATTCATAGAAGTCAGATTTGGTCAACGGTTCATCGATTTGGTCATGGTTAGCCATAATGGCGATAACTTTTGACCAAAGCGTGATTTTGCGGCACGGTCGATTCCAGTGCACTCATGGCACTGAAATCTATCATGTTGCACACTCAGACTTTGAATTCATAATGTTTGACTATTAAGTCAACAGTATGTCTCGGTTTGCGTGTCACGAGTCCCGAATTTGGAACCGTAAATTTCCTTGGCCAAATTTTTGTGTGTAGATTGTTATTTCAGAATTAAATAGGTTAAAATAGGATTTTAGATGATTTATTCCAGGATTAAAATAGTATTAATTGACTTAACCCATTAGCCACTTTCTAGGATTTTAGAGTGGGAATCGTTGATCTAACTTGTGGTTTTTATGTGACGGGGTAGATCGGACTACGACGTCTTGACTTGTGACTTTATCATCTATCGTAGCAGGCAAGTATCATTATGACCTATGTTTCCTTTATTTTATGCTGCATGTATCTTCGTGTCGTCTTTTCACTATTACTTCCTTTTGGTTCATGGTTGTCATTGCTCATGATTACTATTGTGCACGAGAGTTAGAATCGTTAGGATATATACATGTTCATCCTTTACTCATTGTTTTCTATTGTTTACAGTTTATCGTATTGCTAATGTTTATCATAGTGGACATGTATTGTGAGTGAGTCGGGCGGGGGAATACGACAAGTAAGCATGTGGTCAACGAATTGAATACAGACCCCCTATACATTGATTGCATAATATCAGTCATGCACCACACGTATGACTGACGGATATCCCAAGCCGTCTACATGCTGAAAGTTGGTATTCTAAAACACACAGTACACGTGACTTAATTATTGTTGCCATGTCGTCTATTGTTCTTCTTTCGTCAAGTTTACCTTCTTATTGTCATCATGTCTTAGTGGTATGTCAAAGTCTACCTTCATATTGTTATCACGTCTCAAAGGTACTTTCTTATCATACAATGTCATGCCTATACTTATCTTCAGTTAAATTCCTTTTATCTTTCCTTCATGCTTGTATACTATATTGTGTAATGTAGTGTTATGGTGATCTTGCTCCAATCCTGACTGGATAACTATTTTTCAGCTTTAGACGAAGAGATTTGCCCCGAGGTCTACGGTGAGTATGTTGGAGACACTGATGTCACTGGCGTACCCGGTTCCAGTACTGATGCGAATTAGCATATTTTCTTCCTTATGGATTCGCATTAGTTAGTAGTTATAGTTATGGAGTTTAGTTGTCTATTTTATTTTTCTGCTATCCGGGTTTGTTCCCGAGACTTTCTGAGTTATAGTAGATTTTTCCTATTTATAATATTGAGACTATTGGATATTTTAGTGATTTTTGCTGGCTTAGTTGTGGATGATATATAAGCGTGTTGTGCTTGTTGTGGACCATTGTTATCATAGACAGCATACTACCGCCGATGCTGCGGCGTAGGTTGGACTTGGCCACGTACTCGTATCCCAAAATTGGGAGCGGGTCGTGACATATCCTATTGTAATAGAGGATATATGAGTTCAATTTGGACTAAACTCAGAGATGAGGACTTGAGATATCTAATTGAGTAGATGTGGTGGTTCCTAAAGAAGAGGGAAGCAATGTCTATAGCAGTATCGGTAGTAGTAGCAACAACCTTGTTGCTTTGCCATGGTAGACGCAACAGTTTAAGGGGTGTGGAGATACACCCAGGAAATAGGCAAGAGGTCGGGGAACTTGGAAAAGGTTTGGGGGCAGTAGCAACACAGGTAAGGCAGCAACAACAGGGCAGAAAGGGTTAGAGGCACTAGTGAAGAGGTTTAGATGTTTTCAAATATCGTTGCATCAATACAAAACCATTACGTAAAAAAGAAAACAATTTGCATTAGAGGTAAACTTTTCTACTAACTTTAAATTTAAAGGGGGTAAGAGGTAAACCTTTCTACTAACTTTAAACAAAGAAGTCAACTTTTCGCATATAGATTGAGGGTTGGAAGTAAAACTTTTGTTAAGAAGCAATCGAGTTAGCCGTGGAACTTCTCTATTAATGTCCATAATCCATATAGCTGGAGTTCGTTTTTGTATTTCCTTGAAAGTTGTAAATTGTAATAGTTTTCTCCAATTTACTATTAAATGCATATTCTACAACCAAAAACTAAGAAAGAACATATATGAACACAAGAAAAAAATGAGATATCATCAGATATGTAAATAGTAAACAATTAACATGACTTATGCTAACATGACTGAAAGACGTATGAAAGCAAAGTGTAAGTGCTGGCATCTTGGGAGATAATTAACATGACCGACTAACAAAAATTCTTGTAAAAAAATCAGATAATATGGCATGTAGACAGACTACAGATAAAATACCACAAAATTATATCTACGAGATGCAAGTTCAAAGTTGAATCATAAATTGATTCAAGTTCCCACAGTTAAATATCATAAAGAATCAAAGATGAATTTTAAATCCTAACATATAACAAGGGAGGATACATACATGACCGTGCAGCAACTTCTAGCTCAAGAAAAGCAGCTACATGAGAACTTCTAGATAGATCAATATATGAAAGTATCATTCCTACCTCCTGAATATGCAGAATCCTCCAAAGCACGTCTTCTCCGCACCAAAACTATCAGTTAAGCATTAACTAAATAAGGAAATGAACATAACATTTTAAGAAGCAAACTTGAAAAGCTTCTATCTAGTACTAATAAAGAGTCAGCCAACCTCCTGAATATGCAGAATCCTCTCAATGGAAATAAAGGTACCACTTCAGATAAATGCAAGTCTAATGGTAAAAAGTTTGTTAATTGACAGATGGTAAAATCTAATTCACTATGGATCCCGATAATCCTAAGTAGCTATGAAATATGAATGTCAATCAATATGATAGTTTAGAAAAGTGAAGGGGAAGGATGCATAATGGAACACATGAAATCATCAAGACATTTACTAGTTACTCTCAGAGTATGAACTACCTTAATGTTAAGCAATAGAACAATTAGAACAAGCAAAATAACTGCAGTTTGTTGCAACAGCTTCTAAAACAAACAAACCTAAGAGGCGATACTCATACTAAGAATGGAAAGGAATATTAGAGGCATAAATAAAGGTATCCGAACTATCTTCATTAGCAAGACAGTCTGCAAAATAGTTGTCTACTTCACTATGACCATTAAGAAGATGATCAACTAACACTCACGGGCTTTAGATACTAAATACTTATTACATAGATAATTTTAATGATAATCCTAAAAAAATGAGATATCATCAGATATCCTAGCAAAGAAAAGAATTCCACGAATTTGGGACTGCAAGCCATCCAGCCAGCCGAAGTTTCAACAACTCCCCTGCTTGATGACTTAAATGCTAATATTGCTATTTTTGATGAGTTGAATGATCAGGCTTCAATATTTTTAAATCCTTTTAGAACTTCAGCAGTTCCAGAACTTGATTTCATATGGCAGTATGATAATTCTTCTTTAAATGGAATGAATGCATAATTCTAGTTACTAATTGTAGAAAAAAATAGACAATTAATTAAGAAATTGAAGACGGGGCGAAGAATCGAATAGATCTTGAAATAGACGGTCCTGGTGGCGAATTCGACGCCAATGGTCGACTTGGACTTCAAGCAGAACTCCTTCTCCGATGTGGATTCAGAGTGGTCACCAACCTAATGAGCTCCTTCTGTAGGGCTCCCCCTTGCTTGGTCCTCCGGTGGGACGTGGTGCCAAAGTCGGTGGTCACGCCATAGCTGTCAGTCCCCTTGCACATGCTCGCCATGACCCAGTCGCTGCTCGCCTTCATCTCGGCCCGGGCCGACTCCTCCATCTCGACCCTGACATCGGCGGTGGCCGCCACGGCCGCCACCATCAGTACCGTCAGGCCCGTGCCTCCAAGCCTCACCAGCGGCCTCCTGTACTCCTCCACCATCCTCTTTACCTCCTTTAGGTGGCTCCCCGACATGGCCTCTGCCGCCCGGCCTCACCAGCGGTGAGCCAGCTGAGAGCAGCGGGGGGGAGGGTGCCACTCAGGCGGGCGTCGGGGAGCCGGACGACAGCGACGCAGGAGCTGTCCGGGCGACAGCTGTCACGACCCGTTACCCAAATTGTTGGGCCGGCCATGTCCAGCCTACGCTTGGTTAAAGCATAGTAAGCTGTTTTAGGAATAAACAATAAATAATCTAAGCTGCTAACAGTTCTAAAATCATATTTAAAGGTTCATCACGATACAGCATCTATAAGCGAAGGTAAACAAGTGCAGACTTAATAATACACTTTATAAGTATCTTACTGGAGACAAAGTCCAGTATCCAAATATAAGTTCAAAACAAAGTTTAAGTCTCAAAACACATGAAAAAATATCTAAGCAAGGTTCCCCACTGGGGCCTCTTCTAGAGCTAAGGCCAGGTCCTCAAAATCAGTGCCATAATATGTAACACATAGCATTTCCTCCTCGAAAAGTGAACCTATAACGTTATCCTGTCAGGACGGGAGCAAGTACAACCTCTATAACTAAAGTACTGAATATATAATGAAAGAGATGTACAACAAGAAATATGGTGTGATAAGTCTATAAAACAGGAAATACTAGAAACATGGCCTCATGGTACAACTGGGATCGCAATATCATAGTAACATAGGGAACATAGCATAACTGGAATCATGGTATGACTGGAATAACAGTATCATAGTAACATAGGGAACATGGTATACCTCATAGCCTATCATGACAATACATATTCATTTTAAAGTTTAAAACTGTAGTAGGTGAGTGATCAGTCAATAGGTGAAATAGGATGTACAGCGGTACATATCAAGTTTTCTGAAGTATACATACGTACCCTTAACGGCATCGGTGTATATCCATACACAAATGCGGGATCAGACATACGACAAAGTTATATATAGAATATAAAGTGCTCGATAAATACATACGGAGAAGGGGGACATGATCACGTACACTACTAACAGTTTCCTCTTAACCCGTTTTTATTAACATGTGAGTGATACGAGAACAGTATAAAGCATGTGAAAGATACTGAAAACAGTATAAGCATGGTAGGTACTGAGAGCAGTATAAAATATAGTGGAACATGTACTGAGAACCAGTAAGAAGCATGTGAAGATATAAGAACTGTCCTAAGCATGACAGGTACTGATAGTAATACAACATGTGAAGATTTAACTTTCTACCTCAAGGATCAGTATTTTAACAGGGTTAATACATGTTCTAGCATTAAAAGACAGTAAATGAGTTTGCAGATGTACTTGCCTTGAGCAAAGCAATAATACTAGTATGAAGATATAGATGTCCGGTGTCCTGTCAATAATGATATACAAACTCAGCCTCTAAGTTATGATCAAGATTACACTAGTGGTGTGACACGACTCCTGACTAGATACTAGCCAAGTGGAGACCTAGCATAAAAGTCTAATGTGGAGTGCCACTATATCCAAACTAATTTTTTAGGGTCTTTACACTAGTGTAAGGGTGGTCCAATACTACAATAACTCAAAACAACACAAAAAGTTGCAAGTCGTAACTATTTAATAAATAAATCAAACTGTACACTGAGTTTCAACAATTTTTGAGATAGACAAAAGCTCAAATATACATAAAATAAAGTACCAAAATGATCCTTGTTAATTTTAAAAATTTATACTAATTTTTTGGAATTTATAAACCCTCATAAATATTTATTAAAAATCAGCAAACATAAATATACTGAAAATGAGTTTTGTTTTCCTATTTTTATAAAATACCAAAAGTACTTAATAAATGCTAAAAAAATTATAATAAATTAACTAAATTAACATAGTATTTAAATACAATTATTTCCAGGTTTTTACAGCAATTAAAATTATATAAAAATTTAAAAACAGAAAGTAACAATTTCTGGAAAAATAATTAATTACAAATTAAGGATGATACAAAGCAAAATCTACAGATGTCGTCGGATGATAAAATAAATATCACCAACGTGTCCAGAATGGTCAAATTAGCTAAGATAGCCTACCCATGAGTCCAATGTAGACACAAGGGCAAAACGGTAATTTTGGATCAAAATGATGTCCGCCGTTGGACACACTTTGTGCCGAAAAATGCGTCAGGATAGAGGTCTACAAAACTAGCAAATTATATGTCCATGAATCCAGAATGATGATACGAACCCAACGGTATGTCCAAAATAGGATTCCGATGTCCCGATCACAAAATGATACGTTGACACGGACACTTAGAATTCGGTCTGCACCGAAATGCGTGCCGAAGCAAATGTCTTCAAAACTCAGCAAATTATATGTCAACAAGTCCAGAATGACGATACGAACTCAAGAATATATCCAAAATTGGATTTCGATGAGCCGATCTCAAAGTGACACATTGACGCGAAAAGTAGGACCCGCTTTGCACAAAAATGCGTGCCAGGACCCACGTTCTCTAAATCAAGCAAATTTTATATGAAAATATGCCAAAACGATGCCACGAGTCTCCTGGTGGTGTCATAAATTGAATTCGGAGTCCCGGGTTCAAAAATAAAATTTAACAAGTACAAATTAAAGAATTCGGACGGCCAACTTTGGCGTCGAATTTGACCAACCAAACGTGCTTATAATAAATCGAAACTTAAAGGAGACAGGAAGAGGGTTATACCAGCTGGGCACAGAAAATGGTAGCGAGCCAACCGAAGCTGCGACGACGGAGTTACGAGTCGACGAAGTCGGCTCCACAAATCTGTCCAAAAACAGTTCAATTTAAAGTATCAACTTGGTGGCCAGTTTTGTGGTATCAAACGACCAAATTAACGGACAAAAATTGAGCGGAGTGAAGTGGTATATACCAAGATTGCGACGGAGCAAAGAGTTCACCGATCCAACGGTCGAATCTCTCGAAAAACGCACGCGAAGTTGCTGTAACGGAGCGCCATTTTCGAGTTCAAAACTCGCGTGCGCCGACGGGATTCCGTTCAAAACGCACGAATAGTCTATTCGGCGCATCGGAGAAGATTGTAGAAGCATGAAAAAGAATAAAGAAAGGCCTATGCGGCTCCAACCGAAAGATCCCCATGCGGCTCAGGATCCCCATGAGGCTCAGAAGTCCATGCGGCTCAGGAGTCCATGCGGCTCAAGGGTCCATGCGGCTCAAATAGTTCCATGCAGCCCAGAAAGAAGCCACATGGCTTTCAACAGTTCTTCTCTATATTCTGCTGTATTTAATGCCCTGACGGCTGCTCTGACAAATGACAGCTATGACAGCTCTGACATAAAGGCGTAATAATGACTCTGACATGATGGCGTGTTCTTAGGGAAGAGGAGAAAATCTTCTTACAGCTGGCGAGATCCACCAAGTCCCGAGGTCACTTCATGCGACTGCCCACTTCATGTGGCTGCATCCTTCATGCCGCTGCCCATCTGCATGCGGCTGCTCATCTGCATGCGGCTGCCTATCCCCATGCGGCTGCCCATCCCCATACGGCTGCATGCTTCATGCGGCTGAGAGGACCACCTATATGCGGCTCTGCCAGGACGGTCCAGTTGAGACACGTGGCACTCTTTGCGACAATTGAGACACGTGGCAGTCTTATCTTTCCTGGAATTATGGGTGCTAACAAATCCTAACAAAATTAAATTTGTTGCGATCGTCATAATTGCCCAGATCAAATCAAATCAAGCAAATTGGACACGTGGCAGGCTATCAAAAATCATGAATATTCATGGCAATCAACATTTATTGCCCACAGAGATTTCATGCAATCACATTAATTGCTCAAATTTATTATATTCAAGATGAACGGTGCAGATTGATAACTCTTAAGCCACCGACTTTTCAAAATGGGTAATCATTGCAAACCCTAATGATCACCCCTCACTCCTATAAATAGCAAGGTGCTATTCCCTTACAAGAGGACAGAGACAGACGCATACAGAGAGAGGCGCGCAGAGGAGCATTTACATTAAAAGGAGAGCACAGAGAGATACGTGCAGAGCCAGACACAGAGCATTTCTTCCCTAGAGCCAAGACTACGTCCGATCGTCTAAGGAGTAAGGCAGAGCTGCCGTCGCTTTCCCGAGCCTTTATCGTCACCCCCAGAATAAAAAATAAACAATTTTACTTAGATTGCTGTACCTAGATTTTTGTCCCTAGGCTTTCTTTGTACGAACGAGTTTGTATTACGAGTCTAAGTTCAGTCCTCCTATATAATTGTTCTGTACTTTTACAATCAATGGCAAACACGATGGTGACTCTGCTGGGGACAAACTTCTCCACGGCTGAGAAGTTGGTGACTCAATCGGATGTAGCCAAACTGGGCTCCACACAACAGAAGATGGTCGTCCGCTTCGACCAACAGGCGTTTGAAGAAATACTCTCCGACGGGAGCGCTGGTCCGGTCCAGAAGCGAACCGGCACAAAGAAAGCTCGCAAGGAGTGGAGGCCAAAATCATTTGCTCCACCCCAAGCTCTGGACTGAGTACTCTCTGCTGCCCAAGACGATGAAGGCAACTCTCATGCGCCCCCACTTCAAGCCATAGAGGACTCTGCTGTCCCCAAGTCCGGCCGAGGAAAGCACTACGATGCTAGACTTGCAGGGGCAAAGAATGATTCTATGTGCTCCAGGAAGAAGCCGAACAAAGACACTAGCCGTCGGCTGAACATTCATGCGGCCAAGATTTCCAGCCGTATGCATGATGTCCATGCGGCCGAAACTGCCAGCCGGATGCAGAATACCCATGCGGCCAAGATTTTCAGCCGCATGGAGAAGACTTATGCGGCCGAGACTTCCAGCCGCTTGAAGAAAGCCTATGCGGCTATGATTGCCAGTCGTATGAAGATTGTTGATTCCACCCGCATGCTGTCTGCTCCACGCGGCTCAGGCTCAGTCTTCGATCGCCTCTCCTATGGTCCTGATCTCTCATGCTCCCGAGAAAATATGTCTGACTATCTGCAGCACCACTTAGACTCTTTCTACTATGTGCCCTCACGCACTAGAGTGAAGAAGTCTAGGGCAGCGCGAGCTTGGTGAGCTCAGTCCGCTGTCCCAACCTCTGACCATCCAAGCGCTCCATATACTGTTATGCGGGCCTCTGATAGAAAGTTGTACAGAACCACTCGAGTCCAGCCCCCGGCCGTAAACGGACATAGTGGTTCTCAAAAGTCTTCCAAAACCCAGGGAGCAAACATGGTCGTTCTAGACCCATCTGACTTGCGTAAGGTTATCCTCCAAAGCGCAAGGAAAGAGAAGAGGCCTCGATGTGCAAAGAGTCCTCCCACGGACGTCACTGCACCCAAGTCATTGTCAACTGCTGTTGCAACAACATAACGGTACGAAAAGACCGACAGTCCGTCTTCGAAAGATTACAACAGCCGAGCTCAGGGGATGAGGCGCCTCCCGTTGTCTCCTACAAATCTACTCAGAAAATCCCCACCGATGGGAGAGGAAAGAAGATAAACGTTTCCAGCCCGAAGATTTCAACCACTATGACTAAGAAACTGTCGTCTAAACGGTTGTCCACCACCGAAGTTTTCCAAGGTACCCGTTCAAAGACGAAATCTGCTACAGTGGGAGATTCATCATCCATATCACTGGAGGTCGCTGGAACTGGGGGTAGCACTCCTCCGAACATCCATAACAATCCGATGTTCGAAGGAGACGAGCCGGGGAAAATAACTCTCCCATCAGATACATCAGGTGCCGACGTCCCCGAGGACGTCCACGACTCTCAGGATGAAGCAAGCTCTGAAGCTGGGGGTACTATCCCTTCTGAATCCGAACCAGAGGAGAACATTCCTACATACCCCCAATGACTTCTCTGTACAAGGATATGATTCAGAGGGTACGTCATCCACCATCCCTTCCATCTCTACTCGCGTGAGGACGACGTTCGTGACAAGCAACGATCAAGAGGGCTCCAGTGATCACCAACGCTTCGACACTCTGGAGGCCATACTGTGCACTTTGGTCAAATCGTTGGACGAGATCAAAGCAGCTCTCTCTACTCTGCAAGGAGGGACGTCTGGCCAAACAAACTTGGGTCCCGCGGTCAATACGGACTCGAACTCAGCGGCACCAAACCCGGGCAATAATCCTCCGAAAATGTCAGCTCCCACCGCTGCGGATGAGGCCAGGGAAGCAAGAAGAGAGGTCCAGGAGCTCCGAACCATGTTTCACGCTCGAGAAGCCTCTCAAGACCTAAGAATACGACAACCATATCCTGCTGCATGGAGGGATGTCCCTTTCCCACCAAGATATAAGCCGTTCAACATCAATCCCTATGATGGCAAGACCTTCACAAGTCGATACATCACTTACTTCGAGGTCACCATCGACCATCTGCCCCATGACGATGCCATCCTTACACGATTATTCATCAAAGCATTGGAAGGGGTCGCCTTCGACTGGTACCGCAACCTGCCAGACAACTGCATCCACTCCTTCGCCAGCTTCAAGCGCATGTTCTTGGAGAGATTCTACGAAGTAGGACAGGACGTCACAATGTCCACCCTCATGGACGTCATTCAAGAGGAGAAAGAGCTGGCAAGGAACTATATTGAGCGATTTTGCCAAACCGCAATGAAGTTGCCGTCGGGTAATCCAGATTCCTCCTTGATTGAAATTTGCCAAAAGAGACTGCTACCAACAATCAGCCTCTAGATGGGTGAAAGTCAATTCAAGGACTAGAAGACGTTCATCATCAGTGCCACTAGCACCGAAGACAGGTTGAAGAAGGCTCGCCAACTGGAATTACACATCCCGGATGGAGAGGACAAGGGCAAGTGCCCTAATACCAAAAACAACAATGGTGGTAACTCCTCCAACAATCGGGACAACAAGGGCAAGCAGGCTATGGTGGTCGACACAGCCCAGAAACCTGAGTCAAAACCGACAGACAAGCAATGGCCGCAAATGACCTACTCCTTCAAAGACGGCCATGTCAAGCCCATCTTGGACATGCTCATACAAGGAGATAGAATTCAGCTCCCTCCACCAAGACGGGAACCTCGGCCGGCAGAAATTGAGAGCCCAAAGTACTGCCATTACCACCGGTACGTCCACCATGCTACACACGATTGCTACCAACTGAGCGATACATCCAATATCTCATCGATTCGAAGGCTCTAGCCATTGATTTTGAGGAGGTAATCGTGGCAGCCAACATGGTGTCCGTACAGTTTGGCAGCTTTCCTCCGACAGAGACTCAAGACGGCGTGGTACCCATCCCTCGGGCGACAATAGAGATTGTTAATCTTCTACCTCTTCGAGATCAGGCTACTGGTCTGGTACCCCTCACCACGTCTCGAGGGGAGGTCATGTGGGTCCATCCAGACTTGGTACCTGAAGTGACTCAGTCCGCACCACTCCCCATTGGCAAGAAGGAGAGTAGAAAGGCCAGATCCTGCCGCACAATTTCGCCAAATGTCGAAGAAGCCACAGCTGTCGTCACTCGGTCTGGTGCTCAATCCCAACCTATACTAGATAACTCGACTAAAGAACATCAGCCGGCTGCTGCTGACGCTCTGGGACCTTCTCAACCTCCGACGACTGACAAGCCTAGGCCGAAGGAGACCCGTTTTGACAAATTCCTCCGAAAAGAGGCATCTCATGGGCTAGAGAGGCCCTACAACTTTGACATCTTGGCACAATTGGCCAATACACCGGCCAAATTGTCATTATACGAGCTCCTGAGACTCTCCAAGGATGTTCGTGTGGCTTTGAGCGATGCACTCCAGAATATCGACGCATATCTGGCTCAGGTCAACCTCACGGGAGAGAGCCCGCCTGCAAATCTCCAAGACAGCACTTGCACAAGAGCGATGCCCAATATTGTATTCACGCCGCAGGATATGCTCATCAAAACCAATCTGTATGATCGTCCGTTATACTACACTGGATACATCGGTGACGTAAAGGTGGATCGGATGCACATTGATCCTGGTTCTTCCATAAGCACCATCCCGAAGGGTCTGTTACACCATCTCCGCATTCCTATGCATCGCCTGACGCCAACAAGCACCGCTATCCGCGGTTTCAATTCGGGCAGGAGCTACCCGATTGGAAAGATTCGCTTGAAGTGCCAAATTGGCGATCTTCAGTCAGAAGTGACATGTTACGTCATAGATGTGGACACTTCCTACAATATCCTCCTGGGGCGCCCTTGGATACACGATTACATGATCGTGCCTTCCACGCTGCACCAATGCTTCAAGTATGTCGACAAACACGACTTCGTGAGGACAGAATTTGCCGACATCGATCCCTTCAATGGGGTCGAATCCTACTACTCAGACTCCTGCTTATACGAAAATTCGAAGAGGCACTTTGGTGAAGGAGATGTGCAAGCTCGAACTGAGATGGCCACAGGATCAGAAGAACCTATGACGATCCACCTCCAAGCTCGCAAACCTGGCAAGTCCGTACCCCTTACGGCCGCTCTACGTAAGGACGCAATCAGCCTCTCGGCACAAGAGGGGCAAATAATAATCCGGCTGCCAAGGTTCGGCCAAGCGCCAAGACCCACAACAGAGCCACTGACAATCAGACTGCCTAGAGTCGGCCAGCCACAAACGGAGAAGCTCAATCCCTCCGACAAGCCAATGACGATACGTCTTCCCAAAAAGAATCGTCAGCCCGATGCAAAGTCTGGGGCTTCTAGCAAGCCAACCACTCCCCACCCAGCATCGAGTACCAAACTGGGGGTTGCTGTTTTGCCGACGACTCCACGTTCTGCTCCACCAGCGGAATGCCTGATGATCAAGTTGTCCAAGTCATCCTCTCAGTCTTCATTTATACAGGGGGATGGTTCTAATCATTTCTAGTTTCAAACAATTAGATGGTCACGAATAAAGATCTAGAATTGAGGGAAGGTCGAGTAAATCAAAAGATATGTTCATCGGTTTGGTCGATGACTAACTATACTTGTACATATGCAATATCATAGTCATATGTGGTATGGCAATCTAATGTGGAATACTTCTATCTCACTAGGGTTACCTTACTTGCTTCTTGGTCCTCTACCAATATATGATCTAAAAATTTGAAGTTCCTCGAAATTTTCTCAATAAAATTTCCAAGATACTTCGCCAAAGTTTCAATTATCTTAGACTGTCAACTTTAATCACAATTTTTAAATCTCTAGTAAATCTTGAAACAATCCTTGTATATCGCAACTTAAATAATAACACTTTTTTTCTTTTTTTCTCTAAACCTTAAACTCATCATTTAATGAGTTTATCAACCGAATTTCATATTACAAAATGGAACATTTAAATAACTCCCGAATTTAATCATATATCCTTCAAATGTGAATATCTAGCTTCCAATAAGTCACAAAAAGTAATTCTCCCTTCTTCTCTTTTTTTTACCAAAATTTAAATATCCATAATCAAGGCTTTTAAACTCGAATCTAAATAACTTTATAAATCATTGATCATATGAGCAAATTTAAATATTTTTCCTTCAAGTCGATTTCATATCTTCCAAAAATATTTCAAACAAAATTTTTACCATTATCTCTTCAAGCTCAAAATTAAATACTTATAATTTGTAAATCGTAGAATCAATTTAAATCCTCAAGCCCTCTAATAAACCGTAAATCATAAACCCTTCATATTCTCTAGTCGTTACAAAATCATAACTTATAATTTAAAACACTTTAATAAATTCGAGATAAACTTTAACATATTCAATCCAAACTTGAACTTAATCGTAAATCATGTGTCACAATTTAAAGATGTTTTCCAAATCGGTTTCATATCCCAATAAATTATAAACTATTTCACAATTTCCAAAAATCATAAATCATAAATTTGTTTTCTCGATCTAGCTATTCTCTTGTGTATACCACCATGTAATAGCAAAATAAAATTCCAACTATCCTTTGGAGGCGGTAATATGCTACTACCCAACTTGAAATTAACTAATCCTAAAAATCATATTTCTAGGAAAATAAATGCTTTTATAGCTCAAATAAAATCTCCATACATATTAATTGTCAATGCAATCCATCTAGCCCTATGTTTAACCTATGGCATATACTAGTGTAGTCATCTTACTAAATACGAAACTAAGAATTTACGGTAGAAGGAGTTAAGCAAGATGCAAATCAAGGAGGTCGAACGAGAGTTCGGAATTTGAAGTCAAGAAAGGATGTCAAGTAGGTGGATGAGATTCTAAACTCTAATCCTATATTGCAGGTCCGTTTGGTTCAATTATGTAACCGAAACGGCAAACTAGACCTGCATGGGCCACCACAAAAACATGTAACGCCCCAGTCCCAAAATACGTAGGACTAGAACGTAATCATGCCAGCTGTATACATACGAAGTATGTAGACCCTCGTATATATATATATAAGCTGTAAAATGCAGTAACCAAGACACTAAATCTCAGCCATAAAGATAAATAATGATATAAAAGAAACTTTGAATTTGTCATGTATACAATCGTTGGGCGGAGACAAATCTACTACCAACAAGTAAGGGAAAATACATGGAAAATAAAATGAGTTTGGTGGGCGAAGCGAAAGCGATCAAAGCGCAATCATCCTCAGAGAATAGTAACAATCATGGACACGACTAGAACACCTGCGAAAGACAAGAACACACACCTGGCGAGATAACCAGGTCCTCAGAGGGACGTAACAAGATACAACAAACATGCCATATAAATACTGAATATAAAATATGCCACAATCAAAGAAAGTGACAAGACATAATAAGGTAATCTAACCAAACTAAAGTGAACATGCAATTAAGAATAAACCTTTCGTCGCATGAGCCCTGGCTGTAAATGGGATCTGTTATAGTCCCCACTTGGGCACCAGTGACCTAAGAGCATGACGTTCAAAACGACAGTGGCCAACCTGAGAGGCTCATACCCGTATCTCCAGCGGAGCTTCCGGGTTAAAAGGGAAGTGCAATCGAAGCCCATACGACAAGAAAATGTTCTTCCCATCCAATGTATCTGTCAAGTCGTATCCACGACCATGTACCTCTACTAACTGCTAAGTCTCCTAATACGCCTTTATTAGTAGTTAGCCCTAACGCATGCACATGGTGGATCAGCCCATACGCAAGAACCTCTACATGCTACTCATCTCACACATTCTCGTGGAACAACTGTGTCAAGGGGTATGCAATACACTACAACGGTAGTCCCTTAACTCTAGGTCCATATGCAATCAAAGGATAAATAACAAAGTACATCTAATATCACTGAGCAGGCAGTAAATCAAGAACTAGAAATAAATGAACAGTGACATGTAATAAAATGTAAACTAAAATAAACAGTATAATGACAAGGTATCTTGCCTGGTGTGTCGCCTGGTGTGGTGCAATAATCCGATAATTCATGTCTGTCCTGTAGCCATGATCGACGCAGCATGGTTCGAATTCACGAGAAAATATGAATGGATGATTAGTCATTGCTAAGGGTGTTTAAGCAAGGAGAAATTGAGGAGATTACGTATATAAATTTAAAAATATTTTTATGAAAATTTTACTTAATTCTTGAAAATACTTTACATATACAATTTGGAAAAATATTTGTTTGTATTAGTCAAAATATGTTTTTAGGTACATACTTGAAAATAAAAAATCGTTTTAGGCTAAAACCTTAAGTTGTCAAAGTATTTTAAATAAGTACTTTGAAAAACAGTTTGGGGATAAAACTCAAATTTTTATCAAAATATATTTTGGAAAATATTCATTATCGAATTCATTTAATAAACCGAATAATATACTAATAATATTAAAATCATAATCATAAAAAAATATTAAAATAATACTAATGATATAATAACAATAATAATAATTATAAAAAAATTAATATTAAACCCTAATGAAACTATACAGCCCCTTTTTTCCTTTTAATAAATAAAAATAATAATAATAATAAATATAATAAATAATATAACATAATAATAATAATAATAGTAATAATAATAATAATAATAACATAATAACTCTTTCTTTAATCACTACAACTTATTCTCTCTCCCTCTCAAATTCACGAGTGAGAGAGAGAGAGAACAGGGTTTCCTCACCTTGGTTTTGGCGGACGGCGGCGATCGGCGCTGGGGAAAGGAGCTCTAGTAGTAGGAGATGTCGACTGTGCTGATCTGGAGGCGGAGGTGCTGCCTTGGGGAAAACCGTGGGGCGGCGGAGTAGAGGGCGTTGGGGGAACTCCGACGGACGGCGAGATTCATCGGCGGCGGTCGTGCCCTACGGTGCGAGGGGGTCACCGAGGCGGTTCTCAGGCGGGTTAGGTCGGGAGACGCTCGTGGCGGAGCATCGAGGATGGGCGCTCTAGCCGGGAGACGGTGAGTCGGACGGGCGGCGGCACGAGAGAACGACGGACGGAGGAGGAAGCCGAATCTGGTTGGATCTGGCGGAGGAAGGCGGCACACGGTCGATTGGAGGACGCAGCGCGGCTTCGGTCGCTGGTTTCCGGCAAGAGGGTCGGTTGCGGGCTGCCATTCGCGGTAGAATACAGCGGTCCGTCGTGGAGGAGCAGATGCCGGCGCGCCGATGGCTCGACAGGAGGGTGCGGAATCCGAAGAGGGCAGAGGAAATGACAGGGGCGGCGGAGCGATCCCGGCTGTACGGTGCGGCGATGGTGAGCGATTTTTCGTCCTCCCCTTTTTTCTTTCATCTGTTGGTGGTGATTACGGTGGTCGGAGGGGCTGGGTTCGGCCGAGGCCGGACACGCGGCTGATATGAGGCTGATGATGATGAACGAGGACACAGACACGGGGACACGATTTTATGGTGCTGGTGGTTTGTGGCAGTTGGAGTGGCGATGGTGATTTGGGGAGGACAGGGTGGTGCGGCAAGGCTAGGTTAGGTTTTAGGGATTTGTAATGTATCGTGTCGGGTTGTCAACCCGGAGAAGGAGTATTGTATTTGTAAAATATCGAATAAGAGTCTGGATGGTCACCGACACGATACACAATCTGTGGATAGGAAATTTTTTGGAGGAGTACCTCTCCTTTTATAGGAGGTGGAAATTTCCAGTTTGATAAGGATTGGGATGATTTAAATCCTAATTAGATAAATCCCCTATTAATTTAAATCGATTTAAATCTAAATCAATTTTAATCCAAATTAATTCTATACTTAATTTTAAAATATTTTAAATACAGTCAATAAAATCTTTTGCTATTTAATTTACCATATTTAATCAAATATTAAATTTAACATAATCTCAAATATTATTTTCATAATTAAATAAATATGTTAATAATTAATTTCGAAAATCCCGATAAATACTTAAATATTAATTATGAACTAGCTTTTATAATAACAAAATATATTAATAATCAAATATCACATTTCGCAAATCTTTTGAAAATATTTCATATAAACCACAAAATTTTAAATCACCACTCATTTTTAAACGACGAACAAATAACTCTTTTTAGAAATTAAAATATCACATATTATTTGAACATGTACCTTTCCTATAAAAATAAAATTTATAATAAAATATTTTTCTAACATAAGTACCTCGACACATATTCGCACTCGTCGAGAAATTACGAAACACAATTCTCGTACGCTACGCAAATACAAAAATGCGACTTCGTATGCGACATGTAGATACGAAGTACAAAAAAATACAAACGTATATTTTAAATAAAGAAAATCGTAGTAGAAAATTAGGGGGCTTACATCCTACCCAACTTAAAAGAATTTTGTCCTCGAAATTTAGGAAAAAATTAGGATAGGTAGGGCGAAGGGGATGGTAAGAGTTTGTTCGAATAGATGTATGTGATCACGAGAATGCAAACGAATTATTCATCGAGGAGGCGAGTGACATTTCAATGGCAATGAGTTATTCGATCGACTAGAACAAAATTTTGATGGTTTTAGATTACGAACATGCACATGACAATCGATCAATGACTAAGCTCAATCAACCTTAACACTAACTTTAAAAGGGGCAACCTCATAAGTAGGTAATAAACTCCTTAATCAATATTCATGTAATCTCTTTTATCATGAATCGTTCTTTCCATTAATTTCTTTCGTACCACGTCTCGTTACCAAGAATCAATATGATTATAATTGTATTCTCACTTCCTCTATCTCGTCATAAAATAGTTCTCAAATTTGAATCCCATAATCTCCATTTTTCCAGCTCACTTATGTATCTTCCCAAGATAAAATTCTAAAATCTTCAACCAATTTGGCCCAAGTAAAAGTTAAAATCTTCTTTCTACAATTTGTATTATTGGTCAATGTACGATGCATCTATAGGTATCAAAAAAAAGTCCGTCTTCAACGTTCGATAATCTCGTAAACTAACAGTATACCTTCTTAGCTCAATCTTCCATCATCATAAAAATTTCTATAATGTTCATTAGTCTCTCTCGAAAATTTGAATTCAACAATCTCCTCTTTTTGATGAAAACTCGTCTTAACTTCTTATTCATAATCATTTTAGAACTTAATAAAAAATATAAAGGTTTCTTTCTTCAACAATTGGTTATCCTTGAAAAATAATATCATCATAACGTCAACATTGTCTTCATCAAAAATTGCATCCATAAATTCTATATATATATTTGGTTCTTAAACCACCAACACTTTAGAAGATTTTCCACTCGACTATATAGTTACCTTAAAACAAAATTTGAAATTCGCGAAGTCTATTTATCCTCGAGTGTTTCATCATATCATAATATATCCTCCCTTACTTCATTGATTCGGATTTATCGCACACTTATTTATGTCCCATCTACACCTCGTAATCTTGTAATTATCTCAATCAACTACATTATTTATCCATGTTGTAGGGTTCTCCAATCTAACCTCTTCTAACCAAAGATTGTCATGATCAAATTTTATTTCGCATAAGGGAATCATACAAGGAACAAGGTGGCGTAAATAATAAAAAAATCATAGTGAAGTATGAGAAAGCGATTTAATTGGAAGGGAGAAAAGTAAGTGTTGCTAATATTGCATGAAGAGTAAAAGGTGTTATGGGTCTAAGTAAATCAAGATAATACAAGAAAATAAAATGACAAGGGTTAAGCGGTCATGATAAAAACACAAGGTTAAGCATTTAACGGATTTAGTAGATCGCAATCGGGTCGAAGATTTGAGTCGTGATTGAGTCCAAATATATAGTCAAGAGTATATCGGTACCATGGTATAGGTTATAGTTGAGTCTTTATGACCCTAAAGTCGTACCATAAAAAAATAGAGTACAAGAGGGCGTGTTTTAGTGGGACACGATATACCTACACGAAGGTGAGCTCGTTTAGGTCTTGCATGTGTAATTTGTTGGAAGGAAAAGTTTAGTGTTGTGCTTCAAATATCAAAGTCACGATAGGGAACGCCAAAGGATCAAAAATAGAAAGTGGGTTTTCATAACGCACTAATTAATGCACAAAATGAAGGTTAAAGCACAAATAAAGATAATTAGGAATCTCGCAGGTCAAGGCTAAATAAGCTAGAGAGACAATTTCTAGAAAAAGTTCATAGATAAGGGTATGGTCAAGGGGATGGTTCTAATCGTTTCTAGTTTCAAACAATTAGATGGTCACGAATAAAGATCTAGAATTGAGGGAAGGTCGAGTAAACCAAAAGATATGTTCATCAGTTTGGTCGATGACTAACTATACTTGTGCATATGCAATATCATAGTCATATGTGGCATGACAATCTAATGTGGAATACTTCTATCTCACTAGGGTGACCTTACTTGCTTCTTGGTCCTCTACCAATATATGATCTAAAAATTTCAAGTTCCTCAAAATTTTCTAAATAAAATTTCCAAGATACTTCGCCAAAGTTTCAATTATCTTAGACTGTCAACTTTAATCACAATTTTTAAATCTCGAGTAAATCTCGAAACAACCCTTGTATATCGCAACTTGAATAATAACCCCTTTTTTTCTCCAAACCTTAAACTCATCATTTAATGAGTTTATCAACCGAATTTCATATTACAAAATGGAACATTTAAATAACTCATGAATTTAATCATATATCCTTCAAATGTGAATATCTAGCTTCCAATAAGTCACAAAAAGTAATTCTCCCTTCTTCTTCTTTTTTTGTATTTTTTTACCAAAATTTAAATATCCATAATCAAGGCTTTTAAACTCGAATCTAAATAACTTTATAAATCATAGATCATATAAGCAAATTTAAATATTTTTCCTTCAAGTCGATTTCATATCTTCCAAAAATATTTCAAACAAAAGTTTTACCATTATCTCTTCAAGCTCAAAATTAAATACTTATAATTCGTAAATCGTAGAATCAATTTAAATCCTCAAGCCCTCTAATAAATCGTAAATCATAAACCCTTCATATTAATTCTCTAGTCGTTACAAAATCATAACTTATAATTTAAAACACTTTAATAAATTCGAGATAAACTTTAACATATTCAATCCAAACTTGAACTTAATCGTAAATCATGTGTCACAATTTAAAGATGTTTTCCAAATCGATTTCATATCCCAATAAATCATAAACTATTTCACAATTTCCAAAAATTATAAATCATAAATTTGTTTTCTCGATCTAGCTATTCTCTTGTGTATACCACCATGTAATAGCAAAATAAAATTTCAACTATCCTTTGGAGGCGGTAATATGCTACTACCCAACTTGAAATTAACTAATCCTAAAAATCATATTTCTAGGAAAATAAATACCTTTATAGCTCAAATAAAATCTCCATACATATTAATTGTTAATGCAATCCATCTAGTCCTGTGTTTAACATATGGCATATACTAGTGTAGTCATCTTACTAAAAACGAAACTAAGAATTTACGGTAGAAGGAGTCAAGCAAGATGCAAATCAAGGAGGTCGAACGAGAGTTCGGAATTTAAAGTCAATAAAGGATGTCAAGTAGGTGGATGAGATTCTAAACTCTAATCCTATATTGCAGGTCCGTTTGGTTCAATCATGTAACCGAAACGGCAAAATAGACCTGTATGGGCTACCACAAAAACATGTAATGTCCCAGTTCCAAAATAAGTAGGACTAGAACGTAATCATGCCAGCTGTACACATACGAAGTATGTAGACCCTCGTACATATACATATGCTGTAAAATACAGTAACCAAGACACTAAATCTCATCCACAAAGATAAATAATGATATAAAAGAAACTTTGAATTTGTCATGTATACAATCGTTGGGCGGAGACAAATCCACTACCAACAAGTAAGGAAAAATATATGGAAAATAAAATGAGTTTGGCGGGCAAAGCGAAAGCGATCAAAGCGCAATCATCCTCGGAGAATAGTGACAATCATGGCCACGACTAGAACACCTGCGAAAGACAAGAACACACACCTGGCGAGATAACCAGGTCCTCAGAGGGACGTAACAAGATACAATAAACATGCCATATAAATACTGAATATAAAATATGCCACAATCAAAGAAAGTGACAAGACATAATAAGGTAATCTAACCAAACTAAAGTGAACATGCAATTAAGAACAAACCTTTCGTCGCATGAGCCCTGGCTGTAAATAGGATCTGGTATAGTCCCTACTTGGGCACCAGTGACCTAAGAGCATGACGTTCAAAAACGACAGTGGCCAACCTGAGAGGCTCATACCCGTATCTCCAGCGGAGCTTCCGGGTTAAAAGGGAAGTGCAATCAAAGCCCATACGACAAGGAAATGTTCTCTCCATCCAATGTACCTGTCAAGTCACATCCACGACCATGTACCTCTACTAACTGCTAAGTCTCCTAACACGCCTCTATTAGCAGTTAGCCCTAACGCATGCACAAGGGGGATCAGCCCACACGCAAGAACCTCTACATGCTACTTATCTCACATATCCTCGTGGCACAACTGTGTCAAGGGGTATGCAATACACTACAATGGTAGTCCCTTAACTCCAGGTCCATATGCAATCAAAGGATAAATAACAAAGTACAACTAATATCACTGAGCAGGCAGTAAATCAAGAACTAGAAATAATTGAACAGTGACATGTAATAAAATGCAAACTAAAATAAACAGTATAATGGCAAGGTATCTTGCCTGGTGTGTCGCCTGGTGTGGTGCGATAATCCGATAATTCATGTCTGTCCAGTAGCCATGATCGACGCAGCATGGTTCGAATTTACGAGAAAATATGAATGGATGATTAGTCATTTCTAAGGGTGTTTAAGATAGAAGAAATTGAGGAGATTACGTATATAAATTTAAAAATATTTTTATGAAAATTTTACGTAATTCTTGAAAATACTTTACATATACAATTTGGAAAAATATTTGTTTGTATTAGTCAAAATATGTTTTTAGGTACATACATGAAAATAAAAATCGTTTTAGGCTAAAACCTTAAGTTGTCAAAGTATTTTAAATAAGTACTTTGAAAAACAGTTTCGGGATAAAACTCAAATTTTGTCAAAATATATTTTGGAAAATATTCATTATCGAATTCATTTAATAAACCGAATAATATACTAATAATATTAAAATCATAATCATAACAAAATATTAAAATAATACTAATGATATAATAATAATAGAAATAATTATAAAAAATAATAATATTAAACCCCAATGAAACTATACAGCCCCTTTTTTCTTTTAATAACTAATAAAAATAATAATAATAATAATAATAATAATAATAATAATAAATATAATAAATATAATAAATTATATAACATAATAATAATAATAATAATAATAATAATAATAATAATAATAATAATAATAATAATAATAATAATAATAAGGGTTTCCTTACCTTGGTCTTGGCGGACGGCGGCGATCGGCACCGGGAGAAGGAGCTCTAGTGGTAGGAGATGTCGACTGTGCTGATCTGGAGGCGGAGGTGCTGCCTCGGGAAAAACTGCGGTGCGGCGGAGTAGAGGGCGTTGGGGGAACTCCGGCGGACGGCGAGATTCATCGGCGGCGGTCGTGCCCTGCGGCGCGAGGGGGTCGTCGAGGCATTTCTCAGGTGGGTTAGGTCGGAAGACGCTCGTGGCGGAGCGTGGAGGATGGGCGCTCTGGTCGGGAGACGGCGAGTCGGACGGGCGGCGGCGTGAGAGAACGGCGGACGAAGGAGGAAGCCGGATCTGGTTGGATCTGGCGGAGGAAGGCGGCGCACGGTCGATTGGAGGACGCGGCGCGGCTCCGGTCGCTGGTTTCCGGCAAGAGGGTCGGTTGTGGGCTGCCATTCGCGGCGGAATGCAGCGGTCCGTCGTGGAGGAGCAGATGCCGACGCGCCGATGGCTCGACAGGAGGGTGCGGAATCCGAAGAGGGCGGAGAAAATGACAGGGGCGGCGGAGCGATCCCGGCTGTACGATGCGGCGGTGGTGAGCGATTTTTCGTCCTTCCCCTTTTTTTTTCATCTGTTGGTGGTGATTGCGGTGGTCGGAGGGGCTGGGTTCGGCCGAGGCTGGACACGCGACTGATATGAGGCTGATGATGATGAACGAGGACACAGACACGGGGACACGATTTTGTGGTGTTCGTGGTTTGTGGCAGTTGGAGTGGCGATGGTGATTTGGGGAGGATAGGGTGGTGCAGCAAGGCTAGGTTTGGTTTTAGGGATTTGTAATGTATCGTGTCGGGTTGTCGACACGGAGAAGGAGTATTGTATTTGTAAAATATGGAATAAGAGTCTGGATGGTCACAGACACGAAGCACAATCTGTGGATGGGAAATTTTTTCGAGGAGTACCTTTCCTTTTATAGGAGGTGGGAATTCCCAGTTGGATAGGGATTGGGATGATTTAAATCCCAATTAGATAAATCCCCTATTAATTTAAATCGATTTAAATCCAAATCAATTTCAATCCAAATTAATTCTATAATTAATTTTAAAATATTTTAAATACAGTCAATAAAATCTTTTGCTATTTAATTTACCATATTTAATCAAATATTAAATTTAACATAATCTCAAATATTATTTTCATAATTAAATAAATATGGTAATAATTAATTTCGAAAATCTCGATAAATACTTAATTATTAATTATGAACTAGCTTTTATAATAACAAAATATATTAATAATCAAATATCACATTTCGCAAATCTTTTGAAAATATTTCATATAAACCACAAATTTTCAAATCACCACTCATTTTTAAACGACGAACAAATAACTCTTTTTAGAAATTAAAATATCACATATTATTTGAACATGTACCTTTTCTATAAAAATAAAATTTATAATAAAATATTTTTCTAACATATGTACCTCGACACATATTCGCACTCGTCGAGAAATTACGAAAAGCAATTCTCGCACGCTACGCAAATACAAAAATGCGACTTTGTATGTGACGTGTAGATATGAAGTACCAAAAAATACAAACGTATATTTTAAATAAAAAAATCATAGTAGAAAATTAGGGGGCTTACAGGTAGAATATCTTGAAGCATACAGCGATTCACAGTTAATCGTCAATCAGATCCGGAGTTCATACGAAGTCCGCCATGAAGACATGATCCCCTATCACCAAATAGAGATCAACATCATCTCGTCATTTGAAGGGTACTTTATCGAACACGTCCTCAGACTCTAAAATATCGAAGCCGATGCCCTAGCAGGCCTTGCCGCTTCCCTAGCAGTGCCGAACCATATTCATCATTTGGTGGACGTGATAGGCCATGAACCGGTCTGTCCCAAGAACAACGTTCAATTCATGGCGAGTTATTCTGCTCATACGATCGACGAAGTTTCGGACTGGAGACAACCATTCATAGACTTCGTAGTCTACAACATCCTGCCCGAGAACCCAACGAAAGCTACCTCTATCAAAAGGCGTTCTCTCAGATTCTTCTACGATACAGAGACAAAAATGTTGTATCGCCGATCCTATAACTGATTATTGCTTCGATGTCTGTCAAACGCAGTAGCCAAAGAAGTCGTACGCGAAGCTCATGACGGTATCTGCGGGGCCCATCAGCTAGGCCCAAAATTGCAAGACCGTCTTTGCCGAATGGGCTACTACTGGCCCACGATGGTAGCAGATGCGATAGACTATACAAGAAAGTGCAAAGCCTGCCAAGTCCACGCGGACTTCATCCACCAGCCATTCGAATTTCTACATCCGACAGTGGCGTCCTGGCCATTCGAAGCATAGAGAATGGTTATCATCGGTCCGATCACTCCACCTTCTTTCCGAGGATATCGCTTCATACTCGCAATCACGGATTACTTCTCCAAATGGACGGAAGCTGTTCCGCTTGCAGAAGTAAAGACTTCAAACATAGTCAGCTTCCTCAAGCATCACGTCATCTACCGCTTTGGACTGCCCCGAAGGATCATCCATGATAATGGTCCGCAGTTCGCAAGCCATGCCTTCTATCGATTCTGCAACAAATACCGAATTCAGAATGTTACTTCGAGGCCATACAATTCGGCAGCGAATGGGTTGGCAGAAGCATTCAACAAAACTATCATCAAGTTGCTAAAAAAGTTCGTATCATCCAACAAACACGACTGGAACGAGAAGCTTGGTGAATGCTTATGGGCGTACCATACTACCGTCCGAACGGCCACTGGGAACACACCATTCTCCCTAGTATACGGGAGTGAGGCAGTTCTCCCATTGGAGACTCAAATACCCTCGCTCTGCGTCTCTCTCACTTACCAATTGACGATGGACGATAACTACCATCGTCGGCTACAAGAGTTGGAGGCCTTAGATGAAAAGTGCCTATTGGCTCAGCAATGAATCGTGCTATACTAAGCACGTATCTCCGGAGCCTTCAACAAGAAGGTTAAAATCAGAACATTCCAAGTGGATGATCTTGTTCTGGCAGTTCGGAGGCCGATGGTTATGACTCACAAAACTATCGGCAAATTCCAGCCAAAGTGGAAAGGTTCATATATCATTGAGGCTGTATTCTCCAACGGTGCTTATCGCCTCTCAAAACAAAATGGAGACTTTCTCATATTGTCCGTCAACGGTAAGTTCCTGAAGAAATATTATGTTTAAGCAACATTCTCCAAATCCCAGAGTATTGAGTTATGTACCCTCCAGTACCGCTGAACTCATATTCTTCAAATTCCAGATTATTGAGTTATGTACCCGCCGGTACCGCTGAACTCACATTCATAAAATTCTAGATTGCTGATTTATGTACCCTCTGGTACCGCTGAACTCACATTCTTCCCCCAAATATCCCAGATTGCTGAGTTATGTACCCGCAGGTGCCTCTGAACTTATATTTCGGTCACTCTTTTAGGTAGTAAGTCATGTATGACCATACCTCTGAACTTATTCTTCTGAAAGAGCTTCTTCCTCATGATCCACTACCCGCACTCTCAGTGCACAAAAAGGGTAACAGATCCACAAAATTCCCAAAATGACTACGTCGATGTTACCTCTGAGTCGTTCTATGTACCCCTTCATGGAGTGTAACACCCACATTTCTAAAATTAGAAAATTTTTAAGTTTTGTATTTATAATCATTTATTAAGGATAATTAATACATGTTATGATTTTAGATGATTTTGGTTAGTGTAAAACCATTTAATTGGTTGATTTGTGAATTGGGGGTTAAACTAAGGAAACCCTAGTTATTCCTTAACCTAGAAGTTTACCATGACCATGTGAGCTTAGCCATAGGCTTAGAACATCAAATTAGTGATTTTAGCCTAAAAGGGTATTTTGGTAATTTACTAGATTTTATTTGGAATTATGTGATTTTAATATTATTTTAATTATTGTTAAGTACCATGTTAGTCCCTAACCTAGTTTACCCTAACCTAGAGGTTAGCTATTAATCTAGAAGCTTGAGGATAGATATTAGTCATTGGTTAAAGTAGTGTAAATATCAAGATATTTACATAATAGATATTTTGCTTAAAACCCTCAAAAGATCAACACTTTTGGCACCAAAGTCCTTGCCTTCACCATGAAGAAAGGCCAAGGACACCCCCCCTTGCCATGGCCGGCCAAAGTGTACCCCCTAGCACTACCCCTTCCTATTTAACCATATCAACCCTTTACACACCAATCTACATGTTTCAAAAACCTAGAAAATCCTCTACCTTCAAACCACCATAACTTGATCATTTTTGATCTAAATTCACTCTAGTCTTTTGCATTGGGACCCTACAACATCAAGGGTGCTAAGGGAGGCTAGCAATCCAGATTTCACAAGCTTTGGGCATCACCAAGTGGAAGGACAAATACCCCCCTCTTTATTGAGTTTCCTTTGGAATTTGCATCAATAGGTAAATACCAATAAACCTAGCTAATATTGTGTTTTTTCTTCATAAATGCATGCATATAGGTCTACCCTAGCTGTGGGACAAGTTTGGTGAAATCTAGGGTTGGTTTGGTGTCCGTATCGGACACATATCCTAGGTTATAAAACCATGTTTGATGAAATGCCCCAAAGGATTAAACTTTATTATTTTGCAAAACAAATTACATATTCTTGTAGCCCTAGACTAGTAGAACATGTACCCACTTGACTGAGCACAATTTAGATTCTTTTTTGTGTCCAAATCGGACACGAACCCACGTTTTTACACTGTGCACAGACACGAAAAATCCCCTGCTACTCGACCCTGTTTTCTCTCTCCTCACGACACGTGGACACGTGCCATTTGGAACAGAGGTGGGGGCAACCTCTGACATGCCCCCCCTCGAGTATCATGGCTTCTCGTGTCGTGTCGAGGAAGTTCTGACACGAATACGAGATTTACACTCAACTGTGCACACCGCACAGTGGATACTTTGCACGTGTCGTTTCGCACGGACATGCCACATGGGCATCTCGTGATAACACGAGGAGGTTGCCTACCCTTGGGCAAACACATGGACGCAATCACGAGACGTGTCGTGTCCTGTGTCGCGAACACGAGATACGGGAATCCGTGCACGACGCGGTCTGAAACGCACTATTTCGACCTCTGATACGCGCACGTAGCTCGGACACGACATGTTTTGGACACATTTCAGGGTATCTAAAAGCTAGCCCTAGACCTAGGCGACCTGTGTGCATGACCACGAGACGTGTCGTGTCTCGTGGTGTGTCCACGAGGGCGAGGAACCCGTGCACGACACAGTGTAGGGTGTGGCCTGTGTCAGTTTACCTGATTGGGTTTCCAGTGAGTTTGACACGTCGTATCGTATCTAGACTTTGTGTCAGGCACACTAGATGCTAGGGAACACTACGGGACACGATTACCAACCAAGTGTTGGGGACCTTAGTCGGGTTTGATGTTGTATTTGGGTTTACCCACTTCACGAGTCCACAGTGCTATTTTCCAGAATTTTGGGATATTTCCCAGTTTTCAAAGTTGAATTTCAAAATGATTTTTGTTATGTTTTATACATGTAATTGTATGTTTTCAGTGTATGTATACGTAGTGTATGTATATGTGTGTGTGTAGGTAGGATTTGAGTGCATGTACATGTGTATATATGTAGATATGAGTATTGTATATATGTATGTATTATGTATGTTTGTGAGTGTGTGTGGGTGTCCTGTTCTCAGTTCCTGAGAACTGAGAACCCCCCAACTGTTCAGTCTCTCCACACACACACACAGTTCTCTCTCTCCTTTCCTCTCTCTCTCACACTCATGCACACACACCACTCACCGTCTCATTTTCCCCTCTCTCTATATATATATATATATGTATTGTAGATATATAAGTTTTGTATATATATATATATATATATATATATATATATATATATATATATATATATATATATATGTTATATATATATTTGTATTAGATTATATATTGTATCTGTATATATATACTATATGATATATGACTATTAAATAGACTATAGGCCTATGTAGTAATGTTTGTATATATATATATGTAAAGTTATATATATATATATATATATATATATATATATATATATATATATATATATATATATATATGTGTGTATAGATATATATATATTGTATAGAGATAGATACCTATATGATATTAGCCTATGTAACCTAATTACGAGCCTATGGTTATTAGGTTGGCCTATTGACCCTTGTTTGACTAGTGTTGACCAAAGTCAACCTTAGGTCAAACTTGACCTAATTAACCTAGAATTAACTAGGATTAACCTAAAACGACTAGTTTAACTAGTTTGACTAAAACCCTAACTAGTCTGACCATGTTTGACCTAACTTGACTAGTTTGACCTAGTTTGACTTTTAGAGTTGACCAGAGTTGACCAAGAGTTGACTTTTGACCAGATTGACCTAGAATCATGTAGTATGCATAGTAAACTTTATTTTTTTACTATTTAGAATATATTGTGACTTGTGTTGCTCTGATTAGGAGCCACACACCTCTCCTCAGACAGCATATTCTCTACAGACATTCATACATCAGGCGAGTACATTCTCTGACCGTTTCATACTTGTTCAGGCTTTAATTTCTCGCTCTAGATTACTTTACTTGATGCTATCACGTTGGTAACATGGATTGGTACTATATGGATCTTTACATGAGATGTTATCTCCCTCGGGAGCATCGCGTACTTCATGTTACGTGTGTTTCACTTTCATCATGTACTCCTATGCTTCCATCATGCATGTGCACTCATGTGATCATGTACTCTCATGATTCACTGAGCCCTCATATATAACTTCACGTATACTCATTATGAGCCTCATGTGAAGTAATGTATAATAACGTAACCTGTCTAGATCCTTGTGTATTGATTGGGGAAATGGGGGAGTAGAAGTAAACATGTGAATAATTCCAAAGTAGTGTAATCATGTACAAACTCAGTAGTGTAATCATGTATAAATTCTAGCCATTCACATGCCTATCTTGTACTCTACATCACTAGCCACTTACAGTTCTCTATATACAGTAGATATTTCCTTTACAGCTATCTCTTTTACAGCGTATATTTCCTTTCAGCACTTCCTGTATTTTACTCTATTGCCTGTATCGTATTTCCTAACCTGATATGAACTGTGTGAGATGTATTGTGCTCGTTCCTGTCCTGACTGGACCTGTTGAAAATATTACAGAGGACGAGGATGAGGCATGGGTGACTACCTATTATGGAGCAGGACTAGATGACACTTGTGTTGAGAACCCTCAGCAGGATCCACCTGCAGCTGAGGATGTTGCCCTAGTAGTCTAGGCTAGTTTATCTAGACAGTCATTTTCTACATTATTATTTTGTCTCACATTTTGAGTTGTATTTTGAAATATTGAGATGTATAGACCCTTAGACTTATTTGTATTTTGGGTTGACATTCTGGATGTTATGTATCCTAGACACTTAGACTTATTTCATATATGCTATTGTTCTCTTTGAGTTACTATCTATCTATCTGTCTTTCATTCTTCTACCTTAGATGTGATTGAGACTGTATATTGTTATGTCACCTCCATTCGGAGAGTATAAACTGTACAGGTACCTTTATATTGTTAGATGATTGACCTAGGATAGCGTTCTACCGCCGACACTGCGGCGCAGGCTGGACGTACCCACGTCTTGTGTCTTTACTCTAGGGTGCGGGTCGTGATACGTTTTTAGTGGTGGCCCATGCAGGTCCGTGTTTATGTGGTGGTATTCGAATTAGAGTATCGCCACAGCCTGCAGTAGGAAATAGGATGTAGTTTTGAGGTACTCAATCACATTAGGAAAAACTCTTATCTAAACCCCTGCTATCTAAATTCTTGCTGATATTGTCTTTTTTTTGAAAATAAACTGTCCCCTTTGACTATATCGTTTCTTCTCCGTATTGATTTTTCTTGTTGATCTGTCTTCAGGATGGCGAAGACACGATCGCAGCGTCTCAGTCCAGGTGACACCACTAAGAGGTCTGCCACCTCTCATCCAGCTCACCAGGACCCGGGGACCACAGCTCCCCTTACTCCAGCTCATGTGGGAGCTTCTGCCACATTTGGGGGTACACCTCTATCTATTCGGGGGACAATCCCAGCTACCCCAGACATGCCTCCCCCGTAGTTTCGTCAGCCACAGTTTCAGCAGCACCAGCCACAGTTCTAGCTGCCGATGCCATCTGGATTAGTGGATGCTGCACAGATGTTTGCATACTTCCAGCATTTCCTAGAGACGCAGCAGCCCCAGCAGCAGCGTCAGACGACGGAGTTTATCAGGGGCATAGATGAGGTCCATCAGCTGGCTAGAGCGACAGTGGAGAGGTTGGCTGTCAAGCCGTAGGGAGGATCGGGACAGCCGCGACAGCAGAGGATTCTGGGCATTCAGGAGTTCAAGAAGATGAACCCCAGGAACTTCTTGGGGATAGAGGGGATTCTTTATGCTGACGACCGGATTGAGCACATTGAGGAGATCTTCCGACTGGCGGAGATACCAGCCGGACTCCAGATAGAGGCAGCAGCCAGCCAGATGCGGGATCTTGCCCGTACCTGGTATCAGACGAACCCGAGAGTAGGCACTCCAGGACAAACATAGGAAGCTTTCAAGGAGCTCTTCAAGGAGAAGTTTTTCCCGGATCAGGCAGTCGGTGCCTTGGAGACCCAGTTCGAGAACCTGGTTCAGGGAAACCAGAATGTAGAGGAGTATTCCGGTGAGTTTTGTCGGTTGAGCAGATTTATGGAGGGCCTTAGCGAGATAGCGAAGGCGAGGAGGTTCAGGAAGGGCTTGGTCAAGGAGGTCAAGTCCTTGACCAAGAGTGACAGGAATGCCACTTTTGAAGAGATTCTGGCAGGAGCGATGGCAGCTGAGGATGATCTTGAGTTGAAGCTCAAGAGGGGCCGCGACACTCAGGGAGCTGGCAGCAGTGGAGGATAGGCCAAGAGGCCTCATTTTTAGCACCAGCAGCAGAGGCCATTCCAGCAGCAAAGGCCGTTCCAGCAGGTGCAGCAACAGTCGAGGCACCAGCAGCAGGCACCCAGGCAGCAGGTCGTCAGTTGCACTTTCTGCAAGAAGCAGGGTCATGGATGGAATGACTGTAGAAAGAGGCTTGGTAGGTGTCTACTATGTGGTTCCGGAGACCACCCGCTGAGGGAGTGTCCCATGTCTTCGGGATGACCAGTTGAGGGAGGCGGAGCCAAGGCTCCGGTAGGGCAGCAGAAGGAACCTTTGCCGACTCAGCAGCAGAGGTTCACCCAGCACCAACATCAGGCCAGGGGTGGACAGCAGGGGGGAGCCTACGCCATGGCAGCAGAGGATGCTGAGGTTACTGGAGAGCTGATAGCAGGTTCTATTCTTCTCGACTCTATTCCAGCTTTTGCATTGTTCGATTCTGGGGCTTTCCATAGCTTTGTATCAGTATCTTTTGCGATTAGACATCATGTTATATCTGAATTGTTGCCTAGGACTTGCAAGATCACGACTGGGGGTGGCATTATCCTCGTTCATAATGTTTGCAAAGGACGGAGAGTAGTTTTGGGAGGCCGAGAGTTGGATGTGTGTTTGCTCGTAATGCCACTACCGAACTACGATATTATGCTCGGTATGGATTGGTTGAGCAGGCACCACGCCAGCATAGATTGCCGCGGGGGTAGAGTTCTATTTAGAGCGCCAGGAGAGCCAGAGTTTGTATATTACCGACGGCAGGCAGAGCAGACTTGCGGAGTTTTCTGCGGAGTTTCGATCGAGGAGCAGCCAGCTCCACATCCATTGATAGCTGAGTTCATGGACGTATTTCCAGAGGAATTGCCTGGGCTTCCACCAGACAGAGACGTTGAGTTCTCGATAGACTTGGTTCTAGGTGCAGAACCGATTTCTCAGCATATCTATCGAGTGAACAACAGCGAGTTGGTGGAATTGAAGAAGCAGGTGGATGAGTTGCAGGAGAAGGGCTTCATCCGCTCTAGTTCTTTACCTTGGGGTGCACCGGTACTCTTTGTACCGAAGAAGGATGGGTCGGTACGGATGTGTATCGACTACAGGGTACTCAACAGTTTGACGATCAAGAACAAATATCTACTGCCGCGGATCGACGATCTCTTCGATCAGTTGAGCGGAGCTCGGGTATTCTCGAAGATCGATCTGAGGTCAGGCTACCACTAGGTAAAGGTAAAGAGGAAGGATATTTCGAAGACGGCATTCAGGACGCGGTACAGCCAGTTCGAGTTTATGGTGATGCCGTTTGGGTTGACTAATGCCCCGGCGGTGTTCATGAATTTGATGAATAAGGTGTTCCACCAGTACTTAGATAAGTTCGTGGTGGTGTTCATCGACGACATCCTGGTATACTCGAAGACAGAGGAGGAGCATGAGGAGCACTTGAGAGTGGTCTTAGAGACTCTCAGGCAGGAGCAACTTTACGGCAAGCTCTCGAAGTACGAGTTCTTCCTGGACAGAGTTGACTTCCTGGGTCATGTGGTAACTGGAGATGGGATCTCAGTCGACCCAAGAAAGATATCAGCAGTTGAGGCTTGGGCAGCACCGACGTCAGTGGCAGAGATCAGGAGCTTCCTAGGATTGGCAGGCTACTATAGGAGGTTCGTCCAGGATTTCTTCCGGGTTGCAGAGCCGTTGTCTAGGCTGACCGGGAAGGACACAGAGTTTGTCTGGTCAGAGGAGTGTCAGGCCGCTTTCGATGAGTTGAAGAAGCGGTTGACGACAGCCCCAATTCTGACATTGCCATCAGGATCAGGCGGGTTCACTATCTACAGTGACGCCTCGGGGAAGGGTTTGGGTGTGTCTTACAGCAGCATGGGAAGGTGATTGCCTATGCTTCCAGGCAGTTACGTCCCCATGAGAAGAACTACCCTACCCATGATTTGGAGTTGGCGACAGTTATCTTTGCACTAAAGCTGTGAAAACACTATTTGTATGGAGAGTGCGTGGAGATATTTACAGATCACAAGAGCTTGAAATACGTGTTTACGCTGAGGCAGTGCAGATGGTTGAAGCTGATGAAGGACTTTGATATTCTACTGCAGTATCACCCAGGGAAGGCCAATGTAGTTGTCGATGCTTTAAGCAGATATCCGACAGCTATGTGTTTGACGATGGATCGTCACTTGTTAGCAGGCTTGGAGAGCTTTAGGATCGAGGTGATTGTGCCGGGAGTGCAGATGCAGATGTGGGGCCTCCAAATTCAGTCGGACTTGATTGATAGGATCAAGACGGCTCAGTTCGATGACGTTTCTCTATGATGCATCAGGGAGCAGGTCAGAGCAGGATTGGCGGACGATGAGTTCACTATTGCAGGGGATGGCGCATTGAGGCACGGTTCCAGACTGTGTGTGCCCAGTGGAGACTTTCGAGAGTAGGTTATGCAGAAGGCCCACCGTTCTCAGTACTCTATACATCCGGGAGCCAATAAGATGTATAGGGATATGAGAGAGCATGTATTGTGGAGTGGGATGAAGCGCGAGATAGCACACTTCGTAGCCAGGTGTTTGATCTGTCAGCAGGTAAAGGCAGAGAGGCAGAGGCCAGGGAGACTGTTACAGCCATTGCCCATTTTGGAGTGAAAGTGGGGGCACATCACGATGGACTTTGTTTCAGGATTGTCGCGTACTCCAGGAGGGAATGACGCGATTTGGGTCATCGTCGACAGGTTGACCAAACGGCCCACTTCTTGCCATTCAAAGTGAGTTTGTCTACCGAGAAGCTATCAGAGATGTATATGAGGCAGATAGTCAGACTTCATGGAGTTCCAGTGAGCATTGTATCAGACCGGGACAGTCGTTTTACTTCACATTTCTGGAGGAGCTTGCATATTAGCTTGGGCACTCAGCTCAAGTTTAGTACTGCATACCACCCTCAGACCGATGGACAGTCAGAGCGGACCATTCAGACACTGGAGAACATGCTGCGGACTTGTGTCCTAGACTTTGGAGGATCTTGGGAGAGTCACCTGCACTTAGTAGAGTTTGCATACAACAACAGCTTTCAGGCCAGCATTGAGATGTCCCCTTTCGAGGTACTGTACGGGCGTAGATGTCGTACACCCTTGTCTTGGGATGATATTGGGGAGCGAGCTTTATTGGGACCTGAGATGGTTGTGGATGCAGCAGAGAAGGGGAAGATCATCAGAGATCGACTTCGCGTGGCGCAGGACAGACATCGGCACTGGGCCGACAGCCACCGCAGACCTTTGGAGTTTGAGGTACAGTTTAGAGATAGAATTAGAATTAGGTTGTCTTGTTTGTGTTTTGTTAACCATGTTTGATTATCATAATTAAATTGAGACCTTGTTTGTGATTAGGTTGGTGACCAGGTATTTTTGAGGATATCTCCGACACGTGGCACTATACGTTTTGGTGGAGGTGGGAAGCTTAGCCCGCGTTTCATCGGCCCTTTCGTTATCAGCAGGAGAGTCGGTGACGTGTCTTACAGGCTAGACTTACCACCAGCATTGGAGGGAGTCCACAACGTATTTCATGTGTTGTAGTTGAGACGGTACGTGGCAGATCCTAGCCATGTACTTGATCATTTCGAGATCGAGGTGGGACCTACTCTTCGTTATCCAGAGCAGCCTGTTGAGATTCTGGATCGACGAGAGAAGGCATTGAGGAACCAGACGATACCACTGGTTCACGTCGCATGGAGGCATCATTCTCTAGGAGAGTCCAGCTGGGGGCGGGAGGATGAGATGCGCGAGCGATACTCTTATCTATTTGTACCTTGAGGTATGATTTTCTATCCTTCTCATCAGTTTCAGTTTCGTCTTTAAATTCCGAGGACGAAATTATTTTAAGGAGGGTAGACTTGTAACACCCACATTTATGAAATTAGGAAAATTTTAAGTTTTGTATTTATAATCATTTATTAAGGATAATTAATACATGTTATGATTTTAGATGATTTTGGTTAGTGTAAAACCATTTAATTGGTTGATTTGTGAATTGGGGGTTAAACTAAGGAAACCCTAGTTATTCCTTAACCTAGAAGTTTACCATGACCATGTGAGCTTAGCCATAGGCTTAGAACATTAAATTAATAATTTTAGCCTAAAAGGGTATTTTGGTAATTTACTAGATTTTATTTGGAATTATGTGATTTTAATATTATTTTAATTATTGTTAAGTACCACGTTAGTTCCTAACCTAGTTTACCCTAACCTAAAGGTTAGCTACTAATCTAGAAGCTTGAGGATAGATATTAGTCATTGGTTAAAGTAGTGTAAATATCTAGATATTTACATAATAGATATTTTGCTTAAAACCCTCAAAAGATCAACACTTTTGGCACCAAAGTCCTTGCCTTCACCATGAAGAAAGGCCAAGGACACCCCCCTTGCCATGGCCGGCCAAAGGGTACCCCCTAGCACTACCCCTTCCTATTTAACCATATCAACTCTTTACACACCAATCTATATGTTTCAAAAACCTAGAAAATCCTCTACCTTCAAACCACCATAACTTGATCATTTTTGATCTAAATTCACTCTAGTCTTTTGCATTGGGACCCTACAACATCAAGGGTGCTAAGGGAGGCTAGCAATCCAAATTTCACAAGCTTTGGGCATCACCAAGTGGAAGGACAAACACCCCCCTCTTTATTGAGTTTCCTTTGGAATTTGCATCAATAGGTAAATACCCATAAACCTAGCTAATATTGTGTTTTTTTTTCATAAATGCATGCATATAGGTCTACCCTAGCTGTGGGACAAGTTTGGTGAAATCTAGGGTTGGTTTGGTGTCCGTATCGGACACGTATCCTAGGTTATAAAACCATGTTTGATGAAATGCCCCAAAGGATTGAACTTTATTATTTTGCAAAACAAATTACATATTCTTGTAGCCCTAGACTAGTAGAACATGTACCCACTTGACTGAGCACAATTTAGATTCTTTTTCGTGTCCAAATCGGACACGAACCCACGTTTTTATACTGTGCACAGACACGAAAAATCCCCTGCTACTCGACCCTGATTTCTCTCTTCTTACGACACGTGGACACGTGCCATTTGGCACAGAGGTGGGGGAAACCTCTGACATGCCCCCCCTCGAGTATCACGGCTTCTTGTGTCGTGTCGAGGAAGTTCTGACACGAACACGAGATTTACACTGAACTGTGCACACCGCACAGTAGACACTTTGCACGTGTCGTGTCGCACGGACACGCCACGTGGGCATCTCGTGATGACACGAGGAGGTAGCCTACCCTTGGGCAAACACATGGACGCGATCACGAGACGTGTCGTGTCCTATGTCGCGAACACGAGACACGAGAATCCGTGCACGATGCGGTCTGAAATGCACTGTTTCGACCTCTGATACGCGCACGTAGCTCGGACACGACACGTTTTGGACATATTTCAGGGTGTCTAAAAGCTAGCCCTAGACCTAGGCGACCTGTGTGCATGACCACGAGATGTGTCATGTCTCGTGGTGTGTCCACGAGGGCGAGGAACCTGTGCACGACACAGTGTAGAGTGTGGCCTGTGTCAGTTTACCCGATTGGGTTTCCAGTGAGTTTGACACGTTGTATCGTGTCTAGACTTTGTGTCAGGCACCCTAGATGCTAGGGGACACTGTGGGACACGATTACCAACCAAGTGTTGGGGACCTTAGTCGGGTTTGAGGTCGTATTTGGGTTTACCCATTTCACGAGTCCACAGTGCTATTTTCCAGAATTTTGGGATATTTTCCAGTTTTCAAAGTTGAATTTCAAAATGATTTTTGTTATGTTTTATACATGTAATTGTATGTTTTCAGTGTATGTATACGTAGTGTATGTATATGTGTGTGTGTGTAGGTGGAATTTGAGTGCATGTACATGTGTATATATGTAGATATGAGTATATGTATATATGTATGTATTATATATGTTTGTGAGTGTGTGTGGGTGTCCTGTTTTCAGTTCCTGAGAACTGAGAACCCCCCCCCCCACTGTTCAGTCTCTCCACACACACACACAGTTCTCTCTCTCCTTTCCTCTCTCTCTCACACTCATGCACACACACCACTCACCCTCTCATTTTCCCCTCTCTATATATATATGTATTGTAGATATATAAGTTTTGTATATATATATATATATATATATATATATATATATATATATATATATATATATATATATATATATATATATATATATAAATAATATATATATATATATATATATATATATATATATATATATATATATATATATATATATATATATATATATATATATATTTGTATTAGAATATATATTGTATCTGTATATATATACTATATGATATATGACTAGTACATAGACTATAGGCCTATGTAGTAATGTTTGTATATATATATATGTAAAGTTATATATATATATGTGTATAGATATATATATTGTATAGAGATAGATACCTATATGATATTAGCCTATGGAACCTAATTACGAGCCTATGGTTATTAGGTTGGCCTATTGACCCTTGTTTGACTAGTGTTGACCAAAGTCAACCTTAGGTGAAACTTGACCTAATTAACCTAGAATTAACTAGGATTAACCTAAAACGACTAGTTTAACTAGTTTGACTAAAACCCTAACTAGTCTAACCATGTTTGACCTAACTTGACTAGTTTAACCTAGTTTGACTTTTAGAGTTGACCAGAGTTGACCAAGAGTTGACTTTTGACCAGATTGACCTAGAATCATGTAGTATGCATAGTAAACTTTATTTTTTACTATTTAGAATATATTGTGACTTGTGTTGCTCTGATCAGGAGCCAGACACCTCTCCTCAGACAGCATATTCTCTACAGACATTCATACATCAGGCGAGTACATTCTCTGACCGTTTCATACTTGTTCAGGCTTTACTTTCTCACTCTAGATTACTTTACTTGATGCTTTCACGTTGGTTACACGGATTGGTACTATATGGATCTTTACATGAGATGTTATCCCCCTCGGAAGCATCGGGTACTTCATGTTACGTATGTTTCACTTTCATCATGTACTCCTATGCTTCCATCATGCATGTGCACTCATGTGATCATGTACTCTCATGATTCACTGAGCCCTCATGTATAACTTCACGTATACTCATTATGAGCCTCATGTGAAGTAATGTATAATAACGTAACCTGTCTAGATCCTTGTGTATTTATTGGAGAAATGGGGGAGTAGAAGTAGACATGTGAATAATTCTAAAGTAGTGTAATCATGTATAAACTCAGTAGTGTAATCATGTATAAATTCTAGCCATTCACATGCCTATCTTGTACTCTACATCACTAGCCACTTATAGTTCTCTATATACAGTAGATATTTCCTTTACAGCTATCTCTTTTACAGCGTGTATTTCCTTTCAGCACTTCCTGTATTTTACTCTATTACCTGTATCGTATTTCCTAACCTGATATGAACTGTGTGAGATGTATTGTGTTCGTTCCTGTCCTGACTGGACCTGTTGAAAATATTACAGAGGACGAGGATGAGGCATGGGTGACTACCAATTATGGAGCAGGACTAGATGACACTTTTGTTGAGGACCCTCAGCAGGATCCACCTGCAGCTGAGGATGTTGCCCCAGTAGTCTAGGCTAGTTTAGCTAGACAGTCATTTTCTACAGTATTATTTTGTCTCACATTCTGAGTTGTATTTTGAGATGTTGAGATGTATAGACCCTTAGACTTATTTGTATTTTGGGTTGACATTCTGGATGTTATGTATCCTAGACACTTAGACTTATTTCATCTATGCTACTGTTCTCTTTGAGTTACTATCTATCTATCTGTCTTTCATTCTTCTACCTTAGATGTGATTGAGACTGTATATTGTTATGTTACCTCCATTCGGAGAGTATAAACTGTACAGGTACCTTTATATTGTTAGATGATTGACCTAGGACAGCGTTCTACCGCCGACACTGCGGCGTAGGCTGGACGTACCCACGTCTCGTGCCCTTACTCTAGGGTGCAGGTCGTGACATGGAGACCACTCCTACCACGTCCTCATTACCTCTGAGTAGGAAGGCTCCATCGAAGAAATCCTCATGCTTGCCATGTCCTCATTACCTCTGAGTAAGTATGCTGGTTCCCTTTCGACTTATTATCTGTACCCAAAACCGGAGTACGCCAAGGATAATAGGTCCACAAATGTCCTCTGTTGACCACAAATATCCTCCTCTGAGTCCACTCCTACCACGTCCTCATTACCTCTGAGTAGGAAGACTCCGCGATAAAACCTCCATACTTGCCATGTCCTCATTACCTCTGAGTAAGTATGTTAGTTTTCTCTCGTCTTGTTATCCGTATCCTGAACCGGGGTACGCCAAGGATAATAGGCCCACAAATGTCCTCTGCTGACTACAAATGTTGTACTAAGTTTCCTAGTACATGCACATTATTTCTCATCATGCCCCGGGAGCCCAGCTGCTCCATGGCATTCTTTCTCCCGATACCAGGAACGTCAATGACCACCTTACCATGGAATTGTTCTTGGTATCCCCATCAAACTTGTTATCCATACCTAAATCTCAGGTATGCCAGGGTAACAGGTCCACAAACAGTCCCCCAAGCGGGGCAAACACCACCACGACACCATAAACCCAATAAGCAACACAAACAAAGGGTAAAATAAAACATGCTCTTTTATTTGAAAGCCAAAAGTACTACATGTTCTGGGACTGCGTCCCTCTCAAAAAAAGAGAGAAAAGAACGAAAACAAAAGAAGGAAAAAAAGCCATCTATGGTTCGACGGTACATAATTCCAGGAGACGATTCCTCACCAAGGCAGTCCCCCGTTCAAGCCGCTGCTTAGCTCGGCGCTCGGCCTCCTAAGATAACTGCTCTGCATCATCCAAATACATGTGCGCCCGCCAGCCATCTTCCATCTTCTTCAGGGCGAGCTCCAGGCTAGCAGAAGCTCGACTAACTCTGTCAGCCTCCTGGATAATCAGCCCCTTTTCGGTACGGGCAGCTTCGAACTCAGACTCCAGGAAAGCTAACTTCCTCTGAAGCTCAAGGATCTGCTCTAGCGTGTCAATGACCCCACGGGAGGCAGTCGCTTCCCGAGCCGTAATATCTTCACTCTCGCGGCTCAACTGATCATATAGCTGAGACAGATCGCGAAGGTCCTTCAGTATGACCGGCTTAGTCTTATCCCGAGTAGCCCTTATCTTCTCTACGACAGTTATGAGAAAACCACGCTCTTAATCTATAGCAGCAGGCAGAAAAGCCTGTCGCAGCACCTGAAGCTGGGCCACCAGCTGATCAGCCTCCAGCAATTTTACCTCCAGAAGCGCAGCTATCCCCGTCCCACCGAAAAGAGTCTTAAGAATATCAATATGACATTAGGCGCATTGCCGGGACAAGGCAAAAGGGGTCCCCCGTTCCACAGCAGCCGCGACCCCTCTCTTCAGGTGGCGATAGAAGCTGTCAACCACGTCCTGTGACGCTTCGTCCAGAACTTCCGTAGAGTCTTAAGAATATCAATATGACCTTGGGCGCATTGCCGGGCCAAGGCTAGAACTTGCCACCATGGAGACAAATTTCGAGCGGAAAGATGCGCGGATAGCAGCTATCTCCTCCTCCGCCACCCGAAGAATCTGGACACTCGGTAAAGCAGAAAAGTCGATTCGTGGAGCCGTCTGAACAGAGGAGGACGCAGGGACCATTGTCCCCTGCCCCGGCTGTGCCGCCATCTGACTTCCCGAGCCCGAGCTAGCAGGAGGCCCTTCGATATGAGTCGGAAGAGGAGGAGGTACGCTCCCCTCCGCCAGATCCCCTACGGTAAAACCCATCCTGACGATGTTCGTCATCGGCACTGGAGGGGCAGGACCTGTATGTCTAGAGCAACCATCAATCAGTCTAACCCGAAGGATGTGATGATATAGCAGATAGGCCTCCTCACAAGTTAAGATTTGACTTATCTTACCATGGGAGGAGCATGGAGGCTACGAATCTCTCACAACCGCCGGAGTCCCCTCACCAGCAACCTTCGAGTCAAATTCAACTGGTTCTTCTGTCCCAGCCGCCCCAGAGGGGGGTACGACTGGTTCAGCATCACCCTGCTGAAATTTGACAGTCTCAGGGATGGGTTCAGAAAACCCATCGCCTTGGGTCGAGACCTCAACGACGGAAGGAGCCTCAGCCACTTTCGAAAGAACCCCATGAGAGATGATCGTGGCACACATGTCACTGACCAAAGTGCTCAGTACCGGATCAAGTTCAGAAGCAGCAGCGGGTTCCCGAGAATCCGACTCTTCTGACGCCTACAGGGAAAATAAAATTGATCAGGACATAATTCAGAAAAAGAAGAACTGAAGAATTGAGAAAACAGCCGTAAATTAACTCACCTCTGAAATAGCGTCGACCTCCTCGCCCTTCTCCTTAATGAACAGCTCGCGATACCTGATCGCGGCCCGCTTTACAGAATATGTTCCGCTGCCACCAGCATGGTCAAGTCTACTTCGCTTGCGCGAAGGATTAGGTGCAACAGGCGGCTGATTCGCCACCACCTCAGTAGGCACATCTGGCGGCTAATCCACCACCAATTCATCATACACAGTAGGCGATTGATCCGCCATTTCCACTTCTGCAGGAGGGAGGAAACTATCGACGTCAGGGTCATCATCTTCCTCGTCGGCAGTGGTGGACTCTGAGTCCGGCACAGGAACCGCGTTCGCCCTCTGCTTCCTCGTCCTCGACCCCTGAGGCTTCTCCGCCAGGCCAGTACCCACGATGAAACTGATCCTTGGGTCAAAATTAACGGGAGGCTTATTCACCGTTACATGGTATAGGGCCGCCATATACAGAATTTCTACTGGCGCCTCGTCATTAGGGACAGAGAAGGTGGTTCGAGTATGAACTGCGTCATAATAATGCCATGCCCTGATACCATCCAGGACGCTACCTTCAAAACCTAGGCAAGGGTTGAGACTGTCAAAAGATAGCTGGCTGTACCCGAACTGGCGGAAGAACCTGCTAGGCAAATAGGGATCCAGGTAAACATTGTTGCGGTGACGATATACTAAGTGTGCTGGACGAATATTGCGTAGCCAACAGAGTAGTCTCTCGGACAAGAGAAGAGGAGGTTCGGTACCATCAACATGACCTCTCCTCACGTCTTCAGCGGTAAAAGGAGGAACAGACACAAAAAAGTCATATCCGTCCACTCTCGCCAGCGTCCTTCGACAAGCTGGCATGGTACTGTGCTCCCAGGGCTGATGACAGAATCGAAAAATGAAGGCATCATCAGCCGTGACACCATCCTCTAGGGAGCCCCAGTCTCTAAGCTATTGGATCAGGCTGGAAATCTGGGTCATACGAGTCATCTACAACTGTCCCATAGTAGGTATCTACGCAGGCCTCATCCTCATCCTCTGTAATATTTTCAACAGGTCCAGTCAGGACAGGAGCGAGCACAAAACATCTCACGCAGTTCATATCAAGTTAGGAAATATAAAACATGCAATAGAGTAAGGTACATGAAACGCTGAAAGAAGAATGTATATGAAAAACAGTAGAGATTTGATAACAGAAAATATCTATATATGATAAGTAAGAACTGTAAGCCAACTGTGATTTAGAGTACAATAAGGTTATGTAAACAGTCTAGGACAATGCATTGGTAACTCCATTGTACGTGAGTGTACAATAGACATATACAATAGTTATACAATGTTGTACAATAGGAATTGAGTACATAACCAATTCTACTCCCCCTCCCTAATCAATACACAAGGATCCACTCCAGTTACGTTATCTTATACAATAGTATACAATGTTATACAATAGATGTACAATATTATACAATAGATATACAATGTTAAACAATAGTTGTACAATGTTATACAATAGTGTACAATGGTCTATCCCTGGAACTCATGTGATAATGAGAGTACAATATGCACAATGAGTATACAAGGATATGGGTATTCAATAAATACAATATGTAAGTGAAACGCACATCAAAATATGTATTTAGTGAATACAAGGGGATAACATCTCAAAAGAAGATCTATATAGTACCAATCCGTAATAACAATCGTATCAGCATCAAGTACAGTAATCTAGAGTAAGAATGTAAATCCAGACAAGTATGAAACGGTCAGAGAATGTACTCGCCTGATAGCCTAAGTGTCTGAAGAGAATATATTGTCCGAGGAGTGGTGTCTGTCTCCTATAGAACAGTACAAGTCACTATGAGTCTAAAAATGATAATAAGATGCATTATAATGCATTCTAAATGAATCTAGGTCAAATCTAAGTCATACCAAGCTAAACTTGGTCATACTAGGTCATACTGAGCCAAACTGGGTCACACTAGGACAACCAAGGTCAAACAAGGTCACAGGAAATCAATCCAAGTCAAACTAGGTCAATTTGGGTCAGGGTTGACTTACATTTGACTTTTGGTCAAAAAGTCAACTCTAGTCAACTCTGGTCAACACAGAGTCAACCCTAGGTCAAACAAGTCACATGTTGACCAACTATTGACTTTCAGTCAACTGGTCAACTCTGATTTGGTTTCGGTCAAATCTAGTCGCTTAAAGGCTAAGTTTGACTCTCGGTTGACTTTTGTTGACTTTTGGTCAAAATGGTCAACCGACGTCAAAACTAGTCTATGAGCACTATATTTGATCATTACCAACCAAGGAAATCAAGTTCTATCCCTATCTTAGACTATAAACTCAATTACCTTAGTTCTAGGCATTACCTACATTACCCTTACCAAGGTAATCCCGATTACCTTGCACATACCACTCTAACCTAGGAATACTAGCCTAGGTTTCCTAGGATAGCTAGATACTATCCTATCTAAGGGTTACCTACCAAGATACATAGGTTTCCTAGGTATCTAACTCATCTTAGACCACATGTTGGTTATCTACCCTTTACCTTATCCTATACCTTACCAATATCACATATCACTCTCACATCTCCCTAACACTCACTCACACACAACACTCATGATACCACACTCACTTACACATGGTCACACATAGGCTCGACCTATAGGTTTACATATAGGCTAACACTCATGCTCACACCTATAGGCTAGTAGCTATATATATAGGCTCACTATATCCATATTTAGACTCACACTCACAACTCATATATATAACACATATCTACACTCACACACTACAAGCTCATACAAATACATATATAACTCATATATAAATACATATATATGGGCTCACACACACACACTAATCTCTCTCACAAACACACACACACACACTAGCTCATGAAGGGACTGATTTGGAGGGGTGTTTGAGGACTCAAATACCTGTCAATGGGACAGCCAAGAAGGGGTTATATGGACTGAATTTCAGGGGGGTTATAGGGACTATCAAAGGGTGTTATGGACAGCATATAAGGGGGTTTGGGGGTCTGAAATTAAGAGCAGTTATATGGTGATTTGTGGACTGAAATGTAGGACTAAGGGGACTGGAATTTGCAGGCTGAAATAGGCTACATGGCTGTCCATTTTGGACAGCCAATAGGACTGAAATGTATGGTATTATAGGACAGGTTATGGGGTTGATAAAAGTGGACTGATTTGTGTGTCAAAGGGCTGAACAATGGGGTGTTCATGGCTGCCATCAATGGCTGAAATATTGGGTTGTTTTGGCAGGTTTTTAGGACTGGATTTGAGACTGAAAAGTAGGACTGTTTAGGGGGACTGATTTAGGCTAAGTTTGGGACAGGTAAGGACTGGTAAAGGGACATCTTTGGGGGTGCGTTTGGGACTGGATTGAGGCAGGGAAAGGCTGAAATATGCAGGACATGGGGACTGATATGGGACTGTGCAAAGGGTGGTGCATGGGACTCATCTTGGGGCTGTTATGGACAGCAAGTAAGGGTCTATCCTGGACTGTTTTAGTAGTGTGAAGGACTGGAAATGTGATCAAAGGGACAGTCCTATGAGGGGGAAATCTGGACAGCCAATATAGGCTGAATGGGGACTTCTATTAAACAGGTTTTGGGCACTTGGGGACAGCTACTAGCTGTGCCTGGAGGGCTGAATTGGACTGTGTTAAGGACAGGGTTTTGGAGCTAACATATGGCTGATTTTGTGGGGGGTTAGTATGGTGGTTAAGGGGCTGTCATAGAGTGAACAAGGGGCTGTCATGGATGCTACAGCTGTCCTAATGTGGACTGGATTAACAGGTCTTAGGGGCTGCTAAGGGACAGTTGGAAACAGGTATTGGAGGGCTTCCAATGGGCTGAATGCCCTTACTACTGTTGTTTCAGTGCTGCCATAAGGGCAGCACTTTCCCCCCTTCATACTCTCAAATTCATTCACCAATCCATCTTAATCTCTCACTCACACTCTCAATTATTTCCAACACAAACACACACTCAAACCCATCCTCTGCAACTCTCTATTCCCTTCTCTATCTCTCACAAACCAATTTTCAAACACCACACCTACACACACTCTAATCCCTCTCTAAACTAAACATACACACACACATATACTCCTCTTGGCCGAACCCTCTATGTACCCACAACCAACACAAAATGTCACACCAACATATCATATATATATCCACATATATATAAACCATATTATATATATATATATATATATATATATATATATATATATATATATTAGAAAAAAAAAGAAAAAAAAAATATATTTATATATATTAGATTAATATATATATCACCATATATATACATATATTGATATAGATAATATGATACACTATGATACATAGGAAAACTCATTCTAAACACATAGTAAAATCTAGAATAAATATTAGAACAACATTAAAACAATATATAAATGATTCCACATGTGTCCAAATAGGGGTTTTCCCATTAGGACACGATCCTACACATAGGACACCTCTACAAGTGCCCAAATGGACACAAAATGGACTCGAATGGACACAAAACCATGGGGGTTATTCCTATGGGTCAAAAATTAACCTATATGCATGAGGAAATGAAAAAGAGAAGGGATTTATACCTCCCGGTAGATCGAATCGAGAAAAGCCTTCCCGAAGTGACACCGACACGTAGAGATTCCAAAAGGACACGAACGAGCTCCGAATCCTCCCAAACTTGGGTAGCTCCCTCCTTGGGTTGAATGGAGAAGGAAGGAAGAAGATTTGGTGGAGAAATGGAAGGATTTGGTGATGGTTTGATTAGGGATTGCTCTCTAATTGATTTGGGGAAGAACAAGAGAGAGAATAGAAGAGGGAAAATGATGAGTGGCTAAGGCCCTATCCACACCATGTGGCCGGCCATAGAGGGATGCTATGGTCCTATTTGGAATGTCAAAAATACCCTCCTCTAGCCTATTAACAATACATTAAAAAGGGGTTTAAGTCGGGGGCTAGTTTGGTCATTCCAATAACACTAATCCAAATTAAACCTAGCCAAAATAATTAGCCTAGTCACTAACTAAAATACTAACATGTGGGCCATGGCTAACTAGTCTGTGGGTCCACTAGGGTCAAAACTACCCCGGGTCCCCGTTTCAAGTCGGATTGAGTTGAAATTCGAACCCGACTCAAATAACCCCAAAATATTACAATAAATAAATAAATAATTTCAAAATAATTCAAAAATAAAAATGACAAAAATACTCCTGTTTCTGAAAACTGGGGGTGACAAATCTATCCACCTTAAAAAAATTTCGTCCTCGAAATTAAAACCAACAATAGTAAAATATCAAAATCACAAGTCATGGCTTAAAATTAAAATGATTTAAAATCTCAAAATCAAAGCATGAATTAAATGACTAAAATTACAAAATTTAAAATTTCTCTCAAATAGATGCTATAAGTCTATCCACCTTAAAAAGAATCATCCTCAAAATTTAAAACAAAATAACCGCAGAAAATCATACAAATCGACAATCGTATGCGTCTGTCCAATCGTCATGATACTCAGAATCTCTGTCATGCCAGTGAACAAGGCTACGATAATCACAGAGTCCTCAACTAGGGTACATACCTCTAGACTTATGGTATTTAAAATTTTTACATTGCCGCGCGTTTGGCAGCGAAAGCCTTAAATTCTCACACCCGAGAAATACGTCCATAATCCGACTATATGTCCTCACTATGCCTGCTAGCATGACCCTAGAGGATTCTAAAATCTCATAATCGAGGCGACCTAACCCATACGACTTATCTCAGAAGAAATTAAATTATAATGAAACACCAGATCAAACTCATCAACAATAAGGAAACAGATAGGAATAGATGGTACGGAATTTCAAGATAGGTATAATAAGATAAGGTGGAATGGAATCGAGAAGATCAGAACCTGCAAGCACACCTCCTACTGCCTGAGCATCCTCGGCTGTCATGGCGAAAGCTCGCCCTGGCTGGCCTCCCCTGGTCTGCTGCTGATGCTGTTCGAACCTCTGTTGCTGAGTCTGCAATGGTGGTCCCCTCTGCTGCCCTGCCGGAGCCCTAGCTCCTGGTGCTATCTGAGCCAATGTTGTCGGATTCTTAGGACACTCTCTACACTGATGCTCCGCTGAACCGCAAAGTAAACACATACCCAGCCTCTTCCTGCAGTCGTCCCATCCATGGCTTTGCTTCTTGCAGAAGTTGCACACAGTGTTCTGCTGCTGCCTGGGTGCCTGCTGATACAGCACCTGTCTTTGTCCCTGATACTGAACAGGCCTCTGCTGCTGCTACTGGAAGTGGACCATCGGCTGCTGATACTGCTGCTGAATCTGTATGTGAGGCCTCTTGGCCTGGCCTCCGCTGCTACTGCCCCCAACAGGGTCTCGCCCCCTCTTGAGCCTCAGCTCAAGATCGTCCTCAGCTAGTAAATCCCCCGTCAAAATCTCCTCGAAAGTGGCATCCCTGTTGCCCTTGGTCAAGGACTCGACTTCCTTGACCAGACCCTTCCGGAACCTCTGGGACTTCGCCGCCTCGCTCAAGCCCTCTACGAATCTGCTGAGGCGGCCGAACTCCCCAACGTACTCCTCTACTGATAGGCTCCCCTGAACTAAGCTCTCGAACTGCGACTCCAAGGCTCTGAGCGCTGAATCTGGAAAGAACTCCTTCTTGAAGAAGCCCTTGAACTCCTCCCAAGTCTGTCCAGCTACCCCCATCCTGGGGTCTGACTGATACCAGGTGCGAGCAAGATCTCGCATCCGGCTAGCTGCGGCCTCAATCTGGAGATCTGCCGGTATCCGGGCCAGGCGAAAGATCTCCTCTACATGCTCGATCCACTCGTCAGCATATAGAATCCCCTCCGTCCCCAGGAAGTCTCTGGGGCTCATCTTCTGGAACTGCTCTATCCCAGGTGTCTTCAGCTGCTGAACTGCTGGTCGAGCTGCGACTGTCGTAAGGGCCAACTCCACGCTCCTGGCCTGCCGGTCCTACTGCATCTCCATGAACTGCTGAAAGTAGGCGAACAACTGTGCCGCGTCCAAGTATCCTGGAGGCGGCGGCTGCTGGAAAGGCACCTCTGGGATAACTGGGTCCTGCCCCCGAACTAGTGGAGGCATACCCCCTGCTGCTGGTGGAGAGGCTCCTCCGAAAGCAGCTGAAATGCCTACCCCAGCTGGCATGACTGGGGCTGCGGTACCAGGGGCTGGCTGCTGGATGTGAGATGTGGCAGACCTCTCATCGGCGTCCCCCTGGCCCTGGCGATGTGATCTCGTCTCAACCATCCTGGAGACAGATCAAAGAAACAATTGCTGAGAATGAGTCGAATAGCAAGGGAGGACAGTTATATTCAAGGGAAAACAATATCAGCAAGAACTGAGATGGTATGAATTAGATAAGAGTTTTTCCTAATGTGATTGAGTACCTCCAAAAATATCCTAATCCCACTGCAGGCTGTAGTGATACTCTAGTTCGAATACCACTACATAAACTCGACCTGCATGGACCACCACTAAAATTGTGTCACGACCCGCACCCACTGTGAGGGTACGAGAACGTAACAACGCCCAGCCTACGCCGCAGTATCGGTGGTAGAACGCTGTCCTAGGTCAATCATCTAACAATATAAAGGTGCCTGTACAATATATACACTCTGAATGGAGGTGACATAGCAATATACAGTCTCAATCACATCTAAGGCAGAATGATAAAATAGAAAGATAGATAGAGAAATAAATACTGAAATGAGGAAATCCACATAAATACATCCAGAGAGTCTAAGTGTCTACTGACATAACAAATCAGAACATCCAGATCAATACAAGTCTCTAATACTGAATATGAAAGAATATGTACAATCCAGATCTCAGATGACAGAAATAGTAAAACCTAGACTAGGAAGCCCCAGTCTCTAAGCTAGTGGATCAGGCTGGAAATCTGGGTCACACGAGTCATCTACAGCTGTCCCATAGTAGGTGTCTACGCAGGCCTCATCCTCATCCTCTGTAATATTTTCAACAGGTCCAGTCAGGACAGGAGCGAGCACAAAACATCTCACGCAGTTCATATCAAGTTAGGAAATATAAAGCATGCAATAGAGTAAGGTACATGAAACGTAGAAAGAAGAATGTATAAGAAAAAAGTAGAGATTTGATAATAAAAAATATCTATATATGATAAGTAAGAACTGTAAGCCAACTGTGATTTAGAGTACAATATGGTTATGTAAACGGTCTAGGATAATGCAATGGTAACTCCATTGTACGTGAGTGTACAATAGACATATACAATAGTTATACAATGTTGTACAATAGGAATTGAGTACATAACCAATTCTACTTCCCCTCCCCAATCAATATACAAGGATCCACTCCAGTTACGTTATCTTATACAATAGTGTACAATGTTATACAATGGATGTACAATATTATACAATAGATGTACAATGTTATACAAAAGTTATACAATGTTATACAATAGTGTACAATGGTTTATCCCTGGAACTCATGTGATAATGAGAGTACAATATGCACAATGAGTATACAAGGATATGAGTATTCAATAAATACAATATGTAAGTGAAACACACATCACAATATGTATTTAGTGAATACAAGGGGATAACATCTCAAAAGAAGATCCATATAGTACCAATCTGTGATAACAATCATGTCAGCATCAAGTACAGTAATCTAAAGCAAGAATATAAATCCAGACAAGTATGAAACGGTCAGAAAATGTACTCGCCTGATAGCCTGAGTGTCTGAAGAGAATATACTGTCCGAGGAGTGGTGTATGTCTCCTATAGAATAGTATAAGTCACTATGAGTCTAAAAATGATAATAAGATACATTATAATGCTTTCTAAATGAATCTAGGTCAAATCTAAGTCATACCAAGCTAAACTAGGTCATACTAGGTCATACTGAGCTAAACTGGGTCACACTAGGTCAACCAAGGTCAAACAAGGTCATAGGAAATCAATCTAAGTCAAACTAGGTCAATTTGGGTCAAGGGTTGACTTATAGTTGACTTTTGGTCAAAAAGACAACTCTGGTCAACACGGAGTCAACCCTAGGTCAAACAAGTCACATGTTGATCAACTGTTGACTTTCAGTCAACTGGTCAACACTGGTTTGGTTTCGGTCAAATCTAGTCGCTTAAAGGCTAAGTTTGACTCTCGGTTGACTTTTGTTGACTTTTGGTCAAAATGATCAACCGACGTCAAAACTAGTCTATGAGCACTATATTTGATCATTACCAACCAAAGAAATCAAGTTCTATCCCTATCTTAGACTCTAAACTCAATTACCTTAGTTCTAGGCATTACCTACATTACCCTTACCAAGGTAATCCCGATTACCTTGCACATACCACTCTAACCTAGGAATACTAGCCTAGGTTTCCTAGGATAGCTAGTTACTATCCTATCTAAGGGTTACCTACCAAGATACATAGGTTTCCTAGGTATCTAACTCATCTTAGACCACATGTTGGTTATCTACCCTTTACCTTATCCTATACCTTACCAATATCACATATCACTCTCACATCTCCCTAACACTCACTCACACACAACACTCATGATACCACACTCACTTACACATGGTCACACATAGGCTCTACCTATAGGTTTACATATAGGCTAACACTCATGCTCATACCTATAGGCTAGTAGCTATATATATAGGCTCACTATATCCATATTTAGACTCACACTCACAACTCATATATATAACACATATCTACACTCACACACTACAAGCTCACACAAATACATATATAACTCATATATAAATACATATATATGGGCTCACACACACACACTAATCTCTCTCACAAACACACACGCACACTAGCTCATAAAGGGATTGATTTGGAGGGGTGTTTGAGGACTCAAATACCTGTCAATGGGACAGCCAAGAAGGGGTTACATGGACTGAATTTTAGGGGGGTTATAGGGACTATCAAAGGGTGTTATGGACAGCATATAAGGGGGTTTGGGGGTCTGAAATTAAGAGCAGTTATATGGGGTTTTGTGGACTAAAATGTAGGACTAAGGGGACTAGAATTTGCAGGCTGAAATAGGCTACATGGCTGTCCATTTTGGACAGCCAATAGGACTGAAATATATGGTATTATAGGACAGGTTATGGGGTTGCTAAAAGAGGACTGATTTGTGTGTCAAAGGGCTGAACAATGGGGTGTTCATGGCTGCCATCAATGGCTGAAATATTGGGTTGTTTTGGCAGGTTTTTAGGACTGGATTTGAGACTGAAAAGTAGGACTGTTTAGGGGGACTGATTTAGGCTAAGTTTGGGACAGGTAAGGACTGGTAAAGGGACAGCTATGGGGGTGTGTTTGGGACTGGATTGAGGCAGGAAAAGGCTGAAATATGCAGGACATGGGGACTGATATGGGACTGTGCAAAGGGTGGTGCATGGGACTCATCTTGGGGCTGTTATGGACAGCAAGTAAGGGTCTATCCTGGACTGTTTTAGTGGTGTGAAGGACTGGAAATGTGATCAAAGGGACAGTCCTATGAGGAGGAAATCTGGACAGCCAATATAGGCTGAATGGGGACTTCTATTAAACAGGTTTTGGGCACTTGGGGACAGCTACTAGCTGTGCCTGGAGGGCTGAATTGGACTGTGTTAAGGGCAGGGTTTTGGAGCTAACATATGGCTGATTTTGTGGGGGGTTAGTATGGTGGTTAAGGGGATGTCATAGAGTGAACAAGAGGATGTCATGGATGCTACAGCTGTCCTAATGTGGACTGGATTAACAGGTCTTAGGGGCTGCTAAGGGACAGTTGGGAACAGGTATTGGAGGGCTTCCAATGGGCTGAATGCCCTTACTACTGCTGTTTCAGTGCTGCCATAAGGGCAGCACTTCCCCCCCTTCACACTCTCAAATTCATTCACCAATCCATCTTAATCTTTCACTCACACTCTCAATTATTTCCAACACAAACACACACTCAAACCCATCCTCTGCAACTCTCTATTCCCTTCTCTATCTCTCACAAACCAATTCTCAAACACCATACCTACACACACTCTAATCCCTCTCTAAACTAAACATACACACACACATATACTCCTCTTGGCCGAACCCTCTATGTACCCACAACCAACACAAAATGTCACACCAACATATCATATATATATCCACATATATATAAACCATATTATATATATATATATATATATATATATATATATATATATATATATATATATATATATATATATATATATATATCACCATATATATATATCAATATATATATGGTGATATATATATCAATATATGTATATATATATATATATATATATATATATATATAATATATATATATATATATATATATATATATATATATATACATATATTGATATATATATATGGTGTATGTATATATATATATATATATATATATATATATAATATATATATATTTTTTTTTTTTTTTTTTTTTTTTTTTTTTAAAAAAAAAAAAAAAAATATATATATATATATATATATATATATATATATATATATATATATATATATATATATATATATATATATATATATCACCATATATATACATATATTGATATAGATAATATGATACACTATGATACATAGGAAAACTTATTTTAAACACATAGTAAAATCTGGAATAAATATTAGAACAACATTAAAACAATATATAAATGATTCCACATGTGTCCAAATAGGGGTTTTCCCATTAGGACACGATCCTACACATATGACACCTCTACAAGTGCCCAAATGGACACGAAATGGACTCGAATGGACACAAAATCATGGAGGTTATTCCTATGGGTCAAAAATTAACATATATGCATGAGGAAATAAAAAGGAGAAGGGATTTATACCTCCCGATAGATCGAATCGAAGAAAAGGCTTCCCGAAGTGACACCGACACGTAGAGATTTCAAAAGGACACGAACGAGCTCCGAATCCTTCCAAACTTGGGTAGCTCCCTCCTTGGGTTGAATGGAGAAGGAAGGAAGAAGATTTGGTGGAGAAATGGAAGGATTTGGTGATGGTTTGATTAGGGATTGCTCTCTAATTGATTTGGGGAAGCACAAGAGAGAGAATGAAAGAGGGAAAATGATGAGTGGCTAAGGCCCTATCCACACCATGTGGCTGGCCATAGAGGGCTGCTATGGTCCTATTTGGAATGTCAAAAATACCCCCTCTAGCCTATTAACAATACATTAAAAAGGGGTTTAAGTCGGGGGCTAGTTTGGTCATTCCAATAACACTAATCCAAATTAAACCTAGCCAAAATAATTAGCCTAGTCACTAACTAAAATACTAACATGTGGGCCATAGCTAACTAGTGTGTGGGTGCACTAGGGTCAAAACTACCCCGGGTCCCCGTTTCAAGTCGGATTGAGTTGAAATTCGAATCCGACTCAAATAACCCCAAAATATTACAATAAATAAATAAATAATTTCAAAATAATTCAAAAATAAAAAATGACAAAAATATCCTTGTTTCTGGAAACTGGAGGTAACAAAGGATCCCGCCATAGGTTCGTTCCGGACCCATCCTTCATTTCCTTCCTGATAGCACATTTAAGAATCCCATGTGTCTCAGGACAGTCTTGAACGTGACGGGGTGATTGTTGTCAGTAGCACACGTCCAAAAGTTGCCCTGCTTCACGTATCTGCTATGCATCCAGGCAGCCCAGAGAGACCCCCCATTGATGAATTTCTATGCCAGCTTAAGCGCGGAGGCCGCCCTAATCTCCAGCAACGGCCTAAGCCCCACTCCTCCCTCCTTCCTGGGACGACAGAGCTATTCCCAAGAGATCGCATGCATACCCCCCCCGCCAAATAAAATTTGCACAGATTCGATCCACTTTCCTAACACTGGCAATAGGAAGGAGGATGAATTGCAGCCAGAAGTGAGCAACAGCCATAATCACCGATCTAACCAGCTCGATGCGTCCTCCAAATGACAATACCGATGCTTGCCAACCTTCCACTCTCCTCTGGACGTACTCCACCAAACTATGGCAGTCCTGATCCCGCGCATAGTTGACCGTGAGAGGAACTCCTAAGTAGCGCACCGGAAGATCGCTCCTCTCGATACCCAGCATGTCAGCCCGCTCCTCCTTCCGGGGACATAAGGAGCTGAAGTACACCCGGCTCTTCTTCCTGTTCAGCTGAAGGCCCGAGAGGGAATACAACTCTTCCGTAATCTCTGCAAGCGTCTGCATGCCCTCCGTCGAAGGCTGGATAAAGACCAAGAGATCATCAGCATATATAAGGTGGGTGACTGGGGGATCCACCCTCCGGAATAATGGGACCAGCCTCCTTCGGTGTACTGCTAAATCCATCATACATGTGAAGTATTCCATAACAAGCGTGAACAGGTAAGGAGACAGGGGGTCGCCTTGCCTAAGCCCACGATTCCTCTGGAAGTACCCATAGGGGATGTCCTGGATAAGGACAGAGAAAGTGGGGGACATGATGCACTCCCGGATCAGAGCAACCCAGTGGTCCCTAAAACCCATGGCGGACATCAGATGGTAGAGGAAGTCTCGGTTGACCATGTCATACGCCTTCCTCATATCCAGTTTCACGCATGCCTTCTCCCCTCCGGGTTTGCTAAATCCCCTCACCATCTCATGAGCCAGGAGGCTGTGCTCAGCAATCGACCTTCTCTTGATAAATGCAGCCTGGTTCGAAGATACTAAGTCCTGTATGATCCCCTCCATCCGCCGGCACATAAGGTGCGTAATTATCTTATAAAGATAATTACAGCACGCAATAGGTCTGAAGTCCGCCAGCGCTATCGCTCCCTCCTTCTTAGGCACCAAGGTCAGGAAGGTATGGTTCAGCTCTTTCAGCAGCTTTTCTTTGGTAAAGAATTCCCGTACCACCTCCAAGACCTGATGCATCAGAGTGTCCCAATGGCGTTTATAGAACCCACTGCTAAAACCATCCGGTCCGGGAGCCTTGTTGGGATCCGTCAGCTTGACAATAGCTTCTACCTCCTCCAATGTAACAGGGGCAAGAAGAATGCTGTTCCCATACGGGGTCACCAATCTCTTCGTAATTATCTCTGGAAACACAGACATATAGTCAGTCTAAAAATATAACTCAGAGTAGTACCTGACCGCCTCGCCCTGGATCGCAGCCGGCTCCCTACAAGATTGCCATCCATATCCAGAAGCTGGAAGATGTGATTCCTATGCTACCTGGTCCGGATGACATCATAGAAGAACTTGGAGCACCGATCGCCGTCCTTGAGCCAGGAGCATTTGGCATGCTGAGCCGTGCTAATCTCCTTCTGCAGCCTCAAGATATTGACTTCTTCGATCAGTTCCTTCTCTCTTGCCGCCAGGTCCCCATTGAGCATGTCAGCTTGCATGTCTTGCTGGATAGCCCGCAACTCTACCTCCTTATCTTCTAAGGAAGTCTTAGGCAACCCCTTCACCCATCTCCGAAGATCCTGCTTCATGGCCTTGAGATGACGGACCAAGCGAAACTGAGCCGTCCCCTCCTGTCCGCTAGTAAGCCCCTCTGAGACAGTCTCCAGGTAGCCCTCCGAGAGAAACCAACTGTTGTTGAACCTAAAAGGACGGGACTTCCCAGGAGACCAAGAAATGAAGCCAACCCGGATGGGGGAATGATCGCTCGTCCAAGCAGCCAGGCCCTCCGTCGGAGTGTTGGGAAAATGTCGAAATCATTCCCCATTACCCAGAGCTCGATCAAGCTGACACGCAACCCTGTTCCGGATTGCTTTGTTATGCCAAGTTCAGATAAAGCCAGAGCGAGACAATCCCTGGAGCCCCGCCTGGAGGAGGCATCTTTGAAAATCATATAGGATAGAGTCTGGAACTGGCCAACCGCCTACTTTCTTCCCTCGGTGCAGAAGGGCATTGAAGTCTCCGATCATAAGAAGAGGAAGAGACGTCGAATCTGCTGCAGCTGCGACATGGGAGATGTCACTCCACAGGGACTCCCTTCTCCGTCTGTCTTTGTGGCCGTAGACCACCCCTAGTAAGAACCGAAAGCCACCCTTGTTTGAGAAGGAAACGACAATCAACTTCTCCGTCATCAAAAGCAAATCTCCATCCCAGCTCTTCGAGTTTTATCTAACCCAGATCCTGGCCATGTCACACAGAGCCAGGTTGTGCAGTTGGGCCCAATGGGATGGGGTTCTCCGAGCAAAAGTCTTTTCACCTTTAATCTTGGTTTCTAACAGAACAGAGATGTCACATTTCTCTCTGAGCAGCACCCCACAAATCTCTCTCCACCTCCCTAGCGAACACGCCCCCCTCACATTCCAGGCGATAATAGCCATTAATTAATGAGAGGATGGGTCCCCTGAGGAAACACCCGAATCGGTACCTGGGGAATGTGCCACACCCGTCGCTAAAAGATCATCCTCCATCCCAGTCGGAATGGTCTGTTGGGGAATGACCTGAGAGAGTACCAACGCCCAGCAAGGATTGTCAACACACACCGCCTCCTCTCTGTCAGTAGGATGTCTTCCCTCCCTGGAGGACCCGTCACTCAGCGGCCGACAGCATGTTTCTTCCTACAGTAAACCTGCCACTCAGCCGATCCACCATCCCCTCGTGCCTCGATCCCCGACGCCGCCATGCCTCTAGTAACAATACTACTCTGCCCATGGGAAGTGGACAACGCCCCACTCGTAGGAGCAAGCTGGATAGAGACAATGAGACTCATCCCACCCTCACTCACTGGATGAGTATCCTCTCCCACCAAGGCCTCCTCTCCACTATCAACTCTGAAATCCATGTCACAGGGTGAGTCAGGAGCCTCACTTAGGGGAACAGTAGGCTCTACGTGAGAGCAAATTGCCGTACAAGTACTGGCCAGATGCCCGAAACAAGAACAGCATGAACAGGTAGGTGGGACCCATTCATATTCTACCTTCTGGGTAAGCACCTCTCCAGAAGGAATCTCATATTCTACCACCTTCGGTAGCTCCCTCCCAGCCCGAATCTTCACAAAAATCCTGGCGTACATCAATCTAGACCGAAAGGCATTAGCTTCGTCCACCTTGATCGGGGTGCCCACCAAGCTCGCGAGACGCATCAGCAATAATATACTCCAAAACCGGACAGGGAACTCAGGGAAGCGAATCCATACAGGTATGGCATTCAAACTTCCCGCTCACATCGAAGCTCTGGGGTCCATTCTTTTAGAATGATAAGCCTGTCGTCAAACGTTTAGGGGTCGCCCTGAAGGATCCTAGCGACATCCTCCGCAAGTCCGAACTTCACATAATAAAAGTCGTTCTCGCGGGAAAAGAACTTCATACTCCCTTTAGGCTGCCAGACCCGCGCTGCATAACCCCGGATCTGTCCGTAGAATGGCTTGTTGCCTAGGACGTACAAAACCAGAGTGTTCTCCCAGTATGCTGTCACCTTCTCTATCTCCTCCACAGGGAACGAGGCCCGAAAACCCCTCCCTGCCTTGATTGGCGGCACATACTCCATCGAAGTGAGAGTTCTCAGCCCCCCAGGTTTGCAGATGTCTGTCCAAGACCTTCTAGCCGGCCGTGTGTTCACCCCATGTGGCCTGGGGACCCCCTCCAGAGGATGAGCCCGATGCCCCTGATCGCCAAGATCGACCACATACCTCTTCCCCTTACCCGTCGCGGTCGCCTTCGGCCGCCAGCCCATCGACCTCCCTGAAGACACCACGGGGCCATGGGCCGTTGGCCGTACCCCTGACCTGCCTTGTCGCCTATCAGCAGGATGCCGATCCCTAACATGTCCCTGTCCTTCTCCTACCTTTCCTCCGGTCTTCGCCACACGGCGATGCGTAACCGTCGTCCAACCTTCTCCCTCCATCCAACTCCCCTGGGATCCAGATCCTGCTCCAAATTTGAAGTTAGGGACGTTTGAGCCACCTCGCAGGATCCGAACCCCTTTCGAACCCGAAACCAACCCCGCCGCCGCAATAGGGGGTGCTCCGTCGCACGACACAGGCCCGGGGGGTTCGGCCGACCCCCCAATCATTGATCTCGCTTCCCCCTACCTCTTGGGGGGGCTCTGCCGCCCGCCGCTGCTCCGGGGGGGTCCGCCCGACCCTCCCTCTTTGATCCCGTCCCCCCTCCCCCATCGCCTGGGGGGGCACTGCCGGTCGCTGCATCTCCGGGGGGTCCGCCCGACCCCCCCGCCTTAGCCCCCGACACCCCCCCGATGCCTGAAGGGGCACCACCACCGACCGGGGGGGTGCAGGTCGGCCCCCCTTCTTCCCCGAGGCCCTTCCCCTGCCGACGAGAGGGTCAGGCGGCCGCGGGGGAGGAGCCCTAGCCGCACGCAGATCGCCCCCTTTTTCTCCCGCAGCCATTATTTTTTTATTATATATTAATATATATATTAATATATATATATATTAATATATATATATATATATATATATATATATATATACCCGACCCTCCCTCTTTGATCCCGCCCCCCATCCCCCACCGCCTGGGGGGGGCACTGCCGGTCGCTGCATCTCCGGGGGGTCCGCCCGACCCCCCCCCCCCCCCCCCCGCCTTAGCCCCCGACACCCCCCCGATGCCTGAGGGGGCACCACCACCGACCTGGGGGGTGCAGGCCGGCCCCCCTTCTTCCCCGAGGCCCTTCCCCTGCCGACGAGAGGGTCAGGCGGCCGCGGGGGAGAAGCCCTAGCCGCGCGCAGATCGCCCCCTTTTTCTCCCGCAGCCATCATTTTTTATTATATATTAATATATATCCATGTATATATATATATATATATATATATATAGATGTTGTATAGTTATGTTGTATGTTATATTTTGATAGCTAAGTTTTATACGCATGTATAGTCATGGACAACTTATGCACAATATTTCATTTTCGCGAACGGTATCCGCGACTACGGAGCAGATTCGATCTAGAAAGAACATGTATAATTGGTGCTAAGGTATAATACACAGGGATTACGGGACCTCCGGTGAGGATAGCTACTTGCACTAGAGGGGATGTTGTAATCCCCTAAATAGTCCAAGATTGTGCGTTCACCAGTGACCTTCATATAGACCAACTGCATAGTTAATGATGTCTTCTATAGGAAAGAATATGGTAAGCCTTGTTTGTAGGGGATGGCGACAATCGAATGTGGGTAAGAATCACTGTTTGGTGATATATATTAATATCCATGTCTTATGAATTGCTAACATAGGGAAAGAAAGACCACTAATAATCCTGCATGCTTTCACATGATTATTGTGCTGATTTTGGTGAGTTTGGTTAATTTGTCGCTCACCAATGTATTTCAAATGTACTGACTCATGTCTCTACAGGTGTTGGGAATCAAGGAGACGTACAAAGGCGTTGAAAGCTCGTCCAGCTGTGCAGAAGCTTTTTTCCCCATATGTCAAATCTTCTAAATCCCGTTTTGAAGACTTTTGCTGAAGGTGTTTTTATTTTATTTTAGTAAAATGATATGATGTATGGAACGATGTATCTCATTTTGTTATTTCAAAGTTGTAAGCCAAGTTTGTCACTTTGTACTCAGCTGTTTGAGGGCATATATTTATGTTCTAAATTATTAGTAAAAAATTATTTCTTATGTATTATGTTGTTATTCAATTTCTTTGTTTTATCTGCTGCAAACTTCTATAAAATAACTATTTTACAGATGTACATGAACACGTCTTATATAAGTACAATTTAGACTTGTACGATACCATGTTCGATTGTGACTTATCGATTTGACATAATCGAAGCGTGACATGGAAGTGACTGACAAATTAAATTAGGTCTATCCTAAGACAACCTACGCTGCATTAGTTTTAACTATGCCAAAAACCAAGAATCATCAAGAAGATATTATAATCCATTACACAAATGCATGATAAGTTACTAGGATATGGAGTACAATTACAAAGCAGCTCGCAAGCTCGATTCATCTCATCTCGATAAAAGTGTTATAGTGTGGTTTATGTTCAATAATGGCGTTCAACGGGAGTTGAAGATATCAAGCGGGGATCAAAATAAGAGTCAAAGATTTCAGTGCTACAGTAACCGGTATACCTCTTACTAGAGTAAACCAACATACCTCTATAGTAAATTGGCATTTCTCAAGCGAGTAGTGAGCACTTTGTTCTCACTATAACAGGAATTCTGATTCAGGTGGCTTGATTCGGATTTGCTAAATCTTTCGACGGTTCGGATTGTTTCAAACTACAAAATAAAAGTTTAGAAGAGGTGGTTTCTAATCGTAATTTGGTGAGTCAAACATAAAAAAAACTAAGATAATAAAGAGAGTAGGAAAGGTGGATAGCTCGTTGGAGATCTCTTAAAGAAGAGTTTGTGCATCTAGTTAATTTGTATGAATACTTGTAAGGTATTCTTTCTTTTATTTAATAAAGTAATCTCTCATTGTCCCATAGACGTAGGCCAATTCGGTCACACCATGTTACATCGAGTATTCTTGATTGTGCTATTGTTTACGATAATGTTTTTTGTTTATTTGTTGTCATAAAAGAAACTATACATTAATTTTTGCAGTTTTAAGGATTGGTATATAGCTTATAAAGTAACCAAATGATCTTCTGTTTCATTAATCTAATGGTAGGTGAAGACATTGGTCTCCTTATCTTCTTATCGTGATTCTTCAATTCTCTAAGGGAGAGTTCTCTAATTCGAAATTAAGGTGACAGATAACAAAGTCAATATTAGCACCAAGTTCGAGGTGGAGAAGTCTAATGATAAGGAAAACTTCTCAATGTGGCAAAGAAGGGTTAAGGTGATCCTTGTTAAAGAAGGACTATATAAGGTCATTACTAGTAAGGAGAAGAAACATGCCAACATGACAGATGAAGCATGTGACAATATGGACCAGAAGAGGCATGTTGCATGTTAGGGCTTTGTCTGGCAAATGAGGTGATTTATAACGGTTATGATAAAAACTTTAGCTTCATATTTTTGGTTGAAGCTGAAGAGCTTGTATTTGATGAATTCCTTGTCAAATAAGTTGTACCTAAAGAAACAACTCTAAAGTTTACACATGAAGGAATTGGGATCCAAATTCTACACCATGTGAATAGCTTCATAAGGTGATAAACAATTGTGTCTTGAAGTAAAGGTAGAGGAGGAGCAGAAACAAACGCTTTTGCTTGTATCTTTGCTTCCAACATTGTATGACTACTGTTGTATGTATGCACTATTCAAAAGCTCAAATTGTTTTCTTCCCTCCCATATAGTCCCACATCGGCTGGGATAACAGGATTGCTTGGGCATATATACTTTCCTCCTTGTTGCCTCTTTAAAATGTTGGGTGAGAGCCCTATGGGCCATACGCGCGTGCCGCCGTCGCCGTCTGGCGTGGCCAAGTTAGGTTCGGTGCACGTAACGGGTACGGGCACGTGCCCACATTTGCGATCACCGAATGCCGATTAGATTTTCTCTTCGGGTTCGGGCTGAGATCCTAAGAATTATTCTATTCTATACGTTTGTAACGTCCAAATTAAATGTTTATTATTTTTCTGTCCGTTGGTGATTATTCTTCAGCCTATATATATCGTGTTTTTTCTCTTCCAATACACAGAAAATAATCTTTTCGAAACTCTCACAAATTTCCATCTCGGCATTCTGTTCTTCGTTGTTGCTCTGGGTATAGCTAAGTCGTGGGTCACTCTCTCCACGTCATGTGCGGCAAGTAGATTCCGGTGGAGCAGGAATTTTACCACTAGGAGCGTTCGGATAAAGTCTGCACATAGACCCGAATTATCCCTTAGGGCAGTGCTTCGTGCGCGACTTCCCCGGAGGCCGGTAACAATTTACTATTTTATTTTTGTTGCAGATATTAAAATTGAAGAAAAGTGAGAAAAAGTCTAACAATCTAAGAGATAATTAAAATTATTTAGCAAATTTTCTGCTCTGTTAACAAAGAAAAAACAAATAATTTGCTCACACTGTAACAAATAAGTTAAATACTTGTTTAGGAAATTTTGCTACATATAGTGTTCTGCTACTGGTTTGCTTCATATAGTGTTAACAAACTGTGGTGTTCAATTTTGCTACTGGTAGTTGTTAAGCAAACCATCTTAGCAAATTGTTTTGTTAGCAAAATTCTGTTAGAACAATTAGATAGTTGTTAAGCAAACCATCTTGCAATTGCACTACATATTGTTGTGCTACACTAGTTGTTAGCACCAATTGTTCCACTATTCTACTGTTAACTTGCTACCACAAACCATTTTACAACTGAACTACTTTTAACATATATTTACTTGTTAATTTGTCCTTTTTTACTACTCAACAAATTTTACTACTCCGTTAAGAATTGCCATATATTGCCAACTTGTCATTTCTTAAAACTTGCCATATATTGCCAACAAATTTTACTACTCAACAAATTTTACTACTCTGTCAAGAATTGCCATTAATTTGTCATTTCTTAAACGTTGTCAACTTGAATTGCCATATATTGCTATAAATTGATTAATATCTGTCAAAAGATTTGTCACACAAGTAACAAGTTGTTATTATTGGCTAAATTAACACCTTAGACAAATATTGTTCTGTTAGTACATTTTGTCAATATTAGTTGAGTAGTTTCTTTTACTCAATATTTTAATTTAGGCTAAATCAAACAATTAATTAATTCAGTAAAATTTCTTTAATTTTAAAGTTCTAAAGTAGATATTTGTTTGGGCACAAGTCGAAAGGGTCCTTCTGTCAAAAAGACGTAATTCGTCTAAGCGACCGGTACTTAAGTGTTCCTAGTGAATCACCGCTTGCTGGGATCCGGTCTCTACAGCCAACCCAACCTTATCAAAACTTGAAAAACTAAAATTTTGAAGGTAGATTACTAAAATTATTTTAGTTGTTAATTTTAACTTAAAGCCATCTTATTGAGTAAATTCAAACTTTTACAGACCTTTAGAAATCATGTCTGCCAAGGAAGAGATCTTTACTGCAAAGCCCGCTAAGTTCAATGTCACCTATTTCAAGAGGTGGCAGAGCCAGATAAAATTTTGGCTTACCACTTTAGGCCGGATTTCTGCCATTGATGGGTCCACACCCATCACAAATAATTCTGATGAGACTGAGTCTGACGTAGGGGGTATCCAAGTCTTCATTTTCTACCAAACCTAAGACCCCCTAAAAAATAGACTACCATTGCTTCCAAAGAATCTTAAGCGCTATGTCTAAGTCACTCTATGACATATTTTTTTGGATATAAAAGTGCTAAAGAACTCTGGGATGCTTTGGAAGATGAATATGGTTGTGATGATGCTGGAATTGATAGATTCAATTTCTCCTCATTCAACATATATGTCATGGTATATAACAAACCTATCAATGACCAAATTCATGAATTCCAAGAACACCTTAGGCATGTTCAATCCAAAGGTACATTCTTTTCTACTGAGCATAAAATAGGATGCTTGATAGACAAACTCTCTCCTTCTTGGTCTAATGTAGCAAAGGATCTCCTATTTCTACAAGAAACAATTACATACCCTCAAGCTCTAAAGAGACTTAGAACAGAAGAAGAATATAGGTTAAAGGCCAAAGCTAGATCTAATGCCACAGCTAGGGTAAACCTTGTAAAAAGCCATGGCAAAACCAAGGCTAACAACCATCTCAAACCCAAGAAAAACTCATTCAAAAAGAATTAGAGTTTTCAACCAAATCACAAAAACCCTCTTTACCAAAACCCTCATCATCATCCTCAACACCATCAACTTAAGAAACCTAGAAACTTTGGTCAGACTCATGATCAAAGAAAATTTTGCTTTGTGTGTGGTAGAACCAACCATACGGCCATCAACTGCTTCCAAAGGAAGAAAGAACCTATCAAGACCTCCTTCAAAAGAAAAGATAAGCCATAGGCTAAAATAATTCTGAATGGGTCTTCCAGCTCCTTCAGTTCTGTAAGCTATCAACCTGTAGTAAATCTTTCTTTCCATTCTGATGATTGGTGGTTGGATTCTGGAGCTAATGTTCATGTTTCATTTGATCGCTCCTGTTTTTCAACCTATCAGGAATCAGGTGGAGGAGGCGTGACTCTAGGAGATGGCTCAACGGCATAGATTGTGGGAAGATGAAGAATAGATCTGAAGATGACATCAGAAATTTTTTTACCTCTCCATGATGTGCTTCATGTGCCGTCTGTTAGAAAAAACCTTGTTAGTGGATCTCTCCTTGTAGCCTCATGATACAAAATTGTAATTGAGGCCAATAAAGTAGTTTTTCTAAGAATGAACTTTTTGTGGGAAAATGATTTGTAAAAGATGAACTCTTTATTTTGAGCATTATAAATAAATTTTTAAATCCTTCTTTGGTTGTTGCTAATGTTGAATCATCAAATATTTGGCATGACAGATTAGGTCATGTAAATTTAGGATCTATTAAAAGGATGATGAACTTAGACCTTATACCTAAGACTGCTATAGATGATGAACACAAATGTGAGATTTGTGTTCAAGCCAAACACACTAGATTACCTTTCAAATCTGCCATAGGAATTATGAACTCCTAGAACTTATCTATAATGATGTTTGTGATTCCAATAGGATTTTAACCCGAGGAGGTAGAAAATACTTTGTTACCTTTATAGATGACCATTTAAAGTATTGTTACACTTATCTTCTTAAGACCAAAGATGAAGTTCTCGACAGATTCAAGGTCTATAAGTCTGAAGCTGAGAACCAGTTAGATAGAAAGATAAAAATACTTAGATCAGATCGTGGTGGAGAGTATACCTCAAATGAAATGACTAACTTCTATGAAGTACATGAAATTATTCATGAGGTAACCGCTCCTTATTCACCACAGTCCAATGGAGTTGCTGAAATGAAGAATCACACTCTGTTAGATATGGTCAATGTCATGCTTCTCAGCTCAGGTGCCCCTGATAATCTATGGGAAGAAGCCCTTTTGTCAGCCTGTTATATACTTAATAGGATACCCGGTAAGACTAATGATAAGACCCCATATGAGTTATGGAAAGGTCGAACCCCTAGGATTAACTATCTTAAAGTTTGGGGATGTCTAGCTAAGGTAGGGATTCCAGAACCCAAAAAGAGGAAGATAGGACCTAAGACTGTAGATGATGTGTTCATAGGGTATGCCCTAGATAGTAATGCTAATAGATTTTTTATAACACATTCTGAAGTAAACAAAATCTCTAATAACACAATTATAGAAGCTAGAGATGCAGTTTACTTTGAGAATATATTTCCTTTTAAGGATAGAACCTCTTCATCTTCCTCCAATCCTTCTCTTACTCCATATACTAACTCTTATGATCAAATACCTAGTTCTCAACCTGAACAAGTCATAGAACCTAGAAGGAGTAAAAGAGAAAGGATTGAAAAATTTAGGAGAAGGATTCTTCACATTTTTGATAGAGGGTGACCCCTCAACTTATGAAGAAGCCATATCTTCTCCTGATGCCCCTTTCTGGAAAGAAGATATTAACAATGAGTACAACTCCATTATAGAGAACAATACTTAATTTTTAGCAGATCTTCCTTTAGGCAGCAAACCCATAGGTTGTAAGTGGATCTTCAAAAAGAAACTTAGAGCCGATGGTACCATAGAAAAATACAAGGCTAGACTAGTAGCCAAAGAATTTACCCAGAAGAAAGGACTAGATTATTTTGATACCTACTCTCCTGTAGCTATGATCACTTCTATTAGAACCCTCCTAGCCCTTGCTTCCATTCATGATATGTTGATCCATCAAATGGATGTAAAGACATCATTTCTAAATGGAGGTTTAGAGGAAAAAATATTTATGGAGCAACCTGCAGGTTTTATTGCTAAAGGCCAAGAAAACAAGGTTTGTAGATTAGTAAAATCTCTTTATGGCATAAAACAAGCTCCTAAGCAATGGCACAATAAATTTGACAAAGTTATTATAGAATTTGGTTTTTGTGCCAAATAAATATGACAAATGTTTGTATTCTAAAAATGCAAATGGAAGTTGTATTATCATATGCTTGTATGTTGATGATATTCTCATTCTAGGATCTTCACTGAAACAGATAAATAACACTAAGAATTATTTATCTAACCAGTTTGATATGAAAGACCTAGGTGAAGCAAACCCGATCCTAGGAATGCAAGTATCCAAAAGGAAATAGGGCTATACTCTATCTGTTGTACATTCAATTGAGAAAATGCTAAAGAAGTTTGAGTATTTTGAAAAGAAACCTACTCTCACTCCTTATGACAGTAATATTGTTCTCAAGAAGAATAAAGGATCACATATAGAACAACATAGATATTCACAGATAATTGGGTCCCTTATGTACATAACAAATATGACCATACCAGATATTGTATTTGCCATTGGGAAACTAAGTAGATATACTAGTAACCCAAATCAGTCATATTGGACTGCATTGAATAGAGTATTTAGATATCTTAAGGGTGCTCTAGATTATAAACTTACTAGATACCCTGATATCAAAGAAGGTTACTCTGATACAAATTAGGTAACAGATTCACATGATGTGAATTCCACTACTGGATATATTTTTACCCTAGCAGGAGCTGCAATCTCCTGGAGATCATGTAAACAGACTATCATTGTGTAATGACCGTGGTTTGTATTACGTATTTGGAATGTGTATACGTATCTTGACTCGTATTTTATGTCTCCTGGCTTGGTTCGGCTTGTTTGGGTTGGCTTGGTTCGGCTTGGGTTATTTATTGGTTCATCATGAACCAAGGGGAGAACCCTTACCTACCACCACCATCCCCATTTATTAGCCCAACTCTTTCTCTCTCTTCATTACTCTTCTTCTTCTCCACCATTACTTTTTCACCTACCAGGAAGAGAGCTTAGGCAAGTGCAGCTTGCTTCATGGAGGAACTCCATTTTTATTGTTCTATTCTCTTCCTAATAAGATTCTAACACACTTTAATACTTAGTATTTCTAATTTCCATGGCTTATTTCTTGTAGATCTAAGCTTATTTCATTTTCGAATTTCTTGGGTTTTGATCTATTTAATCTTGTTATTATCAAGTTCTGATGGTTCCATGTTGTAGAGAATTTCATTCTGTCCCATTTTGACCTATAGAAGTTCGGATTTAGAATCTAGATGAAGGTTTTATGAAGCTTGGAAGACATGGCTTGCATAGTTCTTCTTCTCGAAATAATAGAGAAGAAGAACAGTTCCGCAGCCACATGAACTTCCGTGGCCGCATGAACTTTCGCAGCCGCATGAACTTCCGCGGCCGCATGAACTTCTGTGGCCGTATGAACTTCCACAGCCGCATGAACTTCCGCATCCGTATGAACTTCCGTGGCCGCATGAACTTCCGCAGCCGCAAGAACTTCCGTGGCTGCATGAACTTTCGTGGCCGCATGAATTTCTGCAGCTGCATGAACTTCCGTGGCCGCATGAACTTCCGCAGCCGCATGAACTTCCGCGGCTGCATGAACTTCCGTAGCCGTATGAACTTCCGTGGCCGCATGAACTTCCATGGCCGCATGAACTTCCGTGGCCGCATGAACTTCCGTGTCCGCATGAACTTCTCTTAATTCCCAGCCACATAGCTCTCAGCCGCATGCGCCCTGCCCCCTGTGCCGCATGACCCCCTGCCATCCCTGCACCCTCTTTTGATTATTTAGTGCTACATGTATGTTGGTGCCTTGTTAATTTAAATATGTTTCCTAACACGCTAGTGACCCGTTGTGGTATACTTTTGACAAATAACATGACATGATAGTGGCCCGTCGTGGTGCACTCCTGACAGTGAACATGACATAATATATATATATATATATATATATATATATATATATATATATATATATATATATATATATATATATATATCGAAGGCTGTTACGACGGCTACCATGTCATGACAAGTATGAATGACCTGGACACCGTGGACGATTGTGTTTGTACAAATAAACCAGTACTGTCTTGCATCATGTCTAGGATGAGGCTCCCTGAGTACCACGGTCAGGGATACCTACAAAAATTGACTAAGGCTAATAAACTAGAATAATTCAGTAGTCATGAAGAGATTTCCCAGCTACAGGCAATCCCGTTATCTGGGCGCACTAAGTGGACGTGTAGCCTACCGACGAGTAGGGCACATTTCCAGCACACAGTCACGTGTTGAACCCTTCATAAACGAACATTCGACCTGGATAACCTGGATGGTCTGCAGGGCTTGTGGCTGTTGGGATAATCTCATTGTATTTGCTAGTAACTAGGCCTGTGATAACCCTAGTTAGTTAAAGTATCAAGCCGTACTCTTTGCTTGGCCGTGATTGATTGAATGAAGTCTAGCCCAGCTTCGACTTGTCCTGATCCTATGCAAGATTATGACAAGACATGATTATTTATGTTTGCCTTAACAATAATGATCATGGGACCAGTTCTGTTCAGGCGAAGTATTACAACCCCGGTCCTTGTTTGGTTTAAGGGTTGTAACCTGGCTCCCGGAGCAGTTCTGTGTCCTCCCTTCGTTTATTGTCATATTGCTCCCCATGCCATGCTCGTCATATTTTATTTTACTTCAATAGCATGATTATTTATACTGGCCTTAACAATAACGATTGGGGGTCCAGTTGTTCAGGCGAAGGGTTACAACCCCGGTCGTTGTTTGGTTTAAGGGTTGTAACCTGGCCCCCGGAGCAGTTCTGTGTCCTCTCTTCGTTTATTGACTTATTTCACCTTATGTTCTTGCTTACCAACAAGTAGTTGAGACGGATTTCTATTCAGGTAAAGGATTACAACCCCTGTCCTTGTTTGATTTAAGGGTTGTGACCTGGCTACTTGAATGGTTTCCTCGTACTCAATTTACTGTTGTTATCTTTATCATTATCTGTTTCGTTTTTAATCATCTTTAATATTCATTTGTGGTATACTGGTTTTAGTTTCTAAGTGAAGCCTCCTTTGTGGCACTTGCTCTTTCTGGGGTCTGACCCAGCTGGTTTTGTGTGGCCAGATATCGGAGCAGCACAAGAGGATCTACATACCTTCCAGCCAGATGGTGACCACCAGGCGTAACCCTGGCAATGAGTGGGTTTCTTTTTGTCCTCCCACTTTATAGTAAAATTATTCTTTTGAGGCGTTTAGCCGGCGAGCACGTGTTAGCTCGTATTGCATATTTATTTACTGTCTACCTATGGGCTGTAACATAATTGACAAATCCTAGGGTTGATCATGTATGACCAGAACTCTTGCTTGTCTTGACATTTTGTACGACTAGCTTCATGATCATCCGAATATGTAATAAATATGACGCCTTACTATTGTATATTTGGTGCTCTGACATCTTGTAACTGTTATTACTTGCTTGAGATTGAGACAATAGGCTTGTTTATGACCATAGGAGACTGATGGCTTGTAGTTAAACCCTCATGTATCTAGACAGCCGAGACCGTATAGCGAGGTGGGTTGCACTTCAATATACGTAGCTGGCTATGTACGCCCCCGCTCTCTAGTGTTCTGGTTCTGGGGCGTGACATGGTTTAAGTGGTGGCCCATGCAGGTCTTGTAAATCAAGATATGTGAGGGTTTACCGAATAGATGTCTCCATCAGTACTCGCCCTTGATCTCTGCTCGTATCTTCTGAATCCCTGTAATCTTGACCTGATCACATGCTTGTATCATTAATCTGTCCTGGTCCTTCCTTATTGTTCCCTATGTCGTCTTCTTCAGCGACATTGTTCCTGGACCTGCCGATCAGCAAGGCGGAGCACCTTCCGCGGACCAGCAGCAACCCAGAGATCAAGCCCAACTTTTAGGAGTAGCCTCCAGAGTCATGTCTACTGGAGGAGAGCCACCAGTTCAGCCCGTCCAGCCTACAGAGCCTGATGATGGCACTTTGGTGGGTCTCATCAGGTCATTATTAGCTTCCAGGATCATTGAGGAGATGCCTTGCACCAGGCGGTGGCAGATGCTTTGACCAGAGGAGGTCATCAGGGTAACAGCGCGGCCAACAGCTTCAAGCACTTGAACCCTCCATTCTTCAACGACAGTAAAGATGCTATCGCTGCTGATGCTTGGCTCCAGGACACAGAGGTGATTTTAGAAGCAGCCAGGACTCCAGAAGCCGAGAAAGTGGCCGTAGTGCGCCTGTAGTTATTGGATCTTTCCCGCAGCTGGTGGGCGGTACAGACCGTTGGATTATTGGCACCCATTGCTTGGGCAGTATTCAGAGAGAGATTCCAGACCAAGTATTTCGATGCTGTAGCTCGATACGATCTACAGACGAGGTTCACCAATCTGAAGCAGATGGGCAGGACGGTCGACGGATATACGGCCGAGTTTTCGAGACTCAGTCGATTTGCTCCCACCTTGGTAGCGATCGAGTTCGATAGGGCCCAGCGGTTCTAGCAGGGGCTTCACCTGGAGATTTTATTGGCAGTAGAGCAGTTTGAGCATCAGACTTTTGATGCAGTATTGAGAGCAGCTAGGAGGCATGAGTATACCTCCCAGAGGATCGTAGATAGGACCGGAGGTCGGAAGCGATCCCACGGTCAGATGAATCAGTCATCAGCACCAGTCCCGGCATCCAGGGCTTTGACCATTGGAGCTCCGAGGCGGGCGGCCTCAGTGACGTCGGTTCAGCATTCTATCCCGATGTACCCTCAGCAGCAGAAGCAGAAGCAGTCTTTCGCAGTGGGATGTTCACACTACGGAAAGCCGGGGCTTGTGGTATCAGAGTGTCGCAGAGCACAGGGTTTGTGCTTGGTTTATGGTGCCCCAGACCACATGATTAGAAACTGCCCGAACATGGAGAGTTCATCATCAGCTTTCTCTAGTCCTTCAGTTAGAGGATCAGCACCAGTCCAGCAGTAGCAGCAGCTGCAGTACCCATTCCCGAGGCCATTGCCGACGCAGGCCCAGGCATTCCAGCAGCAGAGACCGTAGCAGTATGTCCAAGCCCAAGCCCTGATCCAGAGTCGGCAGAGGAATTTCCAGCAGAGGGAACCCGCACCCAGAGGGTATGGTCAAGTGCTGGCTTTGACCATGGGAGAGGAAGGATTAGCACCAGGAGAGGTAGTGGCAGGTACTATTCTCGTTAACACCTTTCTAGCTTCAGTATTATTTGATTCTGGTACCTCGCATTCATTTATGTCTGCACGATTCGCGACACGGATAGGACTGGAGCCCGAGTCATTATCAGTAAGGCTCAATATACTTACTGGTAATGGACTTGTGGGAGTAGATAGAGTATTTTCCTCGTGTCGGATCGTAGTTAGCGGTAGAGAATTCCTCGCTAGATTGATAGAGTTCTCGATGGTCGATTATGATGTGGTTTTAGGGATAGATTGGTTGAGGGACCAGTATGCTAGGATAGACTGCCATCTTCGTAGGGTTGTTTTTAGCATTCCAGGCGAGCCCGAGTTTTCCTTCTCCCGAGGTGAAGTTGAACCTTCTCCTCCAGTATTACGGATGGCGGTAGCAGCCGTGCAGTTACCCCGGATAGTCGAAGATTTTCCAGATATTTTCCCAGAAGAGCTTCCAGGGATGCCGCCAGAGCGGGAGATCGAGTTCACCATCGACTTGATTCCCGGGACAGCCCCAGTGTCAGAGAGAGTCTACAGGATGGCGCCGTCAGAGCTAGAGATATTATGCAAGATGATTGAAGAACTCAGAACCAAGGAATTCATTCGTGCTAGTGGATCGCCTTGGGGAGCCCTGATGCTTCTTGTAAAAAAGAAGGATGGTACGTCCAGATTATGTGTAGATTATCGTACCTTGAACTCAGTGACAATCAAGAACAGAAACCCTCTCCCGAGGATAGATAACTTGTTTGATCAACTCAAGGGGCAGCAGTATTCTCGAAGATCAACTTGCGGTCAGGATACCATCAGATCAGAGTCAGAGAGCAGGACATCCCGAAGACAGCTTTCAGATCTAGGTATGGGCATTGGGAGTTCCTTGTGATACCATTTGGAGCAACCAATGCGTCAGCTGTATTTATGGACCTCATGAATCGCATCTTCATGCCCTACTTGGATCAGTTCATGATTGTGTTCCTAGACGACATTCTGGTCTACAGCAAGAGTGAGGCGGAGCATGAGCAGCATCTCCGTGTGGTTCTTTAGATTCTCAGAGAGCACCAATTGTATGCCAAGTTCAGTAAATACGAGTTCTGGCTCGATCGTATTTCGTACTTGGGTCATATCATCACCAGAGGAGGAGTAGAAGTGGATCCCCAGAAGATCGCGGTTATTGAGACTTGACCAGTACCCCGCACAGTTGCAGAAGTTCACAGTTTCCTTGGTTTGGCCGGCTACTACCGGCGATTTGTTTCAGACTTTGCTCGAATTGCAGCGCCATTGACCCAGTTGACCCGCAAGGATGTGCAGTTTGCTTGGACAGCAGAGTGCCAGGATTCTTTTGAGAAGTTGAAGCGAGGCTTGATGACGGCTCCTATTCTCACGCTTCCAGATGGAACCGAGGGATTCTCAGTGTATTGTGATGCTTCGGGCAGAGGTTTAGGATGTGTTCTGATGCAGCATGGGAAGGTAATAGCTTATGCGTCACGATAACTTTGTGATCATGAGAGAAATTACCCAACCCATGATTTGGAGCTGGCAGCGGTAGTATTTGCACTTAAGTTATGGAGGCACTACTTGTATGGAGATAGGGTGGAGATTTTCACCGACCACAAGAGCCTGAAGTATGTTTTCAATCAGAAGGATCTTAACACGCGTCAGAGAAGGTGGCTAGAGCTACTTGTGGATTATGATGTCAACCTGAAGTATCACCCAGGGAAGGCCAACGTTGTAGCAGATACATTGAGCAGGAGAGCCGAAGTTTATTTCCTAACAACGCAACCAGAGCTGTTAGCAGATCTTCAGAAGATAGGAATAGAAGTCATCCTTCCTACCAGTGTGGCATTGATGGCCAGCATACAAGTTCAGTCCACTATATTCGAGAGGATCCGGATGGCACAGTCAGCAGATTCTAAGCTTCAGCAACTCAGAACAGAGTGTGAGGCAGGACGAAGACCAGAGCTATGTATCCATGAAGACGGTACACTTTGACATGGGAAGCGCCTTTGTGTACCCAGTAGAGATATCAGACAGGAGATCATGGCAGAGGCTCACAGTTCGCAGTATTCCATTCATCCCGACGGTACAAAGATGTACCGAGATATTCGTCAGCACTTTTGGTGGAATGGCATGAAGAGGAAGATAGCCCGGTTTGTCTCTCGATGTTTGGTTTGCCAACAAGTTAAAGCTGAACATCAGAGGTCCGCTGGACTTCTTCAGCCCTTGTCAATTCTAAAATAGAAGTGGAAGCATATAACCATAGATTTTGTGACTGGATTACCTAGATTCCCGGCTGGCAGAGATGCTATTTGGATTATTATAGACAGACTCACGAAGGTGGCTCACTTTCTTCCGTTCAGATTCGGTCAGCCGACGGCTCAGCTAGCAGAGATGTATCTCAGGCAGATAGTCAGGATGCACGGTGTACCAGTCAGTATCACTTCGAACAGAGATTCCAGATTTATGTCGTACTTTTGGCGTAGTCTGCAGGAGAGTTTAGGGACTCGCCTCCAGTTCAGCTCAGCCTATCACCCGCAGACAGATGGCCAGTCAAAATGCACAATCCAGACTCTTGAAGATATGTTGAGATCTTGTACACTCGACTTCGGTGGTTCATGGAAAGATCACCTGCACCTGGCGGAGTTCTAATACAATAACAGTTTCCAGGCCAACATCCAGATGGCACCATTCGAGGTACTGTATGGTAGGAAGTGCCGATCCCCGCTAGCATGGGACGATATTGGAGAGAGGCAGATGCTCGGTCCAGAACTGATTGCTCAGACCGTTGAAGTGGTCCGGAAAGTCAGAGATCATCTTCGAGTTGCCCAAGATCGCCAGCATCATTAGGCCGATTCTCATTGGCGCCTTCTTGAGTTTTCTGTCGGCGATCATGTATTCCTAAGAATTTTATCTAATCGTGGCGTCATTCATTTCGGCATACAAGGAAAGCTTAGTCCTAGGTATATAAGACCGTTCGACATTCTGGAGAGAGTAGGAGATGTATCCTATCATCTCGCTCTCCCGTCATTGCTATGTGAGGTACATGACGTATTCCATATATCCCAACTACGACGGTATATCCCGAACTCGAGCCATATCCTGGATTATTTGGAATTGGTTGTTTGTACCAACCTTTCGTATGAGAAGAGGCCCGTGTCTATATTTGACCAAAGTGAGAAGATACTCAAGAACAAGACTATTAGTTTAGTCCGTGTTGCTTGGGGTCATCACTCCTTGGATGAGTCGACGTGGGAGTGTGAGGATGATATCCGATCGCGATATCCTGACCTGTTTGACTCGTAAGGTATAATGTCTTCCTTATGCCTTATGCTTTCAATTCCTTGCTTGAATAAATGACTGCATGATAGACTGCTTGTTATAACTTACGATTAGTATAGCTTGTCCTTGCCGCTCTAGCCTCTTAATTAAATTCCGAGGACGAAATTCTTTTAAGGAGGGTAGAGTTGTAATGACCGTGGTTCGTATTACGTATTTGGAATACGTATACGTATCTTGACTCGTATTTTATGTCTCCTGGCTTGGTTCGGCTTGTTTGGGTTGGCTTGGTTTGACTTAGGTTGTTTATTGGTTCATCATGAACCAAAGGGAGAATCCTTACCTACCACTACCATCCCCATTTATTAGTCCAACTCTTTCTCTCTCTTTATTACTCTTTTTCTTCTCCACCATTACTTCTTCACCTACCAGGAAGAGAGCTTAGGCAAGTGCAGCTTGCTTCATAGAGGAACTCCGTTTTTATTGTTCCACTCTCTTCCTCATGAGATTCTAACACACTTTAATACTTAGTATTTCTAATTTTTATTGCTCATTTCTTGTAGATCTAAGTTTATTTCATTTTCAGATTTCTTGGATTTTGATCTATTTAATCTTGTTATTATCAAGTTCTGATGGTTCCATGTTGTAGAGAATTTCATTATGCCCCATTTTGACCTATGGAAGTTCGGATTTGGACTCTAGATGAAGGTTTTATGAAGCTTGAAAGCCAGGGCTTGCATGGTTCTTCTTCTCGAAATAATAGAGAAGAAGAACAGTTCCGCAGCCGCATGAACTTCCGTAGCCGTATGAACTTTCGTGGCCGCATGAACTTTCGTGGCCGCATGAACTTCTGCAGTCGCATGAACTTCTGCAGTCGCATGAACTTCCGCGGCCGCATGAACTTCCGTGGCCGCATGAACTTCTGCAGCCGCATGAACTTCCGTGGCCGCATGAACTTCCGTAGCCGCATGAACTTCCGTGGCCGTATGAATTTCTGCAGCCGTATGAACTTCCGTGGCCGCATGAACTTCTGCAGCCGCATGAACTTCCGTGGCCGCATGAATTTCCATGGCCGCATGAACTTCGTGGCCGCATGAACTTCCGTGGCCGCATGAAATTCCGCAGCCGCATGAACTTCCGTGGCCGCATGAATTTCTGTGGCCGCATGAATTTCCGTGGCCACATAAACTTCTCTTGATTCCCAGCCGCATGGCTCTCAGCCGCATGCGCCCTGCCCTCTGTGCCGCATGACTCCTCCTGCCGTCCCTGTACCCTCTTTATAGTGGCCTTAACAATAACGATCGGGGGTACAGTTCTGCTCAGGCGAAGGGTTACAACCCCGGTCCTTGTTTGGTTTAAGGGTTGTAACCTGGCCCCCGGAGCAGTTCTGTGTCCTCTCTTCGTTTATTGACTTATTTCATCTTATGTTCTTGCTTACCAATAAGTAATTGAGACAGATTTCTATTCAGGTGAAGGGTTACAACCCCGGTCCTTATTTGGTTTAAGGGTTGTGACCTGGCTACTTGAATGGTTTCCTCGTACTCAATTTACTGTTGTTATCTTTATTATTGTCTGTTTCATTTATAATCATCTTTAATATTCATTTGTGGTATACTGATTTTAGTTTCTAAGTGAAGCCTCCTTTGTGGCACTTGCTCTTTCTGGGGTCTGACCCAGCTGGTTTTGTGTGGCCAGATATCGGAGCAGCACCAGAGGATCTACCTACCTTCCATCCAGATGGTGACCACCAGGCGTAACCCTGGCAACGAGTGGGTTTCTTTTTGTCCTCCTACTTTATAGTAAAATTATTCTTTTGAGGCGTTTAGCCGGCGAGCACGTGTTAGCTCGTATTGTACCTTTATTTACTGTCTGCCTACGGGCTGTAACATGATTGATAAATCCTAGGGTTGATCATGTATGACCAGAACTTTTGCTAGTCTTGACATTTTGTACGACTAGCTTCATGATCATCCGAATATGTAATGTATGTGATGCCTTACTATTGTATATTTGGTGCTCTGACATCTTGTAACTGTTATTACTTGCTTGAGATTGACACAATATGCTTGTTTATGACCATTGGAGACTGATGGCTTGTAGTTAAACCCTTATGTATCTAGACAGCCGTGACCATATAGCGAGGTGGGTTGCACTTTAATATACGTTGCTGGCTATATACGCCCCCGCTCTCCAGTATTCTAGTTCTGGGGCGTGACACATTGCCAGAAGTACTATGGACTCTGAAATGATAGCTTTAGGCACTACCTGTACAGAAGCCTAATGGCTTAGAAATCTCATTATGTATATACATGTTTCTGTTCATCCTATTCCTGAAATATCTATAAATTGTGATAATAAATCTTTTACTGAACTACTAAAGCATGATTCTGTGAATGCTAAGATGAACATGCACCTGCAGTTGCGCTTCAAGTCAATAAAGAGCCTATTGGGCAAATATGTGGTTCTTGACTATATAAAGTCAGAAAAGAACCTTGTAGACTACTTGATGAAGGGTCTATCTAAGACATTGATCTTATAATCATCGAGGGAATGGGGTTAAGCCCATAGTTTAGTCACCAGCAGTGGCAAACCAACCGAGTCTGACTGGAGATCCGAAGAAGTCGGTTCAATGGGTAGGAACAAGCTGGGCTAGGTGACTATTATGGAACACTAACCCTGAAATTAAATTCTCTTTAAAATAAAGCCCAAGAGGCTGTACATGTGTACATTGATACTCTATCCCTATGGTGATAGTGTTTTTTGTGTGATATAGATAGGGTGAGATTAAACTCTTAATAAGTCCAAGCATGATATGCAGTATTGATTTCTATCACCAACCCTTGAGGACTTACCTATATGAGAGGTCGTGAGAGCCGTGACTATAGGACAGGGCTATCCTAGACAACTCTCATAAATATATAATAGAGCGTATGACCAATCAAACACGCCACCTGATAGACCCAAGTACCTCTAGCGTACTATATGTGCTATTTTCTGAATATGGTTCCAGAAGACTGATTCAAGACGTAGTCCATCAAGCTCTTCTTCAGACAAAGACAATAGTCACTACGTGAGATTTAAGGCTGTAGTCCACCTCATTTATGCATAGTATAAAACTGCCCAAAAAATCTTTTACTCATCTCTTATCTTTCTTTTCTTCTATTACATTGAAATTTGACCTTTGGGGAGGGGATTGTTGTATGTATGCACTGTTCAAAAGCTAAAATTCTTTTCTTTCCTCCCATATAGTCCCACATCGGCTGGGATAATAGGATTGCTTGGGCATATATGCTTTCCTCCTTGTTGCCTCTTTAAAAATGTTGGGTCAGAGCCCTATGGGCCACACGCGTGCGCCGTTGCCGATGCCCGGCCCGGCTCGACTCGGTTCGGTTCGGCGTGCGGAACGGGTGCGGATACGTGCCCACATCTGCGAGCGCCGAATTCCGATTCGATTTCCTCTTCGGGTTCGGGCTGAGGCCCTAAGAAACTTTTTGCTTCTCATTGATTTTTCTAAACGTTACTATTCATTTATTTTCGTAACGTTAGGCATTTCAAATTCTGTCCAGGTTCAATGAACCATGTGTTTTATTCTATATGTTTGTAACGTCCAAATTAAATGTTTATTATTTTTTTGTCCGTTGGTGATTATTCTTTAGCCTATATATATCGTGTTTTCTTCCCTTCCAATACAGAGAAAATAATTTTGCCGAAACTCTCACAAATTTCCATTTCGGCATTCTGTTCTTCGTTGTTGCTCTGGGCATAGCTAAGTCGTGGGTCACTCTCTCCACGTCGTGTGCGGTAAGAAGATTCTGGTGGAGCAAAAATTTTACCACTAGGAGCGTTCGGATAAAGTCTGCACATAGACCCGAATTATCTCTTAGGGCAGTGCTTCGTGCGCGACTTCCCCGGAGGCCGGTAATAATTTACTATTTTAATTTTGTTGCAGATATTAAAATTGAAGAAAAGTGAGGAAAAATCTAACAACTACTTGGTAACAATGATCCTTTATGGAAAAAAGACTAGAGAGATGGAGGAGATTACAAATACACTTCTTAATAATGAGATCATGAAAAGACAAAATCCATCATAGGAGTCATCATGGTTGATTATCAGTGAAGTAAGATGTTAAAGAATAAAGATGGGGGGCAAAAGCAACATAGAAAAATCTAAATTATTATCGTAGAATGGATACAAGTGCTATTTTTGCAAGCAGCCAGGTCACATGATGAAGCAATTGTTAGCCCAATGAATATATTATATTTTTGAATATGGCTAATCAATTAATTTTAGGCTTAACTACTACTTGATACCCTCAACTATTACCGTTTTTCAACTTGGTACCCTAAACTTTTTTTCGTAACAACTTGATACCTCAACTATTTTTTTTTCAACTTAGTACCTAACATTTTAAAAAACCCCAAAATGCCCTCATCCCTTCCCTCCCTCCACCCCCTCCCCCACTCCAGCCACCCTCCCCCCTGCTAGCTCCGGCCGAACCCCCCCTCCTCGCTTTCGGCCAACCGCCCCCCCTCCTCGCTTTCGGCTAACCCCCCCTCTCCGATTCCGGGCCACCCCCTGCCCCGTCTCCCGCCCCGCACCCCCCTTCCCAGCCCCCCCTCCTCCCGCTGTCGAGCCCTAGGGGAGAGGCGGGAGCGGGCGGACGGCCGGAGCGAGAGGGAGGGGGGATGGCCTGAAGCGAGCAGGGGGGGTGGGGGGGAGCTGCGGCCGGAGCTAGCAGAGGGGGGCGCGAAGCTAGCAGGGGGGAGGGGGGTTAGAGGTAGGGGCATTTTTGTCCAAAATAATATTCGGGTATCAAGTTGTTACAAAAAAAAGTTTAGGGTACCAAGTTGAAAAATGGTAATAGTTGAGGGTATCAAGTAGCAATTAAGCCTTAATTTTAACATAATGATGTCACTAATATTCATATACTCACTATCATGTTGCTACTTAAACTTAGCATTGTCCTAATTGTCCTATATCATTTTTTCATACTTGTATCGTACTGCAACATATTTTACTCGTCTAACATGTATTTGTAGACATACAGTAAGCATGATCAAACCAGGACATAGGCAATGAAGAATTAATGAAGGACCAAAGACGGCGTCATTCAAAAAGATTTCTCTGAACCGTCTAGCGACCTATTTGGGGCCTCGTATCGGGGGTTCCGCTGCCCGGTCAGCGGACATGGGTCGAGGGGGCAGCGGCCCCCGTCAGGGGTTCGGGGGCGAAGCCCCCGAAAGGTATTCAGATTTTCAGATCTGCTTATCTTTGGACGACTGCTATAAAAAAAAGACATCTTCAGGTCTGCTCAAATATCAGAAGAAAGGCGTCATCAAAGGGCTCTTGGTTTTCCTATTTGTTCTAAGTCTGTAATCTTTAATTTATTGAGTCCAGGAGAATGTGTACATTGAGTCGCACTGTGTCATCTCAACCCCTAGACATATCTCTCCAAGCTCTACTACACAAACAGACCAATTCCTAAACCAAGCCCAAGCTCTACCAAGCAAAATAAAGCCCAAAGGCCATTCTGCCACCTAAGAGACAGAGTTCGGGCCGAACTCTGCCCCCACACAAAGTTCGGGCCGAACTCTCTTCCCTGATTTTTAGCACCCTAATTTTTAGGGCCTGCTTGATACAAGCTGTCCAACGTTCAAAAATTTGAATTCTTGGAAAAGAATTCGGGCCGAACTCTGCCTCCCCAGAGTAGTATAAATAGAGCTTGAATTCTCTCATTTCAAATTATCTCTCACCTTCAAATACTCAAGCTTTCTAAGCTCTACAACTCAAAGCCGCATTCTTCCATATCTTCTAAGTCACAACTCTCCTTAGCCCAAGGTGCTCAGTGTGATATCAGCTAGACGTTGTGTGTCACCCCAGTTTTTCGGAACAGGGGTATTTTGGTCATTTTTCCACTTTAGAATTATTTTGGAATTATTTATTTATTTATGATATTATTCTGGGATTATTTGAGTTGGGTTCGAATTTCAACTCAATCCGACTTGTATCGGAGATCCGGGGTAGCTTTGACTCTAGTGGGACCCACTTATTAGTTAGACATGGCCCACACATGACAATATTTTAGTTAGTATATTAAACTAATTATTTATGACTAAGTTTTGTTGATTAGAGACTCAAACTAGACTAATTTAGCCTCAAACCCTAACCTAACTTAAGTTAAACCAATAGGAGATTAGAGAGGGCATTTTGGACTTTGCCAAAATGTCATTCCTAGCCAATATGGCCAGCCATGAGAGGGGATAGGGTGAGTCATTCTCATTTGTTTTTATCCACAAATTTTTCTCTCTTGTTCTTCCCCAAATTTTGAGAGCAAACACCATTGATTTCTCTTTCAAATCAATCCTTTTCTCCACCCAATCTTCTTCATTCCTTCTCTACTCAAGCAAGGGAAGGAGCTAGCCAAGTTTGGGAGGATTCGGAACTCGTTCGTGTCCATTTGGAGATCTCTACGTGTCGGTGTCGTATCGGAAGGAGTTTTCCTAGATTCGATCTACCGGGAGGTATAATCTCTCCTCTACTTCATTCCTTCATGCATATAGGTGTATTTTGAACCCATAGGAATGAACCCATAGGAAAATCCCTATTTTGGACACTTGTATTTTAATATATATTGTAGGAATGATTAATTAGTGTTTTAATCTCAGATTTCATATTTTAGAATGTTGTTCTTAATGTGTTCTTCATGGTATCATTTAGTATCACAATCTATTTATCTATATATATATATATATATATATATATCATTTGTTATATATATATACACACACACACACAGATATATATATATATATATATATATATATATATATATATATATATATATATATATATATATATATATATATATATATATATATATATTGGCTCTCTAATTTATATATAAATATTGTGTCTTTATTTTGTGTTTATGGGGTGTGGGGATTTCGGGAATGGAGAGTGAGATTTCGCGAGTAAGAGAGGGATTGAGAGTGTTGGAGTGGTAGATGGAATGAGAGTTAGAAGTGTGTGTGTGTTTGTATTGAGAGAGTTAGAGAGTGATTTGAGAATGGAATTGAGAGAGGAATTCGAGAGTGATAAAGGAAGTAAGGGAGTAATTAGAGAGTGAGTGAAGAATGAGAGAAGGGGGAGAGTGGGACTGCTGATAACAGCAGCAGCAGTAAGAGTATCAGTCCCCCCCACAGGGGACTGATTTGGGTGCATGTATCAGTCCCCACAAGGGACAGATTTGGGGGTTTGAAATAGTCCCCACAGGGGACTGTTTGAACCAGCAGCAATGGCAGTTTAGCATGCTGCTATGCAGCAGGTTTGGCAGGGGGATCAGCCCCTAGATGAGATGCAGCAGCAGCAGCACTAAGCACTGCTTAGTAGCAGTCCAAGGAGGATAGGACAGCCCATTCACCCATTCATTCTTCCCCCTCTCCTTTCATTCATTTACACTATTAATTCCCACTTCACATTCATTCTTCCATTCATTTCACCCATTATATTTGCATCCAGTTCAGTCATCAATTCATCCATCCTTCCATTCATTCCCAATCATTCCTTCATTCATTCATCTCCATCTCCTTTCACATACAAACTAATACAAGTTCAGCCCATTCTCAATGTGACAGTCCACAAATGAAACCACATACATTCATCCCCATTCAGTTCAATTCAGTCTATATATATATCCATTTCAGTCACAGCTACTTCACCCAATATTCAGCCCTTTCACATCTCATTTCAGTCCCATTCCATACAAATTCAGTCCATCACATATATAACATTCCATACCACATCAGTCCCCCATTTCAGCCCCCATCATTCAGTTGATATCAACCTCCTTTCAAAAATCATATTAGTCCCTTAACCCTTGAGTGTGTGTGAGTGTGTCTAGATATATGTTAGAAAGTGAGGCTTTGGTAAGATAGGATATAAGTTATCATGTTGAGATATGGTATTGTATTAGAGTAGTGTTGTAGGCTTGTTAGAGTTAGTATTAGAAGTTTGTATTAGTGTTAGAGGGGAGTGGTATCGTAGGATACCAAGTTGGTATCATAGGGTAAATAGAATTTACCTTGTTTGAGTTAAGGTATCGAGATATGGGAGCATGGTATTAGGATACCATGTTGAGGTAGAGGGTATCCTAGAAACTAAGGTAGAGGCTTGGTTATGGGTTTACTTGGTAAGGGTAATAGGGTAAGTTAAGGTAATTAGCTAACTATAGGGTATGTGATTTAAGGTTTAAGATATGGTTATAATTTGGTTCCCTTGGTTGGTAATAGTCAGGATTAGTGCTCTTAGACTAGTTTTGACCTCGGTTGACCGTTTTGACCAAAAGTCAACCGAAAGTCAAACTTAGCCTAAAAGTGACTAGAATTGACCGAAACCAAACCAGAGTTGACCAGTTGACCAAAAGTCAAATGTAAGACAACCTTTGACCTAGATTGACCTAGTTTGACTTGGATAGACTTCCTGTGACCTTGTTTACCTTGGTTGTCCTAGTATGACATAGTATGACCTAGTTTAGCTTGGTGTGACTCAGTTTGACCTAGTTTTGACTTAGACTTGCATATTATGACTAGATTAGCCTTCCTTTCATTATTAAATCCTGTTTGGACTCATGGTATCTCATCTTTAGGTCTGTGATTACTCTGAGCATCTGTTCACCTTATCAGCTCAGGACCACAGGCGAGTACATTCACATATAGTTTTTATTGTCTTGATATCTGCTATATCCGATTCAGTTATAGTGTCTTACTTGATTTCCTGACACGATAGTTCACGGACTAGTATATGTCGGATCCTGTCATGAGATGTTGTTCCCGAATTACTTGGTATATTGGTACATGACTCGACTTGTTACTTGTACTTGTATAGACATGGACTTGGGAGTAGGCTGGCCCCCTGCCCTTGAGCCCCGTGTCATGACGTGTTATGTTCGGATCCTTTATACTATTCGGGGATGGGGAATTATTAGTGGTTGTGTGATCAAATCCTTACTTGTTCTTCACACTCGTACTTGATCTGGTGCGTAGCTATACCCTCGCTCACGACAGGTAAAGCCTGACCCCACTTGTTCATAGTTTTCCATGGTGGCCGGCCTAATCTTGCTCAGTTGTAGACTTGTTCATAGCCGGTCGGATGGAAATCCTGATCATGTTTTTCCAAGCCGATCACATAACGTACTAATAATTCAAGGCACATTTTATATTTATTTATCATAGGAGGCTAAGTTCTGTTCGGGAGAAGGGTTACAACCCCGGTCCTTATTTGGTTTAAGGGTTGTAACTCGGCTTCCGGATAGTTCCCAAGTTATCATATATATATATATATATATATATATATATATATATATATATATATATATATATATATATATATTGTCGTCCTATTCAGTACTCACATCCTATTATATATCTCCTGTTGATTTTGTCTTATATTTCATATGTTCTACACGCTCTTATGTTGTACCTTGATTGGAGGCTAGGTTCTGTTCGGGAGAAGGGTTACAACCCCGGTCCTTGTTTGGTTTACGGGTTGTAGCTCGGCTTTCGAATGGCTCCCAAGTTTTTCCATTATCTTTGTCTTATATTTTTATTATACTGTCTCTTATAGAATTTGTCAATTCATATGGAACTGATGTTAGTGGTTGTACTTGCTTATTTTCCTGACAGGATACCGTTGATATATTACAGATATTTCTGAGACAGACTGCTCGACCTACTATGGGGTCGAGACAGATGGAGACTTAGGCCAGGACTGTGGCCTGTTAGTTAAGCCACTAGATTTTGCATACCCAGAGTAGTATAGCTTAGTTAGGTTTGCCTGGACTGCAATCCAGCTTTTGTTTTTGTCACGCCCCAGAACCAGAATACTAGAGAGCGGGGGCGGACATAGCCAGCTACGTATAACGGAGTGGAATCCACGCCGCTATACGGTCACGGCTGTCTAGATATGTGAGGGTTTCACTATAATCCATCAGTCTCTTAAGGTCATAAAATAGCCTATTGTCTCAATATCAACCAACTAGTAATAATCACAAGATGTCAGAGCATCAAATACATAAATATAAGGCGTCCCAAATATTACATATCCAGATGATCATGAAGCTAGTCGTTACAAAATGTGAGGACTAGCAAGAGTTCAGTCATACATGATCAACCCCCGGGGCTTGTCAATCATGTTACAGCCCGTAGGCAGACAATAAGTAAAAGTTGCAACCGAGCTAACACTTGCTCGTCGGCTAAACGCCTCAAAAAAATAATTTACAATATTACGGTAGAAGAACAAAAGAAACCCACTCGATGCCCTGGTTACGCCTGGTGACCACCATCGGGCTGGAAAGCAGGGAGATCCTTTGGTGCTGCTCCGGTATCTGGCCATACAAAACCAGCTGGGTCAGACCCCAGAAAGAGCATGTGCCACAAAGGAGGCTTCACTTAAGGACTAAAACCAATAAATCATTAGCATTCAACAGGTAATAAAATAGTAAGTAACACAGATTGGGGTTTGTGCACTACCAATGCACTTATCCCAATCAGAGAAAATAGTTAAGACAACAGGAGAATCATGATAAATAAAATATAGCTGGACAATATATGAAGAGAAGACGAAGGTACTTTTCCGGAAGCCAGGTTACAATCCTTAAACCAAACAAGGACCGAGATTGTAACCCTTCGCCTGAACAGAACTTAGTCTCTGATCATTTATTGCTAAAGGTGACAATCATCAAGGTGAAAATGAGGGAGTACAATAATAAAAGTGACAATAAAGAGTACAGTGTGCTAGAGTGACAATAGGGTACAATTATTATGGTGACAATCTGGAGTGACAATCATTATAGTGACAATCTGGAGTGACAATCATTATAGTGACAATCTGGAGTGACAATCGTTCAATCATTCTGGCACAATCTTGCAATCAATCACTTCTAGACAATACTATACTGGACTAGACTCCATCCAATCAATCACGGCCAATCATTGCCTACGGCTTTCTACATTAACTAACTAGGGTTATCACAATCCTAGTTACTAGCAAGATGCAATGAGATGTTCCACCAGCCACAAGCCCTGCAGCTAATCCAGGTTATCCAGACGAATAGGATTCATTAAGCAATTATCAAGAATTATTAGGTGTGCCCCACATGACAGTGGGCTGGAAGTGTGCCCTACTCGACGGCAGGCTACAAGTCCAACAATTGGGGCCGGGATAACGGGATCGCCTGTAACTGGGGAAATCTCTCATGGCTACTGAATTATTCTAATCATTAACCTTATTTTATTTCAATATGTATCCCTGACCGTGGTACTCAGGGATCCATGCCCTAGACATGATGCGAGACTGGACAAGTGGATTTAACAAGCAAGCAAGAAAGAACCACCCACGGTGTCAACACAAGTCAAGCTAAGTTATCAGGTCATGTCAAGTCAGGAGTGCACCACGACGGGCCACTATCATGTCAGGTTGGTCATGTCAGGAGTGCACCACTACGGGTCACTGTCGTGTTATGCAAGTTCCTTGTCATACCATGCCATGTACAATAGTCATTCCAACATATTAAGTAAAATCAAGTTCATGACAAAAGGCGTAAGGATATAAAATGGACGTAAAATATCTAATAAAATATCAATATAAGGGCTTATAGAAGAGCCAAGCTTAAAGAATTAAAACCAAATCTCTAAGAGCCAATAGATTGCGCAAGGGGTCAGGGGGTTGGATTGCGCAGGGTGTCAACTGCGCAGGGGTGGAGTGCGCAGGGTCCAAGCGCGCAGGGTTGGATTGCGCTGGAAGGGGCAAGCTGGACTGCGCCGGGCTAGATTGCGCAGGGCTGAACTGCACAAAGAATAGACTGCGCAACAATGGATTGTGCAGCAATAGGTTGTGCAGCAATGGGTTGCACAGTCGGTGAACTGCGCAGCAATGGATTGCGCCAGCACTGGACTGCGCAGCGATGGATTGCGCCAGCACCAAGAGGCACTGGACTAGCTGGATGAATTGCGCCAGCGCTAAAGAGCGCTGGGCTGGGCAAGCTGGATTGCGCCAGCGCTAAGGAGCGCTGGGCTGACTGGATTGCGCCCGGGACAGAAGGTCATCTTCTCCAAAGCTAAGAGCAAATGGCCATGGAAATTCAAAACTTCAAAAGACCATAACTAGGTCAAATCTCAACGAAAATCCACTTTGCAAAGGTCTAAATTGTGTAAAATTAAATTCTCTTCAACATGGAACAATCAAAACATGAAAATGAACAAGTTTTATAGATCAAAACCACCAATTTTCGAAAATACTTCAATCCTAGATCTACAAATTTTTAAGCTCCAAATGGAGAAAACCCAAGTTCTAATGTTGCTTAAAATGAGCTAATAAAGCTATTAGAAAAATAAAATATAGCCCTTAAGTGATAGCAAGATGCAACTTGCCTAGGTTGGTGGAGAGGAAAGAGTAGTGAGGAAGAAGAAGAAGAAGAAGAAAATAAATGAGGAGAGAGAGAGGGAGTTTGATATTTATAATGGGGTGGGGTGGTTCACCATGTCAAACCAAAATAAATCGAACCAAGCCAAGCCAAGTCATGTTGAACCAAGTCAAGGCCAATAAACTCTTTCTAGCAATTTAAACCAAATGAATCAAGAAATAAACCCAAGCTTCACTAACCCAAAATAATAAAACAATGAACCATTAAAACCAATTGAACTATCAATGCTAAATAAAATTCAAGCCAATACAAAATAAACCAAGATAATTGATCATGAAAAATTAAATATGGGTCCAAAACACGTATACGTACACTAAATACGTATCACGAATTTGGGACATTACAGTTTTAGACTGTAGTAGCTTATATTTATATTTTGTGACTCTGTGATGTTGTTTGTTTTTCTTCGGCTGTGTTGGATGTGAACTTATTTCCTATTTTCATCTACCATATTTCCTTTCCGTGCTATCTACCTTAGTTTTATCTTGTGATTGAGACTGTATTTGCTATGTCACCTCCATTCGGAGTATATATACTGTACAGGTACCTTTATACTGTTTAGTGTAGTTTTTGTAGATGACCTATACAGCGTTCTACCATCGATTCTGCGGTGTAGGATGGACGTAACCACGTACTCGTGCCCCTAATCAGGGTGCGGGTCGTGACACATTTTTCTGGTGGCCCATGTAGGTCAGTATCGCAATTATTGTGATCTCGTAATGGTGCTCGACTTAGAGTACTAATTATGAGCCTACGTCTAGGACATAGGATCTAGAATATGATAGGAGTTACTCAATCACATTTTAGGAAAATTCTGATCTTTTGATTACCATGACAACTCTTCTTGCATTTGAATTCAATTGTCCTCCTTTGATAATATCTTATCTTGTGCCATATTGATCTCTTGGGTTCAATTCGTCTTCACGATGACAGTGACTCGTTCTCAGGCAGCAGGGCCTAGTGCAGTTCCAGAGAGATCCGATCCAGTAGTGTGAGGACCCTGATTCTTGAGAATTATTTTTTATTATTTTTTTTATAGTATTTCTAATTATTAGGTTGTATTGTATATTTAATTATGATTATATATGTACTTTTTCGTGTCCTTGATTTTTGGAGCATAAGACATGCCCATATCTTGAAACGTCCTTCATGATTTTTGTAGTAGACAGGATGACCTTTAATTTGGTATATCATGTCCCATCCAAATTTGTCCCCTAGCATCCTTTTGACTTCGCGCAACTTCGAGTCAAATTTTGGCAATTAGATTATTTACCATAATTCCATACCTAGCTTCCCATGTGAATTTGGAACTCGATATTGATCAGAACCATTTGACCTAATATGTGGTTTTGACCAATTTTGAGTCTACGACACACACGCCAAGGGTGTGCCACTCAATCGAGCTTCCATGTGCTATTTATTTGCGAATGGCACGAGAGACTCATAGGTTGACTTCTCAAGTTTGATTTGATTAGAAAATATATTTGGACCCTAACCTGGCCAACCCTACTTAGTAGAGCCATGATAGGTCGCAGTGACTTAATAGAATTATTATGGATTTGTTTTGGGATGTTATACAGTCAAATAGATTTATATACAATTTTGTATATATATGATTATATTTGTAATAGCCTAATATTTTATATAAATATGGCCTTAGCCATGGATAAGTCCTATGATATATATTGACTAGAAATTTTGGCATGGTTAACGTGGTTGTGTGTTTTGACTAGTATTTTAGCCATGGTAGGGAAGGCCAAGCCATAGGTGTGTTCTAACTAGAAAAACCAGGCCAAGTTGCGACTTAACTCCCACCGATGAATTAATTATTTATTAATTAGATATATTGTTTTTTAGATGACCCGGTTATACACAATCAGCCCGAACCAGACCTAAACCAATTCCAAGCCCATGTAGGCATGTAGTGGACCAAAGACGACCGTGTAGGCATATTTTATGTGTGCAAATATTTCTTAAATTATTTTAGAATTTGATATTGAATTTCTAATTATTAAATATTGTACAATATTGGTATTAATATTATTAAATAGTCGTTTGACAATATTTGTACAACTTTCTGGACCCGAATAAGGAGTGTAGTATAAGTTCACTAAAAATAACCACTGGGCGATTATTATTATTTATTATTATTAAAGTAATTTTTTATTTAATTATCATCATTATTAATATTAGATATTATTAATTGATTTTATCGCCAATTGAGTTGTTATACATATGTAAATATATTTAAATAAATTAAATATATGGATAGATAATATTGGGATTTTTTGAGATTTTATTGGGTGTATTTAGATATATACATATCAATATATATATGTATATTAGGATATATCTATAAATAGGTATAATAGAAAGAAAAAGAAAATAATAATAATAATAATAATAAATTAGTGAATAGTGCTATACACTGTTCACGCATCCCCTCCCCGAGCATGTCCAATCCGAGAGTAACAGTTTGGGTTTTTTTTTTATTATTTTGATTTGATCAAACATTGATCAAATCTTGGCCAAATAAATTCAAATCTTCTCCTATGGATTCTTGGATCGATTCTCCTTCAGATTACCTTAAATCCTATTCAAATCGGATTTAAATCCAGCAGAAATCTGGATTGAAATAAAGGGAAAAAAATAGAGATATATAGTTGTGGTGTGCAGCAAGTTGATTTGGAGAATTCCTAAAACTCGACCTTTGTGACATCCACCCGACCTCCGTGCGACTCCCCCAGCTACCTACGCGAGCGCTCCAATCGCCTGCACGCCGGAGCACTACCGTCGGCCGACGTGCACAGTGGGAAAACAGGGACAGAGCAGAAGTCGCAGCAGCCGTCAACCCACTTTTCAGGTTCAATTTCTCCTTCGTCCCTTCATAAATTTCCAAACTAGCTTCGCAGATTAAGAGACAACCTAACCACCTACAACACCTATAAACTAGTTTAGGTTGGGTCGATATTGTTGAGACGAAAAACTGAGACGAAATCAGGAAAAAAAACTTAGAAAACAGTTTTCAAAACTTTGAAATTCTCCCGATCCAACGTGCGTCCCGCCAATCCGGGCGACGTGGTCGCGAACCGAAAGCATCGAAAGGTGCGTATCGACTTCGTGGACGTGTGGGCTTTGACGGAATTCAAATTAGTCGCGTGTGCGCGACGAATTTGATGTGTATCCGTCAAAAATTACCGTATCGGCCTTTTTTGAAATTCTCCAATTACTTTGTGCACGTTCGTCAGATCGAGACGAAACTTGTGCCAACAGGACTGTATTATTTTTTTGGTCCTGTATGCCAAGTTTGGTCCAATTCTGAGATAGTTGATCGGATCGCCATTTTGCGGGCTCCACGATCCAACTCAATGGGCGAATTTGTGCACGGCTTATCGAAATCCAAAATTGGACATACCGTTGGGTTCGTATCCTCAAAACAAATTCGTAGACATATAGTTTGACGACTTTAGAGACCATTGACTCTGGCACACTTTTCGGTGCAAAGCGGGTCCAACGGTGGACACTGTTTTGACCCAAAATTACCGTTCTGCCCCTGTGTCCAGAATTAGACTTACGGACAGGCAATCCTAGCTAATTTGACTAATCTGGAAATGTTGGCAACATCTATTACAGCTTCTGGAGGCAGTTGTGAGACTTGGACTTTTTAACTTGTTGATTGGCGATATATTGTTGGTTCTCCGTACAATCCCCAGGCAAGTACACCTTGCCAAACTCTACAGTATTTACATACTTTCCTATATTTTCAGTATTTCTTGCTTTGTTACATATCTCTCTTGTTTCCCCTCGTGATTCTTTCTAGTTACACGTGCACGTAGATTTTGATTTTTCTTTCTATACTACTTGTTCTATCTTTCATATCTTGTTCATGTCTAGTGATAGTATTGATATGCCTGTGCCATATTTCTCCTGACCTGTTTGACCTGTACTTGACTTGGGCATGACTAGATAGGCTTGATTTTCTAGTACCTTAGGAGAGAATGTTTTATTAGCCGTGGCTATCCTCTATTGTTAGTGCCTCCCCGGGCTATAATAGAGAACCTATTATAGGACTGTTAGTGCCTCCCCGGGCTACGGTTTTAGCCACGATTAATATAACATTCTCATGACATGTCACCATCTGTAGAGGTCTTTATGTGTTGTCATTTCCTCTACTTGTTTTCCTATTTTTCTTGCATGTTATTTACTGTACAGTTGGCATGTATATTATGTGTCCTGCTAGTCCTCTGAGGACCTGGTGATCTCTCCAGGTATTAGATGAAGGTTTGGTACACCGATGGAGGATGATTGCTACACCAAGACTGCAGGTATATCTAGTTGATGTTTTATCTTTCCCTTCCGTGATTAGATTTTGTCCTATATTTGATTCTTGCTACATTATAGCCTAGTCTTGTACAAGCTTCTATTTTCCTCTAGCTTGTTCATGATAAATGTGTTATTGGGGATCCACTCTAACATATTTATCTACTTTAGAGTCAGAGTATTATGGTCTGATCAGCCTTACTGCACTTGATTCGTTATTGTTACCGATATTTAGTGGATTGAGATATAGTTGGTCTAGAATAACCAGACAGCTTATACGTATTCGAGCCGGGCTGGAGTCCTCTCGTTGCGTAGCTGGCATGTATACGTATCCTAGTCCTACGTATTTTGGGACTGGGGCGTTACATGTTTTTGTGGTGGCCCATGCAGGTCGAGTTAGCCGTTTCGGTTACGTCACTGTACCGAGCGGGCCTATGACCTGATTAAAACCTTAGGAATCTCACTCTACAACTGTCTTGACAATTCCTCTAAAAATTTCTCGATCGCCCTTGAACTTCGTATTTATTCTCGATTACTCTTCCTTTAATTTCTCGTATCATTGCTTTTCATCCCTTCCAATTTCGAAATGACGAATAATCGTGCTATATAGGATTTATCAGAAATTCATAAGTTATAATGTAAGTCTGCTTATTGTATTGTGATTGCTTGATAGATAATAGGGGTTAGAGATGCCATATGCCATAGGGCATCATGTGGTTGATGAGGTAGTTTAACAAAGTTGGGTAGATGTCCTCAATATAGAAATAAATAGATTATCGCACTAGGTTACGCCCTTTATAGTAGTCGCTTAATCAAGAATAGAGTGGTAGTTTTAGTGTAGAGACAGGCCCTCTATAGGAAGAATAAAGTAGACATAGTCTAACCTAACCCATTTACTATTATACCTTGTTTGTTTAAAGTGAGGATTAGACAGATTAGAAGGTACCACTTAGCTTGGTTAGGTAAAAATGAGACTCATATAATTGTAATAATAGTATGGTTAGAAGGGACACGTCGTCAATGTGATCTTTGCAAGACCGCCAGTACCAAGAAGAGCCCCTAGAAATTACTATCCATAGTTTTACGATATAGATTTTGCAAATTAAAATATTTTTAGGCTTGATTATTACTTAATTTATTAGGAGACACTGTAGTGACCTAGCGTATCCCTTAAAGTATTCCCAGTTACCCTAGTACGGTTCTTTGTTAGTGAGCCTTATTTTAATTTCGAGGACGAAATTCTTTTAAGGTGGATAGATTGTGAGGACCCTGATTTTTGGGAATTATTTTTTTCTATTTTATTTTATAGTATTTCTAATTATTAGGTTGTATTGTATATTTAATTATGATTATATATGTACTTTTTCGTGTCTTTGATTTTTGGAGCATAAGACATGCCCATCTCTTGAAACGTCCTTCATGATTTTTGTAGTAGACATGATGACCTTCAATTTGGTATATCATGTCCCATCCAAATTTGTCCCCTAGCATCCTTTTGACTTCGTGCAACTTCGAGTCAAATTTTGGCAATTAGATTATTTACCATAATTCCATACCTAGCTTCCCATGTGAATTCGGAACTCGATATTGATCAAAACCATTTGACCCAATATGTGGTTTTGACCAATTTTGAGTTTACGACACACACGCCAAGGGTGTGCCACTCAATCGAGCTTCTATGTGCTATTTATTTGTGAATGGCACGAGAGACTCATGGGTTGACTTCTCAAGTTTGATTTGATTAGAAAATATATTTGGACCCTAACCTGGCCAACCCTACTTAGTAGAGCCATGATAGGTCGCAGTGACTTAGTAGAATTATTATGGATTTGTTTTGAGATGTTATACAGTCAAATAGATTTATATACAATTTTGTATATATATGATTATATTTATAATAGCCTAATATTTTATATAAATATGGCCTTAGCCATGGATAAGTCATGTGATATATATTGACTAGGAATTTTGGCATGGTTAACGTGGTTGTGTGTTTTGACTAGTATTTTAGCCATGGTAGGGAAGGCCAAGTCATAGGTGTGTTCTAACTAGGAAAACTAGGCCAAGTTGCGACTTAACCTCCACCGATGAATTAATTATTTATTAATTAGATATATTGTTTTTTAGATGACCCGGTTATACCCAATCAACCCGAACCGGACCCAAACCAATTCCAAGCCCATGTAGGCATGTAGTGGACCAAAGACGACCGTGTAGGCATATTTTATGTGTGCAAATATTTCTTAAATTATTTTAGAATTTGATATTGAATTTCTAATTATTAAATATTGTACAATATTGGTATTAATATTATTAAAAAGTTGTTTGACAATATTTGTACAACTTTCTGGACCCGAATAAGGAGTGTAGTATAAGTTCACTAAAAATAACCATTGGGCGATTTTTATTATTTATTATTATTAAAGTAATTTTTATTTAATAATCATCATTATTAATATTAGATATTATTAGTTGATTATATCGCCAATTGTGTTGTTATACATATGTAAATATATTTAAATAAATTAAATATATGGATAGATAATATTGGGATTTTTTGAGATTTTAATGGGTGTATTTAGATATATACATATCAATATATATATGTATATTAGGATATATCTATAAATAGGTATAATAGAAAGAAAAAGAAAAATAATAATAATAATAAATTAGTGAACAGTGCTATGCACCGTTCACGCTTCCCCTCCCCGAGCATGTCCAATCCGAGAGTAACAGTTCGAGTTTTTTTTTTAATTTTGATTTGATCAAACATTGATCAAATCTTGGCCAAATAAATTCAAATCTTCTCCTATGGATTCTTGGATCGATTCTCCTCCAGATTACCTTAAATCCTATTCAAATCAGATTTAAATCCAGCAGAAATCTGGATTGAAATAAAGAAAAAAATAGAGATATATAAATACGGTGTGCAGCAAGTTGATTTCGAGAATTCCTAAAACCCGACCTTTGTGACATCCACCCGACCTCCGTGCGACTCCCTCAGCTACCTGCGTGAGCGGTCCAAACGCCAGCACGCTGGAGCACTGTCGCCGACCGACGTGCACAGTAGGAAATAGGGACAGAGCAGAAGTCGCAGCAGCCATCAACCCACTTTTTAGATTCAATTTCTCCTTCGTCCCTTCACAAATTTCCAAACTAGCTTCGCAGATTAAGAGACAACCTAACCACCTACAACACCTATAAACTAGTTTAGGTTGGGTCGATATTGTTGAGACGAAAAACTAAGACGAAATCAGGAAAAAAAACTTAGAAAATAGTTTTCAAAATATTGAAATTCTCCCGATCCAACGTGCGGACGCCAATCAGGGCGACATGGTCGCGAACCGAAAGCATCGAAAGGTGCGTATCGACTTCGTAGACGTGTGGGCTTTGACGGAATTCAAATTGGTCGCGTGTGCGCGACGAATTTGATGCGTATCCATCAAAAATTATCGTATCGACCTTTTTTAAAATTCTCCAATTACTTTGTACACGTTCGTCAGATCGAGACAAAACTTGCACCAACAGGACCGTATCCTTTTTTTGGTCCTGTATGCCAAGTTTGGTCCAATTCTGAGACAATTGATCGGATCGCCGTTTTGCTGGCCCCACGATCCAACTCAATGGGAGAATTTGTGCACGGTTCATCGGAATCCAAAATTATATATATCGTTGGGTTCGTATCATCAAAATAAATTCGTAGACATGTAGTGTCATGCCCCAGAACCAGAATACTGGAGAGCGGGGCAGACATAGCCAGCTACGTATATGAAATGGATTCCATCTCGCTATACGGTCACGGCTGTCTAGATACATGAGGGTTTAACTACAAGCCAACAGTCTCTTAAGGTCATGCACAAGCCTATTGTCTCAATCACAAGCAAGTAAGTAAAAGTTACAAGATGTATGATCATTAAATATACAATAGTAAGGCGTCCCAAACATTACATATTCAGCTGATCATGAAGCTAGTCGTTACAAAATGTCAGGACTAGCAAGAGTTTAGTCATACATGATCAACCCTAGTATCTGTCAATCATGTTACAGCCCGTAGGCAGACAGTAAATAAGTGCAATCGAGCTAAACAGGTGCTCGTTGGCTAAATGCCTCAAAAGAATATGTTTATAATAAAGTGGAAGATCAAAAATAAACCCACTCGTTGCCAGGGTTCCGTCTAGTGGCCACCATCTGGCTGAAAAGTCGATAGATCCTCTGGAGCTGCTCCGAAATCTGGCCACACAAAACCAGCTGGGTCAGACCCCAAAAAGAGCAAGTGCCATAAAGGAAGTTTCACTTAGGAACTAAAACCAGCAATCAGCACAAGAGTATAAATAATGTAAGAACTGGAAATAAAGAAAATACATCAGGATGATATACGACGAGATGACCATGGAACTATTCAGATAACCAGGTTACAACCTGTAAACCAAACAAGGACCGGGGTTGTAACCCTTCGTCTGAACAGAACTTGGAATTCTCACCATTTATCGGTAAAATAAATACAAGCATTCTGGTCATGCAGTAATCAGGATCAGGGCAAGACTATACTGGTTAGACTCCGTCCAATCATATTATTTCACGGCCAAGCAAGAATTACGGCTTGATACTTTAACTAACTAGGGTTATCACAGGCCTAATTACTAGCAAGATGCAGTAAAATTATTCCACAGCCACAAGCCCTGCAGACCATCCAGGTTACCCGGGTTGAAAGATTTAGAGTTGAATTCAGGTGGGTACATCGTCCAGAAAACGAATGTACCCTTAGGTAGCTTGAAGGGTGCAACACATGACAGTGTGCTGGAAATGTTCCCTACTCGACGGCAGGCTACAGATCCCAAGGCGTGCCCAGGTAACGGGATTGCCTGTAGCTGGGAGATCTCTTTATGACTAATGTATTAATCTAGTTATTTAGCCTTAGTCCATTTTAGTAGGTACTCCTGACCGTGGTACTCAGGAGTCCCCTCCTAGACATGATGCAAGACAGGATTGGATTATTTGTACAAGCACAATCGCCCACGGTGTCCAGATTAATTATACAGGTCATGTCATGTTAGGTAGCCGTCGCAACAGCTTATCAAGAAAATCATGTTAGGTTTAACATGTCCAGTTTACTGGTCAGGAGTGCGCCGCGACGGGCCACTATCAGGTTATGTCAGGTTAGTCATGCCAGGAGTGCACCACTACGGGTCACTGTCATGTCATGCTCAATTATCATGTTCAAACATATCAAGTAAATTCGTAATTATCAAGTTCATGGCAAAAGGCGTAAGGATATAAAATGGATGTAAAATATCTAATAAAATATCAATACACAGGGCTATAGGAGAGCCATGCGGCTAAGGCATATACGGCCAGGAATGATCTCATGCGGCTGGAAGAGAACAGCCCATGCGGCTGAATTGATATGGGTTCATGCGGCCCAAAATCTGAGTTCATGCGGCTCGGATAAATCGGTCTCAAGGTAGTACGGGCGCGCGGCGCATGCGGCTGCAGGAGCTTATGCGGTCAGGAAGGGAGGGGTCTCGTACGGCTAGCGGTGGATGGGTCCATGCGGCTGGCTGACCAATCAAGTACATGCGACCGGGGAGAAGCAACCCATGCGGCTGCGGGAAACAATGACTATGCGGTCAAGGGAAGCAAACCCATGCGGCTAGGAAATTGCGGTCTATGCGGCTCGCGAGTGTTGAGTTCATGCGGCTCAGGGTTGCTAGAAATCCATGCGGCCAGGAAGGACTGGGCCTCAGTCATGCGGCTGAGAAGGAATACTTGTCGCATGAACTTGTCATGCGGTCAAGTCAAGGCAATAGTGCATGCGGTTGGAACTGTCTTGCCGCATGAATGTTCATGCGGTCAAGTGCTACCATGCGGCTCGGGACTGTGCTTCTTCTCCAATTTTCCGAGAAGAAGTACACCATAAGCCATGGCTTCCAAGCTGCATAACTCTATCATCCGGAGCCCAAATTCGAACTTCCATAGGTCAAAATGGGGTAAAACAAAATTCTCTACAACATGGAACCATCAAAACTCGAAAATAACAAGATTAAGTAGATCAAAACCCAAGAAATCCAAAAATAATGTAAATATAGATCTACAAGAATCTAGCCATGGAAAGTGAAAATGCCAAGTTCTAAAGTAAGTTAGAATGCTATAAGGAAGAGAATGAAGCAATAAAATTTGAGTTCCTCCATAAAGCAAGTTGCACTTGCCTAGACCTCTCTCTCCCTCTCTCTGGTAGGTGAAGAATTAATGGAGGGAAGAAGGAGAGTAATGAAGAGGGAGAAGGAAGTAGGGTTAATAAATGGTAGTGGTGGTGGTAGGTAGGTAGGGGGTTCACCCTTTGGTTCATAATGAACCAATAGCAATCCCAAACCGAACCAAGCCAACCCGAACCAAGAATAACCAAGCCAAACCAAACCAAAGAGATATGCAAATACAAGATAAAATACGTATACGTATTCCAAATACGTAATACGAACAACAGGCATTACAACTCTACCCACCCTAAAAGAATTCCGTCCTCGGAATTTAATTAAGAGGCTAGAGAGACAAGAACAAGCTACACTAATCGCAGGCAAGCTATACTAGACAATCAATCAAGCAATCAATCATGCAAGCAAGGAATCGAAGGCATGAGGCATAAGAATGACATTATACCTCACGAGTCAAACAAGTCGGGATATCGCGAACGGATATCATCCTTACGCTCCCACGTTGACTCACCCAAAGAGTGATGACCCCAAGCAACTCGGACTAACTTGATAGTCTTATTCTTGAGGATCTTCTCTCTCCGGTCCAATATAGACACGGGCCGCTCCTCATACGAAAGGTTGGTACCAACAACCAATTCCGAATGATCCAGGATGTGGCTCGGGTCTGGGATATACCTTCGTAATTGGAATACATGGAACACGTCATGCACCTCGCTTAGCGACGGCGGAAGAGCGAGACGATAGGATACATCTCCTACTCGCTCCAGAATGTCGAACGGTCCTATATACCTAGGACTAAGCTTTCCCCGGATGCCGAAACGAATGACGCCACGGTTAGGCGAAATCCTCGAGAATACATGATCGCCGACCGAAAACTCGAGAGGGCATCGATAAGAATTGGCCCAATGGTGCTGGCGATCTTGAGCAACTCAGAGATGATCTTTGACCCTTCTGACCACTTCAACTGTCTGGGCAATCATTTCCGGACCGAGCATCTGTCTCTCTCCGACATCGTCCCAGGCTAGCGGAGATCTATACTTTCTTCCGTACAGTGCCTCGAACGGTGCCATCTGGATACTGGCATGGAAACTATTATTGTATGAGAACTCCACCAGGTGCAGGTGATCTTCCCACGAACCACCGAAGTCGAAGGTACAAGATCTCAATATATCTTCAAGAGTCTGGATCATGCGCTCCGACTGGCCATCTGTCTGCAGGTGATAAGCTGAGCTGAACTAGAGGTGAGTCCCCAAACTCTTCTGTAGGCTACGCCAAAAGTGCGATGTGAATCTTGAATCTCGGTCCGAGGTGATACTGACTGGCACTCCATGCAACTTGACAATCTGTCTGAGGTATATCTCTGCTAACTGAGTTGTCGACTGACCAACTCTGAATGGAAGGAAATGAGCTACCTTCGTAAGCCGATCAACTATAACCCAGATAGCATCTCTACCAGCTGGAGATCTAGGCAATCCAGTCACAAAATCTATGGTCACATGCTCCCACTTCCATTCTGGAATCGGCAAGGGCTGAAGAAGTCCAGCCGGTCTCTGATGTTCGGCCTTAACTTGTTGGCAAACCAAACACCGAGAGACAAACCGAGCTATCTCCCGCTTCATGCCATTCCACCAAAAGTGCTGACGGATATCGCGGTACATCTTCGTACTTCCAGGATGGATGGAATACTGAGAACTGTGCGCTTCCGACAAGATCTCATGCCTGATATCTCCACTGGGTACACAAAGACGCTTACCATGTCGAAGTGTACCATCCTCATGAATGCATAACTCCGGTCTTCGTCCTGCCTCACACTCTGCTCTGAGCCGCTGAAGCTTGGAATCTGTTGACTGCGCCATCCGGATCCTCTCGACTATAGTAGACTGAACTTGCATGCTGGCTATCAATGCTACACTGGAAGGAAGAACAACTTCAATACCCATTTTCTGAAGATCTGCTAACAATTTTGGCTGCGCTGTTAGGAAATAACCTCCGGCTCTCCTACTCAATGCATCTGCAACGACGTTGGCCTTCCCAGGATGATACTGCAAGTTGACATCATAATCCACAAGTAGCTCTAGCCATCTCCTCTGACGTATGTTAAGATCCTTCTGGATGAAAACATACTTCAGGCTCTTGTGGTCGGTAAAAATCTCTACCCTATCTCCATACAAATGGTGCCTCCATAACTTAAGTGCAAACACTACTGCTGCCAGCTCCAAGTCATGGGTTGGGTAATTCCTCTCATGATCACAAAGTTGTCATGACGCATAAGCTATTACCTTCCCATGCTATATCAGAACACATCCTAAACCTCTGCCCGAAGCATCACAATACACTGAGAATCCTCCGGTTCCATCTTGTAGCACCCAGTTTCCCAAATAAGGGTAATTTTGAAATTTCGTGTTTATAATTATTTTAATAATGATATTTAATTTATGATACGATTTTTGGTGATTTTAAATCATTTTAAGATTATTTAAATCAATGACTTGTGGTTTTGACGTTTTGCTAGTGAAACCCTAGAGACTGTTTGACCTAGAGCCTAACCATGTGATTATGATATTTTAATGTCATTTTTGGCCTAAGGATATTTTTGCATTTGACCTCTTTGAATTATTTCGATATTATTTTATTATTTATGATATTGTTTTGGGGTTATTTGAGTCGGATTCGAATTTCAACTCAATCCGACTTGAAACGGGGACACGGGGTGTAGTTTGACTCTAGTGGGACCCACACACTAGTTAGACATGGCCCACATGATATTAATTTTAGTCCACATGATAGAAATATTTTAGTTAGAGGTTAGACTAATTATTATGGATAAGGTTAGTGTGATTAGAGACTTTAGAATGACTAATTTAGCCCCAACCAATTAGCCCTTTCCTAATACTCATAGAATAGGTTAGTAGGGGCTTTTGGACTTTTCCTAATAGGACAAAACCACTTTTATGGCCAGCCACAATAAGGATAGGGTTGAGCCTCCCATTTGTCATTATCCATCTATTTTTCTCTCTCTTGTTCTTCTCCAAATTCCTAGAGAGCAATCCCTAGCAATTTTTCCACCAAATCCTTCTATTTTACCACCAAATCTTCTTCTTTTCTTCTCCATTCTAGCCAAGGAGGAAGCTACCCAAGTTTGGGAGGATTCGGAGCTCGTTCGTTTCCTTTTGGAATCTCTACGTGTCGGTGTCGCTCCGGGAAGGTTTTTCTTCGATTCGATCTACCGGGAGGTATAAATCCCTTCTTCTTTTCATTTCCTCATGCATATAGGTCTATTTTGAACCCATAGGAATGACCCCCATGGTTGTATCTCCATTTGTGTCCATTTTGTGTCCATTTGGAGGTCATAGGAGTGTCCTTTGTGTTGTGGATGTGTTCATGTTACATATATAGATTTATATATATATATATTGTAATGAGAGTGTATCTATATTTATATATGTAATAAATGGTTCATGATGATTATATAATCAAGTTTGTGAGTGTGGTTCCTCATATTATTATTGCTATTATTGTTGTGGATAATTAGGATATATATTGTGTATTCTTTCGGCTCAAACTATCTAAATCCGTCATAATTTTTATCCACGTTTTTAATTTCAGCCCTAACTTAGAAATGTCATAACTTCTAGCTAAAAGCTCGGTTTAATCTTCCATTTTTTTTTAAAGAAGCGTATTGAAGTTAGCTTTCCAAAAACATATATTAATAGGACTAATTCTTTCTGTAACTTTCTGGAGAATTATTTGAGTGTCAGCTGTACGAAAGACAAACGTGTTCTCGGTGTTTTCGCAATTCCGGGAGTTTCCGGAAACAAAAATGCGATCTGTTTAAAGTTTCAGAAAGCTAACACATAGATCTATAACATACTTTAATCCTAAATTTTAATTCATCCTGAGATGGTACAGTATTGATTATTAGTAGGAGTTACTATTCGGCATATGCATTTTGTGCACCCTTGTGTGTAATATAATGTTCTATTTGATTTTAACTCATGTTAATGTATATACATTATGTAATTAAATAGAGAATACAAGCATGAGTAAATAATTAAATAAATAATGTATGAGGTATAAGTATCCTATCTAATGTAAGCATGTATAAGTATGGCATGTAATGAATATGTAGGTTCCATAGTATGTAATGTATGGTGCATATAGTGGTGCAAGAGAATAATGAATGATGAATGAATGCAAGCATGAATGTAATGTAATAATAGATGTAATGTATGCAATATACAAGTTAATGAGATGTAATGTTCTATGTTAACACAAATCCTATATTACCTCATGTACCCCCTTACACTATGTTGACACTATCACACTTGACACATTGTTCACTTACACTTTGACACTCTTTGATATGTATACACTATGTATGCCCATTTAACCCTCACTTGCCCCTTTGCCATGTTCACTACACACACATAGCCTCTTGAATAAGTATTTATGAATACAGTTAACTTAGCTATGTATGTATATTATATATATGTTAGCATATTGTGTTGTAATATATAAGTTTATATAACCATTTGAAATGCCATGATTATAGACCTAATGTTGAATACCAATATATGCATGTGTATATATGTGTAGACATATATAGTTTAAAGTAATATATTATCTAGTGTATATCCAATGTGAATTCTTGCCTATTTGAGTATTGAATAATGGCATGCTATATAGAGTTGGGTGTATGTTGGCTTGTATAGCCTTGTATTGATGTGTGTTTGCTAGGATAGTCTTGGTTAGGCCTAGTAAGACTTGCTAGGTTAGGACATGACCTAGTTTGACTAGTACAGTTGACCAGAGTTGACCAAGGGTTGACTTTGGCCTAGTTTGACCTAGATTCATGTAGAATGCATTGTAGTGCTTTATATTACCCTTCTGGACATGTTGTGACTAGTGTTGTTCTAATTAGGAGCCAGACACCTCTCTTCGGACAGTATCTTTACCTTGGACATTCAGATATCAGGCGAGTACATTCTCTGATCGTTTCATACTTGTCACGACTTATATTCTCGCTCTAGATTACTTTTACTTGATGCTGTCACATTATCATCACGGATTGGTACTATATGGATCTCTTCTTGGGATGCTATCCCCCTTAGCGGGCGCATCGGATACTTTATGACATGTATTTCATGTACATCATGTATTCCTTGCTTCTGCGTTATTCATGTACACTCATGTTCTCTCATGTTCTTACATGTACGTTCATGTACTCATGTTCTTTCATGTACGCTCATGTTTCCTCATGTGTTTCTTGTATAACCAAAATATCATGTCCGTAACGTAACTTGAATAGATCCTTGTGTATTGATTGTGGGTAGGGGTGAGTATAAATGGTCATGTGATTTACCCATCATGTTCACTCTGTTACTTTTCATGTTTTATCATGTACAACACAACCTTATTGGCTGATGTTTACATGTTCACTCATGTACATCATGTTCAACCTAAGCCAATTACATGCCATCTCGTACTCTAAATTACTAGTCACTTACAGTTCTTACTTATCATATATATTTCCAGTTATCAAATATCTCTCCTATTTTTATGTACATCTTCTTACAGCGTTTCATGTATCTTATTCTATTGCCTGCTTTATATTTCCTGACATGATATGAACTGCATGAGATGTATTGTGCTCGCTCCTGTCCTGACTGGACCTGTTGATAAATTTTACAGATGGCCTGGGATTGCCTGCTAGCCTAGAGGAGACACAGTAGAGGTTGTTTAGATAGTTATTTCATTTTGTCGGAAGTTGTATTTACTTTGTGGATTACTGTATTTGAGTTTTGAGATGTACTCCTGGATTTATGTATCTTAGACACTTAGACTTCTATCTCCTGTATCTCTTTTGGATTTCATGTTTTATCTATCTTCCATTATGCTCTACCTTAGATGTGATTGAGTTTATATTCTGCTATGTCACCCCCATTCGGGAGTATAAACTGCTTAGCCTTATACTGTTAGATGCATGAGACCTAGGACAGCGTTCTACCGCCGACACTGCGGCGTAGGCTGGGCGTTGTTACGTTCTCGTGCCCTAACTCTAGGGTACGGGTCGTGACACGCATATAGTGGTGGCCCATGCAGGTCGAGTTTATGTAGTGGTATTCGAACTTGAGTACCACTACAGCCTGCAGTAGGAATAGGATATATCTTGAAGGTACTCAATCACAGTTTGGAACCCTTGAGAGATTCCCGGAACGACCCTTGAGAATCTTATTTTAACTTCGATTTGAGAACTCTTTTTCCCTTGATTTGATTTATTTTTACTTACTGTTGTTAAATTTGATTTTGATGGATTATGGTTGAATTTGAGTTGTATTCATTGATTTTGATGAATGATTGTCAAATTTTGAATCTTGATGATAGTTGTTGCATCCGAGTTGTATTTTGATAGATTTTTGTTCATTTTGAATTTTGAAGTTCGTTGATAAATTTGATTTGATTTATGGGTATTCATTGTTGATTTAATTTAAATTTTTTGACAAGATGAAATTATATGGACTAGGTCATCTATGTTATGGAATCTAGTCTTCTATAGTCACATTAGCCAGCATGGTGAGGACATATAGTCTGACTCTGGATATATTTCTCGAGTGTGGGAATTTAAGGTTTTCGCAGCCAAGCTAGCGGCACCGCAAAAATGTTAAATATCACGATTCTAGAGGTATGTGCATAAGTCAAGGACTCTGTGATTATCGTAGCCTTGCTTACTAGTATGACGGAGATTTAGAGTACCATGATTTTGGATAGACGCATATGATTATCAGATTGTACCTTAAATATTTTTAAGCATGTTTTCTCTACTTTGATGCAGTCCTTCAAAAAGAATTATTATTTGTTTTACTTTGTTTTGCTTCTAATTATTTAACTTAGGAGTAGCTTGTGTAACTTCTTGCTATGAGTTTCTTCTTAATACAATGAATCGATGATTTTGCTAGACTTTATCTTGGATTTGATATTTATCTCTGGTTTCAAAATGGTTCCTTCTTTTAGGCAAATAAGCAAACAGCTTTTATCGTTATTTTCTTCTTGCTATTATTCTAGTATTGAATAATAATAATAAAACTGCCTTGATTTCGTCAATCACCTATTTTGCGATCTTGGTAGGAATCTAAATGTTGGTCTTAACTTAGAATTAATTTTTTTTGGGACATGAGAATATATGAGTATATTTACATAGTGGACACTTGTCTGATACGTATGCATGCTACACTTGATTTTCCACCTATCTAAATACATATTAATATGTTGTTAATGTTAAAATTTTCAAAACTCCAATATTTCTGGTTTTCTGCTTTTCCAGTTTAAATTCGTAATTTAAATATAAATTTCATGTTATTAGTTTTGTCTACATAACTGCACATGTATGATATCTACAGAGTTTCAATTTTTAGAGAAATTGGTTAAGTTATGTTAAATTTGTAAAATCTGAGACTGCATTATGTTAATATTACACTGGTTTAAATGTTAGCTTATTTTCAGATTTTATATGTAAATGCTGAACTAAAACTGGGTTTAACCTTTCAATACTAAGCTATAACCCTGTACAAGGACACACACACACCCTAACTTAGTATACGCTGTCATGTAACCTAACCTTTCCTCTCTATGTTATGATCACATACTTGTATAGATATATATAGAGGTTAGGCATACATGTTATAATATATGTATATACATAACTAAATCTCTACCTCTTATAGATGTTTATGGTTAGCCATGCATGTTATGATTAAATAGGTTGTGTATTGTAGGTTGTTAACCCATATGCCATGAGTAGTGTAACATGATAGCTCATATACAATTTCATGTATATTTCACATACACCCATACACACACAAACCACATAACATTACATAATGCTAGTTTTTCCTCTCTAACGCTCTCTCTGTATATATATATATTGTGATTTAGATTTCAATGCAAGTGATTTTCAATTCCTTAATTTTTGAATTTGATTTTCTGTACCCTTTTTCAGATAATTGGTAGTTGCCTTTATTTTGTTTTGATAAGTACCAGTTTCATATAGGATGGTAGACCGCCTTACAGTTTTGATGGTTTGTTGTTTCTGTAACTTCTCTAGTTTAGCACCCTAGATTGCTTGTATGTTTTGATACCCTATGACCGTTTCGGTCAGCATGACGAGTATACCTAGATGAGACTTTCACTACCACCGTATGCCATGACCCTGTATGTCGTCCTTTTGATCACATGATTTGTTTTAATCTGGGACTTTGATTGTGGGGGTTTGACCTAGAGGGAGTATGGACATTTTAATTTCGAGGACGAAATTTTTCTAAGGTGGATAGAGTTGTAGCAACCAGTTTCCCAAATGAGGGTAATTTTGAAATTTCGTGTTTATAATTATTTTAATAATGATATTTAATTCATGATATAATTTTTGGTGATTTTAAATCATTTTAAAATTATTTAAATCAATGACTTGTGGTTTTGACGTTTTGCTAGTGAAACCCTAGAGACTGTTTGACCTAGAGCCTAACCATGTGATTATGATATTTTAATGTCATTTTTGGCCTAAGGATATTTTTGCATTTGACCTCTTTGAATTATTTCGATATTATTTTATTATTTATGATATTGTTTTGGGGTTATTTGAGTCGGGTTCGAATTTCAACTCAATCCGACTTGAAACGGAAACCCGGGGTGTAGTTTGACTCTAGTGGGACCCACACACTAGTTAGGCATGGCCCACATGATATTAATTTTAGTCCACATGATAGAAATATTTTAGTTAGAGGTTAGACTAATTATTATGGATAAGGTTAGTGTGATTAGAGACTTTAGAATGACTAATTTAGCCCCAACAAATTAGCCCTTTCCTAATACTCATAGAATAGGTTAGTAGGGGCTTTTGGACTTTTCCTAATAGGACAAAACCACCTTTATGGCCAGCCACAATAAGGATAGGGTTGAGCCTCCCATTTGTCATTATCCATCTATTTTTCTCTCTCTTGTTCTTCCCCAAATTCCTAAAGAGCAATCCCTAGCAATTTCTCCACCAAATCCTTCCATTTTACCACCAAATCTTCTTCTTTCCTTCTCCATTCTAGCCAAGGAGGAAGCTACCCAAGTTTGGGAGGATTCGGAGCTCGTTCGTTTCTTTTTGGAATCTCTACGTGTCGGTGTCGCTCCGGGAAGGTTTTTCTTCGATTCGATCTACCGGGAGGTATAAATCCCTTCTCCTTTTCATTTTCTCATGCATATAGGTCTATTTTGAACCCATAGGAATGACCCCCATGGTTGTATCTCCATTTGTGTCCATTTTGTGTCCATTTGGAGGTCATAGGAGTGTCCTTTGTGTTGTGGATGTGTTCATGTTACATATATAGATATATATATATATATATATATATATATATATATATATATATATTGTTGAGAGTGTATCTATATTTATATATGTAATAAATGGTTCATGATGATTATATAATCAAGTTTGTGAGTGTGGTTCCTCATATTATTATTGCTATTATTGTTGTGGATAATTAGGATATATATTGTGTATTCTTTTGGCTCAAACTATCTAAATCCGTCATTATTTTTATCCACGTTTTTAATTTCAACCCTAACTTAGAAATGTCATAACTTCTAGCTCAAAGCTCGGTTTAATCTCCCTTTTTTTTTAAAAGAAGCGTATTGAAGTTAGCTTTCCAAAAACATATATTAATAGGACTAATTCTTTCTGTAACTTTCTGGAGAATTATTTGAGTGTCAGTTGTACGAAAGACAAACGCGTTCTCGGTGTTTTCGCAATTCCGGGAGTTTCCGGAAACGAAAATGCGATCCGTTTAAAGTTTCAGAAAGCTAACACATAGATCTATAACATACTTTAATCCTAAATTTTAATTTATGCTGAGATGGTACAGTATTGATTATTAGTAGGAGTTACTATTCGGCATATGCATTTTGTGCACCCTTGTGTGTAATATAATGTTCTATTTGATTTTAACCCATGTTAATGTATATACATTATGTAATTAAATAGAGAATACAAGTATGAGTAAATAATTAAATAAATGATGTATGAGGTGTAAGTATCCTATCTAATGTAAGCATGTATAAGTATGGCATGTAATGAATATGTAGGTTCCATAGTATGTAATGTATAGTGCATATAGTGGTACAAGAGAATAATGAATGATGAATGAATGCAAGCATAAATGTAATGTAATAATAGATGTAATGTATGCAATATACAAGTTAATGAGATGTAATGTTCTATGTTAACACAAATCCTATATTACCTCATGTACCCCCTTACACTATGTTGACACTATCACACTTGACACATTGTTCACTTATACTTTGACACTCTTTGATATGTATACACTATGTATGCCCATTTAACCCTCACTTGCCCCTTTGCCATGTTCACATACACACACATAGCCTCTTGAATAAGTATTTATGAATACAGTTAACTTAGCTATGTATGTATATTATATATATGTTAGCATAATGTGTTATAATATATAAGTTTATATAACCATTTGAAATGCCATGATTATAAACCTAATGTTGAATACCAGTATATGCATGTGTATATATGTGTAGACATATATAGTTTAAAGTAATATATTATCTAGTGTATATCCAATGTGAATTCTTGCCTATTTGAGTATTGAATAATTGCATGCTATATAGAGTTGGGTGTATGTTGGCTTGTATAGCCTTGTATTGATGTGTGCTTGCAAGGATAGTCTTGGTTAGGCCTAGTAAGACTTGCTGGGTTAGGACATGACCTAGTTTGACCTAGTTTGACTAGTACAGTTGACCAGAGTTGACCAAGGGTTGACTTTGGCCTAGTTTGACCTAGATTCATGTAGAATGTATTGTAGTGCTTTATATTACCCTTATGGACATATTGTGGCTTGTGCTTTTCTAATTAGGAGCCAGACACCTCTCTTCGGACAGTATCTTTACCTTGGACATTCAGATATCAGGCGAGTACATTCTCTGATCGTTTCATACTTGTCACGACTTATATTCTCGCTCTAGATTACTTTTACTTGATGCTGTCACGTTATCATCACGGATTGGTACTATATGGATCTCTTCTTGGGATGTTATCCCCCTTAGCGGGTGCATCGAATACATTATAACATGTGTTTCATGTACATCATGTATTCCTTGCTTCTGCGTTATTCATGTACACTCATGTTCTCTCATGTTCTTACATGTACGTTCATGTACTCTCATGTTCTTTCATGTACGCTCATGTTTCCTCATGTGTTTCTTGTATAACCAAAACATCATGTCCGTAACGTAACTTGAATAGATCCTTGTGTATTGATTGTGGGTAGGGGTGAGTATAAATGGTCATGTGATTTACCCATCATGTTTACTCTGTTACTTTTTATGTTTTATCATGTACAACACAACCTTATTGGCTGATGTCCTACATGTTCACTCATGTACATCATGTTCAACCTAAGCCAATTACATGCCATCTCGTACTCTAAATCACTAGTCACTTACAGTTCTTACTTATCATATATATTTCCAGTTATCAAATATCTCTCCTGTTTTCATGTACATCTTCTTACAGCGTTTCATGTATCTTATTCTATTGCCTGCTTTATATTTCCTGACATGATATGAACTGCATGAGATGTATTGTGCTCGCTCCTGTCCTGACTGGACCTGTTGATAAATTTTACAGATGGCCTGGGATTGCCTGCTAGCCTAGAGGAGACACAGTAGAGGTTGTTTAGATAGTTATTTCATTTTGTCGGAAGTTGTATTTACTTTGTAGATTACTGTATTTGAGTTTTGAGATGTACTCCTGGATTTATGTATCTTAGACACTTAGACTTCTATCTCCTGTATCTCTTTTGGATTTCATATTTTATCTATCTTCCATTATGCTCTACCTTAGATGTGATTGAGTTTACATTCTGCTATGTCACCCCCATTCGGGGAGTATAAACTGCTTAGCCTTATACTGTTAGATACATGAGACCTAGGACAGCGTTCTACCGCCGACACTGCGGCGTAGGCTGGGCGTTGTTACGTTCTCGTGCCCTAACTCTAGGGTGCGGGTCGTGACACATCTGGAAGTGTGAGAATAGGAGCCGTTATCAGGCCTCGCTTCAACTGTTCAAAAGAACTCTGACACTCTGTTGTCCAAGCAAACTGCACTTCCTTGCGGGTCAATTGGGTCAATGGCGCCGAGATCCGGGCAAAATCTGAAATAAATCGCCGGTAATAGCCGGCCAATCCAAGGAAACTGTGAACCTCTGTAACTGTGCTGGGCACTGGCCATGACTCAATAGCCACAATCTTCTGGGGATCCACTTCTACTCCTCCTCTGGTGATGATATGACCTAAGTATGAAATACGATCGTGCCAGAACTCGCATTTACTAAACTTGGCATATAACTGGTGCTCCCTGAGAATCTGAAGAACCACACGGAGATGCTGCTCATGCTCCGCCTCACTCTTGCTGTAGACCAGGATATCGTCCAAGAACACAATCATAAACTGATCCAAGTAGGGCATGAAGATGCGATTCATGAGGTCCATGAATACTGCCGGCGCATTGGTTGCTCCAAAAGGCATATCAAGGAACTCCCAATGCCCATATCTCGATCTAAAAGCTGTCTTCGGGATATCCTGCTCTCTGACTCTGATCTGATGATATCCTGAGCGCAAGTCGATCTTCGAAAATACTGATGCCCCTTTAAGCTGATCAAACAAGTCATCTATCCTTGGGAAAGGATATCTGTTCTTGATTGTCACTGAATTTATGGTACGATAATCAACACATAACCTAGACGTACCATCCTTCTTTTTTACAAGAAGCATCGGGGCTCCCCAACGCGATCCACTAGCACGAATGAATCCTTTGGTCCTGAGTTCCTCAATCATCTTGTACAATATCTCCAATTCTGACGGCGCCATCCGGTAGACTCTCTCTAACACTGGGGCTGTCCCGAGAATCAAGTCTATGGTAAACTCGATCTCCCGCTCTGGCGGCATACCTGGAAGCTCTTCTAGAAAAACATCTGGAAACTCATCGACTACCCTGGGCAACTGAACTGCTGCTACTGCCATCCGCAATATCGGAGGAGAAGACTCAACTTCACCTCGAAAAAAGGAAAACTCCGGCTCGCCTGGAATGCTAAAAACAACCCTGCCAATGTGGCAGTCTATCCTAGCATACTGGTTCCTCAACCAATCCATCCCTAAGACCACATCATAATCGGCCATCGAAAATTCTATCATTCTAGCGGGAAATTCTCTACCGCTAACTACGATCCGACATGAGGAAAACACCCTATCGACTCCCACAAATCCGTTACCAGTAAGTACATTGAGCCTTACTGATAATGACTCGGGCTCCAATCCTATCCGTGTCGCGAATAGTGCAGACATAAAAGAATGCGATGCACCAGAATCAAATAAAGCTGAAACTGGAAAGGAGTTGACGAGAATAGTACCTACCACTACCTCTCCTGGTGCCAATCCTTCCTCTACGGTCATCACCATAGCCTGACCATGCCCTCGGGGTATTGGTCCCCTCTGCTGAAATCCTCGCTGCCTATTCTGACTCTGGGCTTGGGCTTGTGCATACTGTTGGGGGTTCTGTTGCTGGAATACTTGGGACTGAGGTGGCAAGGGCCTCGACAATGGATACTGCTACTGCTGGACCGGAGCTGGTTCTCTCACCGAAGAGCTAGAAAGGTTGGACGATGATGAACCACCCCTATTCGGGCAGGATCCAACCCTATGGTCTGGTGCTCCACAAGCCAGGCACAATCCCTGCGCCCTGCGACACTCTGTTACCACATGGCATGGCTTTCCACAATGAGAACAGCCCACTGCGGAAGACTGCTTCTGCTTCTGCTGCTGCTGCTGAGGGTACATCGGGGTGGAATACTGGACCGACGTTACTGAGGCCGCTCGCCTCGGAGCTCCAATAGTCAAGGCCCTGGCTGCCGGGGCTGGTGCTGAAGACTGATTCATCTGGCCGTGAGATCTCTTCCGACCCCCGGCCCTATCCACGATCCTCTGGGAGGTATACTCATGCCTCCGGGCTGCTCTCAAGACTGCATCAAAAGTCTGATGCTCAAACTGCTCAACTGCCAACAAAATCTCCAGGTGAAGTCCCTGCTGGAATCGCTGGGCTCTATCATACTCGATTGCCACCAAGGTGGGAGTGAACCGACTGGGTCTGGAAAACTCGGCCGTATATCCATCGACCATCCTGCCCATCTGCTTTAGATTGGTGAACCTCGTCTGTAGATCGTACCGAGCTACAGCATCAAAATACTTGGTCTGGAATCTCTCTCTAAATACTGCCCAAGCAATAGGGACCACTAATCCGATGGCTTGCGCTGCCCACCAGCTGCGGGCAAGATCCAATAACTGTAAGCGCACCACGGCTACCTTCTCATTCTCTGGAGTCCTGGCTGCTTCAAGAATCACCTCAGTATCCTGAAGCCACGCATCTGCTGCGATAGCATCTTCACTACCGTCAAAGAATGGAGGGTTCAAGCGCTTGAAGCTGTTGGCCGTGCTGTTCCCTGGATGACCGCCTCTGGTCAAAGCATCCGCCACTGTCTGTTGCAAGGCATCTCCATGACGATCTTGAGAAGCTATCAAGGTCCTGACGAGACCTACCAAAGTGCCATCATCAGGTTCTACAGGTTGAACGGGTTGAACTGGAGGTTCCCCTTCAGTAGGCTCGACTCTGGAGGCTACTCCAGAATGCTGGACTTGATCTCCAGGTTGCGGCTGGTCCACGGGAGGTGCTCCGCCTTGCTGATCGGTAGGACCACGAACAATGCCGCTGAAGAAGACGACATAGGGAACAATAAGAAAGGACCAGGACAGATCAACGATACAAGCATATGATCGGGACAAGAATCCAGGAATTCAGATGATACGAGCAGAGATCAAGGGCGAATACTGATTGAGACATCTATCCGGTAAACCCTCACATATCTTGATTTACAAGACCTGCATGGGCCACCACTTAAACCATGTCACGCCCCAGAACCAGAATACTGGAGAGCGGGGGCAGACATAGCCATCTACGTATATGAAATGGATTCCATCTCGCTATACGGTCACGGCTGTCTAGGTACATGAGGGTTTAACTACAAGCCAACAGTCTCTTAAGGTGAAGCACAAGCCTATTGTCTCAATCACAAGCAAGTAAGTAAAAGTTACAAGATGTATGATCATTAAATATACAATAGTAAGGCGTCCCAAACATTACATATTCAGCTGATCATGAAGCTAGTCGTTACAAAATGTCAGGACTAGCAAGAGTTTAGTCATACATGATCAACCCTAGGATCTGTCAATCATGTTACAGCCCGTAGGCAGACAGTAAATAAGTGCAATCGAGCTAAACAGGTGCTCGTTGGCTAAACGCCTCAAAAGAATATGTTTACAATAAAGTGGGAGATCAAAAATAAACCCACTCGTTGCCAGGGTTCCGTCTAGTGGCCACCATCTGGCTGGAAAGTCGGTAGATCCTCTGGAGCTGCTCCAAAATCTGGCCATACAAAACCAGCTGGGTCAGACCCTAGAAAGAGCAAGTGCCACAAAGGAAGCTTCACTTAGGAACTAAAACCAGCAATCAGCACAAGAGTATAAATAAAGTAAGAACTGGAAATAAAGAAAATACATCAGGATGATATACGACGAGATGACCATGGAACTATTCAGATAACCAGGTTACAACCTGTAAACCAAACAAGGACCGGGGTTGTAACCCTTCGTCTGAACAGAACTTGGAATTCTTACCATTTATCGGTAAAATAAATACAAGCATTCTGGTCATGCAGTAATCAGGATCAGGGCAAGACTAGACTGGTTAGACTCCGTCCAATCATATCATTTCACGGCCAAGCAAGAATTACAGCTTGATACTTTAACTAACTAGGGTTATCACAGGCCTAAATACTAGCAAAATGCAGTGAGATTATTCCACAGCCACAAGCACTGCAGACCATCCAGGTTACCCGGGTTGAAAGATTTAGAGTTGAATTTGGGTGGGTACATCGTCCAGGAAACGAATGTACCCTTAGGTAGCTTGAAGGGTGCAACACATGACAGTGTGCTGGAAATGTGCCCTACTCGACGGCAGGCTACAGATCCCAAGGCGTGCCCAGGTAACGGGATTGCCTGTAGCTGGGAGATCTCTTTATGACTAATGTATTAATCTAGTTATTTAGCCTTAGTCCATTTCAGTAGGTACTCCTGACCGTGGTACTCAGGAGACCCCTCCTAGACATGATACAAGACAGGACTGGATTATTTATACAAGTACAATCGCCCACGGTGTCCAGATTAATTATACAGGTCATGTCATGTCAGGTAGCCGTCGCAACATCTTATCAAGAAAATCATGTTAGGTTTAACATGTCCAGTTTACTGGTCAGGAGTGCGCCGTGACGGGCCACTATCAGGTCATGTCAGGTTAGTCATGTCAGGACTGCACCACTACGGGTCACTGTCATGTCATGCTCAATTATCATGTCCAAACATATCAAGTAAATTCGTGATTATCAAGTTCATGGCAAAAGGCGTAAGGATATAAAATAGACGTAAAATATCTAATAAAATATCATTACACAGGGCTATAGGAGAGCCATGCGGCTAAGGCATATGCGGCCAGGAATGATCTCATGCGGCTGGAAGAGAATAGCCCATGCGGCTGAATTGATATGGGTTCATGCGGCCCAAAATCTGAGTTCATGTGGCTTGGATAAATCGGTCTCAAGGCAGTGCGGGCGCGCGGCGCATGCGGCTGCAGGAGCTTATGCGGTCAGGAAGGGAGGGGTCTCGTGCGGCTAGCGGTGGATGGGTCCATGCGGCTGGCTGACCAATCAAGTACATGCGGCCGGGGAGAAGCAACCCATGCGGCTGCGGGGAACAAGGACTATGCGGTCAAGGGAAGCAAACCAATGCGGCTAGGAAACTGCGATCTATGCGGCTCGCGAGTGTTGAGTTCATGCGGCTCAGGGTTGCTGGAAATCCATGCGGCCAGGAAGGACTGGGCCTCAGTCATGCGGCTGAGAAGGAATACTTGCCGCATGAACTTGTCATGCGGTCAAGTCAAGGCAATAGTGCATGCGGTTGAAATTGTCTTGCCGCATGAATATTCATGCGGTCAAATGCTACCATGCGGCTCGGGACTGTGCTTCTTCTCCAAATTCCCGAGAAGAAGTACACCATAAGCCATGGCTTCCAAGCTGCATAACTCTATCATCCGGAGCCCAAATCCGAACTTCCATAGGTCAAAATGGGGTAGAACGAAATTCTCTACAACATGGAACCATCAAAACTCGAAAATAACAAGATTAAGTAGATCAAAACCCAAGAAATCCAAAAATAATGTAAATATAGATCTACAAGAATCTAGCCATGGAAAGTGAAAATGCCAAGTTCTAAAGTAAGTTAGAATACTGTAAGGAAGAGAATGAAGCAATAAAATTTGAGTTCCTCCATAAAGCACATTGTACTTTCCTAGACCTCTCTCTCCCTCTCTCTGGTAGGTGAAGAATTAATGGAGGGAAGAAGGAGAGTAATGAAGAGAGAGAAGGAAGTGGGGTTAATAAATGGTAGTGGTGGTGGTAGGTAGGTTGGGGGTTCACCCTTTGGTTCATAATGAACCAATAGCAATCCCAAACCGAACCAAGCCAACCCGAACCAAGAATAACCAAGCCAAACCAAACCAAGGAGATATACAAATACAAGATAAAATACGTATACGTATTCCAAATACGTAATACGAACAACAGACATTACATATAGTTTGACGACTTTAGAGACCATTGACTTTGGCACACTTTTTGGTGCAAAACGGGTCCAACGGCGGACACCGTTTTGACCCGAAATTACCGTTCTGCCCCTGTGTCCAGAATTGGACTTAAGGACAGGCAATCCTAGCTAATTTGACTAATCTGAAAACGTTGACAACATCTATTACAGCTTCTAGAGGCAGTTGTGAGACTTGGACTTTTTGACTTGTTGATTGGCGATATATTGTTGGTTCTCCGTACAACCTCCAGGCAAGTACATCTTGCCAAACTCTACAGTATTTACATACTTTCCTATATTTTTAGTGTTTTTTGCTTTGTTTCATATCTCTCTTGTTTCCCCTCATGATTCTTTCTAGTTACACGTGCACGTAGATTTTGATTTTTCTTTCTATGCTACTTGTTCTATCTTTCCTATCTTGTTCATGTCTAGTGATAGTATTGATATGCCTGTGCCATGTTTCTCCTGACCTGTTTGACCTATACTTGACTTGGGCATGACTAGATAGGCTTGATTTCCTAGTACCTTAGGAGAGAAAGTTTTATTAGCCGTGGCTATCCTCTATTGTTAGTGCCTTCCCGGGCTACGATAGAGAACCTATTATAGGACTGTTAGTGCCTCCCCGGGCTACCGTTTTAGCCACGATTAATATTACATTCTTATGACATGTCACCATCTGTAGAGTTCCTTTATGTGTTGTCATTTCCTCTACTTGTTTTCCTATTTTTCTTGCATATTATTTACTGTACAGTTGGCATGTATATTATGTGTCTTGCTAGTCCTCTGAGGACCTGGTGATCTCTCCAGGTATTAGATGAAGGTATAGTACATCGATGGAGGATGATTGCTACACCGAGGCTGCAGGTATATTTAGTTGATGTTTTATCTTTCCCTTCCGTGATTAGATTTTGTCCTATATTTGATTCTTGCTACATTATAGCCTAGTCTTGTACAAGCTTCTACTTTCCTCCAGCTTGTTCATGATAAATGTGTTATTGGGGATCAACTCTAACATATTTATCTATTTTAGAATCAGTGTATTATGGTCTGATCAGCCTTACTGAACTTGATTCGTTATTGTTACCGATATTTAGTGGATTGAGATATAGTTGGTCTAGAATAACCAGACAGCTTATACGTATTCGAGCCGGGCTGGAGTCCTCTCGTTGTGTAGCTGGCATGTATATGTATCCTAGTCCTACGTATTTTGGGACTGGGGCGTTACAAGTAGGACCTCTACCTCCGGCTACGGGAGTAGTAGTCGAGAGAGCAGCAGCCTCAGTTCCTGCCCTTCAGGCGGGAGTAGCAGCAGCAGTTCCAGGAGGTCTTCCACCTCCAGCAGCGGGGCCGTCTATAGTCATTCCTGAGACTATTCCACCGCTGCCTTCGCTACCGACTGATACACAGCAGATGATAGCCCTTCTACAGCAGATGTTGCAGACCAGAGGGCCCAGGCCGAGGCACACCACCGCCAGACAGAGGTGTTACGACAGAGTATATCACGCCCCACTCCCGCAGGAGCGATCGTCCTCGCTAAGGCGTGATGTCGCACGGGCCAAGGTTGCGCCCGTGCAAGTCTAATCCCAAAAACGGCCGATTTGAGCTAGGCCACAGAGTCGCACATAGTGTCCCCATTTGCAGCGGAAAGTAAATGAACACAAATTAAAGCGAATTCAAACTCTTTATTGACATTCAAGAAGTTTACAAGCGGCGCTAGGACGAGATTACAAATCGCTCAAGCTCTCTCTCTCTCTGAAACATAAAAGACGTGCCAAGTGGCTTACATGATGGAATGATTCATGGCGATGTTCCGATACATTATGTCCTGTATAGGGTGCTTCAGCTCCTTGCAACGCTCCAAGGCTCCAGAGTTGGCTCCGCGCCTTAGCACGTTCGAGGAAAGCTCCGCACCCGACGACGTCTCCTGCTTTCTGCAAGCAAACTGTGGGGTTATCAGTACATTATTATGCACTGGTGGGGAAGCTAGCTCGCCCACAATGCTATCATTACCAAACATGTTCTATTTACTTTTGTGCACCGTCTATCATTCATTGTCTTTCTAATCTTGCCTTAGGATCAGTTTTATGGCATATTTCATAACCTATCTCGTGTTACCGAATTCAAGGTGTTCGCATGAAAATACATACATGACTTACCCATACTTACCGTCCGGCCATCCCTGTCCAAAGTAAAACAAGTTAGTCAACAATTCATATAAACTTTCAATGACAAGGGCGTGTCCCTGCCTCAGGTCCTAGCGCGTCGTAGGAGTGTTTTCTAACTCAATTTCACGAAGTACTCTTTATTATTTGGTATGTTACATTTTAAGCCTGTTCAGAAGGTACTTCATTTAGTTAACTTAGACTACTTTATTTTAATGCAAGAACTTGCACGTGGATTGCCACCAACAAAGCCCACTTAATCTATATGCACCGGTCACTGGCACCACAAGCCATTTTGGATACCTTCTCCTTTGGTATTCTCACCTATCATAGCGTGATGGCTGGTATCACCTTGATAGTCTCTTAAAATACTCCTGCACTTACGTCTCCTGGGTGGCCAAGCTCGCACCCAGGCAGCCCGTAAGCCCCTTGATTTCCGTCCGGGCCGGCCACGATCCTCCTTTTGATCGTGCCGCAGAAATCCTTTATTCTGCCTACCTCCCGTATACGAGGGGATTTTCTACGACCATTTCATATTGTTTTGTCATTTTTAACTTAACGACTGTCTTTGAGCCATAGACTAACCCTTAGCCATAATGCGTTATCGACCAGGTTGGCGGCAGCGTCCGTAGAGCGCGGGTAGCGAGCCCCGTTTTACGTCCCCGTCATACCTGTCGCTAACCATCCCACTTCTTCCTTATCTTTTATTCATTCATTCTTTTCTTTCTTTCACTTGTTCGTTCGTTCATTGATTCATTCACATATTCATTCATTCATTCGTTGATTCATTCATTCACTTATTCGTTCATTCATTCTTTCATACATTTTTGCAACTCCCCGTACGGGAGTCGTCTTGGCAACCCATCGTTCCCATAGTCTTTCAATGTTGCTATACTCTACTCGGAATGACTATGTCGATAGTCTTCCGTTTCATTGTTGTAAACCATTCATTGTTTCATTGATGAACACATAAGGAACCTGAATGTAAGCTTGTGCCTTAGCACGAGCATAGAGCGCGGTGCGAGAGTTCCTATATTTTTAGAGTTCTTTTCCATATTCCAAACAAGCATACAAGATGAGATTATTTCCTTAGCTAGGTGCATTGAGTCATTTATTAGCATGCACGGTGTTATCGTCTAGCGATTCTAGCAATAGTGTCTGTATTGTTATGTGTCTAGGCTAAGCAAAGACGGGTTCATCGGAGCCACCCACCTTAGCGATGTTCCCATCGGCCGAGCGATACTCCGAGTGCGCCTTTGGAAGTCTAAGTCTGGATTCATCTTTGACGGGCCAATGTAAGCCTTGCATCGATTCTTCATCAGGTCGATGCCAACTCTTCGGGTCGACGGCTCGTTTGAGTCGTTGTACTTGCCGTTTGAATCGGCATTCCGCTAGGGCAGAGCGGGTCATTACATAATACACCACTCAAAACAAATCTCGTCCTCGAGGCTTCCTGAGTGCTGGTCATCCTACCGTTCCTTAACTCATGTCGTGTACGTATCTTAGATAATCCCTATCGAATAGCTTTATCGCTCGATGGCACCGAACTACACTCGATACCTTTCCAAGTTCCTTGTCGCATACATTTTGTCGATTTTATTGAATGGCTTTTCATTCATTTTAGAGTTAATTGTACTTATTCAATTAACATGTTTCTTCGACTTGGTTGCTATTGCGCCCTATCGTGGGACTGTAATGGTCACACGAGGCACGTTGTAATTCATCAAATACGAGGGTCGTAGGCTGAGGCAAACTCACTTTCGTTTATGCGTATCTCAACACCCACTTGCAGATGCATTCGAGTTCATCATATCGTTGAGTTTGGATCGTGTACATATTCAAGGCGTCTCCCGAATACGTACATTTCAACTAAGCTTAGCGATTAGCGAAGTCGGACAAGCTACTCGTGATAGTTTTAATTTGCCGATCGTTTTGGTAACTTCGATTTAAACCGAACTCATGTGCATCTCACTATCGTATATCTCGGTCATCGAGATTACCCGATTCGCTTCTCAAGCGTTCTTGTCCACGAAATCAGTATGATTTCTTCTTAGCGGGGTCGACCAAGTTTAAGTAATTTCCGTCCGATTCGAGACCAAGTATTGCACTATCATCGAGTATATCTTCCTATCAATGATTCAATTCGTTATCCCAACTTCACTTGCACATCATCCATTCCTATCATTCACTTCGTTTGGGGCCAATCTCGTTGTCGTTCACGCACACTCCCAGTTCTCCGTCCTACTCTAAGTCTTGTTGCCCCAAGTCTATCGTCCGTCCAGACGATACTATAAAATCGTACAGGTTCAATCACTCGGCATAGGGTCGTCCGCCTATCCGCTAGGTCATCTCACCAGGTCATAGACACAAGTCATGTTCTCGGTTCATTGTATAAAGTCATTGCACGACGCTCGCCCCAAATCCTATGGTCAAACCATTTGTTTATTGTATGGAAGTTTCTACCCAAGTTCGCTTCACTCAAATTTCTAAACATCAAGCAGCGTTCACCCTATTCGCGTCAACACATTCTCCGTTCCAAGTCTGAGCTCGTTTAGGAAAGTCATCCTACGATAGGTTGTCCTCAATCAAATCCTTGACATGTCAATATCGTGTGTTCGCACTAGCAATTATCGTAGTCTATCTCTTCAAGTATGTTTGATACAATACATCTATCCATTCTATCCAATTCACGTAGTCGATCACAAGGACGTCTAGCCTTGCAATATGTCGTGCCCCGATCTCACGCAAGTCTGATTATCCACGGTGGATATGAATCACCATGTCAACATTCCCGCAGAATAATTGTCCTCATCGGAACGTAACTCTTGCGTTGAGTCTAGACCTACTCATTTTCGATACGCAAATTGGGTCTACTCAATCCTCAACTTTACTTAGTCGTCAATCATACGTCCGATCAATCCTCAAATTCGCCTTCGCTTCAAACCACAAGTTGAAGCAATCAAAATTGCCATGTCATGATATTTCAAGTTCGATCATTCCCGCTGGACATGAATCACCATGCCAACGCTTACGCGGAATGATCGTCCCAAATCCGACGTGATGTATGTGCGAGGCTGGAGTTGCGCTCGTACAAGACAAGATTGTTGTCGTTGTGGTTATCACTGAACAATAAAGTCACTTCCCTTCCTCATTACAAACATTCATTTCTATCAAAATTCTCCAATATAGTATCCTTCAAAATGATAACGTCTAACACGATCATCATTCATCGAATCGGAGTACCCCCGAGTTATTATACATCGATCTTTGATACGCCTCAATACCATCGATGATGTACATAACCTGATGATCTTCCTTTTGTAACGAATTCCGAGTCGTGCAACTTAATTCCTCAATTCACATTGTCTCGTGCTAACTCTTCATTGAGCAACATCTATTCCAAATCCTTAGTCATCCTCGTATATTCAAACCAACGTTTCCTATGCACGCTATCTTTCGATCGTGCTATCTTCGATCTCGTCCATAGGTATTTCACCTTAACTCAAGTTTCAATCCCTTCGACTAAATTTAAAATCGCGTGCACGATCTTCTATGTTTCCTCGACCAAGACCTCTATTCGTTTCATCGTTCTGACTCTCTATTCAACTTGTTTTGTACTTGCACCACACATTCACATTTCGTCCGAACAATATCTCGCTTGAGACTTTCGAATTATGACCAACTAAGCGTTACTCATTCTAAGGCTTGCGCGATATCATCGCTTGCCGACATACTCGTTCTATCCGTATATCCTTTAGTCTTGCTCGAACAATTTCTATGTCATCCATACACCACTCAGGGTTCGAGCCACTCGACTAGTCGTCGACACTCGCTCTTATTCTTCTTCGAAGCTATCACATATACCACTCGGGGTCAAGTCATTCTACAAATTCTTAAAAGGTCATTCGACTCACAATCGACATGTTCAATTGTGCGTTCGCCCGTTCCTCGGGGTCCAAGAATCATTTCCCGTGTTTGCTTTAGCGTTGGTCAAGTAACGTCTCTATCAACGTACATTCTAAGTCTCATTTATTCTCGTCCGAGCGATAGTCAATTTCGCTTGCAAACTCGTTTGCACCAAAAGGTCTAGGTGCACGACACTCGGCACAACTTAGCCAAAAGACTGCATGCATAATCATCCCGTTCGAACTATACTTCGGTCTCGCGTACTCGTTCGGTATTGTCAGTGTAAGGTTATTCAAGCACGCACTGCGTTTGCTAATTCTTAGCATCAGTTTTCTCTCAACTCAAGTCCGTCGTCGTTTGGCACAAAGGCCTTCACCTATCGATCATGTTCAACCGAGTACTCGTACGAGCTTTTGAAAATATTAGACTTATTATATGGAACATCCCAAGGCACAACGAGAGAGAGCGTACACTTCTTCTGTTTCAAAACGAGCTTTCAAAACTGAGAAAATCGAAATAAAGTCCAAGGACGTAAAGCCGTGCTCTGATACCAATCTGTCATGCCCCGCTCCCGCAGGAGCGATCATCCTCGCTAAGGCGTGATGTCGCACGGGCCTAGGTTGCGCCCATACAAGGCTAATCCCAGAAACGGCCGATTTGAGCTAGGCCACAGAGTCGCACAGAGTGTCCCCATTTACAGCGGAAAGTAAATGAACACAAATTGAAGCGAATTCAAACTCTTTATTGACATTCAAGAAGTTTACAAGCGGCGCAAGGCCGAGATTACAAATCGCTCAAGCTCTCTCTCTCTGAAACATAAAAGGCGTGCCAAGTGGCTTACATGATGGAAAGATTCATGGCGACATTCCGATACATTATGTCCTGTATAGGGTGCTTCAGCTCCTTACAACGCTCCAAGGCTCCAGAGTTGGCTCTGCGCCTTAGCACGTTCGAGGGAAGCTCCGCACCCGACGACGTCTCCTGCTTCCTGCAAGCAAACTGTGGGATTATCAGTACATTGTTATGCACTGGTGGGGAGGCTAGCTCACCCACAATGCTATCATTACCAAACACGTTCTATTTACTTTTGTGCACCGTCTATCATTCATTGTCTTTCTAATCTTGCCTTAGGATCAGTTTTATGGCATATTTCATAACCTATCTCGTGTTGCCGAATTCAAGGTGTTCGCATGGAAATACATGCATGACTTACCCATACTTACCGTCCGGCCTTCCCTGTCCAAAGTAAACCAAGTTAGTCAACAATTCATATAAAATTTCAATGACAAGGGCGTGTCCCTGCCTCAGGTCCTAGCGCGTCGTAGGCGTGTTTTCTAACTCAATTTCACGAAGTACTCTTTATCATTTGGTATGTTACATTTTAAGCCTGTTCAGAAGGCACTTCATTTAGTTAACTTAGACTACTTTGTTTCAATGCAAGGACTTGCACGTGGATTGCTACCAGTAAAGCCCACTTAATCTATATGCACCGGTCGCTGGCACCACAAGTCATTTTGGACACCTTCTCCTTTGGTATTCTCACCTATCATAGCGTGATGGCTGGTATCACCTTGATAGTCTCTTGAAATACTTCTGCACTTACATCTCCTGGGTGGCCAAGCCCGCACCCAGGCAGCCCGTAAGCCCCTTGATTTTCGTCCGGACCGGCCACGATCCTCCTTTTGATCGTGCCGCGGAAATCTCTTATTCTGCCAACCTCCCGTATACGAAGGGATTGTCTACGACCATTTCATATTGTTTTGTCATTTTTAACTTAACAGCTGTCTCTGAGCCATAGGCTAACCCTTAGCCATAATGCGTTATCGACTAGGTTGGCGGCGGCGTCCGTGCTGCGCGGGTAGCGAGCCGCGTTGCACGTCCTCGTCATACCTGTTGTTAACCATCCCACTTCTTTCTTATCTTTTATTCATTCATTCTTTTCTTTCTTTCACTTGTTCGTTTGTTCATTGATTCATTCACATATTCATTGATTCATTCGTTGATTCATTCATTCACTTATTCGTTCATTCATTCTTTCATACATTTTTGTAACTTCCCGTATGGAAGTCGTCTTGGCGACCCATCAGTCCCATAGTCTTTTAATATTGCTATACTCTACTCGGAACGACTATGTCGATAGTCTTCCGTTTCATTATTGTAAACCATTCATTGTTTCATTGATGAACGCATAAGAAACTTGAATGTAAGCTTGTGCCTTAGCATGAGCATAGAGCATGGTGCGAGAGTTCCTATATTTTTCGAGTTCTTTTCCATGTTCTAAACAAGTATACAAGATGGGATTATTCCTTTAGCTAGGTGCGTTGAGTCATTTATTAGCATGCGTGATGTTATCGCCTAGCGATTCTAGCAATAGTGTCCGTATTGTTATGTGTCTAGGCTAAGCAAAGACGGGTTCATCGGAGCCACCCACCTTAGCGATGTTCGCATCGGCCGAGCTATACTCCTAGTGCGCCTTTGGAAGTCTAAGTCTGGATTCATCTTTGACGGGCCAATGTAAGCCTTGCATCAATTCTTCATCAGGTCGATGCCAACTCTTCGGGTCGATGGCTCATTTGAGTCGTTGCACTTGCCCTTTAAATCGGCATTTTGCTAGGGCAGAGCGGGTCATTACAGAGTATGGAGAACTCCTACCAGCTGGTGATGGCAACAATTGAGAGGGTAGTCTCGGGTATAGTTCAGGGTGCCCCAGTTCAGCAGCAGAGTTAGGGGAGGCCTGGCACTTGTCTAGATTTCAGAAAGATGAACCAGAGGGACTTCAAGGGTACCGAGGGTATCCTGTATGCAGATGACTGGTTGGAGGACGTCCAGAGGAGCCTGGAGTTAGTAGAGGTTCCGAGGGGACTGTGGGTCACAGCTGCGGCAAGTCAGTTCTTCGACATCGCCTTGACGTAGTTTCGTACGGATCCTCGTGCATCAGTGAGAGGTTTGACATGGAAGAACTTCAGGCGGCTCTTTAAGGAGAAGTTCTACCCCGATGTGGCTCTGACAGCTCTGGAGGCCCAGTTCGTCAGATTGGAGCAGGGGAACTCGTCGGTGGACGAGTATGCAGCGGAGTTCTTCCGTCTGAGTAGGTTTGCACCGGATCTGATCCAGGATGAGGGGTATAAGGCCCGCAAGTTCCGGAGGGGCCTTATTCATGCGGTTCGTACTCGTACTTCCGGGCGACGCGATGCGACCTTCGAGCAGATACTGATGAAGGCACAGATAGCTGAGGAGGACTTCGACCTCAAGCCGAAGAGGGGCAGCGATGTTCATGGAGGGAGCTCTAGTGTGGGGCCGATGAAGCGCCCTCCCATCCAGCAGACGCAGTCTCAGCAGCAGCCTCAGTTACCGTTTCAGCAGGCACCTGTCACCCCGAGTTTTCAAAAACAGGGGTATTTTTGTCATTTTATATTTTTGAATATTTTAAAATTTATTTTATTATTTATGATATTATTTTGGGGTTGAAATTTATTTTATTATTTATGATATTGTTTTTGGGTTATTTGAGTCGGGTTCGAATTTCAACTCAATCCGACTTGAAACGGGGACCCGGGGGTAGTTTGACTCTAGTGGGACCCACACACTAGTTAGGCATGGCCCACATGATATTAATTTTAGTCCACATGATAGAAATATTTTAGTTAGAGGTTAGACTAATTATTATGGATAAGGTTAGTGTGATTAGAGACTTTAGAATGATTAATTTAGCCCCAACCAATTAGCCCTTTCCTAATACTCATAGAATAGGTTAGTGGGGGCATTTTGGACCTTACCATAATAGGACAAATAGCCCCATATGGCCAGCCACTTTGGGAGAGGATAGGCTCAAGTTCATTTCATTATTCTCATCCACACTCTCTCTCTTGTTCTTCCCCAAATTCCTAGAGAGAAATTCCTAGCAATTTCTCCACCAAATCCTTCCATTTTGCCACCAAATCTTCTTCTTTTCTTCTCCATTCTAGCCAAGGAGGAAGCTACCCAAGTTTGGGAGGATTCGGAGCTCGTTCGTGTCCTTTTGGAATCTCTACGTGTCGGTGTCGCTCCGGGAAGGCTTTTCTTCGATTTGATCTACCGGGAGGTATAAATCCCTTCTCCTTTTTATTTCCTCATGCATATAGGTCTATTTTGAACCCATAGGAATGACCCCCATGGTTGTATCTCTATTTGTGTCCATTTCGTGTCCATTTGGAGGTCATAGGAGTGTCCTTTGTGTTGTGGTTGTGTTCATGTGGGAAAACCCCAAATTTGGACACGCTATGTGTTGTTGTTATGTATGAATAAATTATTACATGTTTAATCTCATATTTTTGTATTGGAGATGTGTTCTATAGTGTCTCATATATATATATATTAGTGTAGAGAGTGAGTTCTTGATATATTATGTTATATACTTGTGTTCTTTTGTCTCAAACTATCCAAATCCGTCATGATTTTTATCCACGTTTTTAATTTCAGCCCTAACTTAGAAATATCATAACTTCTAGCTCACAGCTCGGTTTAATCTCCCGTTTTTTTTAAAGAAGCGTATTGAAGTTAGCTTTCCAAAAACATATATTAATAGGCCTAATTCCTTCTGTTACTTTCTGGAGAATTATTTGAATGTCAGCTGTACGAAAGACAAACGCGTTCTCGGTGTTTTCGCGATTCCGGGAGTTTCCGGAAACGAAAACACGATCCGTTTAAAGTTTCGGAAAGCTAACACATAGATCTATAACATAATTTAATCCTAGATTTTAATTCATGCTGAGATGGTACAGTATTGATTATTAGTAGGAGTTACTATTTGGCTATGCATTTTGTGCACCCTTATGTGTAATATAATGTTCTATTTGATTTTAACCCATGTTAATGTATATATATTATGTAATTAAATAGAGAATGCAAGCATGAGTAAATGTTTAAATAAATGATATATGAGGTGTAAGTATCCTATCTAATGTAAGCATGTATAAGTATGGCTTGTAATGAATATGTAGGTTCCATAGTATGTAATGTATGGTGCATATAGTAGTGCAAGAGAATAAATAAATGATGAATGAATGCAAGCATGAATGTATTGTAATAATAGATGTAATCTATGCAATATACAAGTTAATGAGATGTAATGTTCTATGTTAACACAAATCCTATATTACCTCATGTACCCCTTACACTATGTAGACACTATCACACTTGATACTTTGTTCACTTACACTTTGACACTCTTTGATATATATACACTATGTATGCCCATTTAACCCTCACTTGCCCCTTTGCCATGTTCACATACACACACATAGCCTCTTAAATAAGTATTTATGAATACAGTTAACTTAGCTATGTATGTATATTATATATATGTTAGCATATTGTATTGTAATATATAAGTTTACATAACCATTTGAAATGTCATGATTATAGACCTAATGTTGAATACCAATATATGCATGTGTATATATGTGTAGACATATATAGTTTAAAGTAATAGATTACCTAGTATATATCCAATATGAATTCTTGCCTATTTGAGTATTGAATAATTGCATGCTATATAGAGTTGGGTGTATGCTAGCTTGTATAGCCTTGTATTGATGTGTGCTTACTAGGATAGTCTTGGTTAGGCCTAGTAAGACTTGCTGGATTAGGACATGACCTAGTTTGACTAGTACAGTTGACCAGAGTTGACCAAGGGTTGACTTTGGCCTAGTTTGACCTAGATTCATGTAGAATATATTGTAGTGCTTTATATTACCCTTCTGGATATGTTGTGACTTGTGCTGTTCCAATTAGGAGCCAGACACCTTGTAACCTGTGTTGCTTTAAATAGGACTCTGTGGCTTCAGTCGGACCTCCTATACTTATCAGCTGTTCAGGTTATCAGGCGAGTACATTCTCTGATCGTTTCATACTTGTCACGAATTATATTCTCGCTCTAGATTACTTTTACTTGATGCTGTCACGTTATCATCACGGATTGGTACTATACGGATCTCTTCTTGGGATGTTACCCCCTTAGCGGACGCATCAGATACTTTATGACATGTGTTTCATGTACATCATGTATTCCTTGCTTCTACGTTATTCATGTACACTCATGTTCTCTCATGTTCTTACATGTACGTTCATGTACTCTCATGTTCTTTCATGTACGCTCATGTTTCCTCATGTGTTTCTTGTATAACCAAAATATCATGTCCGTAACGTAACTTGAATAGATCCTTGTGTATTGATTGTGGGTAGGGGTAAGTATAAATGGTCATGTGATTTACCCATCATGTACACTCTGTTACTTTTCATGTTCATCATGTACAACCTAAGCCAATTACATGCCATCTCGTACTCTAAATCATTAGTCACTTACAGTTCTTACTTATCATGTATATATTTCCAGTTATCAAATATCTCTCCTGTTTTCATGTACATCTTCTTACAGCGTTTCATATATCTTATTCTATTGCCTGCTTTATATTTTCTGACATGATATGAACTGCATGAGATGTATTGTGCTCGCTCCTGTCATGACTGGACCTGTTGATAAATTTTACAGATGGCCTGGGATTGCCTGCTAGCCTAGAGGAGACACAGTAGAGGTTGTTTAGATAGTTATTTCATTTTGTCTGGAGCTGTATTTACTTTATGGATTACTGTATTTGAGTTTTGAGATGTATTTCTGGGTTTATGTATCTTAGACACTTAGACTTCTATCTCCTGTATCTCTTTTGGATTTCATGTTTTATCTATCTTTATCATGCTCTACCTTAGATGTGATTGGGACTGTATCTGCTATGTCACCCCCATTCGGGGAGTATAAACTGTTTATCCTTATACTGCTAGATGCATGAGACCTAGGACAGCGTTCTATCACCGACACTGCGGCGTAGGCTGGGAGTTGTTACGTTCTCGTGCCCTTACTCTAGGGTGCGGGTCGTGACAGCACCAGCATGTGTCGACCAGCAGCAGGGTCAGGGCAAGAGGTAGGCCATCCAGTGTGCTTTCTGCAGGAAGATGGGGCACACCCGGAAGGTTTGTAAGATGAGGCTGGGAGTTTGTTTATTCTGTGGAGCTCCAGATCACCGGATAAAGAACTATGCTGCCCGTGCAGTCAGACAGGCAGGCCAGGACAGAGTGCAGCAGGCTAGAGAAGGCCAGCAGGGGCGAGCTTTCGCTATGACAGTTGAGCCCACTTAGGCAGTAGCAGGGCAGATTACAGGTTCCAATATTTCGATCTCATTTCTGCATTTGCCTTCTTATAAACTGTCTTGAAATTCGATTTCATCTGTTCCTTGATCGTTTGATGAAATTTTGTTCTTGTGATATTTTTTTCTTTTGAGATAAGTCGTATGGACTAGGTCGCCTCGATTATGAGATTTTAGAATCCTCTAGGGTCATGCTAGCAGGCATAGTGAGGACATATAGTCGGATTATGGTCGCATTTCTCGGGTGTAGGAATTTAAGGTTTTCGCTGCCAAGCATGCGACAATGAGAAAATTTTAAATACCATGATTCTAGAGGTATGTACTTTAGTCGAGGACTCTGTGATTATCGTAGCCTTTCTCACTAGCATGACGGAGATTCTGAGTATCATGATTCTGGACAGACGCATATGATTATCGAACTGCATGATTTTAAGATTTTGTTTGTGGGATGTTTGACCTATAAGGAGCAATACCACCTTATTTTAAAGGTGGATAGACTTGTAGCACCCAGTTTCTAATTGAGAGTAATTTTAAATGTTATAATTTTAGTCATTTAATTATTGCCATTTAATTCATGCTTTAATTTTGGAGATTTTATTCATTTTAAATTTTAAGCCATGACTTGTGATTTTGATGTTTTACTAGTGAAATCCTGGAGACTGTTTGACCTAGAGCCTAACCACGTGATTAGGATGTTTTCAGTATCATTTCTGACCCAAGGATATTTTGGTCATTGGACCTCTTTGACTTATTTTGATATTATTGCATTGGTGATTGTTGATTTGGCTTCAGATAGGTGAGATTTTGTGTTGGTTCGTGTCCGTGTCGGACACGTAACCGTTTTATTTGTAAGTGTTGTGCCTTCAGAGATTTTTATTTTGCTATTTTTTTGAAGTATTTGAGAGGGATTGTTTTCTGCATGTGTTTTTCTGTGATTGCTTGTTTTAATTTCGAGGACAAATTTTTTTTAAGGTGGATAGATTTGTCACCCCTAGTTTTCAGGAACAGGGGTATTTTGGTTATTTTTCTACTTTAGAATTATTTTGGAATTATTTATTTATTTATGATATTATTTTGGGGTTATTTGAGTCGGGTTCAAATTTTAACTCAATCCGACTTGTATCGGGGACCCGGGGTAGCTTTGACTCTAGTGGAACCCACTTATTAGTTAGACATGGCCCACACATGACAATATTTTAGTTAGTATATTAGACTAATTATTTATGACTAAGTTTTGTTGATTAGAGACTCAAACTAGACTAATTTAGCCTCAAACCCTAACCTAACTTAAGTTAAACCAATAGGAGCTTAGAGAGGGCATTTTGGACTTTGCCAAAATGTCATTCCTAGCCAATATGGCCAGCCATGAGAGGGGATAGGGATGAGTCATTCTCATTTGTTTTTTATCCACAAATTTCTCTCTCTTGTTCTTTCCCAAATTTTGAGAGCAACCACCATTGATTTCTCTATCAAATCAATCCTTTTCTCCACCCAATCTTCTTTATTCCTTCTCTACTCAAGCAAGGAAAGGAGCTAATCAAGTTTGAGAGGATTCGGAACTCGTTCGTGTCCATTTGGAGATCTCTACGTGTCGGTGTCGTATCGAAAGGAGTTTTCCTAGATTCGATCTACCGGAAGGTATAATCTCTCCTCTACTTCATTCCTTCTGCATATAGGTGTATTTTGAACCCATAGGAATGACCCCCATAGTTGTATCTCCATTTGTGTCCATTTCGTGTCTATTTGGAGACTTCTAGGAGTGTCCTTTGTGTTGTATTGTGTCCTAGTAGAAAATCCCTATTTTGGACACTTGTATTTTAATATATATTGTAGGAATGATTAATTAGTGTTTTAATCTCAGATTTCATATTTTAGAATGTTGTTCTTAATGTGTTCTTCATGGTATATTTAGTATCACAATCTATTTATCTATATATATGTATATATCATTTGTTATATATATATATATATATATATATATATATATATATATATATATATATATATATATATATATATATATATATATATATATATATATATTGGCTCTCTAATTTATACATAAATATTGTGTCTTTATTTTGTGTTTATGGGGTGTGGGGATTTCGGGAATGGAGAGTGAGATTTCGAGTGAGAGAGGGATTGAGAGTGTTGGAGTGGTAGAGGGAATGAGTGTTAGAAGTGTGTGTGTGTGTGTGTGTGTGTGCCTGTATTGAGAGAGTTAGAGAGTGATTTGAGAATGGGATTGAGAGAGGAATTAGAGAGTGATAGAGGGAGTAAGGGAGTGATTAGAGAGTGAGTGAAGAATGAGAGAAGGGGGGGAGTGGGACAGCTGATAACAGCAGCAGCAGTAGGAGTATCAGTCCCCCCCACAGGGGACTGATTTGGGTGCATGTATCAGTCCCCACAGGGGACCGATTTGGGGGTTTGAAACAATCCCCACAGGGGACTGTTTGAACCAGCAGCAATGGCAGTTTAGCATGCTGCTATGCAGCAGGTTTGGCAGGGGGATCAGCCCCTAGATGAGCTGCAGCAGCAGCAGTGCTAAGCACTGCTTAGTAGCAATCCACGGAGGGTAGGACAACCCATTCACCCATTCATTCTTCCCCCTATCCTTTCATTCATTTACACTATTAATTCCCACTTCACATTCATTCTTTCATTCATTTCACCCATTATATTCACATCCAGTTCAGTCATCAATTCAACCATCCTTCCATTCATTCCTTCATCTCCATCTCCTTTCACGTACAAACTAATACAAGTTCACCCCATTCTCAATGTGACAGTCCACAAATGAAACCCCATACATTCATCTCCATTCAGTTCAATTCAGTCTATATATATATCTATTTCAGTCACAACCACTTCACCCAATATTCAGCCCTTTTACATCTCATTTCAGTCCCATTCCATACAAATTCAGTCCATCACATATATAACATTCCATACCACATCAGTCCCCCATTTTAGCCCCCATCATTCAGTTGATATCAACCCCCTTTCCAAAACCATATTAGTCCCTTAACCCTTGAGTGTATCTAGATATATGTTAGAAAGTGAGGATTTGGTAAGATAGGATATAAGTTATCATGTTGAGATATGGTATTGTATTAGAGTAGTGTTGTAGACTTGTTAGAGTTAGTATTAGAAGTTTATATTAGTGTTAGAGGGGAGTGGTATCGTAGGATACCAAGTTGGTATCATAGGATAAATAGGATTTACCTTATTTGAGTTAAGGTATCGAGATACGGGAGCATGGTATTAGGATACCATGTTGAGGTAGAGGGTAGCCTACAAACTAAGGTAGAGGCTTGGTTATGGGTTTACTTGGTAAGGGTAATAGGGTAAGTTAAGGTAATTAGCTAACTATAGGGTATGTGATTTAAGGTTTAAGATATGGTTACAATTTGGTTCCCTTGGTTGGTAATAGTCAGGATTAGTGCTCTTAGACTAGTTTTGACCTCGGTTGTCCGTTTTGACCAAAATTCAACGAAAGTCAATCGAAAGTCAAACTTAGCCTAAAAGTGACTAGAATTGACCGAAACCAAACCAGAGTTGACCAGTTGACCAAAAGTCAACTGTAAGACAACCTTTGACCCAGATTGATCTAGTTTGACTTGGATAGACTTCATGTGACCTTGTTTGACCTTGGTTGTCCTAGTATGACCTAGTTTAGCTTAGTGTGACTCAGTTTGACCTAGTTTTGACTTAGACTTGCATATCATGACTAGATTAGCATTTCTTTCATTATTAAATCATGTTTGGACTCATGGTATCTCATCTTTAGGTCTGTGATTACTCTGAGCATCTGTTCACCTTATCAGCTCAGGACCACAGGCAAGTACATTCACTAATAGTTTTCATTGTCTTGATATCTGCTATATCCGATTCAGTTGTAGTGTCTTACTTGATTTTCAGACACGATAGTTCACGGACTGGTATATGTCGGATCCTGTCATGAGATGTTGTTCCCGGATTACTTGGTATATTGGTACATGACTCGACTTGTTACTTGTACTTGTATAGACATGGACTTGGGAGTGGGCTGGCCCCTGCCCTTGAGTCCCGTGTCATGACGTGTTATATCCGGATCCTTTATACTATTCGGAGATGGAGAATTATTAGTGGTTGTGTGATCAAATCCCTACTTGTTCTTCACACTCGTACTTGATCTGATGCATAGATATACCCTCGCTCACGACGGGTAAAGCCTGACCCCACTTGTTCATAGTTTTCCATTGTGGCCGGCCTAATCTTGCTCAGTTGTACACTTGTTCATAGCCGGTCGGATGGAAAGCCTGATCATGTTTTCCCAAGTCGATCACATAACGTACTAATAATTCAAGGCACATTTTATATTTATTTATCATAGGAGGCTAAGTTCTGTTCGGGAGAAGGCCAGGTTACAACCCCGGTCCTTGTTTGGTTTAAGGGTTGTAACTCGACTTCCGGATAGTTCCCAAGTCATCCTATATATGTATATTGTCGTCCTATTCAGTACTCACATCCTATTATATATCTCCGGTTAATTTTGTCTTATATTTCACATGTTCTACATGCTCTTATGCTGTACCTTGATTGGAGGCTAGGTTCTGTTCGGGAGAAGGGTTACAACTCCGGTCCTTGTTTGGTTTACGGGTTGTAGCTCGGCTTTCGAATGGCTCCCAACTTTTTCTATTATCTTTGTCTTGTATTTCATTATACTGTCTCTTATAGAATTTGTCAATTCATATAGAACTACTGTTAGTGTTTGTACTTGCTTATTTTTCTGACAAGATACCGTTGATATATTACAGATGTTTTTGAGGCAGACTGCTCGACCTACTATGGGGTCGAGACAGATGGAGACTTAGGCCAGGACTGTGGCCTGTTAGTTGAGCTACTAGATTTTGCATACTCAGAGTAGTATAGCTTAGTTAGGTTTGCCTGGACTGCGATCCAGCTTTTGTTTTAGACTGTAGTAGCTTATATTTATATTTTGTGACTCTGTGATGTTGTTTGTTTCTCTTCGGCTATGTTGGATGTTGAACTTATTTCCTATTTTCATCTATCATATTTCCTTTCCGTGCTATCTACCTTAGTTTTATCTTGTGATTGAGACTATATTTGCTATGTCACCTCCATTCGGAGTGTATATACTGTACAGGTACCTTTATACTGTTCAGTGTAGTTTTCGTAGATGACCTATACGGCGTTCTACCGTCGATTCTGCGGCGTAGGCTGGACGTAACCACGTACTCGTGCCCCTAATCAGGGTGCGGGTCGTGACATTGTGTGCAAGAGTGAAAGAAAAGTCACTTGGACAATTCCAAGTTTCGTCACCTGCAAATCTGTAAGAAGTTGGCGTGCTCTTCTGAGTAAAGGCTACGTAGTTGTACGCTATTTCACAAATAGTGGATTTCAATCCTGAGCTAGAGTTCTCAGGCCTGGACTAGTCCTCCACGAGAGAAACCAGGTTAAAACTGCTGTGTTTGCGTATGCTCTTCTGATCTTTATTTACTTTCGTATATTTCTCTCTGATTTATTTACTATCTTGATAGTTGTTTTGTGGAGGTGATATAGAGTTAATTTTTATTTGGTGATTATCGACACAAACTCTATTCACCCCCCTCTAGAGTTGCCTACACGTTATTTCAGCAATGTCCAAAGTGAGCAGTTAGGTCAAGCAAAAGTACAAGTAGTAGTTAGAAAAACAGTTAAAAACGTCAGTAGAAGCAATTCTAGTCAAGCCAATGTTACAATAGAAGCCGAGGAGTTACCGTATGATGTACTTACATTACATAGGGAATATTGTTTTTATCGAATCCTGGATCCTTGACTTGGGATGTCCATACCATATGTTTCTAAAAATGGAGTGGCTTAACACAATAATGAGTTTAGTGGTGGCATTGTCCTAATGGGGTACAATGTGTTTTGCAAAACCATTGATGTAGGAACATCATATTTCGCATATTTGATGGTGCGATGTGGACACTTGTGGATGTGAGGATTGTTACATAAGTAAACAAGAACCTAATTTCTCTATGCATGTTGGACACACGGGATGATAATTTGTTGCCCACGATGCAGTTTAAACTTGTATTCAATAGATGAGAGCACGATTAGTGGTGGTGTACCCAATGTTGCAAAGAAATAGGTGGAAGTATCACAAAACTGTAACACACACACACACACACACACACACACACACACACACACACATATGTGTGTGTGTGTGTGTGTGTGTGTGTGTGTGTGACACACACACACACACATACACATATATATATATATATATATATATATATATATGTGTGTGTCTTGGCCACATGAGTGAGAACTAATCTACGTAGGTTGCACAAAAGGGGTTTACTAAAAAGTTATATATAGAGAGTGAAAGTTATATGTCCACAAGTATTGTATAATAGGAAAGTAACATAAAGTTGACTTCAAGAAGGAGAAGGCGGTTCACAAGAAACATAATGAACTTTCAACTTCATCCACTCAGGTGTATGGTTGTCATCCCCAGTTCGATCAAAGGGAGGCGATGTCACACCTTGCTTCTCACAATATAGGATATGTCGGAAAGTGATGTTGTCCAGGTACATATACCATGAACTCTAGTCCGACGATACGCGTACACATTGTAACATAGGTGGATGTAAATATCATAGATGTCCTAGGATCAACCAATTAATCTACATATCAACCATATTAGAACATAATAACAAGATAGACATAATAAAGATACGTCTGTAGTCTTATAATACACCTTGTTAGCAATTCTACAAACGGAAAAATTTCGGGACGATAAAAGTACGAGTATAAATGGGCACAATATAAGTAAAATACGGTAAAAAATTCGGTCAAAAAATCGTCTAACGAAAAACATTTGGATTATATTTAATTCGTGTTTAGTACATTTCATATGAACAAATTCGGCACTAAAAATTCGGCACATATATATGGCCCACCCACCTCTACTCCTTCATAAACAAGGGTTCAGTGTGAGAATAAGATGAGGTTGGAAACAGTGTGAGAATAAGATGAGGTTGGGGAACATTATATAAAGAAAAGAAAGTGAAAGTAGGATGGAAAACCGAAAAGTTTTTCTTTGATTGTTGCAAGCAACATGTGCAAAGATTCTTAGGTTTCTTTTTTTGGTTACATCTGTAAAAAAATTTCTTCTTTTCTTTTGATAATTGTGCCAGTCTTAATATTTAATAGCAGCATGAGTCAAGAAAGTGAAAACTGTTGGGTTTCTCAGTCAATATTTTTTGGCCGAATGTTTTAAAAATTCATACGGTACGTGTTTAAAACTCCACAGGCTTAAAATTCGTGTACAAGTCCGAATTTTTCTAACGTACATCAGTATTATACGTTTATGTAAGATACGGAAAAATTCACGTATAATACGCATTTTATTCGGGTGATTGCTAACAAGGATAATACATGCCCAGACTCAAGCCCAATGCAAAATGATATGAGATTAATAAAGTACAATATCTCACGGAGATAGAATACTAATCAAATAGTGACAATCACATTATCATTAGTGAATGTTTGAAATAGATATATTGGTTGACTAAGATAAAGCGGTTCCATGGTGTATTAGATTGTTGGCCTTAGACTATATTTGGTTGGCAGAATCAGAATTTTGGAAAAGGAATTTCTTTCCGTGTTTGGATACCAAAAAAAAATTAGTAGAAAAGAAACTTAATTTTCAAGAGGAAAGAAAATAGGAGAAAAAATGGTTTCCACCACTCACCTAAGGATTAATTTTTCCTCTCTATTTTCTTGATTTTTACAAAAATCGATTTTTTTTTATTGTAATTATAATTTTCCAAAGAAAAAGAGAGAGCAAACAATCCTTTTCCTTTTCATTCCTTTCCTTTCCACAAACCAAACCAGACCTAAGTGGCATCCTCATGGAACTGGAAGTACCCATGTTCCTTGGTGGTTTCTTGGGTACCTGACACTCGGTTAAACTACCAAGGAGCAAGTACCCAAAAGTCACAACGAGCATATATATATATATATATATATATATATATATACTCCCCAAAAGTCACAACGAGCATATATATATATATATATATATATATATATATATATATATATATATATAGACAATTGATAAAGGCACTGTACCTTTTGATCAGGGCTAGCCCTGATCAAAAAGTGATGTGTCTTTTATTAATGGGCTAGTCCTGATCAAAAAGTGATGTGTCTTTTATAACAAGGACTGTCCAAATTTCTGGCAGTCCTACATACAGTATGGACTGTCAGAAAAATGGACAGTCCTTTTGTTTCACATGCTGAGACTTAGGACTGCCAAGTTTTCTGGCAGTCCATTCAGTTTGCAGGACTGCCCGAAAATTGGACAGTCCTTGTTATAAAAAAAGTGAAGTTTTTAATCAGGGACTAGCCCATTACCCTGATCAAAAAGTACAGTGCCTTTATAAATTGTCATTATATATACAGCCAAGGAAGATATATACATGAATATGATTAAGCAAGAGCAATGACAACGAGCATAGGAAGGTAAAGCTACAATACTATTCCGAATGTTCTAGCCGGATAGCATGATTAACTTGTTTAAATTGATTAGTTCAACACCATGTGCTTGGAGCTTGTACTTCATATGATGGGACTTTTACTTGGACATTGGACACGGATCGTATATTAACTTAATTAGTTGAATAATACTAAGTTTACAATCAATCTCTTATAATTATTTTTTGGGATTTTTTGACTTTCATCCCACTTACTAATATAAATTTGTACTTACATCCCACTTTTTAATTTTATTTGACTTACGTCCCACTTTTCGTCACGAAAATACTTTTCGTGACAAAATAAATATTTTTCGTGACAAAATAAATACTTTTCGTGACGAAAAGTGGAACGTAAGTCAAATAAAATTAAAAACTGGAATTTAAGTACAAATTCATATTAACAAGTGGGATGGAAGTCAAAAAATCTCTTATTTTTTTACAACCTACTCACTTTTCTGTTAATATGGTCCCATTAGTCCCATCCGATTCCACATATATTTCATCTTTCCATCAATAGGGACCGGCCATGTGACCGTTGTAAGCCCTTAAACCCTTTGATTGTAAGACCATCTCCAATGGTAATTTCTAAAATTGACTTCTTATTCTAATTGACATTGTACTTTAAGGAAATTTTTATCCTAGTTGGAAGAGTTTCTATATAGAAATTGTACACATACAAAAATGCTCTCCAATGGTTCTCCATTTCTATCCTATGTGTCACATAGTAAAAGGACCAATTTAATGGAGTGGAACCCAATAATAATTGTCATGAGAGATAGGAGAATTTCTATGAGAGTTTCTATATATATAAATCCTCCTAGAAAGTTTTCATCCTACATCAATGGTGATAGAAATCACCATTGGAAGAAATTTTTTCTAAAATAAATTTTTTCCATAGAAATAGGGAAGATAGAAACCCCCATTGGATATGGTCTAACAAGGTTGCATGCATAGCATTTTCCTAATTAGTTAGCAATTAAGAGTGGGGTATATTAATTAGTTTTGAAAATTGTTGTTTGTTTATTCATTTCCTCAATTTCTACAGCTTTAAGAAAAAGCTCCAACTCGTCTTTGTTAACAAGCTTGAATATAAAAATGAGCTCGGCTCCAGAGCAAAGGAGCTCTACTTGTTAAGCTTGACCTGTGCTAGGCAAGCTGGAGAGTGGGGACTACTTATTCGATTAGTACTTTTGGACTGTTCTAAGCTTTGAATCAAGTTTTATAATTTACTTGCTTTTAAAGAGAGACTGCTCCACTCCATTGTCAAATTGAAATTAATATGCTAGTTTGGATGGATAGAAACATGCACATTTCATAACAAAAATCCCAAGGAACTCACGAGTTCTTAAATTTAAAAACTCAACCATTAATAGCCATTGGATTATATGCATCTCATCTATTGATTTTGTTTTTTCAAGGACTCAAACAGAATAAGTCAAGGGCATAAATATAAAAAATAATGTCACATGCCATAACTATATTGTAAGTTTCTATTTGAATTATACCTGTTGTCGAACTCATTTCATAACATAATGATGGATTTTACCCGGGCCGGTCCCTGAGATTTAGAAGACCCTGTTAAAAAATTGAAAATAAGATCATATTTTACGTAAACATTAAAAAAAAAAATTTCCTTCTATGTCATATATTACTAACGCGAAGTTTAATTTTTTTTTTTAAGACAAATGATGCATATATATAAGTAAAAATTTAATAAGATAACTTTCATATATGATAAAAATTGTATTGATCGAACGATTATATAGTCTGAAAATTAGAAAAATTACTACTCAAATTTGTAAAATTTCCATCTATCTCTCTGGCGTCTCCAACATCACCAACACCTTCTAGCAATTATATGCGTGCAAACATGAAAAAATAAATAAAAATTGATACATCAGCAAAATCAAACTATAATAGATGGAAAAAATGCAGTTCTCAATAGAAAGAAAATATCAAACAAAAGCAGTATATAATTAAAAACGTACGTACCATAAAAATAAATAAATCAAGTATTAACTATCTATAGTAACGAACAACAACAATAAAAGAACCATCACAAAAAATATCCTCCTTGCATTTTTAGATGCAAAATTATTGATTAGACCGAAATCATTGAATAGGTTTTGAATATCAACTTTATCAAGAAAACCATTCTCAATATATAACAAAGCTAATCCATTTAAAAATAATTATCCATAAAAATAATAATATTAATATTTAAGAAACGTACATAAAAAAGTTCGTACAAAATCATTCATAAAAATAATATATATAGAACGAATAAATGTAGTGAACACACAAGTATAAACACAAGTAAATACGAAAATGATAACTTGAGAAGTAATTTTACCAATAATCAAATTTTTTTTAAAAAGTGCTAATATCCAATAATATTTTTTTTTCATACTAAAATGTGGCCTTTTGAGTTTATTATTAACCATTTACAAAAAGGAAGACTAAAGTGCAAACATACGAAATAACCATATCAATAATCAACTATCAAAACAAAAGTGTTATATTTAATAACACATTTTATTCTACACTAAAATAGTGTTTTTTTAATAATCAATTTTTAAACAAAAATAAAATAAAAAAAATACTAAAACATATCTACCTGTGGAAACAAAGTGAGGACTCGAACTATAAAACCCACAGAATACCAACCATCAAACTACAATCTCCACTCTGCCAGCTCAGCTACAACTAAAACATATCAAATATATATTACTTAGGCTATTATACTATTAAATCCCATAGACTTAAATATTTAAACTTAAATAGAAAAAAAATATGGGCCCTCTACATTTAGAGGGTCTTGTTCGGTCGCTCCAGATACATTGGTTCAGAACCGGTCCTGAATTTTACCTCCGTATTGCTCGCTTAACAATTGCTCGATTAATTATAATTGTAAGCTCGAAACACGGTAACTTTATGACAAACTCGTAAGTTTGAACGTGTAAAGCTCGACTTAACTTGGCTCGGTTGTAGCCATAGCTAGCTTAAGAATAATATCCAGATTAAAGAAACTCGTTAACCTTCGTACTGGACGAGGCATCAAAAAAAAGAATTTATGTCATAGACTACTAGTTTCGGATGCTTGCCACGTAACCAGAAAATAAAATGGTATAATTAATTTCATGGAGGGTTGATTATTAAAGTGGCTGTTCATGTTGCAATACTTCAAACACGTTGGTTAACGGAATCATGGGATTAGGAAAAAAAAATAATTATTTTGTAGGTTTGGGTGACAAAAAAATTGAGAAGCAAAGAAAAGTAATTTACAATTGAACGAAAAGTAGGGAAGAAAATGATTACATTCATCCAAACAAGTATTAACTTTTCTATCTTGAAGAATTCACTTTTCTTTTCAAATTACTTGACATTTCCAAATATCAGAAAGAAAAATCAATAAAAATTCTAATTCCTCAAAAGAAAAAAAAAGATGTTAAGGAATTGATTTCCTTTTCGCGAAGCAAACGAGGCTACAGTATTCTCAGAGGTTTTACAATCCTCACAAGAGGCCATGATGAGATTATAGACCGTCGTCGACGTAGCTTGTAATAAAATAAAACAATAATATCTGAACACATTTGCTATTTCTAAAATCTAGAGGAGTCTAAAATTTCCAATAGCCCATACGGAAAAAGAAAAAAGTATTTTCATGTAATTGGGAGACGCAAGACAAACGAAGGATTAACCTTTCCTGTCATCAAAGTCTTCTTCCATCATAACAGGGCGTCAATTAACTTTCCCTTTAGGTTTGTGCCAATTTTTTTAGTCAAAATTATCACCGTCGACGCAAGACAAATATACGACAATATCATCACCGTTGACTGTTGAGTCATAAAACCTAGATGACTAACTGGTATATAGGTAGACCTATATTCTATACATGTAGTTTAAGTTCACGCAATCATAAAGCATCTCCAAGTTCATCTTAGCAAATAGAAAATAAAATACATTGCTAGATGGAATTACAGTCACCCTCTACAAAATACTAAGCCAAAGGTATGTTAGATCTAATCCTGTTGTCTCTAGTTTTTTTTTTTCATAACTTGTAATTATGCTGTATTTAGAAGCCACTAGTTTTTCGTATTTTGTTTGTCTACTTGGTTGTAAATTCTATTTAAAGTAGGGGTGGGCATACGGGTCCAGGACCCGCGGTTCCGACCCGGTCCGAACCGTATATTGGTCAAACGGGACGGTTCCTAAAATTTGGAATTTAAACGGGACGGGTCGTGTGACACTAACGGGGCGGGGCGGGCCCTATTTTCAAAATAAACGGGACCACCAACCGACCCGTTTCTAGGAGTATGATTTTTTTTATCAATTTTGATTTTTTTCATATTATAATTTATAAATAATAGCACACGTTATTGTTTAGTAAACAAATTCTATAAATTGGAAAAACATAATACTTGTTTTGTTCTTCTAGATAATAGAACATGTGTAAATGTTTACTATTCTATAATTTTTGAATTTTTTTTGGATTCGTTTGGACCCGCGGGTCGGCTCGGTTTGGACCCGTTTTAAACGGGTCGAATCCGTACCGGTTCCAATATTTTTTGGACCCGTCCCGCCCCGCCCCGCCAATTAACGGGTCCGGTCCGGATCCATAAAATTTGGACCCGGCCCGACCCGTGCCCACCCCTAATTTAAAGGCAGTCCTAGTAAACAATAAAAAAAAGTAGAGAAAAAAATGTGAGCTCTGTGTCCTCTTTCTTCTCTGTGTGCGTGTGTGATTTTTTTTATTTTTTAGGTTCTACAAGATATACAAGTCATCTACGTATAATCTTTTCTTGCAAGCTGATAGGTTTTCTTTGTAAGTTGTCAATGTTTTTTATACACTATGATCCAGTGATTCTACAGTCTGAAAGAGCAACTTAGTGGAAAGCATGTAGTCCATATTATTCTCTCTTGAATTGTGGGGGCTCCCTATAGAGATAAAGAGTCACAATCCGTATATTGTGGGGCACCCTAAAGAGAGAAAAGAGCCACAGTCCATATATTGGAATACTACCACTACTACATCAATTGGATATTTGCTAGATATTTAAAGATATTAACCTTTTGCTATGGATTTAAATTTGGAAAATTTTAATTAAGCAACCTTTTCAATTCCTCTTTTTTTTTTTTTTTTTTTTTTTTTTTTTACTTTTTCTTCTTTCATGTGAAGAAGAGTCAAAAACATTGACAGTACACATGAATATGTTTTTCAAATCACCAATCTACTAAGTCCAAGCTTGGTTCGGGGAATTAGGATAAGAGGAAAAAAAAAAGTTATTCATTTTTTTGTATTTGAATGTCAAAGAAAAGGATCAGAAGTGCTTCTCAAAAGAAAACAAAATAGCGAAGATAATGGTTTCTCCCATTCCAAAGATCCATCTTTCCAAACATCGGAAAAAAATGATGGAAAATATAATTTTCTTTGCCCATAGAAAAGCAAACAATGAAAGAGCAAAAAATTAATTTCCTTTTCTTGAACCAAAAGAGATGTCTAATAAAAACATTAGGAACTCAACTTCTCTCCATGCATATATAATTTTAAGGGAAGTCAAGAACTAATCAGTCAGGTTTCTCTTTCAACAACCAGCTTCAATAAATTACTTTTAACTAAACCCAAAGTAGCTGGTTACATGCAGGCTGTTATTCCCGAGGCTTAATTTTCGATGGAAAACAGAAAATCGAAACAGTTGTTAAAATAGCAACAACGTTTCGTAGCAACACTTCAAAGAAGACGCACTACAGAGATCCTTGGAGATTTCTGGGTAACGAAAATTTAAAAAAGATTTCGTTACAACAGCAAACGAATGTATAACTTCTTTTAGGAAGGTACAAATCGAGTTGCTAGCAGCAGCGACGAAAGCCACTACTAAAATATGCTCAATTGGCGACATATATTTAGCGACGTTCGATTAACGTCGCTAAATTGTGTACATTAGCGACGTTTTGTCTAAACGTCGCTAATAGTCGCTATTCACTACTAAAATATGCTTAAATAGCGACGTATATTAGCGACGGAGGAAATACGCGTCGCTGACAATTGCATATAGCGACGTCTTGTGCTACACGTCGTTGTCCGTCGCTGCGTAGCGACGTTCAGCGACGTAGTATAATTTACGTCGCTGGATTGCGACGTTTAGCGACGTATCATGTAGGCGTCGCTGTTTTATTTCATATAGGGTTCCTGGCCCGATCGAAATCCCAAAATTTTCACCCAAAAATTTATTCCCGCTTTCCCCTCTCCCCCTGGCGAACCCTCCCCCTCCGGCGACCACTCCCTCCGGCGAGACCCTCCCCCTTCTCCCCCCGGAGACCCCGCTCGCCCGTTGACCCCTCCCTCCGGCAACCAGCCTCCCTCCTCCGACGAAGGAGCCTTCCTCGCCGCTTCCCTCCTCCGACGAAGCCACACTCCTCGCCGCCTCCATCCTCCGACGAAGCCACCCTCCTCAGGTAAACCCTAACCCTAGCCCTAGCTATCTAGACACGGACACGGACACGAGAACTCTAACCCTAGCTGCTGGGGTGGTCTTTCTGTCGAGGGGGGAGAGAGGGGTGGGGTTGGGTGCAGGGGGTGGGGGGGTCTTACTGTCGAGGGGTGGAGGGAGGGGTGGGGGTACCCGGGGGGTGCAGGGGTAGGGGGAGGGGGGCATGGTTGGGGTGGGTGCAGGGGGAGGGGGGCAGGGGAGGGAAGGCAGGGGAGGGTTGGGGTGGGTGCAGGGGTATGGGGAGGGGGGGCAGGGGAGGGGGGGAGGGGGGGGGAGGGGGCGAGGGCGAGGGGGGGCAGGTGAGGGTTGGGGTGGGTGCAGGGGTATGGGGAGGGGGGCAGGGGTGAAGTGTATATTTTGGTCGAACACTTAGGCGCTTGCACGCACATTCACTACCGATGAGGGAGAGAGACAGAGAGTGCGAGTGGACTGCAGTCCATATCGCTGCTGGTTTGTCTTGTGATATTTTTATTTTTCTTTTCCTTTTTCATGTTTCTTTTCCATGATTGTTGTACGTGTACAGTCTGCCACTTTTCTTTATCGAGTACGATTTTGTTGCTTCTCTCGCTCTTCCTCTTGGTCTCCATTGAATGCTGGTCTACTGCCATTAATATTGGTCGATAGATTTCTCTGTCATATATTGCAAGTGGTACTAAGAAAAAAGAAAAAGAAAGAAAGGAGAGAATAGATGTGACTCAAATGGACCGAAGTAGGTGTAGTAGTAGCAGTAAGAGCGGGACATGAACCGGGCTCATGACATTTTGAACTTTGGAAGACAATGCCATGTTAACTACTTCCTTTCCTTGCTTATGTTTGTGATTTATTATGATATATAATGGTGATGTTAATTCTTTCCAAATGTTAGGATCGTTACAAATCTTGTTGGCTCGAAAAGAAATTTTCTTCGTGCATGCCTACTTCACATTATAGGATTTTATTTTTTGTTCAAGGGATTCGCAAAATGTAGGGATATATACCATTTGAAATTCATTTGAAATTCATTTGAAATCCATTTGAAATTCATTTTAAGAATCTGAAATGTTGACGATATATACCCAAGGTTCACAATATCGGTATCGGAATCGGTATCGGACTATTCCTATGAGTATTGGTATCGGCGATACCGGTAGTATCGGCGGTATCGTATCGGAGTATCGAACTTTGGTATCGGAAAACAAATAATTATTAATAAATTATTTACATTTAAAAACATATATTTTATACATTTAGGCATAATTTTAAGTATTTCAGCGTTATTTCTTAGTAGTTTTGAAATTATATGAAATAGTAGTCACCCTTACCGATTGGTTTTGCCGAATTGACCGGAACAAAGACCCCCAATGTCGGTATCGGTCAATATTTGGTATCAGTCTGTATCGGATCGGAACATGCCAAACCGTATCGGTATCGGCCTGTTGGATAATATCTTTGTTATTAGTAACTATCCAATGTCGGTATAGTATCGGAACATGCCAATGTCGGTATCGGTCTGTATAGTATCGGTATCGGAACATGCCAATGTCGGTATCGGTCAATATTTGGTATCGGTATCGGTCTGTATAGTATCGGAACATGCCAATGTCGGTATCGGTCAATATTTGGTATCGGTCTGTATCGGATCGGAACATGCCAAACCGTATCGGTATCGGTCAATATCATTGTTATTAGTAACTGTCCGCTACTAATGTGTGTCCCATAATAAGACATTATATACGAATTTGTGCCTGTTGGATAATGTGTGTCCATCTTTGCAGAATTATTTTCAAATGGATATGAATTACTACTTGCGGAATCGTTCATGGATGTACAATCGTCGTCCTGATGATATGTGTGGTGTGCGGGATGAATACATAGCGGGAGTAGAGCAGTTCCTGCAGTTTGCTAAGGCGTTCCCTCAGTACATGGACGGCACCAAAATTAAGTGTCCGTGTGTGAAATGTCATAACGTGAAATATTATCCAGAAGTGGAAGTGACATATCATTTGTACTCGAGGGGTTTCACGCCTAATTACTATCAATGGACCGCACACGGAGAACTTGTGTCTTTAGCATCAGAGCCGGAGCCTTACGTTGAGCCGTATATGCATGTGGGACCTAATTTTGTTTCAGATAATCATGCATACGACGACGGGTGCGTGAACATGGTTTTCGACGCTGCGGGGCCTAGTTTCGTTCATGATGCACCTGAGGAGGCACCGAACGCCGATGCTGCACAGTTTATGGAGTTGCTGGAGAATGCAAGGACTCCATTGTATCCTGGTTGTGAGGATCATTCACCGTTGGAGGTGGTTACAAGACTGTTGAGCATTAAGTCAGATTTTAACATGTCGCAAGAATGCTACAACCGAGTGTTGGAGTTGATTATAGAGATCTTGCCGGCGGGTGCTAAGTTGCCTAAAGACTTCTACCGGTCTAAGAGGATGGTGAGATCGCTCTGGATGGGATACGAGAAAATCGATTCCTGTCGCAATGGGTGCATGCTGTACTACAAAGACGACAAGGACGCAGATGTGTGCAGATTTTGTGGTGCTGATCGCTATAAGACAACTAGTACAGGAAGGTCTACCGGTGCAAGAAGACCGACCGATTCAATGCACTACTTGCCTTTAACGCTGCGGTTGCAAAGATTATTTATGGTGAAAGAGACGGCCGAAAATATGAGTTGGCACATGCGAGAACAGATTGAAGGAATGTTGGATCACCCATCCGATGGAGAAGCATGGAAGCACTTTGATCGAGTGTATCCAGATTTTGCTTCAGATCCGCGAAATGTCAGGTTGGGACTATCTTCTGACGGTTTTACTCCTTTTGCTCTTTCGGGATCCCAGTATTCGTGCTGGCCTGTGATTGTTACTCCGTATAACCTACCGCCTTGGATGTGCATGAAGACTCAGTACATGTTTCTAACCGTTATAATTCCTGGTCCGAATAATCCCAAGAGGAACATTGACGTGTACTTACAGCCTTTGATAGATGAGTTGAATCAGTTATGGGAAGTAGGCGCTAACACGTACGATGTTTCCAGGAAGCAGAATTTTCAGATGAAGGCAACCCTTATGTGGACCATCAACGACTTTCCGGCCTATGGAATGTTATCTGGATGGAGCACTCATGGCCGTCTCTCATGTCCGTATTGCATGGACCGTAGTAAGGCTTTCCGCTTGAAATACGGCAGAAAGCCGTGCTTCTTTGATTGTCATCGGCAATTTCTGCCAAAAGATCATCCGTTCAGAAGGAACAGGAATGCTTTCCGTGCCGGCGTTGTAGAGAAGGGTGATCCACCGCCAAGGTGGTGCGGAGACACGATATGGGAGGAGGTTAAAGATTTTCCAAGTGCTATCGAAGATCCTACAACTGGGTACAAGTGCGATGGATTTGGTAGAGTTCATACTGGACAAAGAGGAGCATATTCTGGGATCTGCCATACTGGAGTACCAATCTGATCAGACATAATCTTGATGTCATGCATATTGAGAAGAATGTGTTTGATAACATAATTAATACTGTGATAGACGTAAAGGGAAAAACGAAAGACAATCCCAAGGCCAGGTTGGACTTAAAAGAAATATGCAAACGCCCTGCGTTGCATTTGATACAGCAGAATAGAAAACAGTTCCTTCCGAAGTCAATTTTTTCGCTGGACAAGGAGGATAAAGTGAGACTTTGTCGGTGGATCCAGGGCCTAAAATTTCCAGACGGATATGTGTCAAATCTGAGAAGATGTGTCGATCCGAAGGAAAACAAATTGACGGGTATGAAGAGCCACGATTGTCACGTATTCATGGAGAGGTTAATTCCGATTGCATTTCGGGAATTCTTACCGCAGGCAGTTTGGGATCCATTGACGGAGCTTAGCATATTCTTCAGGGATCTTTGTTCTAAGAAATTGCTCGTTGATCGTCTAGAAAAGTAAGAGAAGGACATTGCGGTAATACTATGCAAGCTAGAGAGGGTGTTTCCTCCTGGATTCTTCGACTCTATGGAACATTTGCCGATTCATCTATCCTATGAGGCACGTGTTGGTGGACCCGTCGAATATCGATGGATGTACCCGTTCGAGCGACATTTGAATCACCTAAAAAGAAAGGTGAAAAATAAGACACGGGTCGAGGGTTCTATTTGTGAAGCCTATGTTCTCGAGGAGATTACAAACTTTTGTTCGATGTATTTCAAGCCTCATGTTGCAACTAATAGAACGAGAGCTTCCAGAAACGACGAGGGAGATCATGAAAGTAATGATACAATACTGAAGGTATTCAATGCTCCAGGAAAGCCATCGGATAAGATGAAAAAGAGATATCTGAACGATGATGAGCTAAGGGCTGCTCAGGTGTATGTATTACTCAACTGCGACGAGGAGGAAGTAGAGAAACTGGAGGGGTAAATTAATACGTCTATATTATTTTAATAGTGTTAATTATTATACTATTACATTAATTGAACGATGTTGTTTTCAGCATATTTAATGATGATGTGAGGTCGGGTAGGCCACACATAACAGAAGAAGAACTAGAACAAGAAATGAGGCGTTATTTTCCATCATGGTTGAGTGCATATGTAAGACTTGAGAACTCTGTAATTACCTTTTTGTATATGCACTTGATTGAGAATGAGCTTAATTGCTTCTTTCGTGGTATTTAGGTTGATCGTTCATACGCAAGACTTGAGAATGAGTCTATTAGAACGCTAGCCAAGGGACCAATTTATGCTGCAAAAATATGGCCAAGCTACTGTGTTAATGGGTTTAGGTTCAAGTCAACAACTTGTCCGATCAGAGACAACTTTGTGGATCTCGATTCCACCAAAAACAGCTGTTTGTGTATCAGATCTTCGAACTACAAAGATGTTGATGCGGACAACGATTTCTATGGCGTGTTACGGGAGATTGTGGAGCTGACATATAGTTATGGAATAGAGCCTGCTAAGATTGTGTTATTCAGGTGTGATTGGTTCGATCCGATTGAAGGTCAAGGTTGGAAAGTAGACAAGCACGGTCTTGTTGATATAAACTATCGGCGTCGATATCAAGCCTATGAACCATTTATCCTATCAAGTCAGGCTCAGCTCGTGTACTTCACAAGTTATCCTAAACGGGGAACAACAAGATCGGACTGGTGGGCAGTATGCAAGACCAAAGCTAGAAATACCTTTGAGGTTGACGATATAGCTTATCAACAGGATGAACTACCTCTTGTAACAAATATTATAGAAGTGGACACGACGGAAGTTTCCTATTATACATCTAATTGTGTAGAAGAAGTAGAATTATCTGAAGAGGAAGATGCAGATGAAAGTGAAGATGTAGAGGAGGAGGAAGAAGAAGAAGAAGAAGAAGAAGAAGAAGAAGTAGTAGATGAGCTAAACGAACTAGATGAATTTTCAGAAGATGATTAAATCTGTACGTTTGTTTTATAATCATATTTGACACTTTAGTGACACTTCTATCATATAAATCTGTGACACTTCAGTGACACTTTATTGACACTTTTATTGACACTTCAGTGACACTTTTTGACTATGATATTTTTCAAAAATCTGTGATGTCTATCATATAAATATATTTTTTTGTTTTTTTGTCATATGTTTTATTGTCAGGTATGACTAGACCATCTGGACGACGCGGAGGATTATATATTAGGCAGCCCCGTCAGCCTCGGGCTGGGGATGGAGAGGGCAGTTCCGTACCCTCATCCTCATCTCCGAGTACGCCAGTGTACCGTTCTGTTCCCGGTCCATTACCGGGACAGGGCAGTTCTAGTAGGTTGGCGACTCCTCCCTCGTCGTCCAGCCTTCCTGTTCCCGGTCTATTACCGGGACAGGGCAGTTCTAGCAGGTTGGCGACTCCTCCCTCGTCGTCCAGCCTTCCTGATCCCGCGTCCAGCATCCCTGATCCCCCGTCCAGCATTCCTACTGTCGACGGCTCTATGGAGGGAGCCCACGCCGATCATATGGAGGACGGCGATCAGACTGATCCTGCCCAGACAGGAGGTGAGAGCGACCCTCCATGCGCTCCCCCGGGCGAGACGCGTATGGAGACTTGGACGGACGGGCCTATGAAGTAAGTTAATTAATTATTATATATTTCTCAAATGATTATATGTACATATATATTCATGAAAAATTATTATTGTATAGATATCGGCCTTCTGCAGTACAGAGACAGCTGGGGAGATTTGTGAGGCAGAACTATGGTGGGCCTTGGCTCAACTACTCAGATGCTCCCGCAGATAGGAAGGCCTTTTGGTTCGCCCACTTCAAGGTAAAAAATTGTTTATTTTTAAATTTTAATAATCATTTGTGTATATTATACAACTTTTGTATTTTACTTCTTGTAGAGGACCTATTTCTATCCACCACACCGGGCGGCGAGGATCGAGGGCTAATTTCCTGCCGTCATAGCCAAGCTCATCCGTGATGCGATCGACGACCAGAAGCGTCGTGATCGTGCCGGACGTCCGATCCAGGGTTGGATTACGCCAGAGCAGTGGACTGCAATGAAGGCTAGATTCAGCGAGCGCCAGTACCAGGAGCGGTCTGAGAAGGCCAAGGTGGCGCGGTCGAGCGCCGGTAAGTGGTGTGGTGGCTCCATTCCGATGACGGGGCATTTTCGTCGTCTGGTACGTTTTCTATGACGGACATTAATTTATATATAGTTCGATATAATGTTTAATACTAATAATAGATAATATATTTTAACAGGTAAAGAAGGGTGAGGACCCGAACATGGTGACCGTCTTCCTGGTCACCCATCGGAGGGCTGGGGACTTCATTGACGAGAGGGCGACGCAGGCATATGTACGTTCTATTCAACTAATATTAACTGACTATAATTTAGAAAACAGGAAAATAGATATCAATATAGACTTTAGTAAACACTTACACGTTAGCAAACATGTTCTAGGCCGAGTTTGTTCGGCTACAGAAGGAGGCGGCTGATGCTGCTGCTGCTGCTAGTGCGCAAGCAGAGGGAGGGGCTGGTACTTCCTTCCAGCCGCCTGCAGAGCCATCGCCGGACGAGCTCTGGATGACCGCCGTTGGCGGTCTTCAGAAGGGTACGTACTACGGTACGGGATCCTACGGCGCGTATTTGGCTTCGGAGTCATCCCGGGCCCCCTCTGTCAGTGCGTAGTCTCCGGCTACACAGGCGTCGTCACGAGCTGAGGATGTTCGTCGTCAGATCGAGGAGCTGCGGCGCGAGTTGCAGCAACAGATTTCTGATGCGGTCGAGCGACGATCCGACCCTCCGATCGTCACCGGACGATTTGATGCGGTCGAGCGCAGTATACAGGAGCTGATGAGTCTGCATCAGGCTGCAGCTACCAACTTGCAGACGCTCATCGAGTCTACGCAGCGCACGGAGCGTAGACAGGTCGAGCTGGACGGATCGCAGAGGAGCCTTTCTCTCTCAGTCGCTCAGTATACTGAGAAGGTGGTGAGTGCCCTTGCTGCGCATGGTGAGCGACTGCGAGAGCTGGAGCAGGTACGTCCTTCGGGTCCATCGACGGCGCCGACTCCAGATACTGTACTGCCTCCGGCGCCGACTCCAGACATTGTACTGCCTCCTACTGCCCCTACGGTACAGCTCACCCAGGAGCAGTATGACTACATTCTATCCCAGTTGCGCGGCAGGGGTCCGCAGTAATTTTATTGGTTTTTTTATGACTTGTATGTATTGGCCCTATGGGCAAATTGTTTATTCATACACTGTTGTTTATACACTTGGTGGGAGACTTTTTATCATCTTTCATTTTTATTTGACTCTATTGGATGTTTGTGAGGATGTGTGTCTGTGATATTTACTTTGCATTGCCTCATATTTTTATTGTGATATTTACTTTGTGATATCTGCGACGGGATGACAAATATACCTACGCCGGGTTATAAGCGATGATCTGATATACAAAGAAGATGCTGCCAAAATTTTAAAAAAAAATATTGTGTATTTTTGTTATGATGTGTGTCTGTGTTTACAGTGAATGTAAAATACAGTGTTCGGAACCATCGACAGTTTCGATTACTGTTGTATGTTTTATCTTGGATAGAAATAGCAACAGTTCAGGGTGCACTTCTGAGAGCTTCATTTTCACGTCCTTCACTTTCTCGGACGTCGTAAAGGTTCCCGAGAAGGTGAAGGACGTGAAGAGGAAGCTCTGAGAAGTGCACCCTGAACTGTTGCTCTTTCTATTAAAGATAAAACATACAACAGTAAGCGAAACTGTCGATGGTTCGAACACTGCACTTCACACACACTGTAAACACAGACACACAGCATAACAAAAATATCAATTATATTTTTTTTAAATTTTTTTTATATTAGCGACGTATAGCGACATTCTGCGACGTACTGCGACGTTACACAGATGTCGCTATACGTCGCTAACTAGCGACGTTACGTCGCTCGACGTCGCTAATATACGTCGCTACGTTGCCCACGTGGCCACGTGGATGCCATGTCTCGTCATCATTTATAAACTTTTGAAGCGTCGCTAGTGGTCGCTTTACGTCGCAATGTTGGCGACGTACTTATACGTCGCTATCTGTCGCTCATTTTGCGACGTCTAGCGACAATTAACTACGCGTCGCAAATAGCGACGTTTGGCGACTAAATTGCCATCTGCGACTTGCCTATAAGCGACGTAGGTTTTTCGTCGCTAAATACGTCGCAAATCATTGTTAGCGACGTATTTTCTGTATTTAGCGACGTCTCCTGACGTCGCTAATCTGGGTTATTTTAGTAGTGATTAGCGACGACCTAAGCGACGTAACAACGACGTATATTAATCACATGATCTAGTCGTCGCAAAACGTCGCTCGGACGTCGCTAATAGCGACTAACTTAGCGACGGTCGTGATAGTGTCGCTAAATTCTAATTATATCCCCCTCCACCGATTTATTTTCCCCTATTTTACTCTCTCACTCTTCTCCTCCCCCCTTCGACGCTCTCACTCTCTCCGGCGCTCTCACCCTCTCCGGTGACTCTCCTCCCTCCCTGGTACGTGACTCTCCCCCTCCCTCTCTCTCTCTCTCTCTCTCTCTCCGGCTGTTTTGGCTGCTGGTGGTTGGGGGGGTGCGGGTGGCTCGGGAGGAGGTACAGGGGGATGCAGGTGGTTGGGGGATGAGTGGGGGGTGGCTGGGGGGGGTGGGGCAGGGGGGGACGAGGGCGGCTGGGGAAGGGGAGCTAGGGTTCGGGTTAGGGTTCATTTCCTCCCATTTTACTCTCTCACTCTCTCTCCTTTCCCCCCTCCGGCGCTTTCACTCTCTCCGGCACTCTCACTCTCTCCGGCGACTCTCACTCTCTCCGGCGACTCTCCTCCCTCTCCGGTACGTGGTACTCTTCCCCTTCCTCTCTCTTTTTCTCTCTCTCTCTCTCTCTCTCTCTCCGACTGTTTTGGTTGTTGGTGGTTGGGGGGGTGCGCGTGGCTCGGAGGGAGGGACAGAGGGGATGCGGGTGGTTCGGGGGTGAGTGGGGGTGGCTGGAGGGGTGGGGCAGGGGGGGACGAGGACGGTTGGGGGAAGGGAGCTAGGGGTAGGGTTCGGATTAGGGGTGGGTATGTGTGGGCGGCTGGAGGAGGGGAGCAGGGGGGGTGGGGACGGGTTGGGGCTGCTGGGGGAGGGGAGCAGGGGGGAGGGGAGGGTTAGGGTTCGGGTTAGGGGTGGTGTGGGGGAGGGGGGGCTTGGTCAGGGACACCGATAGTGCCGAAAAATCTGATAATTTAGTAATAATTATTTGTTTTTCGACACAAAAAAATGTGATACTCCGATTCGAACGCACCGATAGTGTCGATATTATAACAAGTAGTTTTGTTGGTTGGTTAATTGGTAACATGGTGATCGGGACGTATAGTCCCTACAGCCATTCGACTGGCGAGGCAGAAACTATGGTACGACATGGTGATCAGGACATAGTCCCTGCAGCCATTCGACTGGCGAGGCAGAAACTATGTAGTTGTAGATAAAGTTGACTGTCCTCCGACTCTCATCCCTCGGCAATGATGATATGACAAACTATCACTATATCTTTTATAGTAGTAGATGATGTCTTAGTATTACATTATGTGAGTTCATCTTGATTCTGTTACATTCTTCAGATACTAGATACGATAAGAACATATACTACACCATATGTACAGAACATAGATGATTCACACTAATGTATGCTAGAATGAATTTTGGGTTGTGTTCTGAGCCATCCGTTCTCACACTTAAATAGATATGAATTGGTACTGTGAGAGCGCCGGAGAGAGTGAGAGCGCCAGAGGGGGGGAGGAGAGAGAGTGAGAGAGTAAAATAGGGGAAAATGAATTGGTGGGAGAATATAATTAGAATTTTGCGACATTCATACTAACGTCGCTAACTTACTCGCTATTAGCGACGTCATAGCGACGTTTCGCGACGACTAGCTCATGTAACTATGCAGCCGTAGATGAAGTTGACTGTCCTCCGACCCTCATCCCTCGGCAATGATGATACGACAACCTATCACTATATCTTATATAGTAGTAGATGATATTTTAGTATTACATTATGTGAGTTCATCTTGATTATGTTACATTCTTCAGATACTAGATACTAGATTCGATAAGAACGTATACTACACCATATGTACAGAACATAGATGATTCACACTAATGTATGCTAGAATAAATTTTGGGTTGTGTTCTGAGCCATCCGTTCTCACACTTAAAACACATATGAATTAGTACTGTGTGTCAATCTTTGTTTTTGTATTTTCGGCGAACCCATGGATTGGATTCTGTATTTTGTATTTTGACTTTGTACGTATTTGCGGATATTCAGTTTTTTCGTTGAGGATACTGAGTTTGTACGTATTTACGGATATTGATTTGGTTTGTTGAGGATATTATATATTAACATTGTTCGTTGCGGATATTATTATTTTTTTATATTTTTTGTATATTTTGGAATGTATTGTGCGTGTCGGTGTTAAGTGTTCTACCGAGGGGATCGACGAACCCAGTGTCACCCCCAGTTTTCAAATTAGGGGTATTTTCATCATTTTTCAAGTTTTATAATTTTTAGGAATTTTTATTTATTTTATGTGATTTTTTGGGATTTATTTGGGTTGGTTTGGATTTTATCCAATTCGGACTCAAATTGGAGACCCGGGTAGCCTGGACCCTAGTGGGACCCATATACTACCTGGACTTGGCCCATATACCATCATAATTAGGTTACAAATCATAAACCCAACTTCCATGACTTAATTAGTCATTTTAGAGCTTAATTGGTTAATTAGAAACAAACCGAACCAACCCGAAACAAACCGAACCCAAACTAAGTCTATTGGGTTTGAGGCTTATTGGATCCTACCCAAACCCATTCCCCCCCCCCCCCCAACCATGGCCGGCCAAGAGCCATTCCCCCCCCCCCCCCCCCTTTCTTCTTCATTAAGTCACAACTCTCTCTCTCTCTAAAAAATTCCTTTTCTTTCCAAGCTTTTCTTCCCTACAAGAAAACTACTTTAGGTATGTAATTAATTCCTCATTTATTACTCTTCTCCATTTAATGTCTTCACAATAATTGTAGAGAATGAGATTCTCCACCATTTGTCCATAATTTTCCTAGGGTTCCCTAGAAATCTAGGTTAAGGAAATTATTAGGGGTTTATATATATATTGAATGGTATATATAATATATATATATATATATATATATATATATATATATATATATATATATATATATATATATATATATATATATATATGTTTATAGGTATTTGTGTGTGTAGGGGAAATGGTAGTGGTGGTGTTTGTGTGTGAGAGTGGTGGTGAGAGTGTGTGTTGTGTGTGTGTGAGAGTGAGTGTGTGTTTGTGTGTTAGGGAGAGTATGTGTGAGTGTGTATGTATTTACATATATATATCTATATGTGTGTGTGTCTATGTATATATATGTATATCTATATGTGTGTGTATATATGTATATATAGATAGAGGGATGGATATTAGATTATATATATATATATATTTTTTTAGATTAGATTATATATATATATATATATATATATATATATATATATATATATATATATATATATATATATATATATATATATATATATAATATATATATATTAGATTATATATATATATATATATATATATATATATATATATATATATATATATATATATATATATATATATATATATATATATATGTATGTAAATAGATATATAGATAGGTATATAGATGGATAGGAGTATAGATATATATATAATATATATATATATATATATATATATATATATATATATATATATATATATATATATATATATATATATAAAATATATAGAGGAAGAGGAGAAGAAGTAGGAGATGAAGAAGAAGAAGAGGGACTGCTGCAACAGCAGCAGGAAGAGCAGTAGCAGCAGCAAGTAGCTGCAACAACAGCAGGTCAGCAGTAGCAGCTGCTGTAGCATTGGCTACAGCAGCAGTCCCCCCCCCTAAAAACCTCCTTTTTAGTCATTTAACCCCTATATTTAACCCCCCATATATATATGTATATATATATATATATATGTTTATATATATATATATATATATATATATATATATATATATATATATATATATATATATATATATATATATATATATATATATATAGTTAGGTGGTTAGATAGAAGTTTTAGAAGGAGAAATGAGAAGAAGTTAGGAGAGGAAGAATTAGAAGAAGTTAGAAGTTGAGAAGAAATTAGAAGAAGTAAGGAAGAGAAGAAGAGGAAATTAGAAGGAAGGAATAAGAGTAGGTTAGGAGGAGAAATAGATTAGGAAAGAAGGAGAGAAAAGAGATTAGGAATTAGAAAGGGAAGAAAGAGAAGGAAATTAGGAGAAGAGATAAGAAGAAGGAGAATTAGAATAGGAAGTGAATGAGAAGTAGAAATAGAGGAAATAGAAATGGAGGAGAGCGAGTTAGAGGGTAAAACGGAGCCCGGAGTATCGGAACGCGATGAAACTTGGCGTAGACCAAGATTATATGAATTAGATTTTGCGGGTAAGCTCCCGAGTTGAAATCGGGGTCGTAGGGCGCCGGTATCGCGCCGTACCATTGCGTATCTTGAAATATTCAAGATATCGACAATGAGCTGTAAGATGGACTGGATGTCCACTTTACCTAGGTATTTTGGTAGGTAATATATCTATAGGCTAGTACCTTACTACCCTAGGAAGCACGGGTCAAAATAACAAGCGTAGGTAGGCTAACTAGATTTCCACCTAGGTTAGGAATTTACCTTAGAAAAGGTAAAATAGGGAATTGGGCTACGGCCAAGATTTGAGTTTCGAAGTCCAAGATGGACTTGGATATGGGTTGTAGAGGTTGGTAATAGTTAGAAATAGTCGCCTAGACCTAGTCTTGACCCCGGTTGACCATGATTGACTTTTTAGACCAAAAGTCAACTATGGGTCAACACTTTACCCAATTTAGTCCCAAATTCCATTAAACTTGGAAAGTTGACCAAAAGTCAACTATTAGTCATCATTGACCTGGGATTGACCTAGGGTTACCAGAGTTGATCGGAGTTGACCAGAGTTGACCAGTTGACCAAAAGTCAACTGTAAGTCAACCGTTGACTCAAATCGACCTAGATTAATTCCGTTTGACTTGCATTGACCCAGTATGACCTAGCTAGACCTAATATGACTTAGATTGACCTCGTACAGTCTAGTTTGATGTGTCTTGACCTAGAATGACTAAATAAAATTTAAATTGATTTGACTTTACTTCCTAAACATAGTATTGATACGTCTTGTTCTCTATAGGTACTCGAGACGCTGCATTTTCTCCAGTTGACATACCATACCATATTACAGGCGAGTAGATTCTCTGACACTTTTCCAATTTACGATGATTGTTATAATTCATGTAATTAGTGTAGATATGCTTGTTCTCGACACATTGGTCACACGGATTGGTATTCATGGATCCCGACATGAGATGTTATTCCTCGTTATCTTGGTATAACTTGTGCAAGCTCCCTTGTAGTTCTTGTGCAGTATATGGATACCGATTCTCGAGGAGACTTGATCCCTTAGAATCCTGTGTCATAACGTGTCTTGCTTGGATCCACTCTACCAGTCGGGGGCGGGGAGTACTAGTGTAGATGTGTGGTCATTATCTGCCTTGTTTATTCTTGTAGAACTTGAATGCTACCAATCCTACACTCCACGTAGGATTGGCTGATCAGTAGACCTTGTGCAGACCCAAGCCGGCCACATATTGTAGCTAGTACTCACACACCTAGAGATATGATTCTTGATTTTTGTACATGCCATGATCAGTTTACTTGCCTTGTTCTAGCTCTAGATTTACAGCTTACCTTGCCATGATACTCACATGTACATTCCATGATTTTCTTGTCTATACTCTCTATTTACAGTCTTATAGCTTTTGTCAAATCTTGTGAACTGTTGTTAGTAGATTGTACTCGTTCCATCCTGACAGGATATGTTGACAATATTACAGATGCTGACGAGGGAGATTATTATACCTACTACGGTCCGGATGACGTAGTGGGCGTAGACTTGGAGACTTTGGTCCAGCAGGGCTTAGCTCCGCCTGACGAGACCTTACCACTTGCTTAGTTAGAGTAGGTCTTTGTACTGGACTTTGTCTCCAGCTACTTTTGAGACTGTTATTACTATGGATTGTATTAGAGACTTGGACTTGTATATATTCTTGTGTTGGACTTGACAGGTTATTATTTTATTATCGTCTTGTTGTCTTTATCTTTCAGTCTTTACTTTGTTATCTTAGAGTTGTGATTGAGTACTCATATATATTCATTGCTTGTCCTCCGTTTGGAGTTGACCATATTCTCGACAGGTTTTGTTGTATATATATAAACTGTTTAGAGTAGAAAAACCTACAGCGTTCCACGCCGTTTTTACGGTGAGGGCTGGGCGTTGTCACGTGCACGTGCCCTTATAGCGGGTGCGGGTCGTAACACATTTTAGTGGTGGCCCATGCAGGTCCTGTAGTCGCAATTAGTGCGATGTCGTGGCGGCACTCGTCTTAGAGTGTTGACTACGAGTCTGTGTTACACATAGGAGGTAGTAGGCTAAGAGTACTCAATCACAGTAGGATCTTTTCTTGCTTATCTTGCTTACCGTCTTTGATATTGATTTACTGCATTCTAGTTGTCCTCCTTTGATATTGCCTTCATGTGCCATATTGATATCTTCTTTTCAATATGTCTCCAGGATAGTTATGACTCACTCTCCTGGTGAGGAGCACGGGGAGACGGAGAGGTCTGCCACCTCTGGCGGGCAGGCTCCGGTCACTTCTCCTGCAGATGGAACTTCTGTTGGGGCTCTCGGGGTTACTCCTCCAGCTACCTCGATGACAGTCCCTGGGGTTGCGGGTGCTCTTTCCGTAGTACCGAGAGCTGTCGGGGGTGCTCTTTCTCCTCCTGTGCAGCGGATTCCTCTGCCAGTTGCAGACGTACTTCCACCTCCACCTCCTCTGCCTACATATATGGAACAGATGCTTACCTTCCTCCAGCAGATGCTGGAGACTCAGAGAGCCCAGGCCGAGGCTCAGCAGAGGCAGACAGACACGATGCGTCAGGGCATGGAGGTTGCCCATCAGTTGGCCCTTGCAGCCGTGGAGCAGAGGGCTCCTCATCCGGGGACGCGACCGAGGTACGGAGATATCCAGGACTTCAAGAAGCTCGGGCCCCGTGACTTTAGCGGGACCGAGGGCGTGGTCTATGCAGATGATTGGCTCGAGGATATCGAGCGGCAGATGAGGGCCTCCCGCCTGGCAGACGACCTGAAGGTCGAGGCGGTAGGTTTGCAGTTGCTAGATATTGCGCGCACCTGGTTCAGAAACGAGCCAGCCCCAGCTGGAGAGGGCCGTACTTGGGCAGAGTTCAAGCTCCTCTTCAAGGAGAAGTTTATTTCCCCCACGGACAAGATTGACCTGGTGCGACAGTTCCAGGATCTGCAGCAGGGCAGTCTATCTGTGGAGGAGTACGCAGCGGAGTTCGGCCGTCTGAGCCGATACGCAGAGTACATGGTTCGAGACCCGAAGATCAGGGTGAGCCGTTTCAGGGAGGGGCTCACTTGGGATATCAAGATCCTCATTCCCTCCTTCTATGAGACTTATACCCAGATCTATGTGGAGGCCCGCAAGGTAGAGCGGGAGTGGGGCTTGAAGCCCAAGAGGGAGCGTGATCTTTTTTCGGGGGCTACTAGCAGCGCAGGGGCTGCTAAGCGCCCTCAGCTTCAGCATCGTTCTTTCCAGCATCACCAGCCGCAGGTGCAGGCCAGAGCACCGGTTCAGCAGCAGGTGCAGCACACTCAGCAGAGGCAGGCACAGCATGGGGTTCCTTGCGGCTACTGCAAGAAGCCCGGTCACATCTGGGAGGTCTGTCGGAAGAGGCTGGGCATGTGTCTCTACTGCGGGGAGGCTGGACATCAGTTGAGGGATTGTCCTGCGAACCCTCGCAGGGTAGTCCGTGGAGCGGTAGCAGCTCAGGGAGCACCGGCGAAAGTACCTGCAGTGCAGCAGAGGGGTCCACTTTCGACCCAGCAGCAGCGGTTTGTTCAGCACCACCAGCAGCGGAGTGGTCAGGGTAGAGCCTTTGCTCTTGCAGCTGTGGAGATGGAGCCTATTGCAGATGTAGTCGCAGGTTCTATTCTGCTCGATTCTTTTCCAGCTTTAGCCTTGTTTGATTCTGGTGCTACGCACAGTTTTGTGTCTGTTTCTTTTGCTCTTAGGCACAATATTATTGCTGAGTATCTTGGTAGGACTTGTAAGATTATGACTGGAAATGGCATCATCCTAGTTAATAATGTTTGCAAGGGGCAGAGAGTTTCTTTGAGAGGCCGGGAGCTGAGTACGAGTTTGCTCGTAATGCCACTTTCGAGTTACGATGTGGTACTCGGTATGGATTGCTTGAGCATGCACCACGCTAGCATCGACTGCAGAGGGGGCAGGATTCTGTTTAGGCCGCCGGGAGAGCCGGAGTATGAGTTCACCAGGGGTGCAGTGGAGCAGGGAGATAGATTCTGCGGAGCGTTGTTGGCGGGGCCGGTGTTGCCACATCCACTCATTGCTGAGTTCTTGGATGTCTTTCCCGAGGAGCTGCCCGGGATGCCGCCAGATCGTGATGTTGAGTTTTCTATAGACCTAGTGCCGGGCGCTGAGCCTATCTCCCAGCACGTCTATAGAATCAACAATAGCGAGTTAGCGGAGCTGAAGAAGCAGGTCGACGAGCTGGAGGACAAGGGCTTTTATTCGATCTAGCTCTTCACCTTGGGGCGCGCCAGTTCTTTTCGTCCCCAAGAAGGATGGTACGGTACGTCTGTGTATTGATTACAGGGCGCTCAACAACCTTACCATCAAGAACAAGTATCCTTTGCCAAGGATTGATGACTTGTTCGACCAGTTGAGCGGGGCGAGAGTGTTCTCGAAGATCGACTTGCGCACCGGGTACCATCAGCTGAAGGTGAAGCGGGATGACATTCCGAAGACCGCCTTTCGGACTCGCTATGGCCAGTATGAGTATACCGTCATGCCGTTTGGGTTGACTAACGCCCCGGCGGTATTCATGAACTTGATGAACAAGGTATTTCTTCAGTACCTTGACAAGTTCGTGGTGGTCTTCATTGATGACATTCTCATCTATTCGAAGACGCCAGAGGAGCACGAGGAGCACCTGAGGATTGTGTTGGACACTCTCAGGAGGGAGCAGCTGTATGGGAAGCTGTCCAAGTGCGAGTTCTTCTTGGATCGCGTGGAGTTCCTAGGCCATGTTGTCTCTGGCGAGGGGATTTCAGTGGATCCGAAAAAGATTTCTGCGGTGGAGTCCTGGTCTACGCCGAGCTCAGTAGCAGAGGTTCAAAGTTTTCTGGGTCTGGAAGGTTATTATCGGAGGTTCATGCAGGACTTTTCCAGGATTGCCCGGCCGATGACCCGCCTAACCAGGAAGGACGAGGAGTTTGTTTGGTCCGATGAGTGCCAGGCCGCCTTCGAGGAGCTGAAGGCGAGGTTGACTACAGCTCTTATCTTGACGCTGCCATCTGGATCTGGTGGTTATACGATCTACAGTGATGCTTCAGGACGGGGTTTGGGTTGTGTGCTTCAGCAGCACGGGAAGGTAATTACCTATGCATCTAGGCAGTTACGTCCTCATGAGAGAAATTACCCTACCCACGATCTGGAGCTGGCAGCGGTCATCTTTGCTTTGAAGCTGTGGAAACACTATCTGTACAGAGAGCGTGTGGACATCTATACTGACCACAAGAGCTTGAAGTACGTGTTTACCCAGAAGGAGCTGAATATGAGACAGAGGCGATGGTTAGAGCTGATGAAGGATTTTGATATATCCTTACAGTACCATCCGGGAAAGACCAACGTGGTCGCGGATGCTTTGAGCAGGTATCCCGTGGCCATGTGTTTGACGATGGATCGTCACCTTCTGGCAGATCTGGAGAGCTTGGGCATAGAGGTGATAGTTCCTGGGTTCGAGGCGCAGATGTGGGGTCTACAGGTGCAGTCGGAGATGATGGAGAGAGTCAGGGCAGCTCAGTTTGAGGATGAGGCTCTGAGGGTCATCAGGGAGCAGGTCTGTAACTCCACTACCCCATTTATTTTTGAGAAATTAAAAATTTCTAATAATCATTATAGGTTTTGATTGAGTATTTATAATTTTAGTAAATATTTTAGATATTGAAAATTTATTTATTTTGGAGGGAATTTAAATTGGGAGAAATTTCAATTTCAAAAAGTGGTTACAACCAACTTGTGGTCCCCTCATATTTTTCCAAAAAGTTTTTAGCTGTTTTTTTAAGCATTTCTGTAATATACGAAAAGGGAGAGGAGATTTATGCAAAAGTCCCTAGGTGGAGGGACTAATGGGAAATAGAGTTTGAGCGGGAGGGGTTTTGTGAAAATTTCCATTCTTAATATCTATTCTTCCTTTCTCTCTCTTTCCTCACATTTTATTATTTCCTCCTCTGATTGAAACCGAGGAGAGTAGAGCTCTTAACCCCAATTTCTCCCTAACCCTAATTTCCGACGACGCGGCGGCGAGTTCTTCTTTCTCCGGCGACTCGTCCACGGCGCTTCCAGTTCAACAGCGACTCTCCTCCAGCACGTCGATCTCGGCGACGGGTCTGTACTTCCGACGAACTCGTTCTCTTTACTAGATCCGACTGTTCTCGGCGGCCAACTCAGGTGCCGGTGCCTTGAAGGTTCTCCTCCAACGTCAGTTCTCACGTCGGCGGCTGGGACTCGTTCTCGTCCCCGTGAATGTTCTTTCCCGACGACGACGTGCGGGGTTCACCATAGGTGACTTCGTCTTCTTCGACCGAGCGAGGCGCAGCCGATCCCTGACGACTGGACGACTCCTCACGCAGCTAGACGATAACCGAGGTGAGTGTCCCTTCATCGATTCTTCTCTTACCGATTCGATCGATCTAGCGGATCGAAGTGCTGGTTGATCGAGTCAATGGAAGTTGACTGGGTTTTCTTGATCGATCAGCCTTCGGATCGCTCGATCTAATTGATGAGCAATGGTTTCTTCAGTAGAATCTTCTATATAGACTCTGAGTTTTGCTTTCTGGACCTGTTCGATGGAATGTTGCAGTGGGATTTCGTATCACATTTGGAGACGGGGAAAACGTGTCTGGCATTTTTGGAGATCTAGTGTTCATCCGGAATCGATTCCTCATATCTCAGGTTTAATTCTAACCTTTCTTATGATTGGGGAACATATTATTATTATTTTGTTCTTGAACTTGGTCAGATTTGTGGTCGGGACGTTGGAGATTTGGGTTGTTCGTGTCCGTGTTCAGTTGTCTGCTCGTATTGATGATCCGTGTCCAATATAGGCTGTGTCCAGCATGTTGTTCTCAGGGTGGATTTGTGTCCTGCAGTGGTCGTGTCCATTTCTGGGAGGATTCAACGTTGGGGTCGTGTGAAGAGAACAGCTAGGAATGGGTTAGCTAGGGCTATTTAAATTTATTGGTTTGTATAAATTCTATTTTGAATCAGTTGGATTGTATCATTTGCTGGGTTTGAGTTTTTCTTTTGGATCTTGCTGAGTTTATGAACTTCTGTATATTTAGATCAAGTTGTGTGTAATTTCTGTAGATTTTGGGTCTGGTTTTGTTTGGGCTCTTTAGATTCTTGTCGGGTTGGTATTTTTAGTGTGCAGGCGAACCTTTGGCTGGTCTGGTTTCATGTGTTCGGTTGCTGGGTTTTACTCAAGTGAAAACAAGCATATCTTTGGGTTCAGTTAGCTATCATATGAGTTGTAGTTAGGAAATGGGTGAACTAGGTTTGTATGCTAATGTTGGAATGGAGACAATTTCGTTTTGGTCAAGACAGTAGGTTGGGTTGGCATCAGGTGGGAGTATTTTAAATGGTTGAACTGAACTACAGTCAGTGGCCTGACTTGGGTTTAAGTATCATTTTGTTGGAAAGTAGTTCTTATGCTAAAGGGCATATTGTAATATTACTATTCTCATTATCACTATTTTGTTGTATTATTATTCTTGGAGTAACAATATTCTACTAAAGGATTTTATTAAAATGGTCCATGTTTGGTTTGGAAATATTATCATTTTACTAAAGGTTAAATAAAAACTATTTTTCTCTAATAAAAGGTTTATCTTAATAATAAACAATTGTGTTTAGTTATTGAGTAGCTAATAGAAAGCTGGATTATAGGATAGATTAAGTAGAAGACTTGATTAATGTATTTTAATCAGGATTAGAAATTGTTGATAACCAAATAGATTTAGTCTGTTATTAACCAACTTGTACTAAAATCCAGGTGAACATAGAGACTACTATTCCCCTATTCCCGATCTTCCCGGAGCAAAGGCAAGTACTTTTCTACGGTTTTGTGCATTTACATTCTTGTACGCTTTCTTGTGACACGTCATGGCACGATATCATGTACTCCTGTACTCCTGTATTCCTGTACCCTTGCTCTTGTACTTATTAGTGTCGGGTGGGGAAATACACTAGCCATGTGACCAATCCCGGTTACTATATATTCCTGTACCTAGCTTAGGTCTCGCACTGTGCACGTGGGTCCTAAGTCGTACCATATTCATGTACTCCTGTGCATGCTCCTGTACTCACCCCAGCCGGTCACATGGACTAGATGTATTTCGATATTGTGCACTTGTCATGTCTGGTACTTCAGGATTATAGTTTTATTCCTGTACTTTACATGTTCCTGTACTTTACATTCATGTACTATACTCCTGTACTCATTTCATGTACTATAGTTCCTGTACTTTCATGTTCATTCCTGTATTTCATTTCCTGTACTCCTGTACTCTGTTCATACCATGTTCATGTTTCATTACCTAGAACTGTACTTTGCTCCGCTCCTGAATATGATATGTTGCAGGTATGCTTGCAGGACATTGTTCTACTCTATGGGCCAGAGCCCAGGATTTAGCTGAGCAGGATGAGGCTTAGCTTGAGGCTTCAGGTTTAGATTACTTAGCTTTACTTTGAGATATTGACTTTAGAGTTCATAGCACTTTTCATTCCTGTTGATTCTGGTACATTATGATATCTGAATTTGTGGATTATGGTGATCTTTCTGGGATACGTTATAGATGTTGTGATTCTATACTTTCATATTTATCTGGTTAGTTTTCCCTAGCTTGGTACAGCTTACTTCGTCGTGTCTAACGACGAAGGCTGGGCGTGTCCGACTCGTGTCCGATTATTCGGGAGCGGGTCGTGACAAGGTCCAGACATGACTGTTGGATGAGTTCTCTATAGCAGGGGATGGGTCGTTGAGGCATGGTACCAGATTGTGCGTGTCGAGCGGAGGACTTCGGGAGGAGGTTCTTCAGGAGGTGCACCGTTCTCAGTACTCTATGCATCCAGGAGCTAACAAGATGTATAGAGACTTGAGACAGCATGTTTGGTGGTATGGCATGAAACGTAAGGTGGCTCAGTTCGTGTCGAGGTGCTTGGTGTGCCAGCAGGTGAAGGTCGGGAGGCAGAGACCCGGTGGATTGCTCCAGCCACTCCCCATTCCTGAGTGGAAGTGGAAGCATATCACTATGGACTTTGTATCTGGGCTTCCGCGCTCTCCAGGAGGGAAGGATGCAATTTGGGTCATTGTTGATCGATTGACCAAATCGGCCTACTTTTTGCCTTTCAAAGTGGGTTTGTCGACGGAGAGGTTGGCCGAGATGTACGTGCGGCAGATAGTCCGATTGCACGGGATTCCAGTGAGTATAGTCTCGGATCGGGACAGCCGATTCACTTCCCACTTCTGGCGGAGTTTGCAGCTTAGCTTGGGCACATCGCTCAAGTTCAGTACCGCATACCACCCCCAGACAGACGGGCAGTCGGAGAGGACGATTTTAGACCCTCAAGGATATGCTGCGTACCTGTGTCTTGGACTTCGGTGGATCTTGGGAGGACCACCTTCACTTGGTAGAGTTTGCTTACAACAACAGCTACCAAGCCAGTATAGAGATGTCACCTTTCGAGGCTCTATACGGACGGAGGTGCCGTACTCCCTTGTCTTGGGATGATGTCGACGAAAGGGTTTTGCTTGGCCCTGAGATGGTGGTGGATGCTGCAGAGAAGGTCAGGGTTATCAGAGATCGACTTCGGGTGGCGCAGGATAGGCAGCGGTATTGGGCCGATAGCCACCGGAGGCCATTGGAGTTTGAGGTATAGTTTAGATTTTCTAGTATTTGAGTCTGATTGTGATTGTTTTAGATCAAGCTCTAAGTCTTGTGTTTTGTTCTAGGTTGGTGATCTTGTGTTTCTGCGGATTTCTCCGACGCGTGGCACGATTCATTTTGGTGGCGGCGGGAAGCTTAGTCCACGATACATCGGACCATTCCGTATCTTGGGTAGGGTCGGTGCAGTGGCTTACCGACTGGAGTTACCGCCCGCACTAGAGGGAGTGCACTGCGTGTTCCACGTGTCGCAGCTGAGACGGTACGTGGCAGATCCCAGTCACGTCTTGGACCACTCAGAGATCGAAGTGGGACCGACACTCAGCTATCCAGAGAAGCCGGTTGAGATCTTGGACCGAAGAGAGAAGGTGCTCCGGAACCAGGTCATTCCCTTGGTTCGCGTTGCATGGAGACACCACTCTCCAGGTGAGTCCACCTGGGAGAGGGAGGACGACATGCGGGAGCGATTCCCATATCTCTTTGAGCCTTGAGGTAAAATTCTTTCTTTTTCTTCCTTGTTCTGTTCATGATTGCTGTGTTAGTTCTCATTCAATTTCGAGGACGAAATTTTTTAAGGAGGGTAGATTTGTCACCCCCAGTTTTCAAATTAGGGGTATTTTCATCATTTTTCAAGTTTTATAATTTTTAGGAATTTTTATTTATTTTATGTGATTTTTTTGGGATTTATTTGGGTTGGTTTGGATTTTATCCAATTCGGACTCAAATTGGAGACCCGGGTAGCCTGGACCCTAGTGGGACCCACATACTAGCTGGACTTGGCCCACATACCATCATAATTAGGTTAGAAATCATAAACCCAACTTCCATGGCTTAATTAGTCATTTTAGAGCTTAATTGGTTAATTAGAAACAAACCGAACCAACCCGAAACAAACCGAACCCAAACTAAGTCTATTGGGTTTGAGGCTTATTGGATCCTACCCAAACCCATTCCCCCCCCCCCCCCCACCATGGCCGGCCAAGAGCCATTCCCCCCCTTTCTTCTTCATTAAGTCACAACTCTCTCTCTCTCTAAAAAATTCCTTTTCTTCCCAAGCTTTTCTTCCCTACAAGAAAACTACTTTAGGTATGTAATTAATTCCTCATTATTACTCTTCTCCATTTAATGTCTTCACAATAATTGTAGAGAATGAGATTCTCCACCATTTTCCCATAATTTTTCTAGGGTTCCCTAGAAATCTAGGTTAAGGAAGTTATTAGGGGTTTATACATATATTGAATGGTATATATATATATATATATATATATATATATATATATATATATATATATATATATATATATATATATATATATATATATATATATATATATATATATATATAGGTATTTGTGTGTGTAGGGGAAATGGTAGTGGTGGTGTTTGTGTGTGAGAGTGGTGGTGAGAGTGTGTGTTTGTGTGTGTGTGAGAGTGAGTGTGTGTTTGTGTGTTAGGGAGAGTATGTGTGAGTGTGTATGTATTTACATATATATATATATCTATATGTGTGTGTGTCTATTTATATATATGTATATCTATATGTGTGTGTGTATATATGTATATATATAGATAGAGGGATGGATATTAGATTATATATATATATATATATATATATATATATATATATATATATATATATATATATATATATATATATATATATGTGTGTGTGTATGTAAATAGATATATAGATGGATAGGAGTATATATATATATATATATATATATATATATATATATATATATATATATATATATATATATATATATATAACATATATATATCTATATGTGTGTGTGTCTATGTATATATATGTATATCTATATGTGTGTGTGCATATATGTATATATATAGATAGAGGGATGGATATTAGATTATATAAATATGTGTATGTAAATAGATATATAGATAGGTATATAGATGGATAGGAGTATATATATATATATATATATATATATATATATATATATATATATATATATATATATATATATATATATAGAGAGAGGAAGAGGAGAAGAAGTAGGAGATGAAGAAGAAGATGAGGGACTGCTGCAACAGCAGCAGGAAGAGCAGTAGCAGCAGCAAGTAGCTGCAACAGCAGCAGGTCAGCAGTAGCAGCTGCTGTTGTCACGCCCCAGAACCAGAATACTGGAGAGCGGGGCAGACATAGCCAGCTACGCAATCCCAAAGTACGTTAATACTCTGAAATCACGTATAAGCTGTCAAGACATGGGGGTTACTCTACAAGCCATCAGTCAATCATATGGTTTAACAATCCTAGGTATCTCAATCACAGGCAATTATACAAGAGCAAGGAGTACGATCATCATACATACAATAGTAAGGCGTCCCGAACCATATATACAAGACTGATCATGAAGCCAGTACCACAGAACTGAGGACTAGCTAGAGTATTAGTCGTACATGATAAGGACTAGCTATAGTCTAGAATACACATATCATGTTTATGCCCGTAGGCTACAATATCAAGAAAAATACCAAAACACGAGCTAAACACGTGCTCGGGGCTAAACGTTACAAGAGGAAAATTTACATATCAGTGGGAGAATGAAAAGAAACCCACTGAGGCACTCTGGTGCTCCGGCTGGTCACCGTCGAGTATATGGTGCGGTAGATCCTTCGGGCTCTTCTATTAGAACCTGGCCATGCAAAACCAGTGGGGTCAGACCCCAAATAGCAAGTACCACAAAGGAGGTCGAACTATGAACTTAAAACCAGCAATCAGAGGCAAACAACAGGGAAAGAAAGTAATAAGTAAAGGAGGATCGAGATTCGTGCAGTACCAATACACTTATCCCGAACATAGGAAGACAGTAAGTAAACTATCATTTGACATAAAGTAAACTGGAGAATATGTTAAATAAATAGAGCTAGGCAATATACGAAGAGAGGACGAAGGTACTGTTCCGGAAGCCAGGTTACAATCCTTAAACCAAATAAGGACCGGGATTGTAACCCTTCGCTTGAACGGAACTTGGCTTCTCCCACCATTTATCGGCAAGGTAAATATAAGAAATCAAGACATGTAACAATCTTGTACAGGATCAAGACAAGACTAGACAGATTGAACCCCATCCAACAATCACGGCCAAGCAACAAGTACGGCTTGCTACTTTAACTAACTAGGGTTATCACAGGCCTAGTTACTAGCAAGATGCAATGAGAATTCCAAGTCCGGTTACCTGTTTGTTACTACCTGAGTGATCCCAGCAAGAAAAGGAAAAGATAGCAGGATATAGCAGACACACTGTAGTAAGATACATGTGTCCTAAGGTACCACGCTCGACGGTGGGCTGGAAGTGCGCTCATCTCGACGGATAGCAACAAATCCCATGTATATATATATAAGGCCGGGACCAAAGGGGCAACAGGTAACTGGAAAATTCTCCATGAACTACTTGATCAATCTAGTCATTAATCTAGCCAGATTCAGTATAAATCCCTGACCGTTGTACTCAGGGATCATGCCCTAGACATGATGCAAGACACAATCGGACCAGTAGTTTATACAAGCACAATCCATGCAAACAACCACGGTGTCCAGGCCAATGAATTAATTTGTCAAGAGTGTGCCGCGACGGGCCAATACCATTATCATTATTACTTATCAAGAGTGCGCCACGACGGGCCACTATCAAGCATGTCAGGGTACTTGTCAAGAGTGCACCACCACGGGTCACTGTCGTGTCATGTATAGCAGGTCAAGTTATCATGTCAGGAGTGCACCACGGCGGACCACTATCATGTCATGTTACTTATTTCTGGTTACTGGTTAAGAGTGTACCGTGACAGGTCACTACCATGGTTATCAATTCGTGTTCATCCAGCATATCAGTATACAAACTAACATGTTAACAGAAAAGAGACATATCCTGAGTGCACCCAAACGGGCCACCGATGAAGAAGAAAGCATGGCATTGAGCAGAAAGTACAATATTACTCAGTCCTACTAAGAAATTCATTTATTAAAGAAATACCAAGCTATTAAGTGGTGTCGTCGCCATTTAGGCCAAGATAGAAAACATGCAATATACTCATAAGCTCCATATCAAGAAAATGAGAAACTTGCATAAAATAATTAAATAACATATTCTTGAAGCCAAGAAAAAGATTTACAACTTTCATGTTGGGAGCTAGAAGAAATTCTGGCCAGAAAACAGTCAAAAAGAGCATCAAACTATCAAAATCAGCCTTATGCGGCTCAAAGTGCTCATGCGGCCAGAAAAAGCTCATGCGGCCAGAATAGCTTATGCGGCCAGAAAAGCTTATGCGGCCAGAAAATACTCATGCGGGCAGAAAAGCTTATGCGGCCAGAAAAGCTTATGCGGCCAGAAAATACTCATGCGGACAGAAAAGCTTATGCGGCCAGAAAAGCTTATACGGCCAGAAAAGCTTATGCGGACAAAAAATACTCATGCGGACAGAAAAGCTTATGCGGCCAGAAAATACTCATGCGGACAGAAAAGCTTATACGGCCAGAAAAGCTTATGCGGCCAGAAAATACTCATGCGGGCAGAAAAGCTTATGCGGCCAAAAAAGCTTATGCGGCCAGAAAAGCTTATGCGGCCAGAAAATACTCATGCGGACAGAAAAGCTTATGCGACCAGAAAAGCTTATGCGGCCAGAAAATACTCATGCGGACAGAAAATACTAATGCGGACAGAAAAGCTTATGCGGCCAGAAAAGCTTATACGGCCAGAAAATACTCATGCGGACAGAAAAGCTTATGCGGCCAGACACTATTCATCGTTCCTGCCAGAATCAGCACAGAATAATATAGAAGTTTGACCAAAAATGTTTTGGCCATAACTTCCTCAAAATAAGTCAAAATCTAACTTTTCAAAAGCCAAAATTGGGCAGAATTGAATTCTCTATAACATGGAACAATTAGTTTTCGAAAACAAGTAAGTTTGGTAGATCAAAACCCAAGAAAACCAAAAATGATATAAACTTAGATCTACAAGAATCCATCCGGTAAAATCGAAAACTCCAAGTTCTAAACATGCTTATAATCATGCAAGGAAGAAGATGGAACAAACAAAAATAAATTTGCTCAAGGTTCGGCAAGGTGTACTTGCCTTGGGCTGGAGGAAGAAGATGAAGATGGAAATGAAAATAAAAATAATGGAGGAGAGAGAGTGGTAGGTGGCTTATATAACAAGCCCAAGCAATCTCCACCATTCATTCCTCTCCACTCAATCTAAACCATACACCTCATCTCATAAAGAACCAAACTAAACTAAACCAAGTCAAAGTGGAACCGAACCAAATAAAACCAAATTCAAGTTAAACCAAGTCATGAAATCCTATACTTAGGAAATTTTAAAATATCACGCAAATCGATAAATATGAAATACGGCTCAAATAAACACGTATCCGTATAAAATATCGATACAGTGAGACGGGTCTCACAACTCTCCACACCTTAGAAAAATTCCGTCCTCGGAATTTCTTGAGGCTAGTCGAGCAAGATAACAAAACAAAAGCTCCAGAAAACTCAACAATCTCAATAAATCAATTATGGCATACAAGTAAGGTAAAACAATCAGTAATGTAATTAAATACGTAAGCGGTAAATAAATGCACAAGAACAAACACAATCATGATCAAGAAGGGCTGGAGGCATATGGATCAATATGACTCCTGAGTCAGTTGTGTAGAAACCAACGTCCTCGCTAGCCTAAGCTGATTCCCAAAAATAGATAAAGTCAAGCCTCAAGGTAAGTCGGTACCAATGACTTAGTTCAAGACATGACTCTACCCAGGACGTGTCATCGTAGTTAAAACAGATGCTTGAACTTTATCACCTGTCTCAAGATACGAAGACAGAAGCGACTGCCTGATCGGGATGGACTGACATCTCTGTCTGCATGCTGAGACTGATCCTCCATAACTGGCCTGGCTGAAGAATGCTGAGCTTCCCACGACAAAACACGAACAAGATAATCAGAAGGATCAAGAACAGTGCCTTTGAAAGTTGAAGGACACAAGATCAAATCATGGGAACAGGAATGACCAACGATCAAACAGATATCAAGTTAAGTATCAGAGATAGAGAATAATCCGAAGGAGATCAATAAGGATAATCGTGATTGAGATATCAAAACATGGTAACCCCCACAAATCTGAAAATCGAGACCTGTATGGGCCACCACTAAAACCATGTCACGCCCCAGAACCAGAATACTGGAGAGCGGGGGCAGACATAGCCAGCTACGCAATCCCAAAGTACGTTAATACTCTGAAATCACGTATAAGCTATCAAGACATGGGGGTTACTCTACAAGCCATCAGTCAATCCTATGGTTTAACAATCCTAGGTATCTCAATCACAGGCAATTATACAAGAGCAAGGAGTACGATCATCATACATACAATAGTAAGGCGTCCCGAACCATATATACATGACTGATCATGAAGCCAGTACCACAGAACTGAGGACTAGCTAGAGTATTAGTCGTACATGATAAGGACTAGCTATAGTCTAGAATACACATATCATGTTTATGCCCGTAGGCTACAATATCAAAAAATACCAAAACACGAGCTAAACACGTGCTCGGGACTAAACGTTACAAGAGGAGAATATACATATCAGTGGGAGAATGAAAAAAAAAACCCACTGAGGCACTCTGGTGCTCCGGCTGGTCACCGTCGAGTATATGGTGCGGTAGATCCTTCGGGCTCTTCTATTAGAACCTGGCCATGCAAAACCAGTGGGGTCAGACCCCAAATAGCAAGTACCACAAAGGAGGCCGAACTATGAACTTAAAACCAGCAATCATAGGCAAACAACAGGGAAAGAAAGTAATAAGTAAAGGAGGATCGAGATTCGTGCAGTACCAATGCACTTATCCCGAACATAGGAAGACAGTAAGTAAACTATCATTTGACATAAAGTAAACTGGAGAACATGTTAAATAAATAGAGCTAGGCAATATACGAAGAGAGGACGAAGGTACTGTTCCGGAAGCCAGGTTACAACCCTTAAACCAAACAAGGATCGGAATTGTAACCCTTCGCTTGAATGGAACTTGGCTTCTCCCACCATTTATCGGCAAGGTAAATATAAGAAATCAAGACATGTAACAATCTTGTACAGGATCAAGACAAGACTAGACAGATTGAACCCCATCCAACAATCACGGCCAAGCAACAAGTACGGCTTGCTACTTTAACTAACTAGGGTTATCACAGGCCTAGTTACTAGCAAGATGCAATGAGAATTCCAAGTCCGGTTACCTGTTTGTTACTATCTGAGTGATCCCAGCAAGAAAAGAAAAAGATAGCAGGATATAGCAGACACACTGTAGTAAGATACATGTGTCCTAAGGTACCACGCTCGACGATGGGTTGGAAGTGCGCTCATCTCGACGGATAGCAACAAATCCCATGTATATATATATAAGGCCGGGACCAAAGGGGCAACAGGTAACTGGAAAATTCTCCATGAACTACTTGATCAATCTAGTCATTAACCTAGCCAGATTCAGTATGAATCCCTGACCGTGGTACTTAGGGATCATGCCCTAGACATGATACAAGACACAATCGGACCAGTAGTTTATACAAGCACAATCCATGCAAACAACCACGGTGTCCAGGCCAATGAATTAATTTGTCAAGAGTGCGCCGCGATGGGCCACTATCATTATCATTATTACTTATCAAGAGTGCGCCACGACGGGCCACTATCAAGCATGTCAGGATACTTGTCAAGAGTGCACCACCACGGGTCACTGTCGTGTCATGTATAGCAGGTCAAGTTATCAGGTCAAGTTATCATGTCAGGAGTGCACCACGGTGGGCCACTATCATGTCATGTTACTTATTTCTGGTTACTGGTTAAGAGTGTACCGTGACAGGTCACTACCATGGTTATCAATTCGTGTTCATGCAGCATATCAGTATACAAACTAACATGTTAACAGAAAAGAGACATATCCTGAGTGCACCCAAACGGGCCACCGATGAAGAAGAAAGCATGGCATTGAGTAGAAAGTACAATATTACTCAGTCCTACTAAGAAATTCATTTATTAAAGAAATACCAAGCAATTAAGTGGGGTCGTCGCCATTTAGGCCAAGATAGAAAACATGCAATATACTCATAAGCTCCATATCAAGAAAATGAGAAACTTGCATAAAATAATTAAATAACATATTCTTGAAGCCAAGGAAAAGATCTACAACTTTCATGTTGGGAGCTAGAAGAAATTCTGGCCAGAAAACAGTCAAAAAGAGCATCAAACTATCAAAATCAGCCTTATGCGGCTCAAAAGTGCTCATGCGGCCAGAAAAAGCTCATGCGGCCAGAATAGCTTATGCGGCCAGAAAAGCTTATGCGGCCAGAAAATACTCATGCGGGGCAGAAAAGCTTATGCGGCCAAAAAAGCTTATGCGGCCAGAAAAGCTTATGCGGCCAGAAAATACTCATGCGGACAGAAAAGCTTATGCGGCCAGAAAAGCTTATGCGGCCAGAAAAGCTTATGCGGCCAGAAAATACTCATGCGGACAGAAAAGCTTTTGCGGCCAGAAAATACTCATGCGACCAGAAAAGCTTATGCGGCCAGAAAAGCTTATGCGGCCAGAAAATACTCATGCGGACAGAAAAGCTTATGCGGCCAAAAAGCTTATGCGGCCAGAAAAGCTTATGCCGCCAGAAAATACTCATGCGGACAGAAAAGCTTATGCGGCCAGAAAAGCTTATGCGGCCAGAAAATATTCATGCGGACAGAAAATACTCATGCGGACAGAAAAGCTTATGCGGCCAGAAAATACTCATGCGGACAGAAAAGCTTATGCGGCCAGACACTATTCATCGTCCCTGCCAGAATCAGCACAGAATAATATAGAAGTTTGACCAAAAATGTTTTGACCATAACTTCCTCAAAATAAGTCGAAATCTAACTTTTCAAAAGTCAAAATTGGGTAGAATTAAATTCTCTATAACATGGAATAATTAGTTTTCGAAAACAAGTAAGTTTGGTAGATCAAAACCCAAGAAAACCGAAAATGATATAAACTTAGATCTACAAGAATCCACCCGGTAAAATCGAAAACTCCAAGTTCTAAACATGCTTAGAATCATGCAAGGAAGAAGATGGAACAAACAAAATAAATTTGCTCAAGGTTCGGCAAGGTGTACTTGCCTTGGGCTGGAGGAAGAAGATGAAGATGGAAATAAAAATAAAAATAATGGAGAAGAGAGAGTGGTAGGTGGCTTATAAAACAAGCCCAAGCAATCTCCACCATTCATTCCTCTCCACTCAATCTAAACCATACACCTCATCTCATAAAGAACCAAACTACACTAAACCAAGTCAAAGTGAAACCGAACCAAATAAAACTAAATCCAAGTTAAACCAAGTCATGAAATCCTATACTTAGGAAATTTTAAAATATCACGCAAATCGAAAATATAAAATACGGCTCAAATACATCTCACAGCTGTAGCATTGGCTACAGCAGCAGTCCCCCCCTAAAAACTCCCCTTTTTAGCCATTTAACCCCTATATTTAACCCCCCATATATATGTATATATTTATATATGTTTATATATATATAGATAGATAGTTAGGTGGTTAGATAGAAGTTTTAGAAGGAGAAATGAGAAGAAGTTAGGAGAGGAAGAATTAGAAGAAGTTAGAAGTTGAGAAGAAATTAGAAGAAGTAAGGAAGAGAAGAAGAGGAAATTAGAAGAAAAGAATAAGAGTAGGTTAGGAGGAGAAATAGATTAGGAAAGAAGGAGAGAAAAGAGATTAGGAATTAGAAAGGGAAGAAAGAGAAGGAAATTAGGAGAAGAAGATAAGAAGAAGGAGAATTAGAATAGGAAGTGAATGAGAAGTAGAAATAGAGGAAATAGAAATGGAGGAGAGTGAGTTAGAGGGTGAAACGGAGCCCGGAGTATCGGAACGCGATGAAACTTGGCGTAAACCAAGATTATATGAATTAGATTTTGCGAGTAGACTTCCGAGTTGAAATCGGGGTCGTAGGGCGCCGGTATCGCGCCGTACCATTACGTATCTTGAAATATTCAAGATATCGGCAATGAGCCGTAAGATGGACAGGATGTCCACTTTACCTAGGTATTTTGGTAGGTAATATATCTATAGGCTAGTACCTTACTACCCTAGGGAGCACGAGTTAAAAGAACAAGCGTAGGTAGGCTAACTAGGTTTCCACCTAGGTTAGGAATTTACCTTAGAAAAGGTAAAATAGGGAATTGGCCTACGGCCAAGATTTGAGTTTCGAAGTCCAACATGGACTTGGATATGGGTTGTAGAGGTTGGTAATAGTTAGAAATAGTCGCCTAGACCTAGACTTGACCCCGGTTGACCACGATTGACTTTTTAGACCAAAAGTCAACTATGGGTCAACACTTTACCCAATTTAGTCCCAAATTCCATTAAACTTGAAAAGTTGACCAAAAGTCAACTATTAGTCATCATTGACCTGGAATTGACCTAGGGTTGACCAGAGTTGACCGGAGTTGACCAGTTGACCAAAAGTCAACTGTAAGTCAACCGTTGACTCAAATCGACCTAGATTAATTCCGTTTGACTTGCATTGACCCAGTATAACCTAGCTAGACCTAATATGACTTAGATTGACCTCGTACAGTCTAGTTTGATGTGTCTTGACCTAGAATAACTAAATAGGATTTAAATTGATTTGACTTTACTTTCTAAATATAGTATTGATACGTCTTGTTCTCTATAGGTCCTCGAGACGCTGCATTTGCTCCAGTTGACATACCATACCATATTACAGGCGAGTACATTCTCTGATACTCTTCTAATTTACGATGATTGTTATAATTTATGTAATTAATGTAGATATGCTTGTTCTCGACACATTGGTCACACGGATTGGTATTCATGGATCCCGACATGAGATGTTATTCCTCGTTATCTTGGTATATCTTGTGCAAGCTCCCTTGTAGTTCTTGTGCAGTATATGGACACCGATTCTCGAGGAGACTTGCTCCCTTCTCGTAGAATCTCGTGTCATAACGTGTCTTACTTGGATCCACTCTACCAGTCAGAGGCGGGGAGTACTAGTGTAGATGTGTGGTCATTATCCGCCTTGTTTATTCTTGTAGACCTTGAATGCTACCAATCCTACACTCCACGTAGGATTGGCTGATCAGTAGACCTTGTGCAGACCCAAGCCGGCCACATATTGTAGCTAGTACTCACATACCTAGAGATATGATTCTTGATTCTTGTACATGCCATGATCAGTTTACTTGCCTTGTTCTAGCTCTAGATTTACAGCTTACCTTGCCTTGATACTCACATGTACATTCCATGATTTTCTTGTACACACTACAACAAAAAACCCTTTTAATGACGGCTAAAAAGCGTCATTAATGACGAACCATGACGCTTTTTTCCACGGCAACCGTTATGAAAACGGGTGTTATAAATATTTTTTAAAAGCGTCATAAAATAACCGTCATGAATAGTTTATATAAAAGCGTTATGAATAGTTAATATATAGTGCACAATTCAGAACAATTTTAAAACGTCATGAATAGATAATATGTATAGGCTCAATGCAGCACATTTATAACACTTTATACTATTCAAATTAGCACATTTATAATGCTCTATACTGCACAGTATATATTACATTCCAAAAACTTAATATTATATATCACCATCTTTATTACATTTCTCAAAATAGAGTACATATCAACATCTTCATTACATTGAATATCCAAATACAGATTGTACCCAGAAAATAGAAATAAATCTTATTTTTGCTAACCAAATTATTAGAAATATTTACTTAAGTAGATTCTGATCATGGATCTTCTCTCTGCCATCTCTTGAAGATATCTAGAGTCCCAAAGAGAAGTAGTGTCGCAGCTAAGCGATCTGAAGGAGCAGCCAAATCATCATTGCCAAAAAAAATTCTTGTTCTTCTTCTTTTCCTTGACTGCACTGACCTTGACTGCCAATTCTCCAATAGCCCAACAAGCATTATTTGCTACTGATACAGCCTCCTTACACTGACTTGGGTTCTGAAATAAAATATAAAGAGATCATAAATCTACATGGACAGTTACATTTTAAATAACATAGTACAAATACAAAAAGATCATAAATCTACAGAACCAAGCAACCAAGGATCAGAAGATAACATAGAAACATGTATGACAATATGAATTGAAGAACCAAACACCTTTGCCAATTGCTGAGTCTGGATAAGATTGATGCATCTCTAAAATACTGGCTCAGCAAACTGAAAAAATCCTGGGCCTAAAGTCTGAAATACATAAGCAAAATGAGAGCAAGAAATGACTAATTGGTCTTTCAAAGACAACTGGACAAGCAATTACACCATCCAAATCATAAAATCTATAAGATATATGGAAATGATTGTAAGAAATGAATGGTAAAAGAATAGTGTCAAACAAGGCACTCATTATGTTAGAACTACAATCATCTCCCTGTCAGAGAAATCACATAAAGGTATAATGTGGTCTAAGAGGAAGAAAGCATTAGGTATGTTCACATATAAATATTTTTTTACATCCAGGACAACGTTCAAATCAAAATATTGTGGTGTGATAGGGACTTGAGGAATAAAAAAATGAAAATGCTCAAAAGGAACCTGGTGTCGGTCCTCCGTGCGCCTCCGAGTTCGGCGGCCACCGCGAATTCGCCAACGCCCGATCAAAGCTTTCAGAAGAAAATGATGGCCAGGAGTGGCGTTCATGTCCTCAATCAAAACAAACCCATTTTTCCTTTTAAAACAAAAACTATCAGTGGGCTGAAAGAAATCCATAACAAATTCAATGAGACTGTAATCGGGAAGACAGAAGGGCTCACATTGATGGGTCGAGATAGTGTTGAGAGAACTCGTCTCCGTCGGAGCTCGGCTTCTGCAAGGGGGGCGCCCGACAATGGTCCCGGCGACAAGTGGAATATATCAAATTTGATCAAATTGAAATTTATCCAGGGAAAAAAAATATTGCTGGATACAACAATATCATACAAATGTTTACAGAATTTTATCGGTTTAAAAAATATTCATCTATATGGATATAACAGAGTAGTAGGAAAAAAAACAAATAGTAATTGGGCTCTAATAGAAAATAAAGCATAAGCATACCATTGTCAGTCTCAACCTCACATTGGTAACAGAGATATAGTAAGGCGCTCAGCAGCAATATATACCAAAGAGGGGCATATGGCAAACTTACGAACCGTATGATTCTAACCGAAAGCCCAAAGTACTATAGAATCAAACCTTGCGCAGGTGCGGGCTTGGAGGGGAGCTCGCTGCTTGCGGCCTTCGGGGACTCCTTCGAGAGATGAACCTGAGCGAAATCAGCCTCCTTCGGGAACAAACCGAATTTATTATTCGGTTCGATTTCGGTTTTTGGCTTATTCGATTCGATTTCGGTTTTGAATTTTTAGAATTTCGGTTTATTCAGTTTTGACTAATTCGGTTTGGTTGAAATCGAATAGACGGAACGCTCACTCCTACATATATTTATCCACAAACAAGACATGTAATCGTGTAAGTAACATACCGCGGGAGGCGCTGAAGCAGCAGCAGGTAGCTGGTAATCTGTTGCAGGCATAATGATGACAGACAAATCAACAATTGTTGCACCCTGTGTCAAAATAACACTAGTGAGAAGTGGAAGGAGGCATTCTACTTCAAGAGAGGGTGCCCTTCAACGAAACATTAATGTTTCCTTCATGAAAGATATCTATAAACGATAGATAGCAAGGTTGGTAGCAAAAGAGAAACATAAAACCATTTAGAAATATTTTACCTATTTTTGTCAGAGTTTCCCAAAAATAAAATTATCAGAACTTTGTTGCTTGCAAGAAAAGTCCAAACAAATTAATATAGAGATAGAAACAAAAACAAATTGTCAGCATTCCCAAGTCACAACATGATATGTTACAGAAACCTAATGGAAGAAGGATTCTAAAAGATGAACGATAAAAGGTTAAAACTTTATTGGATAGAGATCATTGATTAGGAACACACCGAGAGAAGAAGCGCAGTTTCAGCTCCTTGAGAATCTTTGAAGGTGACATATGCAACTTGAGACCACTCGTCCCCACTGCCACGATAGTAACGTAAAAGCTTAGTCCGCACTAATCACAGGATACAAGTACAAATATTGTGCTAGCAGGTAGAAGTACAAAACCTTTGCATCTCAACATATTCGATGTCACCAGAGAAGGAAAAGAACTCCTTAATATCTTGTTCGGATGCACCAAGGAAAACATTGCTGACCTTCACTGTCCTGACCTGCAAATTTAGAGGAACAAGTGCGCAGTCAGATTGTGCGATTACCAGCCTAATCCGTAATAATGTTAATAAAACTGAAAAAAAAGCCTATTTCATATTTGCATTTCATAGCAATCGCAAAAGTGCTACTATAGCACGTTAGAACATTTCAAATGGAATCAACAAGAACTATGAGTATGTCAAACATATTTATTTTACAGAAGTCAACAATCGGAGGCTCTGCTAAGTGCTAATGATGATGGCACAAGGGATGAAAGGATCTCATTGAAAGCAAGTCTGCTAAAAAAAAGCAATTTATCTGCAAATGCTAGCACTTGGAGAACCAGTACAACAGACATCCCATAAAAGAGCATAAACCTTGGAAGAGAATGCTCGGAGATCTAGTGGGCATTAAGAACCGACCGAAAGAAATAGAGGGAGTAGATACCTAGATGGGGTTTGTGATCCAGCGTCGATGCCGACGTGTCTCCGTGCCGAGGACAACCCCGACCGGATCCCGAGCCCACGCCTTCCCGAGCCCTCCTCCGACTCCACTTCCTGTTCTCGACCGAGCGTCGTCCCGCTCATCATGAGCACCGACCTCCCCGATCTTCTGAACCCGAAGCCACAACGCCTGGACGACCTCGACCCACCACATCGTTCCCCGCCGCTGCCGCTTCCGTCGACGAGCGAGGGGTTGGGAGCTTAGGGCTTAGGGTTCGTGGGAGGAGGGGTTGGGGGCTTAGGGCTTAGAGTGAGACCTAGAGCTAGGGTTTAGAGTGAGACATAGAGTTAGGGTTTGTGGGAGATTGAAAGGAGGAGATAGGAAATTTTAGGGTTTGGGGAGAGGAGGGAAGAGGGGGGCAGAAGGAGAGCAAGGAGAACAAGAGTTCTTCTGAGTAAAATCGGAGGGGGGGATGGAATATATTACAGAAAGTTTATTACAAGTTTGCCACCGCTCTAAACTATTAATAACGCTTTGTTTAATAAACGTTATAAAAAGCCCAGAATTAGCCCAAACCGTCATAGAAAAAAGGTATTTTTCAACTTGATAACGCTTATGTATCAGCCGTCATTAAAACTCCTTGTCGAGCGTCATTAATAGGTCTTTTTGTTGTAGTGTGTATATACTATCTATTACAGTCTTATAGCTTTTGTCATATCTTGTGAACTGTTGTTAGTAGATTGTACTCGTTCCATCCTGACAGGATATGTTGACAATATTACAGATGCTGACGAGGGAGATTATTGTACCTACTATGGTCCGGATGACGTAGTGGGCGTAGACTTGGAGACTTTGGTCCAGCAGGGCTTAGCTCCGCCTGACGAGACCTTACCACTTGCTTAGTTAGAGTAGGTCTTTGTACTGGACTTTGTCTCCAGCTACTTTTGAGACTGTTATTACTATGGATTGTATTAGAGACTTGAACTTGTATATATTCTTGTGTTGGACTTGACAGGTTATTATTTTATTATCGTCTTTATCTTTCAGTCTTACTTTGTTATCTTAGAGTTGTGATTGAGTACTCATATATATTCATTGCTTGTCCTCCGTTCGGAGTTGACCATATTCTCGACAGGTTTTGTTGTATATATATAAACTGTTTAGAGTAGAAAAACCTACAGCGTTCCACGCCGTTTTTACGGTGAGGGCTGGGCGTTGTCACGTGCACGTGCCCTTATAGCGGGTGCGGGTCGTGACACCCAGGGATTGGATTATATATTTGTATTTTGTATTCTGTATTTTGGCTCAAGCTTCAGCTTCATTTGTATTCTGGAACCTATTTTTTATATATTTTTTTAACTTAGCGACGTTTTTTAGCGATGTTAATATTCGTCGCTAAATAGTAGCGACGTTAATAAATGTCGCTAAAAGCGTTGCTAATGCTGACGTGACAGCACGTGGCACCAAATCTTATATCAGCACGTCGTCGCCAAAACATTGCAATAGTGTTGCTAAACGGCGACCACACGATAACGTCGCCTTTTACCTCGCTAATTAGCGTCAACGTTAAACGTCACAAATAACGGAATCTTCCAACTTTTCGCATGTATTTTATTATATTCCTGATCTTTCCAAACACCGGAGAAAAAATTGATGGAAATTATAATTTTCTCTGTCCATAGAAAAGCAAAGAATGAAAGAACAAAAAATTAATTTCCTTTTCTTGAACCAAACGAGAGGTCTAATAAAAACATTAGGAACTCAACTTCTCTCCATTCATATATAATTTTAGGCCTCGTTTGGTTCACGGAAAGGAAATGAATTCCCTTGTATTTTTCATGGGAATGGAAAAGTAGGATTCCTGTCACATTTTCTTTCCGTTGTTTGGTAAAACAAAAAAACTACCTAGAAAAGGAAAGCAAAATATAACAATGTTCCTAATATCCTTACCTTTTAAATAAAATAATATTATAAAATAACATTAATGGTAAATAAGCAATACTACATGGTTACTTTTGTCATAACTTTGTAATAAATGTTGGAAAAGGAGGAGGAAAAATCAATCCCATAGGTCTTGAGTGGAACCATATTCCCACCAATTTTTTCCTTTGTCAGAAAATTGATTCGCAAGTTTGTGACTACCAAACAAAGGAAAGAAACAATTTTTATTTCTTGGTTTCTTAAATCCGTGAACCAAACGAGGCATAAGGGAAGTCAAGAACTAATCAGTCAGTTTCCCAACAACCTGCAGCTTCAATAAATTACTTTAACTAAACCCAACATAGCTGGTTACATGCAGGCTTTACTAATTTGCTATAAATCAACCAAAAATAATGATGTTTACAGAAGGCATGGGAAATATATGCTTAGTGGGGTCTAAGACTAGCAATTGAAGCCATAAATCCATTAGGAAAGGCAAAGTGAGCTCAATGTGACGAATACTAATTCCATCACATTGAGAAATCAGACTCGCTTCACAGCACAGTAATATTAGGTCAAGAACCTAATTAAAGAAAGTGAGAGGAACAAAAAGTAGATAATTAATGATGTTGATGTCGACCACAAAACATTTATTCAGCAACAAGCAAGCAACAGCTAACATAGCTAGCTATCCCCCCAAAATGCCAATTATCGATCATGACCTTAATCCAGAAATATCTAGGCGGGGCATGCAAGCAAACATGCATGCATGCATGAATGTGTCATATTGTAAATAATATATCACTCTTATGTGACAAATTAGGTGCCTCTGGCAAGCATTTCTTGATCTTGATATTGTTCCTTCAGTGCAATCTGTCCCTGAGCATGCAGCTCCTGGTAGAACCTCTTGATGAACTCCTCGGCGCGGTTGTCCACCTCGCCCCGACTCCGTCGTCGTCCCCGTCCTCTGCGAACAACGGCGAGGTGATCGGGGTGCACCTCTGATCCCCGTGGGCGAGATCGCCTACAGTAGCCGCCGGCAATGCAGCAGCAGCAGCGCAACTGCTGCTTTGGGCCGGCTTGTACTCGATCCTCGGGACGAGCACGACGCCCAAGGGGCCCGCCGGCGCCTTGTCGGGCCGCTCGTCGACCGCGCTGGCCCCCATGCGGGGAAGTAACTGTGCTTCCGCTTGGAATAGTTCGCGCGGAAGGAGGCGGGGTTGTTGGGGCTGTTGGCGCAGGAGAACTCGTACTCGTGCAGGCCGAAGCTCGGCGTGGAAGCAGCGGCGCCGGACGAGCGCGGGTGGTGGAACGCGAGGCTCTTGCCGAGGCTCTTCCCCACACCTTCCCCTCTGCATCATCAGGTTCATGTCCATGATCAGCTTCCGCTTCGACATGGGGCCCTTCCTCATCGTGAAGAAGGCCACCCTCAGGATGTTCCATAGCTTCTTGCAAGCACTAGGACTAGAATGCAACTCCATGTCGACTATGTACGTAATTATTTAGAATATATATGGGTGTTATAGTTCAATAAATTAACCATGAATTAGAAGAGGAGAGAAGAGAAGAGGATGAGACGAACTTGGAGATGGAGTAGGAGGGATATTTATAGATGAAAGTGGGCAACGAGAGCATTGCTCAAAGCAAAAGAAGGAAAAAAAGAAAAAGAAAAAGAAAAATGAATGCTTAGTGGAGAAGAGAAGAAAGAAGAGGTTGGTACTCGGTAGGGACAATGCCACGACTCTTTCTCTTGTTGTTACTATAATTTGTAGGATTAGTATATGTCACACCTGCTACTTATGGTCTACTCAAGTCAAGGCTACACAAAGTATTGTAGTGAAGAAAACTAACATCTAGTGAAGAAAATCGATTATGCTACGTGGCTCCCAAAATTTTGGGTGATGCTATTTTTTACTATGTGGCATGTGATGGCAGCTAATATAACAACTGACATAATAAATTTTAACCCAAAAATTAATTATCCAAAAAATTTTAATTTTAATTTTAATGTTAAGGTTAATTTTAATGTTAAGATTAGTCTTGATGTTAATTATCATGTTAATTTAAAGTTAATTTAATTTTAATTTTAATATTAATTTTAATGTTAAATTTGTCATGTCAGTAACTATGTCATATGTCACATAATAAAAAATTGCATTACCAAAATATTTTGGGAGCCAAATAGCATTTTTGATAATATAGGAATTGGATGTGGATTAGGAGATGTACCATCTAATGCAACTATAATGTGCATCATAGAATTGAAGAACAAAGTTGTAAACAGTGCCCTGGCTAAATATATTTTCCACTGTTGGCCAACAACTTTTGGATAATTGCATGATTTCGCAATGCCTTTGATAGGTGGGTAAAAAATATAAAAAAGCCTGCTATTAGCATATATATATTTATGGAGGGATTGGGTGACATATACTTTGACATCTAAAAAAAAAATACAATCTCATTCCTACATTAACAAAAAATTAATGGTTCAGATCTATATAGAATATGGGTCTCTATTAAATAGTGGGTTTATAATTAGTGGGATGTGCAATTAATATGTTGTGACTGTTGGAAAAGAAAACTACATCCATAATATAATTAGTGGCCATAGTGGCCACATTAGACAAATCTGAACCATTAATTTCGATATGTACGGCTGAGATTGGTATTTTTTTAGATGTCAAATTTTATGTGTCACCTGATTCCTTCCCATATATATATATATATCTGGAAATTGCTGAGAACCCAATTTCGGGGTTGGTTTTTGAAAAAACCCACCCGCATGATGGATTTTATGAAATGCCCAAGATATATATTTCACGTTAAGTATTCCAAGATTCTCTTTAGATCTCTGTATTTACAAAATTAATACCATAACTACCCCTCCGCACAAACTCAGATCTGGATTGCGATTCTCGTCTTCTTCTTCTTCTTCTTCTTTCTTCACGAGAGATCTGAATTCCATGCTCTCATCTTCAGCAGAGATCGCAAAGATCGTTCGTAGTTCACCATGCTTTTTTTTTTCAGTCGACTCCGATCATCGCTCTTCTTCTTCTTCTTCTTCGACAATTAGGTCAATTATGGAGAGAAGATCTTCTTCTTCTTTTCCATAAGAGTTAGCATCGTTTGAAAGAAGAACGAAAACTCTTGAATCTTTATTCATGTCAAATTTCTTTCCATGAAACAAAAAAAAAAAATTAGGTTTCTGTCAACTGTTCTCCGTCGATATCACACGAAGAATAGTCATTCTCCTGCTTTTTCGTGTTACTAACATGGAGAATGGCATTCTCCGTGTTTCTAACACGGAGAATGACCATTCTCCTGTATTTTAACATTTGAATGACCATTCTCCGTGTCATTTAACACGGAGAATGTCATTCTCCGTGTTATTTAGCACGGCGAATGGCCATTCTCCTACGTTTTAACACTGGAATGACCATTCTCCGTGTAATTAACACGGAGAATGCCATTCTCTGTTTTATTTAACACGGAGAATGGCAGAAGACCATTCTCCTGCGTTTTAATACTGTAATGACCATTCTCCGTGCTAAATTACACGGAGAATGGCCATTCTCCGTTTTATTTAACATGGAGAATGCCATTCTCCGTTTTATTTAACACGGAGAATGGCATTCTCTGTGTTTCAAACACGGATAATGGCCATTCTCCTGCGTTTTAACACTGTAATGACCATTCTCCGTGCTAAATTACACGAATAAATTAAGACGGAGAATGACCATTCTCCGTGTAATTTAGCACGAAGAATGGCCATTCTTCGTGTAAATTAAGACGGAGAATGCCATTCTCCGTGTTACTAACACAGAGAATGACTATTCTCCGTGTAAATTAAGACGGAGAATGACATTCTCCGTGTTACTAACACGGAGAATGGCCACCCTCATACGAAATTAACATTTTTCGTGTTCTAACACGGAGAATGACCATTCTCCTGCATTTATGGTCAGTTGAAACTTTGAAGGGCCATAACTTTTGACTGGGAGGTCGAAACGAGGCCCGATTTGTCCTAAAATAAGCGTATCTTCGAGGAGCCTGAGATTAACCGCTTCTCCGTTAGACGACCTTCCAAAATTTTAGAATCGCAAAAAAATGATGTTTGGACCTCCGTTTAGCACTTTGTCGTTTGTCTCGGTCTTTCCGAAATTTTTCGACGAGTTTTTGAAGATTTTTGAGGAGAAAACCTAGATTCGAAAGTGAGCAGCGTATGGAAAAGATGAAGTATCGAAACGTTTTTTTTAAGAGTAGTTTCGTGGGTGTTTTCAATAAATTAGAAGGAAGGGCAAAAAGGTCATTCGGAACCCTCTTTATATATTTTTTTTGCTAATTCTGGGCACGCGATGAAATGTTATTGTGCGGTAGGTTTTTCATAAAACTTTTTCGTTTTTTTGGGCATTTCATAAATTTCCCATATATATATATGTATATATAATATATATATATATATATATGAACAGTATATATATATAATATATTATAGATATATATATATATATATATATATATATCTGGTTCATATATATATATATATATATATATATATATAATATATATATATATATATATATATATTATATAGAGATAATATATATATAATATATATATGAACCAGATAAATATTGATAATTAAAAATGTTAAGATATAACCATCAGACCCACTTATGTCAATCACACATATAATTGTTGTGAATATTTGTACATCATACTCAATGTTGTGAATAATGCCTATGATCACTGTTCTTATGCTATCAAATACCCTGTGGTTTCGCTTCTTCCATATATGCCAAACTGCTGGAGGATTATATATATATATATATATATAATATATTATATATATATATATATATATATATATATATATATATATATCTATATATAGATATCTAGCCATGGAGGGCAGCAAGTGTCGAGGGAACTATGAATGAGCTTCCTTCAAGGGTTGATGGTCAACCAGCCTCCAACTGGAGTTGAGCAGAGAGTGAGTGGATTGGCGAATTTGGAGACGAACATGAAATAACTAAGAAAGCAGGCGAACTGACAATGGAGAACGAGTAATGACTTTGTCTTATGCAACAAACACATGAGGAGTTCCCGAGATTCCGTACGCGTCAGGTACGCGTCAGAAGTTGAAGATTCACTAAAGTGGTACCCGAGTTGGTGCTCGGATACTAAGGGCAACATAGTCGACTTATTGGAAAGTTGTAAGGAGTGGTTAAGAGTGACGCTAGTAATGCGTTGGTGATGTCTGCATGTAGGGTGTTTGGATTATAGTCCAAACATCCACCTTTTTGAAAATTAGTACAAATAGCACACACACACACACACTAATAGCAACAAATATTTTCGTCGCTAATTGACATATTCCATCGCTAAATAATAATAGCAACGGAATAACGATCAAATATTTTCATCGCTAGTCTATATGTTGTTGTTTAATTTTCTTCGTTGATACACCGATATTTCGACTAACCAGCAGCGGAAATAGCGACAAAATAAGACATATATATCTGTCGCTACCTTAGTGACATAAATATCAATTGAGTATTATACTCTTTGTGTATCAGACAATAATTGTTATAATAGCAACAAAGTTAGTCATTGATCCATCGCTAATCGTCGCTAGGTAATCGATTCCTGGTTAACAATTGTTTTAGTATTTTGTCGCTGGTTAGTCTGCATCGTCGCTGAGAACCAAAAAACTATATATGAAAAACTATATTTAATTATCCAAACAACCTGTAACCAAAAATATATATATGAAAAACTATCCAAAACATCCATATCCACAAACTATCCATATAGAGATCCAACATAGATCCAACACAAATCTGTTCTGCATACGCAAAACTCTTCTGCATCACTCAAATATTTAATTACCAACACATGTAAGCACAAAAATATATATGAAAAACTATCCAAACATCCATATCCACAAACATATCCATATCAGATCCAACATAGATCCAACACAAATCTCTTCTGCATACGCAAATCTCTTCTGCATCACTCAATATTTAATTATCCAAACACATGTAACCACAAAAATATATATGAAAAAACTATCCAAACATCCATATCCACAAACATATCCATATACAGATCCACATAGATCCAACACAAATCTCTTCTGCATACGCAAATCTCTTCTGCATCACTCAAATATTTAATATCCAAACAACATGTAACCACAAAATATATATGAAAAACTATCCAAACATCCATATCCACAAACATATCATATACAGATCCAACATAGATCCAACACAAATCTATTCTGCATACGCGCGCACATGCACACACCACATGCACGCGCGCGCGCGGGCGCACACACACACACACACACACACCACACACACACACATATATAATATATAATATATATAATTATATATTATATATCTATATATATATATATATATATAGACCATACACACACACACAAACAACAATATTAATATTTTATCCATACATACTATATAAGACACACTAAAATAAATGCAAGTGTCAATATATCTCTCAAAATCCATCACAAAAATACAACTTTAGGGTGTGTGGGTGGGTGGTGTTGGGGGGGGGGGGGGGGGGGGGGGTGGTGGCGGCAAGGCGATTGGTGTTGCTGGATGTACATGAACTTTATCATAAACGTAGTCAAGACTTGCTGTATGGCATCCGAAATGTCAGAAGCAAGAGCATCAGTGATCGGAAGAGGAGAAGGAGCTGAGTAACCGGAGGAGCTGGAGAAGGAGCATGAGTAACTGGAGGAGCTGGAGGAGGAGCATGAGTCGCCATAGGAGGAGCATCCTGACTCACCGGAGGAACAACAGTAATAATGAGTGGTACCATCAGGAGCAGGAGAAGGTGGCATCATCTGCGTAGATCTCTTAGCTGTCTCTATGCTTTAACGACGGACTAGTGACGAAAATGTGGACATGCATTTCATAAAAAGATTTTGTCATCATCAATTGCTAGTCAACGGTTCTTAATTGTTCCATATCTGGCATCATTAGCTATTTTCTGTATTTTTGTAAATGTCATTAGAGCATCATGGTATGTTTTGTAAATGACATTTCAGTTTCATAATATGAATAACCTTAATTAGAAAAATACATTGATTCAACCAAGCACATGCGTGTAATTAACTAGGGTTGGAACTTGGAATGTCACATAAATAGGTAAGAAAACCCTGTCAAGCTCAACACGTTATATGTAGAAATTGTAGGTAACTAAAAAAAACTTCTTGGTGCTGTCTTATTCAGATTATATATAATTTCATACCCATAACTAACTAATTATATAGAATCAAGCAAAGTTCGAAGCACTATATATTGTTAAAATTTGGGACTCCGACTTTATCACACACTACAGAAGAAGAATTACTTTTAAAAAAAATGTGTTAAAGTAAAAGGGAAAGGAAAAGGTGCATTGAGATTAAGAATCAATTAAACATAGGCAAAGACAGTTGAAATTGCTGGTCAAACAAGCAATACCTGGTAAAGCCTTAAAAGAAGGGCAACCCATATATGGGAGAGTGGAGAACTTTCATTAGCAAAAGAAAATTAATTCTCAAGTTAATTAGAAACTTGAGTAGTTGTTCTTACACATAATGAAAAAAAAAAAAAAACAATACTCGATTCTGAGAGCTGACAATAACAATAATGAGAAGATGATATTTAGAGAAAATGAAACAATGCATTATAAAGCCTTCTTAGTTCTTAGAGAACCAACAAATTGAAAGGGACATTTTATTTGGTGCATTTTTTTCTATCTATTCCTTTCTCTCTTTTTTTCCTATTTTAGTTCTTAAACAACAGTATTCCTACCATGGTTAAAGTATCGGCCGATACCGATCCGATACGGTCGATACCGATACGGTTTGGCATGTTCCGATCCGATACCGACCGATACCAAATATTGACCGATACCAACATTGGGAATCTTTGTTCCGGTCAATTCGGCAAAAAAAATTAAACAAAAAGACAAATCACAAGGGTTTAAGCATAACAAGGTGTAGAAGCATGTAAAAAAGAAATCACATCTAGCTCTATTGTATGTGAACCAATCGGTAAGGTGACTACTACTTTCATTTAATTCAAAACTATTAAGAAATAACACTGAAAACTTAAATTATGCCTAAATGTATAAAATATATGTTTTTAAATGTAAATATTTATTATAATTATTTGTTTTCCGATACCAAAGTCCGATACTCCGATACATACCGTCGATGCTACCGATATCGCCGATAGCAATACTCAGAGAATAGTCCTATACCGATTCTGATACCGATATTGTGAACCTTGGTTTAAGCATAATAAGCTTGTAAAAGCGTGTAAAAGAATCCGATACC